>BSUD01000004.1:147007097-147209309 GCA_033239045.1 Fagopyrum esculentum
TAAAGGAAAAGAAAAGGTAGATGAAGGTACTTTTTCCAACGGAGTTGCTCGTGTGGATAGTTGTGATCACAGATGTGAAAACAGTCCAAGGTTTGAAATAGAGGTACGTACAAACTTGGGTATGTGGAATGATCATCGAGATCATGCAACACTTGAAACTCAAATGGTACATGTTTGTTACGACAAGTGCTTACTAAATAACTGTGAGGATGTAGATTGGGAAAATTCCTCCTTGGTTTGACTCTTCATTAAACATGTATATGTAGTTACAATTATACATCGAGTTTTTGCCCAAAATAATTAGTCATAAGTATATACATCTATATTCTGCCAATAACCAAATCTTTGTAACACTTGTGATGATGTTAGTTTCTCCAGTACAATATGCAGGAGCCCAACAATAGTGAGTGTAATGGTAATCATGATATAGAAAGTCGGAGAGAACAACCTTGTGTGGAGATACATAGAGTGGAGAGTAATGGAAAGAGTGGAGAGTAATGGAAAGCAAAGGGTAGATGAAGGTACTTCATCCAACCAAGTAGCTCATGGAGATAGTCCAGACAGACATGCAAATAAATCAAGGGAACAAGTGAAGGTACGTCCTATATATCCTGAAAAGAAAAATTTTCAACTTTTTTTGTACTTCAAAATGAAATGTCAGGCTATCCTTGTGGGGATTTGTGAGTATCTGGAGATACCAATCTGCATGTGTTAACACAGCCAAATCAGGATCTGGAGATATCAATCAGAAGATTAACTCACCTTTCATGAAATTCATCTATTTAACAACCAATATATAAAATGTAATTCATGAGTACAAAAGAATCTTGCCATAACAATTTTGTAATTTTCATTGCAGGAGGGTTAGAGGACTAAAAAACCACGATCTACTCATCGCTTTCTTGGATGCATTTTTAGTTGCTTCTCTCAGGTGGGTATTCTTACATTTAAAAAACAACAACTTATTTTCTATATCTAAGTGTAAAACAAATTGACTGCATAAGGTTTGAAACAATTTGATTTACTAGGCTTTTTCTAGTTTTGTGTTTAGTAAATGTACCCCTTGAGAGAAGAGTGTGTAGAGTTTGAGAATAAATACAAAAGGTTGTGGTATATTTACTTAATTAAAACATTAAAAACCCTAGTTACTACTCTAGTTTCTCAAAAAGGCCTAGTTACCAAAATTGTCCTATAAGTTTTTTTGTTTCCTTATTTTCTTCATGTAGGGGCATGGAATGGCAAAGTCTGAGTAATCACCAAAAACTTTGGGGTTAGCAATTGCTCCGATTTTACGAGTTACCTGGTTGCATGAAGCAAGTATTGTGTTGTTCGTTATGCAGTGTAAAACTTACACAAATCAAAATCTTTTCTATGTACTAGTGTGTTTATGGAACTTAGTTTTCCTTCAAACTTTCCGGTTTGCAATTTAAAAAGATTTTCTCCCTTAACAGGAGATTAAATAAAGTTGTGCATCTGTATCAACTACGATTGTGCTTATTGGTATACTAAAGTAAGGTAATATACGGCGAAGTTCCAAAATCCTATATGTCTAACTAAAAGACACTCTCTATAAAGGTTGTTGAGACTGCAGTATAGAAAGGAACTAAAGGTAAGAATTAATCTCAAATACCCATGCCCAAACCCAAGGAATCAAAGATAAAACAAAATGGTTAAGGTTATGACACTCGAAACCGAAATATTGGATGTTGAGTCTCACTACTACCTAGGAAAGGCAAGCCAATGCTAGGTTAAAGCAAATCTTTAACTTTGGATTAAAGCTAAAGCAAAGGTCGTAAACCAGGGGAAATCACGGCTACATCTTGAGAATCACGGCCGTGGAAACCAAGAACAGCCCGTGATTTAGGGTGTCGACGATGTTTCTCACACTCTCAGGGTCCAATCAAATTACGATCAACCAATCATCATCTAAGCCACAACTATCAACCCTTCACCTTAGAATTGCTAAAGGGTTTTATCCAATAATCATCATTATGATATCAATAATCAAATATGAAAGGGAGAAAGGTAAAACCTTGAAATCTCAATAATAAACTCAAAACAAATGTCAATCAAACACAATAATCGCAAACCGCATTCAATGGATGTAGAATCAAAGGAACAGAAAAACCTCACAAAATTTCTAGGGATGTCAATCCACCTTCAAATGTAAACCCTAAGATCTTCCAACTCTAAAAATAGGAAAGTGCGTCCTTTCCCAAATCTTCCTTCCAAATCTCTTCTTTCCGTGGTGTAGCAAGACCTCCAAGTCTGCCTCTAAGTATCCTTTGGAAAATTTGACTCCCCTTCAATGTTGAAGGCTCTCGAATATTTGTAGGGATAAAACTAGGGTGTAACGATGAAACCCTAAATATTTGGGCTGAAAAGAAGTCGAGTCGTTGGTATCAGAAAATACTCTAGGCCGCGTCAGCAGGTATAAGAGAATACTTTGGCGCGTCAGTCGGTATCAGAAGATACTTTGGCGCGTCTGACGGTATTAGAAAAAACTTTGGGCGCGTCCTAACTTCCTTTTATTGCTCCTTTTTGTCCCGCTTCAAGGCTTAATCATTAAATATGTTATTTCGCTCTATAATTTGCCAAATTACCTACAAATACAATAAAACTCTGTGTAGACCTCTATTCTTGCAAAGTAGGTGAATATAACCATAAATATCATAAATGTATGTCTATGCATGAAAATAAAGTGAAAATCTATATAAATACATGCGTAAAAATAAGTCATAATTCATGTCATCACTTTGCTTTCATTTGATCACCTAGGTTGCTTGATGAACCTAGAAATCAACAACTGCTCAAGACTACAGGCACTACCAGGACAACCATCATCACTAAATGACCGTTTTAAGAAACTAGTTATAATGAATAGTGATTAGCTATCTAAACGATACAAAACGAGGGAGCTGATTTGCACAAGATCGAAGACATTGAATGTGTAGAGATTGACGGTGTCCAAATTCCAAACAAATCATCGAATCAACCCCAGAAAAGAAAGGTATCATTTATCTTTTCATGTTTATTTTAAATATGATTTGGAAATATAGTTAGATCCATCTTGTTTTCAACTGATCAGAATGAAGATCAGCCTCCTACATCAACTATGCTGGTGACCGGAAATGATGTTCTACAGGTATGATCTTGCACATGCTCTCCAAAACGAATATCTCCTTAATGAAAATGTTCATTTACGGTACAACATTTCACATAGAAAATCCTATGTTTTTCCATGACCATCCCTTTATTTATACATTTTAACTTGACACTAGTGAATGAATGTCATAGACAACTATTCCAAATAATAATCTTAATCAAAGTAGTAATGTAGTTACATATATACTCATTTTAACTACCTTCTTGGTATAATGACATAGTGCTTCCTAAATAGCAAAATCTTTGTAGCATTCCTGATGTTAATTTACCCACTACAATAGCAGGAACCTAACAATGGAGAGAGTAATTGTACTGAGCCAAATGGCGATCTAAACACCGAAACTCGGGGTAAACAACCTTTTGTTGAGGAACGTATAAGCATGAGTAAAGGAAAAGAAAAGGTAGATGAAGGTACTTTTTCCAACGGAGTTGCTCGTGTGGATAGTTGTGATCACAAATATGAAAACAGTTCAAGGTTTGAAATAGAGGTACGTACAAACTTGGGTATGTGGAATGATCATCGAGATCATGCAACACTTGAAACTCAAATGGTACATGTTTGTTACGACAAGTGCTTACTAAATAACTGTGAGGATGTAGATTGGGAAAATTCCTCCTTGTTTTGCCTCTTCATTAAACATGTATATGTAGTTACAATTATACGTCGAGTTTTTGCCCAAAATAATTAGCCATAAGTATATACATCTATATTCTGCCAATAACCAAATCTTTGTAACACTTGTGATGATGTTAGTTTCTCCAGTACAATATGCAGGAGCCCAACAATAGTGAGTGTAATGGTAATCATGATATAGAAAGTCGGAGAGAACAACCTTGTGTGGAGATACATAGAGTGGAGAGTAATGGAAAGCAAAGGGTAGATGAAGGTACTTCATCCAACCAAGTAGCTCATGGAGATAGACCAGACAGACATGCAAATAAATCAAGGGAACAAGTGAAGGTACGTCCTATATATCCTGAAAAGGAAAATTTTCAACTTTTGTTGTACTTCAAAATGAAATGTCAGGCTATCCTTGTGGGGATTTGTGAGTATCTGGAGATACCAATCTGCATGTGTTAACACAGCCAAATCAGGATCTGGAGATACCAATCAGAAGATTAACTCACCTTTCATGAAATTTATCTATTTAACAACCAATATATAAAATGTAATTCGTGAGTACAAAAGAATATTGCCATAACAGTTTTGTAATTTTCATTGCAGGAGGGTCAGAGGACTAAAAAACCAGGATCTACTCATCGCTTTCTTGGATGCATTTTTAGTTGCTTCTCTCAGGTGGGTATTCTTACATTTAAAAAACAACAACTTATTTTCTATATCTAAGTGTAAAACAAATTGACTGCATAAAAAGAATATTGTGTATGCGGCTAATTAAGGTTTGAAACAATTTGATTTACTAGGCTTTTTCTAGTTTTGTGTTTAGTAAATGTACCCCTTGAGAGAAGAGTGTGTAGAGTTTGAGAATAAATACAAAAAGTTGGGGTATATTTACTTAATTGAAACATTAAAAACCCTAGTTACTACTCTAGTTTCTCAAAAAGGCCTAGTTACCAAAATTGTCCTATAAGTTTGTTTGTTTCCTTATTTTCTTCATATAGGGGCATGGAATGGCAAAGTCTGAGTAATCACCAAAAACTTTGGGGTTAGCAATTGCTCCGATTTTACGAGTTACCTGGTTGCATGAAGCAAGTATTGTGTTGTTCGTTATGCAGTGTAAAACTTACACAAATCAAAATCTTTTCTATGTACTAGTGTGTTTATGGAACTTAGTTTTCCTTCAAACTTTCCGGTTTGCAATTGAAAAAGATTTTCTCCCTTAACAGGAGATTAAATAAAGTTGTGCATCTGTATCAACTACGATTGTGCTTAGTTCATAGATGATGGCCAATATTCCTTGGTAAAGTTGTGAACCGGCTCGTCCGGCTTAGTGAATCTGCTTCTACTAACAAGGATTGTATCCAAATGGTCTCATATGTAGCTTGAGCTACTTTTCTATATTCAACCTCGGTGGCTGAGCGAGCGACATTACCAAGTTTCAACCATGAAATATGCAATAAGCCCCATTAGATCTCCTATCAGAACGATCACCACCCTAGTCGGCATCGGAATACATAGAAAAGGTGTGCATGGTGTGTTGCAAATGAGATATGAAAGTGAAGATACCTTGTTGCATTAAATATGAAAAGGAAAATCGTCCAAACACTTTGAGAAACTTATAACCGGGAGTCATATTCAAAAGTGTAAGTTTTGAAAGGATTGTTGTGACTTGTGAGGTGCATGAAGCAAACTTAAGAGATAGGATGAGGTGGGACCATTTAAAATCCCATTTAGGATAATTATCATCATTTAGAAAGTAGTTGAGTCGAACTCGAGTAGCCTAATAATAGCAACCCTAGTCGAAATTGACTCATCGAGTCAGTTAGAAAGTTCTTATTGGAGTCAAGTTTTCAATATTTTTATAATCGAGTCGAACTCAAAATGAATCCGAAGTTTTAATTGAGATAGCTTTAAAATGCTCGTTTAAATTTGGAAATAAAGTTACCTTGTAGAACTTCCATTTAGTGAATAACATATCAACTCAAGTAAACTCATGTGCCATTCCAACGTACGTAAGATCATCATCACAATTCTCCTTAAGGAGCAACATCACAAACTCTTTACTGACACTTCTTGGAGGAGCATAAATTTTCAAGCTCCGACTTGAACTATAATAAAATAAAACTCGTCTTCCATATAATCGGATAAACCATTCTAGTAGGTGGGTTAACTAAACTTTTTTGGTAGTGTAATCCCAAAATTTCTATAATAGGATCATGATGGCTTCATTAATTATATGAAAATGCTGGCTCTTTTGGGTTCACCAATAATCTTAAATGAGCATGCTGCTTGTGTCGCTCTAACGTTTGTCGGATGTAATTGCCTCGATACTTTCTCTAATAACACCTTAACACCTTAATCCTTCTAATCTTTTTTTTTTTTTGATACAAGGGTAAGCGAAAAGGGAGGATCAACCTCTCTATAGACTAATCACCCTATAACATCCTTTCAGATGAGGTCTTCAACTTCAAGTGGCAGAGGCTCGACACACACATCTGGGTCGTGTCCAAGAAGCGCCAGTCGGTCGGCAACAGTGTTGATTTTCCTAAAAATGAGTCGAACCGTATAGTGAGAGAAGCCAGAAATCATTAAGAAATATATGCTTCTCATGGTGGTTTCCATGTGTGGTTGAGCGAGTTAATGAGCATCAAGTTGTCACCCTCAATCTCAACAGAAGAAAACCAAAGACTAGCGGCCTTTTGAAGGCCCTTCCGAAGAGCAAACGCTTCATCTTCAAGGAAAAAGTTTGCTTGACATCTGAATGATGGTGGCCTTGGCTTCTATGAGCTCCTCTCCTAGAACAAAGAAAATATCACTCGCTTTATCTTTGAGCTTGCCTCCCCAACAATAACCTTTGGTGCTTCTCGACCTCAAAAAACATCCTCAAGAATAACACCAACCCCAATGACGAACTCCTCGCCTCCTGGTCTCCTAGAAGCTGCATGGACGTTATCACCAACCCCAATGACTCTATATCCACTGCAAAGACCTACAACCTTTTCCGAAGCCCAAACTCTACCACCCCATTGTGCATTACCATTTGGAAAAGTCTCAACGCTCCCAAATGCAACTTCATTATTTGGCTCGCTGTCCACTAAAGACTCCCCACTCTTACCAAACTTCACAGCTTGCTTCTCTTCCCTAACAATGCAAGCTTTGCCATCGACACCGTGAAGACAAACATCACCTTTGGACCAACTACTCCTCCACCTCCCTTGTTCTTGACATCATCTCGAGATGGAGCCGAATCTCTTTCCCACCCCCTTACCAACTTGACCTCTGGAGCTGGCTTAGCTCTCAAAACAAAATCCACTAAAGCTTCATCAGCAATGTTCGAGTTTCTAGCATCATCACTTTCATCTATTTTACTTGGAAAGCAACAAATGACCTCATCTTCAACAACACCTCAAACAATGCCATCATTGTGCCAACAACATCATCCTTATGACCAAGAACTATTCCTCCCACCACCGAAAAGATCGCTCCCTCGACTCCATCTTCTTGGTCAAGACGCTTCGGATTCACCACCACTGATCTCCCTCCTCATCGTACATTTCCTTGTCTGTTATCATTGTTTATATACATTCTAGTTTAGTAGATCTTGGGCAATCTTACCTTATTCTTATAAACGTAAACTTTCAAAAACAAAAAAAAAAAGATATCATATATGGACAAAATTGTTGGACTTTTAGGTGTGTAAAAGTGGATTTGCCGGAAACAAGTTCTCCTAAAAATATTAAAAAAGGATCGCATGCATAATCGAATCACATGCATAATCGATTAGATACAATATATAGAAAAGGAATACCCCTTGATGCGTGAAACTCTACTTTGAAAGAGATATTTGAGAGCCTCAAATTCGACTCATCCAGTTGGTCTACCTGAGTATAGATCTAGATCACCTTAGATCTTGAATGCTAGTGCAAGAATCGAAGGCGAAATAAAGGAGATCAAAGAGGGAGGAGCAAGCAAAACAATCAGTCATGTATTTCATGCAAAAGATTGGTCGACGTTGCACTGTTTGCCATAAGTCAACTAATCCTATCATGGATGAAATCGCACATTAAGGATAATAAGCATGTTTTCTCTCTTGACCTTCCCTGTATATATTGTAGAGGTCTAACAATGCTAATTGTCTAAGTTTTCACCTTTCGGTCTAGACTTTGATGAATGACCTACATTCAATCAAACAATGATGGATTAAACCAATGTTTAGCAAACAAATCATTGTTATAAACCAAAATTGCCAACATATTAGATTAATCAAACATGAAAGATTTAAACCCTAGGTTGAAATTCCTAGACTATATCAAAATTATGTTTCCTAGACTATATCAAAATTATGTTTTTATTTCGCAACATTTTCAAGAATAAATACTCAAATAAGCTAGGAAACCATAGATTTGCATGGGACTTTCACCCCAGACCTAGAAATGAGTTTAGTAACCCATTTTAAAATCCAATCCAAAACCACAATCAACATATCAAATTGTAAAGAAATGAGAGATAATAAAGATTTTACCAAAAATAATTGAGTAAAAAGACATTACCGAATAAAAAATAGAGACATTTCCTTCAGCTTTCTTGCAAAATCTTCAAGAACACAATAAAGAACACAAATGGAAAGTAATTTGATTCAACTTTGAGAGCGTTTTTGTCCTGAAAATGGTTAGTGGCTACTACATTTGCACGCTCAAGCTTATATATAAAAGGTTGGGACCATGCCCCCCTACATATGTCCAAAAAACGTACAAAACAAATCAACACAAAGTTGTGCAAAACCCGACCATTGTTCGAGGTTTTCCTTGAGGATTCAACTATCAGCGTCAAGTGTAAACTACAAAGTTGTAAACCTTTGAAATACCCTTACAACGAGTACTTGTGAGTCTTCTAATTCATTCGGATACCTTCTATTAGACCTGTTCATATCCAGGCCCGGGTCGAGTCCAGACCGTGCTTTGTAAAATATTGAGCCCATTTATCCGGGTCCGGCTACCGGACATGTGACGGGTGCCGTACCTGCCCGGTTGGGCGGGCCGGGCTCACGGGTACCCTTTTTCAATTTTTTTAAAAATAGTATTAAATAATGTATTAAATTTAATTTTTTTGAAAATAAATTATATTAAAGATATTTTATGTAAAATAGATCAAATTTATTATAATTATACTAGACATTTTATATTAATATTTTATATTAATACTTAATATTTATAATAATTATAATATATCATATCAAACTTTTATTTATTTACCGGGCTGACGGGCGGGCTTTTCGGCCCGGTCGGGCTTGTTCTCATGTTCATACCCGCACGTTTTTCCGGGCGGGTTGTCCGGATTTAAACAGATCTACCTCCTATATATTCGTATTACTGAAATTGTGCAAAAGTGATCTCTAGACCTTCTTGTGTTCACAAGTCCTCATTATTTGCTTGAGGGGCTCTTCTTTAGAACTTTCAAACATTCATAGAGAGGAGTGTATCCTCTTTATTTCTTAATTAAACTGTTAAAGCAAATCATCGTTCTTTTTGTGTTCGATCTTGACCCCCTTTACTGCAGTTGCTCTTAAGTATTTGCGAGACTTGATGTAACACTTCAACCTCATCAGATGGTTGATCGACCACACTGCTCGTCGAATACTTTTGCATTTTTATAACGTGTGCAATTACATAAACTAACTGGTAGCTCTCCGAAACACTAATAGGTAGGAAACTAACCATAAATCTCCGAAACACGGTAAATCATTTATACTCCGCAAATATCTTAAATGTCTGCAATTACATAGACTAACTGGTAGATCTCCAAAACACTAATAGGAGGAAATAAACTGATAAGATAATTCATTTAGCCTCAAAAGGAAGGAAATTGAATATGTTGATGATAATAAAAGACGCTAAATAGAGTGTTATTGATATACTTACCCCTAATTCGGAAACATACGAGTTAAAATCATGATTAAAAATAATAATTATGTAGATTAAGTAAATGACACTAAAACTTGAGAGGATAACTTAATCTAACCGGTGAATATAGTTTAATGATCAAAATTTATTCAATTTAGGTGGATTTGTTTTTTTGAGAAAATTGGTGAAATGAGACATCTTTTGTAACTTGTAGACTAACCAGACACGTAATTTTCTCAATTAATAAATAAAGGTAAAATTGAGTGGATATGACCGAAAATAAGGAAATAAGTTAGGGTAGTTATGTAATATTATTAATTGGTAACTACCCAATTAATGGTAACCATATTGTGAAGATTCTACAAATATACTACTATAAAACTTTGAATGAGTTTGGCCCTCCCTCACACCCTTATACCAGTTGAACTAATTAAACTTTGTGTATTTTTTTAATGATACACGATATTAATATAAAATTTCAATTACACAATGTTAATACATAATTTGAATTACACAATGTTAATACATAAAAGACTTGTGTAATCAAACCTTGTGTAAATGACGTTCTTGTGTAACCAAACATTGTGTAAATGACAGCCTTGTGTAAAAAAACCTTGTGTAAATGATAGACTTGTATACATGACATAAACAAACGGAACTTGTGTAATTAAAAAATGAACGAATGTGTTAACTACATAGATTGACATAACAAATGAAATTGTGTAACCAAACCTTCTGTAAATGACGGACTTGTGTAACCAAACTTTGTGTAACTGACAAACTTGTGAAACCAGACCTTGTGTAAATGACAGACTTGTATGCATGACATAAACAAACGGAACTTGTGTAATTATTCTTCTGTTTCGACCAGGATCTCCGAGAATTTTGTCGGTGAACGATGCATAATTCGTATTAACTTTCTTTATATATTGCTTCCTTATTTGACGGTTTGAATTTATTATTTTCATAAAAATGTAGAGAGTATCACAACCCAAGATATCCAGTTTAGTTATAAATTACTTCCTTATTTAAAGGTTTAGGATACTGATTAACATCTTTAATTAGGCAGAATATTAAAATTAAATAGAAGATAGTAGGATGACAAATTAGGATCTTTAATTCTTTTAAATAATTTTTTTTTTGTGAAAAGAGGAAGTGCCTAGTTTGTCTACACATAACAAAAAAATACCTAGTTTATACTATATGTAACATAAACTACCTACTTAGTCAACTCAATCATTTTTTTCTACGACTCCATCTTATTGGACCTGTTAAAGCTTGATGAAATCGTAAACTAAATTCCGGTGTTGGTGATAACATTAATTAATTAATGTTTGGTGACAACATAAGCCTCAATAACAATATTAATTACAACGTTTATTAAATTTTAGTAACAAACAAGTAATTTTTGGAATTTTTTCCCAAATAACAAATTTATATAAAATAATTATCAAAATATCAAATTCAAAAATTTATTTTTAAGAATTTGGCCAAATAAGTCATTTTTTATTTTCATTAGGTTTGTGTACCTCTTCAACTTTTACCACTTTAATTAAATTGAAGTTGGAAGGTAAGGGGTTTGATTAGGGTACATTTACTAAACATATTTATAACATGAGTCTAGCTAATTACTAGAGAGAAATTTCAAAAAGGCTTACTTAACTAATTTGACCAACTTATTTTTCAATATAGAAAATTTTGTAACGAAAAGCTACAAAAAGTGATCTTCATATTTTTGTTTAATATATTAAATTTGTAAGTGAAAAATAAAATGATAAAAGTGAAGGTAATGTGAGATATAGGATTCAAACACGAGTGGCCAAGGACAACAGAAAAATATGTCCTCCTTAACACCACAATGTCATATTGATTTCATTGAATATCCTTGCTTCCTTATGTATTTCTAGCCTACTTTTCATAACAACATGAGCTCAATTATTGATTCTATTAAAATTATCTTTTCTTCATTTACGATTTTTAGGTTTATAAATTATAACCCTATCATATATATCGATAATTTTTTTAAAAAATTTAGTTATTAGACTTTTCATGAGGTTTAATATATTTATTTAAAAATTTTAATTTTATATATAATTGATTATTTTATATGTTTTTTTTAATTCTTTTTATTTTTAGAATAAAATTTTCGTGCATATATTTTTGAAGTATAAAGTATGAATTTAGAAAACATCAAAAAATATTTAATTTTGTTGATTCTTCCTTCTTCTTCTTATACAATTTTTCATAAAATACTTTTATTAACTAACAATAATTTTATATAAAGTTGATTATTTTAAGATTTTTTTCAAATTCGTATTTTACGCCTTACAATTTTAAATGTCATCAAGAAAATTTTATTCAGAAATATATATAAAAAAACATCCAAAATAATCAATTATATATATATATAAAAAAATAATAAACCTCATGAAAAAAATTTAAGAAAGAATTTGGCCAAATACGCCATTTTCTATTTCCATTAGATTTGTGTACCCTCAATTTTTACTACTTTTATTAAATTGAAGTTAGAAGGTAAGGGGTTTGATTAAGGTACATTTACTAAATATATTTGTACCATGAGCCTAGTTACTAGAGAGTAATCTCAAAAAGGCTTACTTAGCTAATTTGTCCAAAATTTAATTACTAAATGAATTTTTTTTATTGATATTTATGATAGGATTATAATTTATAAATCTAAAAGTCGTAAATGAAGAACAAAAAATGTTAATAGAATCAATAATATCGTCCATGTTGTTAAGAACACTAGGATATAAATACAAACGGAAGCAAGAGTATTCAATGAAATCAACTTGACACGATGGTTCGAAGAATTGTTTATTTTCCAGTTGTCCTTGGTCACCTACGAGTCTCGTATCTCGCATTTTCTTCTTTTTATCATTTTATTTTGGGTAAAATGGGGGAGTATGTATGTTTTGCAACCATGAACATATAAAGGGCAAAGGGCCCCAAGTTAATAATGAGTACAAAATAGACCCCTCCAGATTTCCATAAAAAAGATTTATTACAATAAAAAGAGGATATTAAGCAAATCATAATATATTTTTCTCTCTCCATTTATTAAGCAACTAATTATTACAAAACAGGAAAGTAAATATTTTGTCTCTCCATTTATTAAGGATATCAAAATATCTTCCTTCTATTCGTCCTCTCTGGAATTTTTGTAACATACGGTTGTTAATCAAAATTGCGTTCATCCATGACGACGATGTTGAATCAATCCTGGTAAGACTTTCGCAACAACATATGTACATAATCGTCAGAGACTGCAAACATATGTACATATATAGTTAGTTAGTAACATTTTCGCAGCAACATATGTACATAATCACTAGAAACTGCAAACATATGTACATGCAAACACAACAAAAGTCTGTATTACAACATATTGTGTTCTACTATACATATTCTAATCGGCATCATGTTATATGTACACACAAAATATGCATGTGTATCATCAAACCCCTATCCAAATGTACACAACTTGCATATTTGATACATACGAACACAATGGAAGTCTGTATTTCAACACAACCCAAATATCAAATGTACATAAACTACATCTTTGGTACATATATAGTTAGTCAGTAACATTTTCAAATATGTATGGGTACAAATGAGTGGTTTTCTTCAAAAACCAGAGCATAATCGTCGAATATATCATACCTGGCTACGGCGACTGAAGTTAGTCGATTCGAGATTTTGATAATTCTTTGAAGAAATTGGTAACTTATACGTGTTGAAGACGACCGTTTAATAGGCGCTTGAAGGAAAATGTTGAGGATGAAGAATGGGACGAAGACGAGACCTCGAGAGCACTGACTATGGCAAAACTGAAGTTATTCGATTCGAGATTTGGATTATCCTTTGAATCAATGGTAACTTATACTTGTTGAAGACGACTGTTTAATCTACGATTGAATGAGAATGTTGAGGATGAAGAATAGGTTGAAGACGAGAGCTCGAGAGGACTGCTATGGCGCAACTGATATGGCGAAAGGTTTCTCCCGTCTCCAGTTGAATTGCGAAAATTGTGAAAATTTGATATTGGAATTTTCAACACAGTTACCTTGTTTAACTTGTTTCCTTATTTTACAGTTAATTAATATATTTTATAGAATAAATATCTTCCATTAACCGTCTACTAAAGATCCACTTACTATTAATTTATTTTTTTTAAAACATGTAAAATGCTTAGGGGTTTTGTTTGTATTCTAAAAAAATAAGTTATCTTATTCTTCTCCTTTATTTTGAACCGCTTTTTTACCCTTTATCAATAAATTTGTTATAAAATAAGCTTTGGAATATAATATTTTGATACTATTTTTTTATTTGGGTTAAAAAAAATCTTTTTTGTGATCAAGTAAATTAAAATTCAGTAACAATCGTGAGATTTGGTGACAATATAAATTAAAGTTACGTATCTAACCAAAAAGCTAAGGGAAAAAAATCAAGGAAAAACCAGTTACGAAGGCAAGCAACCACCACCATAGGGTTAAGTACTAGAGTGTAGCTATAGTTTCAAGTGTAGTTAGCTGTTGCTTTTGACCCCTCTATCATCCCTACTATTTTTTTTTTTATTTCTGGTGTTGTGCTCACGCACACGTTATAAATAAAATTAAGTTTCATGTAATGGACCATCGATTTGTGATTGAGAAAAGATGGTAGCTGGGAACAGTGCAATATTGTCTTCTTATAAAAAGCTCGAGACATGGCCTCATTTCTTCACTCAACCCTCGATCAGTTGAGTGCTTGCATCGAAGGTTGTTGTCTTCTATATATCCACAAGTAACTAATTAACCATGTCGAAGCTTGTGCAGCAGATCCGCAACTCCCAGAAGGCAAATGGCCCAGCCACCGTGCTTGCTATCGGAACCGCCACGCCTCCGACTTGCTACCCTCAGTCGGAGTATCCTGATTTCTACTTCCGTATGTGCAAGAGCGAACACATGACTGAGCTCAAGCAGAAAATGAAGCGCATTTGTACGCATCCATTTTTTTTTATCTTTAATTGAGATCATATATATCGATCTTTTGAGTGAACCATAATTATGATTATCATGCAGGTGATCGATCGGGTATTAGGCAAAGATTCATGTTCCACACCGAAGAGAATCTAACCCCCAACCCAAACATGTGCAAATTCAAGGCTCCTTCTTTGGACGCACGTCAAGAAATGTTGATCATGGAAGTCCCAAAGCTCGGAGTAGAGGCGGCCGAGAAGGCCATGGAAGAGTGGGGCCAAGACAAGTCTAGGATCACTCACCTCATCTTCTGCACCACAACCAGCAACGACATGCCCGGCGCCGACTACCAGTTTGCTCGTCTCTTCGGCCTCAACCCCACCGTTAGCCGCACCATGGTCTACCAACAGGGCTGCTTTGCCGGCGGGACCGTTCTCCGTCTCGTCAAGGACATAGCCGAGAACAACAGAGGGGCTAGGGTCCTCGTCGTGTGCTCGGAGATCGTGGCTTTTGCTTTCCGTGGGCCCCACGAAGACCATATCGACTCTCTCATCGGGCAGCTCCTGTTCGGTGACGGAGCTGCGGCTTTGGTGGTGGGGTGCGATATCGATGAGAGGATCGAGAAGCCAATCTTCGAGCTCGTGTCGGCGTCTCAAACGACCATACCGGACACATTGCATACAATGCAGTTGCATTTGACAGAAGCAGGACTGACCTTCCATCTGACAAAAGAGGTTCCTCAGAGGGTGGCTGATAACATGCAGGAGGTGATGCTTGAAGCATTTAAGCCACTGGGGATCACCGATTGGAACAAGATATTCTGGCAAGTTCATCCCGGCGGGAAAGCCATCTTAGACAAGATTGAAGAGAAATTGGAGCTAAACAAGAGTAAACTGCGTGATTCTCGCTATATCTTGAGCGAGTATGGCAACTTGACCAGCGCTTGTGTGCTGTTCGTGATGGATGAGATGAGGAAGAGGTCAGCTCGAGAAGGCAAGAAGACGACCGGTGAAGGCTTCGAGTGGGGAGTTGCAATAGGACTCGGTCCAGGGCTCACCGTTGAAACCATTGTCATGCGCAGTGTTGCTATTTGATGATGAGCTTGGTTTTCCTGGATCTTAGTGGTTAAGTTTTGGTTATGTTAGAAGGCAATCGCCAATAATAATCCAGAAATGGAACAAAGATTATGTATCCCTTTAGGATGGAATGAGTTTCTGTCTTGAAAGTTTGAAGAATGGGTTACATGATAATGTATTTCCTTCATTAATATATGAGATCTGTCATGAATGGACAATGGCCATTACTGTTCTTGCTCACTCAAGTTTTACAATGACGAATTAGTTGACAGTTCATTCAAGCTAGACTCGAACTCCATCCGTGCTTCTTCACTTATGAGTTATGATCTGCCTAAGCCCAATCGATATTATTGGGCCCAAATCCATTATTTTAGTGAAAGTCCGATCAGAGATTCCCAATGGGGTCAGGATCGGGTAGGGAGCAATAATACAAACCCATACGAAAAATCGATATTGTAACGATTTGATAAATTGAAAGCTTCAACTAATTGATGGATAATAAAGCGACTAATTAAATACACAAAATGACTAACAAGCTTTAACAAAAAAAAAATTATGGTTTAGATGACTAACTTAAGAGAAGTTGTTGCATTAAAGATAGGTTCCGGCCATCTTCCTAAAGGCGGATTCTGGACAACTCTAAATTTGGATGAGAGAAAATCGAACTAGAAAGAGTCACGGGTCTTAGTTATGATGTTAGTTAACTCATCCAATAAACGGGTAAATATCACATGGAGTAACAATTGGTTTATGGAGTTCAGTTGACCGAAGTAAAGAAAAAGGTAGTCAAGTTAACCAATAGGCGTCGTCTCACACATCATCGCTCCAAGCATCAACCTCGAAATGCGGTTTTATAGTAGTACCGTGACTCGTGAGTACTATGTGAGCAATAGGTGTCGAGTACGGAAAGTAGATAAGTTCATCGATCATTGTAAATGATGGATCCGAATTTGAAACATGCTTTAGTATTATGGCCAACTTTGGAACAATATTAACAAAAAAGTTATGTATTCCTCTCGATTGTATTAGGAGCCGGTCGAGTTCTTGGAGCAACAAAGGCTACACAACCTCTATGCGCACGTACGTCTCGGTCACAAGTAATGATTTCCAATATAAAAGTTTGGGATACAATTTAAAATATTAAAGAAGTTTGGGGTGAAAGTGAAAATGACGAAAGCTGAGCATAATCAAACTGAATTTTCCAATATAAAACACCCCTCGCTGAACCTCTTTCTTTCCCACTGCTACATCCCACCCCTCTTTCCTCCGATCTTAAACTTCTTCCTCACCCCTCCGGCGCCACCGCTTTCACAAACTATTGCCGGAAACATGGGCTGCTGTGGCTATTTATTAAAGCTAATTGATGCCTTTCTATTCCTCTCCTTCCTCCTTTTGTCAATCGTGGTGCCTCTAATCGACGCGCAGAACGTGTTGCCGATCGAATACTACCCTAAGCAGCTGGTAGATCTCAATGTCTGGTATGCAAACGAATATGGCGATTACTTGGTATCTGAGAAGCCACATTTCTTCGTCGCCCTCGTTTGGCTTGAGATTTTTCTTCTCTGGCCACTTTCCATCGCCAGTCTAATCGGTTTCACCTCCGGCAAATCCTGGTACCGCACCACCTGCTTGATGTTCGGCGTCTCCTGTTTTACTTCCATGGTACGCTTGTCTTCTTAAATTCATTATTTTCCTTATCAATTGGGATCAAATTGTTTGTAGTTCGTTATTTGGTGTTGCAATTGTCGATTTTCCACTAATCTAGGGTTCTCTGTGTAAATAAAGCATTTATACACAGGTACTCGGTGAATGTGAGTGTGGTTGGATCCGATCGGTACTTTATGAGTGTTGATAGTGATACTTGGCACAAATTTGAAAATGATTTTTGCTGAGAAAGTTAGGTAGAAAGGTCAACCATCCTAAAAGTGGCAAAATAAGTTTACCATAGATTTGAATTTGAGTCGCTGACAAAGTATGCATAACGAGCACTTAGATACAGATATACAGTCCCTAAGTTTATGTTTGATAATGTAGATCTTACTTGATTGCACAATGTTCTCAGCTTCATCACAAATGGATTTCAGATCCAGTTTTGAAATCAGATATCCATTCTGATTGAAGCATTTTCTGAATTATTCAAAAACAATTTTACAATGATGTGTTTCAGGCGGCGATAATGGGAGAATTGTTGGGATCAGGAAGGGCATCGGAGAAGATGATGATGGTTTACTCCCCTTTCATCGGCGTGGCTGTTCTCGCTACACTACGCGGCCTCTGTGGTCACTGCAGCAGCAGCAGCAACAACAACAGCAGCCCAGTTTCCGCTGCTAAGAGACCTGCTCCGGAGAGGAAGAAGAGGGCTTAATCTCATGGATTTATGACCTATATACCAACATTTTTCAAATTTTATAGCTCAGAGTTGCAGATCAAAGTATCATACAACTCTAATTGTCTTCTTCTTTGCCATGTTTTGATCTTTATTCTCATGTTAACCAAGCAATGTTTTATTGATCTGTTGTAACTTTGTATCCTGATTCATGAATATTCTTCCCTTGTATTCAAATTTCTTTTCAATTGGCTTACCATTGGTATTCCATAAACATACGTGAGAAAGATAGCTGAATAATAGCAAGAAAGAAACCAGTTTTTTGGGCAGAGACAAAGAAAGTTCCGTTTGTTGGGAGAATCAAGATTCAGATTTAATCATACGTGATGATTACGTGGTTAATTAAAAGTCAGTACTTTTTTAGTGTTGAGCATGTTTATTAAGATTAAGATTATTCCCGATTCATCCCAATTCAAAACACACCTATACTGTTACTTTTTCTTATATCCGTCCCGGGACCAAATGACGCGGAGGAAACACGTCCGGATTCCCTACATCTCAACACTCCCCCTCAGACCAAATGACGCGAAGGGAACACGTCCGATGAACCACACATACAAGCACACGAGGTTCCATCTTAAAACCAATTGGCAATAGGAGGAGTAGCCCGAATGCTTACATGGTAGATTCACTTGATTGCGTGTTATCGATATGAGATTCTTTTTCCCTACATCTCAACACATCCTTCCTGTTTCTATCCTCTTTTGGAGATTGAAAATTTGTCTCCAATAATGGGATAGGAGTCTAGTATATAATGTTAGTGGATTACTTCTCTTGTTGTCCAATGATTTTAAGATGGAACGTGTTGAACTTACGTGCTGGATTTGAACTCAATTGTGTGGGTAGAAAACTCTCATCCCTATTCCTAATTTTTAATTTTACACATTACATATCTAACTTAAGTTGGCTGAATTTTAAATTAAGTTATTTGAGTTTTTATTAAAAGATGAAAGCAGTTAGGAAGGATAGAGTTCATCCGAGAACATTCTCACGGATGAGAACATTCAGAGTGTTTGCATAATGACGTATTCGACGTGAACTAATTGGAAATATCTCTGTTCATGCATAAGATCTACAATTAACATATCAATTCAATCTCTCAAAGATAATTCCGTAATCTTTTAATAATATTATCAACCGTAAAGTTGTCGTCCTCAATAATGATGTTTTTCATGTTGAGTTAGTTGACTTCTTGAAGGTCATAGTAGAGGCCTGAAACTTCAGCTTCAATGGTAGATGTTTTTCTTATTTGTTGCGTTATAAGGGATATGATATTTCCCAAGTAATTCTCAGTGACAAAGCCACATGAAGTTTTTACGGATTCAATTTATTTGAGTTTTGAAATTGAGAATTAACTTCAAGCTTCACCTTTTGTTTTTTTTACCCCTAATTGAAAGATAAATTTTAAATTTTTTTTAAAATTTTTTTTGTACTATCAACAATTAGGGTTGTGCATACGGTCCAGACCGGACCGGACTGGACCGGTGGACCGTAGACCGGACCGGTTCCGGGTTGGACCGGTCCGGTTCCGGGTTGGACCGATTTGTACATAAATTGTGCAATTTTGAATATTGCGGACCGGACCGGATTGGACCGGTTTGTACCTTAATTGTGAATTTTGGTGAGGTTTTCCGGTCCAAAACCGGACCGGAATGGACCGAATTGGACCGAACAGGACCGGAAATCCGTAGTTTACTGTCCAACCCGGGTTACGGTTTTATACGGTCCAAAAACCGGACGGAACAGTAACCCGGATTTTCAAAAAAACTTGGACCATATACCGGACCGGAAATCCGTAGTTTACAGTCCAACCCGGGTTACGGTTTTATACGGTCCAACCGGATCGAACCGTAACCCGGATTTTCAAAAAAAACCTGGACCGTAGACCGGACCGGAACCGGTCCGTCCCGAATTTTCACAGCCATGTCAACAATTATTAACAATATAATTATTTAACATCCACACTTTTTTACAACACAATTCTAAACCATCGACCATTTTTGTTGATAATATAATAATGGGTGCCAACAATTATTAACAATATCGGTATGTACTGTCAACATTTTTTTTTATTTGTTTTTATTGTGTAGGTTGACGGACGTACGATGTCCACCACAATTTAGAAATATAAAGTAAATTAACATTATAAATTTCATTTAATAAAGAATAAATTAAATAAATTAATTCTATTACAATTAGTGGTCATAAAATATTAAATTATTCATTTTCCTATTAAATAAATAAAAAACAACAACAACAACGTTGACGGGTCCTTTATCTCATCAATGCATGACAAGTTAACCTTATATTTTTGCGCGTACGCGTTCCATAAGTATCGGTCAATTAAAACTCCTTAAAAATCCATCCATAATCTTTAGTTCATACTCCTATAATATGAAAATAGTTTATTGTTTTAGTCTTATATACCCGAAAGCAAAAACATTATTCTTCATTTTTTATCAAACAACCTTATATATTCGTCGATTTTATTTTTTTTGTAAGTAATTAGAGATATAAAATCATAATGATAATTTTTTAAAAAGTCTGTAAATAAAAAGACCACAATTAATGTCAATTGGCATACTTATAGTCTAATAAGAAACTATACTGTAACTTTTTATCTTTCATTAAAGAACATATTGTAAATCGATTGTATCGTGCAGAGTCATTTGCGTTATGAATTCTCTATCACACCAATAATGTTCACGTTCTTTCTACTCACTAATAGTTGATTATGGTCGTGTACAAATATAGACAATTTGCATTATTTTTTTTATAAATAAGTGTTTTATAACTAAAATGATTTATGTATATATATTTCTAATTATATTTGTGAAGAATCAATCTATTTCATGGCTTGATGATGTGAGGCTCAACCGGAGCATAACTTTACTAAACAACAGTTGTCGTCCAGCCTCCACGACAATTTGAATCTCACCTTTAGTTTAAACTATACCCAACACATGACTTTATAATTATTAGATTTTTATAAATATATACCATATTAAACTATTAAAATCATAGGGAAAATCATTTTGGTCTTCTTTTGAAATGAAAGCAAGTTTGAAGCATAATAATTTTCTTAAATAAAATTTTTAGTTCTATACTAAATAATTAACATCTATTGCAATAACCAAGAGAAACAATTTGGTTTACTAGTATTTTTCTAGTTTTGTGTTTAGTAAATGTACCCCTTGAGAGAAAAGTGTGTAGAGTTTGAGAATAAATACAAAAGGTTAGAGTATATTTACTTAATTGAAACATTAAAAAGCCTAGTTACTACTCTAGTTTCTCAAAAAGGCCTAGTTACCAAAATTGTCCAAAAGAAATTGTACGCGTATCGTATCTATTGTTAATCCGTGAACTTGTAATAATTATCTTAATTAACTTTAAATCTACTAATTTAACAAAATTACAATAACTCGAATATAAAGATATAGCGTCGGAATGTAATTCAAATTTAGTTATTTGAGAATTATAATGCCACAAAATTTCTGATTAATCTGACCATTCAAGTTTAGTTGGAGGATAAAAATTTGTTAGGATTATTTCCAAATTTAATCTCTCAAAATAATATCAAATTAACCTCAAATTATCTTATACCGAACGCACATGTTTAACTCCTGCAATGTGTAGACAAAACAATCCAAACCAATATTTATGATAATGATAATATATGTATTTGAGGTTGTTGTTATGCTTTAAATTGGCCTTGTTATTTATTTGGACTTTTAAAGTTTGGTTCAGTCTTATACTTGTAATTATTATTATTTTCAGTAGAAAGGAGAGCCCGATGCTCCCCGCGCAAAGCGCAAAACGATTAAAAAGAACGGAAATTAAATTACAACAACGTCATTCGTGGGATACAAACCCTGCGCATATCGTTCAAATAAAACTCTTCACAGATGGAGGAGGGTTCATGCAGAAATGAAAACCTATTGGAAAAGAGAAGACAAAGTTAACGAGCGCGTCGGCAACACGATTGCCTTTCCGGAAGACATGACTAAGTCGGACAACCCAGTCCCAAGAGAGGAAGCCTTGGCAACTAAGCACCAAGCTAAAGAGAGGGTGCATAAAGTCGACCCCTTTCTGAACAAGCTCAAGCACCAACATGGAGTCCAACTCCATGCAAACCTGCCGACACCCGTGCTCCCAAGCAATACCAGACCATGAAGGAGGCCTCACAACTCGGTCACCGGTGCGGTAGCAGACCCGCCCCTCCAATCCACTCACCATTCTCATCACGCATAACTCCACCGGCCGAGGCCTCTCCCGGATTACCCCTCGAGGCACCATCGGTATTAAGCTTAACCCATCCCGGTAGCGGTCTCGTCCAGCCCACCAGAAGCTCCACCCTCCTATCACCTTTACTTCGCGCAATAGCCTTGGAAAAAGCCGACATCCCCTCCTTGCTTCGGCCATGGATAAAAATGTGAGCATTAGGACTAGTGACGGACCGGCCCCAGAAAATGCGATCATTTCTCCAAATCCAAGTCCACCAAAGCATGGTAGCAAAAGTTTCCGGCCATTTAGGCCACCATTCCTCTTTCCCAGAAAACAAGAGATTGTAGTAAAGCCGTTCATCAATAGCAAGAGCAAAGAAAACATCATGGTACCTCCTTGGGATAAGAGATTTCAAAACCGCAAAGGTCGTAGGGCAGTCCCGTAGAAGATGGAGGAGATATTCGGTCACGTCGAAGCAGACATCACAAGAGTCCGAGCTAGCAAGGTGGCGACGAAGTCTTTCACCATTAGTCATTATACGGTGCTGACAAACAAGCCACATAAAATAACGGATTCTTTCGGTAACTATGCTTCCAAAGGCGGCTCCAAAACTTGGAATTACCAAACACTGGGCAGCGGGAATCATGCACAAGGTCATAGGCCAATTTTGTAGAAAAATGGCCATTCAGCTCGGCGGCCCAGTGGAGAGAGTCAACTCTATGGTGGTCCGTAGAGAGATACTTAGAAGCAAGCAAAAGAGTGCAAGAAAGTGAGAGCTTCTCTTGGAGACGCTCCCACCTTCATCCCTCACAATCATTCCAATAGTCACACACCTTGTGAGTGAAATCATCATCTGGGAAACTCGATGTGAGATGATCCGGCAGCGGCTCCTCCAACTGCCAAGGTGATGCGTCCTTGGAGGTAACCAAGGATAACTCCGGATCTAGATCAAGCAAAACTCCAACTACTCCTTGATTCTTTGTGCATCGTTGTATCGTTTCAGATCCAAAGGGGCGGAAGCGATGAAGAAACAAAGGTTAGTTCGATCTAGAGAGATCGAATAAGCTTTTTAGTGTGGATCGAAGGTTGATTCTTAAGAAGAATCCTCGAATATGGATTTCTTGGATCAAAGATGAGATCCAAAGAAGAAATTTGAGATATAGAAGAGAGGTTTTGATGCCCAAGCTAAGTAGGAGGAAATTCTTCTCAAAACTTAGTAATATTAAACATGAAAAATAAGTGAGGTAAGATATCTCTTATATAGAGAGTCTTGCCTACCTATGGGCCAACGGGCCAAACAAAAATACATGAAGAAAAGCCCAAAAAGGAAAACCTAAAAGGATAAGATCAAAATCTAAAAAGGATAAGATCAAAAGGGAATATTCTTATACGGAATATCCCTTTTATTACATAAAAAGGAAAACATGAAAATATAGTCCGAAAATAAGCTAGCTTCATGCCATGGAGTCGGAAAGACGGGACATGCCGCTAACGGAACCGGTAGCCTATTCCATGGTGGTGTAGAGACACGGCATGCCGGTAATGGAACCAAGTGAAGAAGCGGTGCGGGCGATGATGGAGCCGGTGGCTCGAGCAATGGCCTTAGCTCGGGATCGGGTGAGCGGTCCATCTGAGCGAACCCTAAGAGCCTCGTCCTCCTCGTTTACGGTCAACGTAAAAGGGACATCCAAGGGCGCATCACAAGGGTCCCTCCAAAACTCAACAACTCTACCATTCGAAACATTCCAACGTGTCCCTCGGGAAACAACCTCGTTATATCCTTTGATTATGCCTTTGTACAAATAGGAACTAAAAGCACGCGAGTTGACATGAGAAGACCACGACATCGGGTCAAGTCTGTACTTATGAGAGAATACACGTGCCCAAAGTTTGTCAGGGTCACAGATCAGGCGCCACGACAACTTCCCCAAAAATGCAAGGTTGGACTCCCTCGACTTCCTAAACCCGAGGCCCCTTAAGACTTGGGCGCACAAACCGCCACCCAAGAAACAAGGTGCATTCTTCTGAGGTCATTAGTTGAACCCCAAATGAAGCTACGACAAATCTTGTCAAGCTGGTGACCCTAACAACTAAACACATAGAATGACATTTTCACCCCGCAAGTCGAGCCTTCACTTTCTCCAAGAGCGGCAGAAAGTCGTCTTTCACAACTCTCCCGTGAAAAATAGGGATGCCGAGGTAATTACCGAGATTCCTAGTCCAAGGGATGCCGCTGATCCGAGTTAACTCATGTTCCAAAGCACCTCTAACATTATCGGAGACAAAAATCCTTGACTTATAAATACTAACCGCTTGCCCAAAAGCTTTACATAAGCTATTAAGGCACTGGCTAATCACATGAAGCTGCTTGACGGAAGCTTTCACAAAAAGCAAGATGTCATCCGCGAAGAAAAGGTGAGAGAGAGAAGGACCCCCTCTAGATATCTGAATCGGTTTCCACAAGCCATCATAAACCGCTTTCTAAATGAGGTGCCCGGGACGTTCAAGAAAAAATGACAAGAGGTAAGGCGAGATAGGATCACCTTGACGGACACAGAGTTTGATATGAAAAGCGTCCGTAAGCTCCCCATTCCAAAAAAGTCTCATATTGGCCGAAGATACAATGGTGAATCCAATGAATCCACTTGCTCGGGAAGCCCAAGGTCCTCCAAAGTATCAACCACAAACTCCCATCTCAACCGGTCGTAAGCTTTTTTGAGATCGAGCTTAAGGATCATCCAGCCCCCACGACCCTTCTTTCTACGCATAGACTGAACCACCTCACTGTGTAGGGGCCACAAAGTCACCAATGATTGGTTTAATTCGGTTCATAAGAACTTTCGTAATGGTCTTATAGAAGACATTACACAAACTAATCGGCCGGAAATGAGAAATCAATTCGGGCTTCTCAAACTTGCCAATAAGCACGAACATGCTCTCGTTAGTCAAGGGTTGAAGGACACCGGTCAAAAAAAATCAGTGACTGCAGCAAAGAGGGATTCCCCAACACAATCCCAAAAGTCCTTTGAAAAGATCGGTTGGAACCCGTCAACGCCTAGAGCTTTGAAAGAACCCATATCAAAAATCTCTTTCTTAATATCCTCCTTAAAAAATGGAACACAAATAGAATGAAGAGTAGCCTCCGGGATCCTGTGAAAACCACCTTTAGCGATCGGCACAACAGACTCTAAGAAATCTGGACCATAGAGTTGTTTGAAGAAAGACAACGCATTGGCTTCAAGAATAACCCTATCCATGCACCAAGCCTCATCATTCTCATTAAGGCAAAGAACCTCAATGACAGTGATGAGGCTTATTCAAATAGAATAGCCATCCCCATGACTCTTCTATTTGACCTCCTAAAGAAACGGACGTGTATTGTTTGTGATAACTAACCATTGACTTATTCAAATCTGACAAAGACTGCTTCTAACTCCAACTTACCCTCTCTTAAGTTAATTTCTCTGAATTCAGCTTACTTCTGAAAGATTGATCATCCCAAGAAATGCTCTCAACTTCTCGAATTGTTCCATCTTCAACGGTTTAGTAAAGATGTCTGCAACCTGATTCTCTATCGAACAATATTTTAACTTGACAATCTCATATTTTACCAAATATCTAAGATAATGAAACCTCACCTCAATGTGCTTACTCTTTCCATGGAGAGCAGGATGTTTTGACAACTGAATCGTTGAATTGTTATCGCAGTGAATCACCGTCGCGAATTTCTCTTCAGCTCCAATCGTCTCTAACACTCTACGAAGCCACACACACTGACAGGCACAAAACGCAATTGTTATATACTCTGCCTCGGTGGTAGAGAGTGCGGCAACAAGTTGTTTCTTTAATGCCCAAGAGATCGCACCTGAAGCCATCAAGAACGCACAACCCAACGTGCTCCTCCGATCGTCCAAGTCGCCGCATAGTCGTTGTCCGCTACCACTGTAAGATTTGGATCACTGCTTTCTCCTTTTTTGTAAAGAATTTCAAGTTCCATGGTTCCTTTTAAGTATTTCAGAATCCTTTTTGCTGCAAGCCAATAAGAGACTCTCGAACTAGCCATGAATCTACTTAACAAACAAACTCCAAACATCAAATCTGGTCTTGTTACCATAAGATACATGAGACTCCCAACCAATTGCTTGAACATAGTTTCATCCACCTTCTCACCATTCTTGTCCTTCGTGAGTTTCGTTCCCGGAACAATCGGATTTTTGGCAGCGTTGCTCTCCTCCATTCCAAATCTTTCCAATACTTCACGAGCATATCGCTTTTGACAGATGAAAATCCCATCAGCACTCTATTTTACTTCCACTCCAAGAAAGTGCCTCATTTTACCCAAATCACACATTTCAAATTCAAGCATCATAGACTCCTTGAACTCGTCACACATAGCTTTGTCATTTTTAGCAAATATCGAATCATCAACATACAAACTGCAATGAGAATGTTACCTCCTTTTGTTTTAGTGAACAGTGTGTGTTCACTTGGGCACCTCTGCAATGAGAATGTTACCTCCTTTTGATTGAGCCCATACAAAGTCTTCCTTAACTTGTACACCTTCTCTTCTTCTCCTTTCATTACAAAATCTTCCGGTTGTCTTACATATATATCCTCTTTCAGATCTCCATGTAGGAATGTTCTCTTAACGTCCAATTGAAAAATCTCCCAATTCGAATGAGCTGTCATCGCAAGAATGGTCCGAATTGTGTCGAGCCACGCTATTGGAGCGAAGACTTCAGTGTAGTCTATGCCATAGCATTGAGCGTATTCTTTTGCTACTAACCTTACCTTGTGTTTATCGATTTCTTCATCTTCATTCAGCTTTGTCTTATACACCCATTTCACTCCAATTGGTGATAAATATTCAAGTAAGGTAGTCAGCTCCCATGTGATGTTTTTCTCGATTGATTCGATCTCACACTTCATTGCTTCGTTCCACACATCTACTTTCACTACTTCATCGAGTTTAACAGAATCATTCTCTGTCATCATCATCAGCAACATGACAGATAGGTTTTCTTCCATATCTTCTTCTTCTCCCATGTCGTAATCAGCCAGATATTCTTGCTTTCTTCTTGTGTGTGGTCATGCAATCGCAGCAACTCTTCTCTCAGTTGATGACGACGATGATATTGGACTTGGCGATGACGGAGCTGGACGGTCAGTGTCGATCCGCCATCAGACGGAGATTGAGGCCGAGACGAATCTCCATTTGCTAGAGTAGGACCCGTCTCTTCATCTTCTATATTCTGATCTTCTTCATCTAAACAATACTGAAAATTTTCTTCTATCCCAGCTTGATCCCAATCTTAGTTTTTGCTCTCATCAAACACAATGTCTTTGCTTATCACAATTGTTTTTGTAACCGGATCATACAACCTCCATGCTTTTGACTCCTCACTGACTCCTAGAAAGACACACTTCTTGCTTTTGTCATCTAGTTTTCTTCTCTTCTGATCCGGTATGTGCACATATTCTATGCACCCAAAAACACAAAAGTACTCCACCATAGGTTTTGAACCACTCCAAGCTTCTTCAGGTGTCATGCCTTCTATGTTGTTGTTGGAGATTGATTTTGGACATGCATACACCATTTTGTAGCTTCAGAGCAAAATACTTTTGGAACTTGTCGTTCGCTCAGCATCGATCGAACTGCATTCATGATTGTTCCGTTCTTTCTCTCGGTCCGTTCTGCTACGGAGTAAACGCTGCAGTCAATTGCCAATTGATGCCATGAGATTTACAGAATTTGCCAAATTCATTTGATGTAAATTCTCCTCCTTGATTTGTCCTTAGACAAGCTATGAACCCATTAATCTCCTTCTCCACTCTTTCTTTGAAGATCTTAAAAGTGGTGAATGCTTCATCTTTTTCATGGAGAAAAAATACTCATGTTTTCCGATTGAAATCATCAATAAAGCTCAGTATGTACCTCTTCCCACTGTGTGAAATTGGAGTGATGGGACCACAAATATCCGAATGCACGAGTTGAAGTTGTCTCGATGCTCTCCAAGAACTCTTCTTCCCCATCACCTCTATGTGTTGTTTTCCCGTCAAACAGATAGAGCATATTTCCTTTGTGGGCTTTAGGTTAGGCAGTCCAATAACCATATTCTTATTTGCAAGAAGTTTCAGGTCATCTTGATTTAAATGCCCAAACCTGTAATGCCACAAATTCATCTCCTTCTCAAACACTTCCTATGTTTACAGACACATCGAGTTCTTCTGCAGTTGGAGGCAAGAATAAAGAACATCTTGTTCTTACTGATGGTGGTCTCCATGATTATGCCTTTGCTGGGATGATAAACCTTGTAGGTTCCATCGCGAATCAGAATCGCTAAGCCCTCTCTTGTAGTTGTCCAAGACTTAGCAAATTGTTCTTGAGCTCCGGAACATAATACGCTTCAGGTATAACTTGGATGATACCATTGACTTGAACCTTCACACTACCTTTTCCCACCACTGACATTCTCATGTCGTTTCCAAGTTTCACCGATCGATTGATTCCTTCTTCAAGATCAGAAAACCACTCTTTACACCCAGTCATATGATTGCTACATCCCGAGTCTAGGAACCAAACTTCTTCTCTCTTTGGCTTATGTTTCTCCACACAAGCCATCAGAAGCTATTCTTCTTCCCCTTCTAGCTCAGCATTATGTGCTTTTAATTCCCATTCAAGACACTCATATTGAAAGTGCCCTAATTGGTGACATTTGTAACACTCGACGATGGCACGATCAACACCACTTCTTCCTCTTCCTCTACCGCGACCACCTCGGAATGCTCCGTGACCTCTGCCTCTACTCGATCTTTCATCTTGAGTCACTTTCAAAGCCTTTACTTCTTTAACATATCCATTCAAACGCTGCTCATGGACAAGTAAACTCCCGTGCAACTCATCGATACTCATCGTACTCAGGTCGTTCGATTCCTCAATCGAACACACCACATAGTTAAATCTTGGAGTCAAGGATATGAGAATCTTACTCAAAACCGTGCTCTGCTCCGTTGATTCACCATTCACCTTCTTTTTGTTCACTACCGTCAAGGTTCTTCCTAAGAATGCATCAATCTTCTCTCCCTCTTTCATGGCCAGCAATGCAAACTCTCTTCTCAAAGCTTGCAATTGTGCCCTTTTCAGTTTTCACCTTTGTGGACCCTTGATACTTTTTTCTCATATAATCCCAAATTGTCTTAGATGAGCCTTTGTCAAGAATAGTTTCCAGAATCTCTTTGTCGATGGACTGGAACAAGAAATTCTTGAACTTCAGATCCTCAAGCTTTGTCTCCTCTACTAGTTTCCTCTGCGCCTCACTCACTAGTGTTGTTCCAACCGCCGCTGCCGGAATTCCATCCTCCACCAGACTCCAAACCTCTACTTCTGAGGAAATTCTCCATCACCATTGACCAGAAATCGTAATAGCCATCGAACTTTGGGATTGATGGTTGCACGAATTTTACAGATTTCCCAAACATTCTCTCTCGATCACTTTCTCATAAAGGCGTTTTTTGTTTTGATGGCTTTGATACCAAATGTGAAATATTGAACTGAAAAGTGATTCTTGATAAATCAGAAATAATGGCTTTAAATAGCCTTATAGGGAATCAAAACAGAATAACAGAAACAATTTAAAACTAAGGCAACAAATCACCACTACAAACTACTTCATCCTCATGACTCTTCTATTTGACCTCCTAAAGAAACGAACGTATATTGATTGTGATAACCAACCATTGACTTATTCAAATCTAACAATTACTGCTTCTAACTCCAACAAAGCCTCCATAATTCTACCATCGGCATTGTGCAAAGGCCAATACTGAAGTAGAATATTGTATACGCATACCATCCATTTTATCTCTGATTACCCCTCCAGCGTAAGCACCCAACACCCTCGCTATTTACAAGAACGGCTCCTTCGGTGTTCAACTTGTAGTAACCATTTGTAGGATGAGTCCAGACCACAATTATTAGTTCATTGTGGCCTTTTATGTTTACAGGAATGTATAGTTCTTATTACTAAAATGGATTACCTAAATATGACAGATAATGATGAATGACGATAAAACTTGACATTAGAAAATACGCATGGTTGAATAGAAAATAAGTTCTTTAGAATTTTAGATCTTTTATGAAAAAAATCATTGGATGGATTAGATAACTTATATCAATTGTGTCGTTCAATTCTCAATCCTTAATGAAAGATTTCGGGAGTCAGATATGACGTGGAGATCCACCGCACATCTGAACGCATATGCTCAGTTTTCATCGTAAAATCAATTCATAATAGAAGTAGTCCACCAACTTGTAGACACGTTGTCCTGTTATTATCGACAAGATAACATTCATCCTCACCACTTAACAACACTCCAATCCAACAAAGGGACTTAGGTAGGATGACCCATTATCCAAACCATCCTTGTTTGAGGGCCAAAACCTTTGGCAAAAAAAAAATGGGGTGTCATTCTCAATCCTTTCTTTTACAAAATTCAACATTTTTTTTCCAAAACAAGGACTTATATTAGAACAAAAAGGTTTAAACTAAAATGTAACATATATTAATGTTTTAAAAATATATGAATCAATTGCACAAAATATTTAACCTTATAAATTTTTTTGAACTAATAGCATAAAAATATTAAAGTACTAAAATTTAACTACAAAAGGTGTTAAAAAAAATTGTAAAAATAGAAAAAATTGTGAAATATGGGTGTTTTGGAATATACTTTTTAAGGACATTATAAGGTCTACCTTTTAGGTGTAGGTTTTTTCAAAAGAAAAAATGTTGTAAGAGGACCACCAGATCTGGATAGAAAGTCGACAGCAGTTAAAGACAATAATGAAGGTATAGCCCAACCAAGTGAAACGTGGCAAGAAGAATGATCGGACGGCTATCTAAATGGACGGACAAACTTCTCCGGCAGCTCCTGCCACCTCAGCTGCGCCACGTGGCTCTTCCTGATTGCTTTCAAGCTCTTCATCTTCTCCCCTACGTGTCGAATGCACTCTTATCCTCCCCATATTACGCCATCCCACATTTCTGTCTGCTATATTGCAAGTCCAGTAAATATGAAGATAATATTACAATAACAAGGAATTATATGACGATATGATAAATATTCAAAAAAAAAAATGAAGACAAATTTAGGGTAGTTCTTCTGTCTGTAAGAATACCAGATTTCTCTTTTTGTATGTCACTGTTATTTTTCGTCTGATTATAGAATACCAATACTTACCACTCTACAAAGCAATTCATATGGCATACAGAACATACAGAAAGTAATTAACATACACTCCAATGAACCAAAATGTCACATAAACATTGAATTCACAGAAGTCTTAGGAAGATGATAATTTTAATGTATCCATGATCAATCATTTTGCACACTCGTATACTCAGCGAGGACAGGACTGTATGAGACAATGTGACAGTATAGACATAGACATAGACTAACTCAAAACAGACTATTTACCAAAATCAAAGTGAGCACAAAAAGTTCAGTGTAAAATGCAAGCTTCATATCATATTCCTGTATCAAAGTGCTATATATGGTTTGGGCAAGTATAAAAAACTCAGAAGTTTATATACATTTACCGTTTCCAGAAAAATGCTAAATCTGGCATTCCAGCCTCCCAGTGGGGCTTGTTTTGAGTTTGCAGAAGGAAAGTGCTGTGTTCAAATTCCACAACAGCTTCTTTACTTGCATGAGCCTATGTATACCATGGTATGAGAGAAATATGACGCAAACATCAAATTACCTGGTAAACTCATATGCAATACATTTAAGTTAGGAAGGGGTTTAACATTTGTCACATCAATCCTTACATTGTTCACCTTACTCCAATTTCTTGTTAAAGTTTATTTCTAGCCTATGACTATTCTTCATATTTTTTGCATAGTTTATCTATTTACAGGTTCCAAAATGAAAAACAAAACGATTAGTTCAGACAAAAGACTGTAGGAGACCTATAAACAAAACTCTGATCATTCATAATCACCAATTCTTCATTACTATGACTCTAGGAACTTTAGTTGAAGTATCATTTAGGAGATCTAGTGGTTAAATTAAGTTGTTGGTCCTAAACTTTGTAAACTTTCCGTATGACCCCTAAACGTTAGATTGTTCATTCTCAAATCTCAAGTTTGGGTATGCCTCGCACGTACATTCTTCCAGCTCTTAAAATAGATTGATCCTTTCAAAAGAAATTAAGTTGTTCTTATAAGGTACCTAAACTACTGAGGTGTGTATACATGTGGTCCCTTAATGGATAAGTAATGAGAATAATAGGCAAAAAATTAGAAGAAAACGAGAAAGGTGAAAAGAGAAAGAGAATCAAGTGGAAAAATAAGGATGAAGACAAAATCCGAAAGGACTGTGCAAACATTTCAATAGTTTAGGGATCTAATTAGAACGATTTGAAGTTTAGGACCAACATACCCAAATCTAAATAACTCATGTCCAATCAAAATTGTCCAATCCCTATTAAGATAAGAACTACTCAACTATAAATGTGCCCCTACTCGAATCATTTTTGTGCAAGGGTCCTTAGTTCTTACGATTTTCTTAAAATGATCATTCAGATAACATATGATCGGCTATCTTTAGATTGAGGGCTTGAAATTTCAACTCAACAATGATCCCAACTAAAGAACTTAATGGTGAAAACTACAAAACCAAACAAAATGCTAACTTTAACTTGCCTTCCATCTAGTAACTTAAACGAGACCCAAGATCAAACTTTCAGCTTAAGTATCTCCATATGAGAGGTCAAGGTTCCGATTCTTTCCTCTTTGTACACAGCCTAGGGGTGGGATGATATGATAAATGGAGAGCTTAGACAGTATGATCTAGGCAAGCAAACATACACCAGCTAGGTTTATGCACATCAATGAAAACCTAATGCATACTAAGATCAATCAAACAAAAAAGTACCATCACAAATGAAACATCAGGAAGTGGATGATCATGAAATGTTCTGTCATCAAGATATCTTAATAAAGAAGACCATTTTCCATAAAATTTGTTTTGAAGAAAGCATATCATGCTTAATACTGTGCTGATGATTATACTTATCAGGTAAAAGTCTTCATGAAGGCCCAATTTTTCATAAAATAATACAAAATCATGGGCCTATTAGGTAAAGAGTTGCTTTCCAAGACAGAAAATCAACACCAATTACATCCATACGAAAGAGTTGCTATCGATCAGTTTGCTTTGTTCCCCAACTGAATGGCTAGCTAACATGAATATCAGTCCATTAGTCATTACAGTACATAAGGAAGTCAGAAAAGCTCTTGAACATGCAGCAAGAGGCATAAATCCTCAAGATATAAACACAAAATGAAACCATAACAGCCATGAAATCAAATAGAATATCAAACATGATTGCAGACTCTCACTGGAGTCACTGTCCCCAGGGAACAAATATATAACAATATAGAGCAAATAAAACACAGCAAAAAAAAAAAAAAAAGACTCGGATGCGTAGGAAGATGATGATTGTCCTCAAAAGACAAACCCCAATTGTCTAGCTACTGACAAAAATTTTAAAAAATGGGAAATTTTGATAAAACAAAACAGAGAGATTATAGTTTTACATAAATAGCATTTTGAAGAAAGAGTTAATCATAGGTTTTGCATTAGTATGGTCCTGATGTGTATTAGGTAGCAAAGTTTGCCGTTGATTGCGCACAGTGAATATATCAGACAATAATTTCCTCAAAAGCCTCGCTATTTAGTTAAAAGGGGTGTGTTTTTATATAATAAAGAGATGAACAGTAAAACAATTATACCACTATTATATCAAAATCAAAGGAAAATATAGTACAGATGGGATGATTGTCCATGCACTAACCTCGTCGGTGTCTTCCTCCTCTTCTGATCAGAATAAATCAAAATCCAGCTACATAAATGAACTTAAGATCAAAAGAGAAAAACATATAGAAAGAGAGAAATGGTCAAAGAGATCACCATGGGAACTTGACAGAAAGAGCAGTGAGCACCCAAAAGGAAGGGTACCATATTTCCTCGCTCTATACTATATACACTTCATGCCTTTGTGTGCTCACTCTCTTCTGTCAACTTCAAAGTCCACCCTTATTCATCCTCCAAAGAAAAACACACAAAAAAATTGAGAAAACATGAAGACCCAAATCAAGAAAACAGCAGGTACCCAGATCTCGTTGATGTCAGATCTGGAAACCCATTTACACAGTTCAGAAGGAGATATACGGAAATTCCATTTCTAGGGTTTAAATCACGAGAAGAAGAAGAAGTGCAGGGTTGAAGAACCCGATGCAAAAAAAAAATCTTGACCAGAAATGGCAATAGAGAAACAAGATGACGTTTTTTTCTTATTTATTTACGAGAGAGAGAGGGGGGAGGTGTCGGATGCATATCGCATGTTGTTTTCCAAATCAAATCGAACAGTACAGACAGTAGCTTGTGCAGAAATGAGAGACAGAAGGACTGTCTGGATTTGGGGTTTTAGAGAGATTGATAAGACGGGACAATAATCTCAAAGAGAGGAGAAGCCATGGGAGACGAGAGAAGTGAAGCTTTGCTTTCTTATCGACTTGTGGGGTTATGGACTTGTGGGCCCGATTGCTATTCGTACCCACCATTTCATGCTAAATATACCCATTATACGACTACGCGTTACGTACGCGTAGAAAATGGATCAATTTCTGAGGCGAACGTTACTACGCGTACGTAACGCGTACACGTAACGACATTCTCAATTCAAAATTGAGAGAATTCTTTACGACTACGCGTTACGTACGCGTAGTAACTTTCCAAACGGCAGAAAGTAACTACGCGTACGTAACGCGTAGTCGTAGGTATTTTCGCTTCCATAACGCGAAAGCGGAAGGTCGTCTTCCTCATTCCGCATTTGATTTTCCTTACCGACGACGACGAAGAAGAGGCGACGAAGAAGAGGCGACGACCACCACCAACACTCCGACGACGTTTGCAGTGATCACCAGCGGCCATGGTCCGAACTCGGGGAAGAGACGGAGGCGTGGTCCGGGGGAGCCGCTCCGGCAACGGCGGCGGTGAGTCCTCCGGCAGTTTTTCCGGCGAGGGTCGCGGGCGAGCGGTTTCCGATGCCGAGGTTGGGCGAGGACGGGGCTCTCGTGGAGGGCGAGTAGGGGGAGTAGTCCGAGGTTGCGCGACATCTCGCGTTTCTAGCGAGGTTGGGGTACGTTTTAATTTATTTTTATTACATTTGTCTTTATATACGTTAATTAAAGAATTGTAATCGATAATTAGTGTAGGATTAGTTGTTAATTACTTATTATGTATAGAATTAGTGAATGAATTAATGAATTAGTCTCAATTAGTCGATAATTAGTTAAATTAGTGGACAATTAGTCACTAGTTAGTGAAATAGTCGATAATTAGTTTAATAAAAATTGAAAAAAGTCGATAATTAGATAATTAGTTTATTGAAAATAGTAGATAATTAATAGATAATTTGTTTAATAAATATTGAAATTAGTTTTAAAAATTCCGTAATTATTTGATAATTAGTTAATTACTCGATAAATAGTTGGTAATTAGTTTAATAAATATTGAAATTAGTTGTAAATTCCGTAATTAGTTAATTACTCGATAATTACGTTTAAAATTATTGAAATTAATAGATAATTAGTTTAATAAATATTGAAATTAGAACTATTGAAACTAGTACATAATTAATAGATAATTTGTTTAATAAATATTAAAATTTCTTGATAATTAGTTAATTACTCGATAATTAGTTGTTAATTATTGGAACTAGTAGATAATTAGTTTAATAAATATTGATTATCAACTAATTACTCGATAATTAGTTGATAATTAGTTAATTACTCGATAATTAGTTGATAATTAGTTTAATAAATATTGAAATTAGTTGTAAATTCCGTAATTAATAGATAATTAGTTTAATAAATATTGATAATTAGTTAATTACTCGATAATTAGTTGATAATTAGTTAATTACTCGATAATTAGTTGTTAATTATTGGAACTTGACTTTATTAATAGATAATTAGTTTAATAAATATTGAAATTACTCGATAATTAGTTAATAGAAATTAGTTTAATAAATATTGAAATTACTCGATAATTAGTTAATAAATATTGAAATTACTCGATAATAGGTTGCCGGGACTAGTACTCGTCCATGGGCCGCTACGGTTTCGAACCGTAAGCGGCGTATGATTGAGTTGGGAGTAGCGCGTCCTGATGACGTTCTTGAGGATCCTCACGAGGAGGAGGAGGAGAGAGTTGGGGAGGAGCATGTAGACGAGCGGATGGACATGTTGTTCGGTTCGTCCGACGTTTCCGGCGGCCAGATGTTACCCGAGGCAGACGTTGATGCCTTTGTATTGGAGTTGCATGACACGTTGGACCGCCGATCACCTGCACCTGCTCATTCAGAGAGCTCTGCCGCCGGGAGTAGGAGACTCGGTCAGGAGGGTTCACCACCACCTCCACCTCCACCTCCACCTCCACCTCCGCCTGTGGTTGCAGATGACGCTGCTGGGTATCCAGGAGGTCCCGCTATACGGGACTTACTTTACAGCTATGACACTCATGTCGCTCGTGACATATGGGTCGGTCAGGTATGGATTTAAATTTCGTTTAGCTTTTATATTTCCTTAAATTGAAACGTGTTACTTACGTTTAAATGATATTTTCATAACAGGATAGAGGTGTTTTACGAGTCTATAGGCTAGGTGCCACGGTCAGTGGCTTACGTAGCCTTGCTGATCGATTTCCAGAGTCAGAGTGGATGACACTGGTTAGGGGGAGTGGACTGCATGGCCTCCTAGAGATGCAGTGGGGCGGTGTCGACCATGCGCTTGCATCTGCCTTTGTTGAGAGGTGGTATCCAGAGACTTCCGGATTTCACTTCTCATGGGGACAGATATCTATCACCCTCCACGACGTATATCACCTCCTAGGACTTCGCATTGACGGAGACGAGGTTATCGGCGCCAGGGATGACACACTCTTCACCTCCATGTTCGGCTTCCCGACATTGGAGGTGAAGGACGCCGTGAAGGCGGGTGGGTGGCCGTCTTCTCATCTCCTCTCTACTATTAGGACTATGGCCGAGTCCCCAGATGCTAGACAGGAGGACATCGCTACTGGATTTCTTGCTCTTCTCATTGGCTCCACCCTGTTCATTGACAAGACCACGAACAGGGTGAAGTCTCATCTATTGAGCGTTTGTCGAGACCCCATCACCATGGCGTCCCGTGCTTGGGGTACTGCCACACTGGCATATCTATACAGACAGCTAGGCGAGTCCTCTCGGAGGGAGGTTCATACATTAGCTGGCTGTTCTCTTCTCTTAGAGGTAAGCAATGAACTATAATTTCATAGGTTACAATCTTTTAATTGATAATCAATTTAATATTGAAATGATATGTTTTTGCAGTCATGGATTCACGCTTATTTCCCTCACTTCCGACCTAGAGGACATACTGACCCTCTTAGACAGAGAGATGCGAGACATGCACAGAGGTCGGAGAGGGCTCCTACAGGACAGATGGAGAGATCGGCCCTATTAGGGTTTAGGGCCCAGTTGTCGAGGTGTAGGATGGACGAGGTACTAATAAAGTCAAGTTTCTTACGTATATTTTGAATTGATCTTCTGAATTGACGTTATATGTTTGTCGTAGGTGACGTGGATGCCGTGGGGTTCGCTAGACGGCTTTCAGACTGGACAGATGCGCGTATCAGCCTATTTTGGGGTGATACGCTTCTGTTGGGTGGAGGAGCCCTATCAGCCACCGTTTATGCTACGTCAGTTCGGGCATGTACAGATAGTCCCTCCAGAGCTTCATACAGTTCCTCCCGGATGTATCATTCGCCCCTTCGTGATGAAGAGGCCGGCGAGGATAGGGAAGTATGAGCTGCTATTTTCTCCCGACGCATGGCATCTGTGGACGACGCGAGACCAGCATCTGTACGACATACAGAGCGTCCCAGCAGTTGTCGACCCATGGCAGATGGATGAGTACTTTTTGGACTGGTTCTTACCACGTACTCACTCCCACCTGCAGCCACCTCCAGATGGTGCACCACCACCGCCTCCACCTCCAGTTGCACCTGTTGTACTTTCAGAGCGGGTACGATATGAATTATTACGTTAAAGTTCATTTTATTTAAAAATTAGTTCAGTTTCTTACCTATTTTCATGTTCTGCAGCGTGTACATATAGCTATAGGTATGGTCAGAGATCAGTTGACTCGTTGTCCTCCGTCTGAGGCTGATTTTCTTCGACGTCTCCTAGATATTCTAGGAGGAGACGAGGCACCAGAGGCGCCACCTCCTGTTAGGGCATCACAGCGACAGGACTAGACATTTGTTTCTATTTTGTTTATTATGTATGAACATGTTTCATTACTTTGACTTGTTTCTATTTATTACGTCCCGTGCTTGCTTCAGTTTATGTATGAACATGTTTCATTATTTTGACTTGTTTCTATTTCCAACGTCCCGTGCTTGCTTCATTTTATTACTTTCACTTGTGATTTATGTTTTGAATTCAAATTTGAAATCAAAATCTCAATTTGAAATCACAAATCAAAACTTCAATATTGAAATCACAACTCACAAATCATAAACCTCAATATTGAAATCACAAATCACAACTCACAAACCTCAATATTGAAATCACAAATCACAAATCACAAATAAAAAACTCAATTCAACACTACTATTCGAAATCACAATTCAACATCAAACTAAGAACCCGCATCTTCTTCTCTCTGAAGCAGTCTTCCGTATCTTGCTATTCTTCGGTTATGTATGTCGGCAAAACCATCAACTGAAGCGTCGTGACCTCGCATCCAATCAAGACATATCGGGGGCAATGGAGCGTTTTGATGCAACCAAACCTGTTTTACAAATCAATAGCATGTTAGTCAAACAAGTTTTGATACAACCAAACTTGTTTCACAAATGAAGGGAATAAAATGGACTTACCGGAACGTAGTGATGATCATTGAGTACTGCGATTGCTTGCACTACCGTTGGAGGTTCTTGTTCGGCTTCAGAATCGGCAATCAATGGCAAGCAGGTGTAGGAGTCCAATCTAGAGAAGACGACAAGGGACACCCGAAATAAAGTAGCGTATGCGAGAGCACAAGTAGGAACCTCCATCCAGAACTGTGATGCGCAAGGTGCGGGGTTAAGGTAGTTGACGTTGTCAATCAGCTCTTCGATCTCATCATCACCATGTATTCCGGAGTATACATGCATGTGTCTACTCAACTCCCAAGCTATCTCTCTCCGGACACGAATGTACTCATCTGGACGGTAACCCAATAACGCACCAAGTGATCGATATCCGCAATGTCCATCGCCCGGAACATCTATCACACGATCAACGTAAGATAACATAAATGCTGGGATATTCCGATAACCCCAGTTGAATCCTCGGACCACAGGTTCAGATGGCTCATTTGGAACGGCCGTCTCAGACTCCGGGATGGTACTACGCTCAAACTCCGGGATGGTACTAGGCTCAGACTCCGGGATGGTACTAGGCTCGCCTGTGGTGTCTGCTCGTCCTCGACCCCGTCCTCGGCCTCGTCCTCGAACTCTTCCTCTAGAACTTTGTGAAGATTTCCTCATCTGTTTTTCCTTATCAGCTCGAGCATGCTCAAATCCAGATGGCACTCGTCCTTGCTTGCTTCCCTTGTCTGAAGGATGTGAAATTCTCGGCTCCCGAGCTACTGAGTCCGTCGGGTTCATCATGGTTGCAATATAAGCGCCAAACTTGTTCACAACGTCTTGGGGCAACCTACCCTCCCTGTGCATGGCCATAAAAGATGTCAAAGTAATATCCCCCATCGATAGAGGAATAGCCTCGGGTTCTTCCACTTCTTCGGTGACCTCATGCCACGTAACTTGTCTCCAAAATGGATGTATTGCAGTCAAAAACATAGGTCTGTTTTCCCGGAGGGCAGCAGCAAACTCATGAATGCACGGGATCCCATACGATTGCCTCCAATACCAATCGTCACATGTAGCATCAAATGTCCCTTGCCGCGCCATTTTGCAATTGTCGATCAAGTACTTCATGCAATTGTTAGACACCTTTCGAAGAAGAAATGTAAACATAGGGTCTTCTTGGATGCCTACGATAGTATGAGTACGCGACTTTTCTATGCAACCTTGAATCTCATCAATCTGATCTCCAATCATTCTATGGATGGCCTTGATGAGAGTATCAAATCCACAACGAGTAGACTTAAGAGTTCTCTTCAACACCGAATGAGCACCCTCGGCCCTAAGATTAGAACATAATTTATAATTATAAAATAAATCATCACAAGTAAACTAAACAATAAAAGATGAAATGAGTATTTGTCTAACCTTCCTGTCGTCCTTGATCCGAGATGGAGATAGTGATCGGTCCAGCAACGAACAATAGCTTCCTTGTACTTGTCCAACCATGTCTTCTCGAGGTACTCCATCAAATGATACTTGTCCATCCAACTATCCCTCATATGCAAGAGCCTCGCCTCATAAGCCGCAATAGTAGTCGATTCAAACAACTCATGACAATCTCTCATGAATTTTGCTTGGATGGATGGCGAATGTGACTTCCACCAACTATTTGATTCTATGTTTCGATACACGTGCCACTCACACAAAATATGTTTGGCATCTGCGAAGACTCTAGGCATTGCTTTTATGAGACCTAATTCTCTGTCCGTCACTATCACTTCCGGCTTCTTTCCACTGAATAACAAGGCAATCCGTTCCAAAGCCCACTCGTAATGACCCGTCGTCTCTCGTTTCATTAACACAAACGCAACGGGAAAAGTTTGTTGTGTGCTAGTCAATCCGACGATCTCCAACAACGGCATGTCATATCTGCAAAATATAATGAATGAGACTTTGTAATTAAAAAAAAGTTTAATATAAACAAACTGAATGAATTACATACTAACCTGTTCGTCTTGTATGTAGCATCCATGATGACAACGTATGGAAACATGGCAACCCAACGCTTCGACTCTGGATGGGCTAGGAATAAGTCGCTCACTACCTCTCCTCCTTCGGTGGTTTCCATCCTAATATCCCACATATAATCCTTATCTTGCAAGAATTTCAACGCTTCTTGAATTACCGTTCGATCTCCCATCGCTTCCAACCTAATTTTATTCCGAGCGTTTGAAACTTGCTTCCTAGAAGTGACCATCTTTTCGGGATCTTCAAAATCACTCTTTAACAAACGAACAATTTCCCTCGGAGGCATTCCCGCCTCGGTGTAGATTTGGACTCGTTTCATTTGTGCCTTCGTCAACCGTCCAGCAAAGGCATGACCTACCAACTTCTTCGGAAGAGGATGATTGTGAATTCCGTGAACATTCCTCACACCCCAAAGACCCCTTTGCACCTCATCAACGTGTAAGCGAAAATTACAATCAAACTTCTTCGTTATGCATACCCTCAAGCCCTTCGACTCACTCTTGCGGACTCCGTGATGCTCACACGCAAATATCACCTTTCCAAAACGCTTATGATCCGACTTGTAGGACTTTAGTTTGATGAGAACCATATTTCTACTTCTTGCTCTCTCAAGAACCCACGCAACTAACGAGTCCATATCCGTCCATATCCGATGGTCAACGAACAAACTAGTATAGTCATAATCATCGGGAATATCGGCAACCTACAATAATTATTTCGAAAATTTCATTCACTACGACTATATCATATGTTCTGAGATTGCTCAAATTAATTAACAACTACTTAAATAATAATTGTCTACTAATTCATTAATTAACGACTATTTTCTTCAATTAACGACTAATTGACACCTAATTAACGAGTAAATTCTTCAGTTAACGTCAAATAACATTACTTATTAACTAATTGTCTACTACTTCATTAATTAATGAGTCAAGCATATAACATAAACTAACTAAAACATATAACACTAAACTACGTCAAAACAAACGAATTGAAAAAACTAACCTCAACACCCGAATACGGATCGTAACTACTGAGCATCGCGGGATTGAACAAGCCCTCGTCACCCTCCACGTCATCTTCACCACCGCCGAAAGCAACACCGTCATCCTCTTCTCCATCGCCGGAATGATAGCTTGCTTCTCCATCGTCGGAATTCATTTTCGAAAGGACTTTTTTTGCGAAACAACGTTTGACAATGAGGTTTTATGAAATGGGTCGAATACATGATATTTATACTAATCTTTGGGTTACATTAACGTTGGTAACGGCTAGTTTTCTACATTACGCTTACGCAGCGCGTAATCGTAGTGTTCACAACGGTTACATGATCCGAGAACTACGCCTACGCATCCCGTAGGCGTAGTTCTCGGATCATGTAACCGTTGTGAACACTACGTTTACGCGCTGCGTAAGCGTAGTTTTGTCCTTGTATTTTGGCGATTGATTTATGCTTCCCCTACGGTTACGTGATGCGTAGTCGTATAATGGGTACAAATAGAATGAAATGGTGGGTACGAATAGTACAGACAGTAGCTTGTGCAGAAATGAGAGACAGAAGGACTGTCTGGATTTGGGGTTTTAGAGAGATTGATAAGACGGGACAATAATCTCAAAGAGAGGAGAAGCCATGGGAGACGAGAGAAGTGAAGCTTTGCTTTCTTATCGACTTGTGGGGTTATGGACTTGTGGGTGTTGGGGGAGAGTACAAATTTGCTTTCACCGTTCTATGGTTGCGGGCCTACTAGCTGCTCAGAAGAGACGTACTCATATTTTGGATAAACACCAGCCAATGAAAAAAAGAAAAGCTCAACAAATCTATGTAAATTCTTTTATAATTTATGCATTTTTATTAAGTAACCAATAAGATTTTGATACATATATTATATATAATATCATAATAATTTTTATATATATAGTCTTCTACATAATATTAATTTTATTTATCTATAATCTTTTTGTTTTTAAATAAATAATTATTTTTTTAATTTTACCTTTAACTTACATATAAATTTATTAAACACGTATTAAATCACCAAATCTACAACTTATAACCATTTTATCAATTTTTGTACGAGAACTAACTAATATTATCTTATTTTGATGTTTTTATATTGTATAAGTAATCACAAATTTAGAATATATATATATATATATATATATATATATATATATATATATATATATATATATATATATATATATATATATATATATATATATATATATATATATATGTAATTTAGATCATGTAAAAAAAAGGACTTTCAAATATTAGATTATGTAAATAAGGAAATGCAATTTGTTAGAATTAATTAAATAATTAATTCCCTCTTTTCGTTTGTGTGTCCTTCCTCCATTATTCATGATCTCCTTTATAACCATTCAAAACTTAAAAATGATTATCATATATCCCGTCACGTTTCAAGATAATATTACTCGCAATAAGATTCGTGATAAATGTTGGTACATGGCATGTTTTTTGTATTTGTTGACACTTCATAAATTTATAAATATTTATCAGATATGATCTAACTTATGCATAGAGTTATTTAGGTACTTTGACGTAGTATATTACTAGTGAAATTTTCGTTTTTTACACGATTTTTAAAAAATATATATTATTATAATTGAAAAGTATAGTGTATATTTATTTGGTTGAAAATATTTTATGATCAAAATTGGAATATATTTAGAAAGATGTTATCTTTTAGAATAATATATATATATATACAAAGTTGTTACTGTAATTATTATAAAATGTGCAGGCCACATTGCAAGTAGCAGACTAGTGTGGACTGTGGAGTGTTGGGGAAATTGGGGTTTGATATTAGAGTAAAGTTGAAGGACAGCCTATGTTTTGAAAATATATATCCTCGTCCTAGGGTTTTTTGTTTTTATTAACCTCGTCCCCACTCTCAAATGCCGAGCTAATGCACATGTTGATTGGCCAATCATGGAGACGATTGCCAGATCAATCTCCAATTAACGATGACGTGACGTTTTTTGAATGGATATGAGTCTCAAGTACTATAAACAACCGGATAAGTATTTTCGGTCAACTACAAATAATATGGCCTCTCCAATCTCTACCTCTCCTGTCCCTGCTTCACTTTCCAGACCTCGACTAGTCCCTCCATACAAACCCCCGGATAGTAACACTACGCCAGATTTACACTCGGGCAAAGAACCACTGCTGCTGCTCCCCTATGTTGTGATGTCCTTATTGAATCACGCAGGATGTGGATTTCTTTCCCCAGATAGAGTACGCAGACTTGCCATTGCGAAAATTGATCCTGAAGTTGTCGACTATTTGTCGGAAAAGTGGAAGACGGTTGTTATCATTATGGTGTTGAGAAGGAGTGTGGCGTTTCGACTACTGGAGCGCAGATATTACCAATTATGGCGCCCAGCCGAATTGTTGACCATCTTAGACCTCCCAATTGGGTTTTACGCAGTACGATTCAACCAAGAAGATGATTTTTTGAAAGCACTTACCGATGGACCATGGAGATTTCGGTCATTATATTACAGTTCGGCCATGGACAACTCACTTTAATCCCTACAATGACACCCTTAGATCCATCTTTGCTTGGGCTAGGTTGTCTGATTTACCCATGCAAATGTATGATGAATGTGTCTTGTATGGATTGACTTCGGCACTCAAAACCCCTCTTACGGTCGATCTCAATACAAGAGGCAAGTTTGCCAAAGTTTGCATCAAAATAGAACTCGACAAACCTCTGATCGGCACAATTCTTATTGACGACAATCGTGTTCACGTGGAGTATGAAGAGTTGAGTTTCATCTGTCATCGTTGTGGATTATATGGACACGTGTGGAGCGTTGTCCTCAGGTCCCCGCTTCGGCATCGACTATATCTTTGGTGCCTCCTGTAGAGTCCCATACTACGACCCTGGTTGAGGGAGAAGGTCGGAAAATTGACACCAGTAATTCAGATTCAGTGACGACCATCGAAGATGAATTTCTAGGCCCATGGATGACCGTTGTTAGGAAGCCCCGAAGACCACAAAAACTAGCCGCTGGGAAGTCAAGTAAGTCAGATCATCAATCCGGCAACGGCTACCATGTCCTGGCGAGCGCAAACCCAAACGACCGATTGAAGGAAATCTCAAACGTCGGTAACAGTAGCACCATTACTCCTGCAATCAATGGCCCCATTATTGGTTCGGCAGTTAAGAGTCATAAAACACAGAAGGCATCCCCAAGCAACCAAACAACTGGCCCGTCACATGCAAACCCTAATGCTCAGCAAAAAAACCCTAAGCGGGTCAAAACGATGGGCCTGAACAATTTCAGTGCCATCAAGACTAATTCGCCAGCTCAGCATAATCCCAATTTCACATTAAGTGTTACTATTGGGCCCAATAATACGGATTCTAGGGCAACTCCAGAAAACACCATCATTCATACTACGGTTTCGATCAACCCTGCAATTACTATCCCACAGAATACCAATCATGTCCTAACGGAGATGGATGTTAATCCGGTTACTCCGATCACCGAACCTCACTTTTTGCAGCCAGATTGCATTGATGTTACTATGGGAGACGCTCCTACCATCAACGTCAACACCGAGTCTATCGGGCCCATCAAAAGCGATGGTTCCAAATGAATACACTGATTTGGAATTGTCGAGGCGCGGCTAATAGACGGTTCCTCAAGGCCCTCAGTTACATGATTAACCGTCAGTTCTCCTTGAAAATAAGATTTCGGGAGACAAGGCTGATGATGTTTGCTTACGATCAAATTTTTCTAATTATGCAAGAGTTGAAGCGTTCGGATACGAAGGAGGAATTTGGATGTCGTGGAACTCTACTAACATTCATATTTAGGAAACCAGCTTCTTGCAAGTTGTGGTTACGATTGATAATTGCCAACCAAAATTCTTTGCGGTCTACAACCCCCCAGTCCCCATCTCGACGTGTTGCGGGCTGGAGAACCTTGTTAGCCACCATTCTCTCCTGCTCAGGCCCCGTTGTGGTGGGTGGCGATTTTAACTACGTTATTAATAACAGTGATATTGGTGGAACTTCGCGGTCTCTCTCTCTCCCGACTCTACTGTCTTTCAAAAGTGGGTGGATGACACTAATCTCGTCGATATAGGCTTTAGCGGTCTAGCGTTTACGTGGAATAGAAGCCGTTCTCCGGCGTCTAGGTTATCGAAGAGACTCGATCGGGTCTTTATGAATGGCTCAACGAGAATTCACTAGGCAGAAGCCATCGTCCGTCATCTGTCTGCTTTATCTTTTGATCATAATCCTCTCTTACTCTAATTTCATCCTCCTAGGAAGATTGACATATCTCGCCGCCCCTTCCGTTTTAAGGCTGCTTGGGTTGTTTGCCTAGATTTCTTAAATGTTGTGGGGTCGACTTGGGAGGCCAATGTCAATTATGATCTTTGTCGTGCCCTCTCGCTGCTAAGGACGAGAGTTTTGAGATGGAATAGGGAGATTTTTGGGAGGATCGAGATTAAAAAGAACACTATATTTGATCTTTTGACAGTCGTGCAAAGGGAAATTAAGATAACCTTTCTACAGGACTCGTTGATTTGCTTTCCGAACTACAGACTGGATTGGAAGTTGTTTTTGATCAAGAGGAAATCCTTTGGCATCAAAAATCAAGGGATAAGTTCACTGTCGAGGGTGATCGTAACACTTCTTACTTTCACATTAGTATCGTAGTCCGTAGAAGGTACAATCGTGATGGCTCTATTATGAACGATGTTGGGCTTTGGATCTCCGATCACACCCTTCTCAGACTAAATACTTTGGAGTACTTCCAAAACCTCTTTGCTTCTCCAATGGATTGTCCCTTATTGGAAGGTACATTTTACTCTAATTTTCCGTTGGTGACACAGGAAGTTTGGTCACTTCTTTGCAGGCCTTTTTCCGATCAAGAGATCAAAAAGTGCCTTTTCTTTATGGGTCCACTGAATGCGCCGGGTAAGGACGGATTTAGCGCTATTTTCTTTCAGAAATCTTGGAGCTTTGTGGGTCATGAGGTATTACATGTCGTCAGAGATTTCTTTGCTTCTGGAACAGTGTATGTTGGTACAAACAATACTATCACTGATCCCCAAGCGCAACAATCCTGATCATATGTCTAAGTTTAGGCTTATCGGCTTATGCAGTGTGAGCTATAAACTCATCTCCAAACTGATGGTCTCCCATCTTCAGCCGCTTTCGAAGATCTCATTATTCCTTTTCAAAGCAGCATCATTCCGGGGAGAATGATTGAAGATAACGTTTTTAGGTGCAAGAAATGATCCATTCTTTGGTTCGTAAGAAATCCGGAAAGAAATGGATGGCTATTAAAATCGACCTCGAGAAAGCGTATGATAGATTGTCTTGGGATTTTGTTGAGGAAACCTGTAGACTCATTGGATTGCCGGATACGTGGAAAGATTGGGTTTCAGCATGTATCCGGTCTCAATCATGGCAGCCCTATGGAATGGTGAACTGTCGGTCAGTATCGTTCCGACTAGAGGGGTTCGTCTGGGAGACCCTATTTATCCCTATCTCTTTGTTCTCTGTTTGGAGAGACTCGTCCATGCCATCAATAACCTAGTCGATACGGGATTTTAGAAGCCGGTGAAGGTTAAACGAGATTGCCCGCCTATCTCCCACATCTTTTTTGTCGAGGATATCGTGTTTTTTGTTGAAGCTACCGTTGAGAACATGAATGTTATCCAAAATTGCCTGAATCGGTTCTGTAGACACTCTGGACTCAATGTCAGTGCTTTGAAATCCCAAATTATGGTTTCTTCTAATGTGACGGGCACCCTTTGGGATGACATCCAACATGCGACCGGCTTCCCGATTCTTCACTCTAGGATGCGAAATGATGACTTTCATTTTCTGGTTAAGAAAACTAAAAAGAGACTCGCTTCCTGGAAAGGCTGGTACTTGAGCTTCAATGGTTGCCTTACCTTGGTCAAGTCCGTCCTATTCTCTGTTCCGACATATATCATGCGGGTAGTTAAGTTACCCTCCTCTATTTGCGACGAGATTGACCGGGTTTGTCGTACATTTCTTTGGAATGGCTCTGACCAGCTTCGATCTATTCATCTGGTAGCCTGGCGTGACATATGCTTACTAAAAACGGTAGTCTTGGTGTGCGCGCTACTTCAGATGCCAACGCAGTGGTTCTTGGGAAACTGCACTGGCGCTTCTTGCATTCCGCTTCTGCTCCTTGGGCCAGGTTACTCACAACTAATTACAAGTTGAATGATACCCACTCTTTTCTCGATTGCCAGTGCACCATCAAGGGTTCCTACATTATGAGGGGGTAATCTGGGAAAATGTAACGTTTTGAATCTGGGCATCAAATGGATTACGTTAAACGGAATGAGGACGAGATTCTGGACTGATGTTTGGTGCGACGTTAACCCGCTCCTCACTGCGGTTTCTCCCTTCCCATCTGTCGGCGCTCAATCTTCCCTTGTGTTAGAATATTAGAGTGCTAGCTCGGGATGGGATTGGAATCGCATCTCCCCCTTCCTCCCTTCTCGGTTTCTTGTCTTACATGCTATTGTGGTGTTAAGGGACTTTGGTAATTGTCAAGGTTGTGTGGCTTGGAGGCTGTCTGCAGATGATTTGTTTTATTTTGCCAATGTTTTTCCGTGCAGTGGTGGTTGGCTCATGATTGCCTAATCATCTAGCTCATCTTTTTCGGTCTATTTGGAAGCTTGATGTTCCGGAAAGAATATGCACTTTCCTCTGGACGGTAGCCCATGGTAGGTTGCTCACTAATGTCGAGCGATTTCGTCGACACTTTGCTTCAGAGCCCAATTGTACCCTTTGCTCCGGCGACGCATAATCCCTTCTCCACCTCTTTAGGGACTGCCCGGTCATCTCCAATAGATGGAGCAGTTTGGTTTTGGTTGATTTTGCTGGTTAATTCTACAACTCGGATTTTAATCGGTGGCTAGTTGATAAATCTCTCGGTCCGACTCTATCGACACTAATTTCCCTTAGGATTCCTGCTTTACGGTGGGAATACGGTTGTGTTGGAAGTGGCACAACGAGCTCGTGTTCCGCAGCAAGAATCATCCCCCGAATAAAGTTGGTATCATAGTTGCTTATGCCAAAAAGTATTTCTCTCGCGAGGTCTCGGTATCGATTGGGTCTGCATATACAACCCAAACAAATTGTGGAGGTTAGATGGAAGGCTCCTGATGTGAACTGGGTCAAACTTAACACGAATTGTTTGGCTCGTGCAACGAGGAAAATGCTACTGCTGGTGGAGTCTTCTGAGACTCTTATGGTCAGTGGTTGGGTGGTTTCGTCATGAATATTGGTATGAGCACCGTACCTTCAGCGGAACTTTGGGGTCTTATTGCGGGGTTCTACCTTGCATGGGAGAAAGGTAATAGAAGAGTTATGGAGGAGATTGATTCCGAACTCGTTCTTAGGCTTGTCAATCGTAATGTTTCCCCATCACATCCTTTGTTTAGGCTGGTCTCAAGTTGCCAAGACTTCATTCGTAGGGAATGGCTCGTCCAGATCCGTCCCATCTATTGTGAGGCTAGACCTATTCATATCCGGGGCTGAGTCGAACTTTATAAAATATTGAGCCGTTTAGCCGGACCCGGGCCGGGCTAGGCCCGACTACCGGACCTGAGATGGGTGTCGTACCCGAGCGGGCAGGGCTGGATGGGCTTGCGGGTACCCTTTTTCAATTTTTTTTTAAAAAATATTTTTAAAAGATGTTTTTAATTTGATTTTTTTTAAAAATTTATATATAAGATATTTTATGTAAAATATATTAAACTTATTATAATTATACTAGACATTTTATTTTATACTTAATATTTATAATAATTATACTATAATATTTTTTATTTTTACCGGGCTGACGGGCTGGACTTTTTGGCCCGTCCGGATTTGTTGCCATGTTCATACCCGCCCGTTTTTTCGGGCGGGCCGGGCCGGACGGGTTGTCCGGATTTGAACAAGTCTATGCGAGGCTAACGTTGCAGCCGATCACATAGCTACAATCGCATATGCTTATCCTTTGGGTTACTTCACTTTTGATTAGCCGTCTAGTTCTTTGATTTCTTTTTTGAAAAACGATGTCCGTGAAGTAGCGACCCAAAGGCTTGTCAATTGTTAGCTTTCTCATGTTTCGTTCCTAATAATATGGGTGAGACTCAACTCTCCCCGTCTCCATTACAGAAAAAAAAAAAAAAACACAGGATAAATCCTAAATCAATCATACTTACTTTAGTTCAATAAAAATAGGATAGATTATAAGGTATTAACTTGGTTTGTTTAATATTTTTGAAGAAAAATAAGTAAAATTTAGTCGGTTAGGATTCAAGCGTCCCATCCTAACTCTTCTGCTCAAGAATAGCTCCCACGGAGATATAATATACGGAGGGATACAAGATGTTGCTTCATTAAGATTGATTTTGTCAAGGTTTATGACACGATCTCTAGGAAGTTATTACGATATGCATGATGGAGTTTAGTTTTTCGACCAGGTTCATTGACTAGGTGATGGAGTACGCAACTACGACTTCGATCCGGGTTAACAAGACTATGTATGGGTTCTTCCAGGGTCGTCAAGAGTTGAGGCAACGATGCCCGATGTTGTCAATGTTGTTTGTCATTTGCATGGAGTTTCTTTTTAGGATGATTCATGCGAAGACTGTGGCATGAGTTCCGTCCACCAACACTGTTAGGAACTTAGGATTTCACACTTGATGTTTGCGGATGACGTGATCTTCTTCTATAAAGGTGATAGACAATTTGTTGATAACCTGTTGGAGGTGTTTACGGTGTTTTGAGAAGATTTCGGGTCTAGCGGTCAACCTACCCAAATCCTCTATATTCTTAGCATCAATTCCAAAGGTTGAGGTAGCCGAGTTGATACGACTTTGGGGGTTTACATTTGGTGGGTTTCCGTTCGGATATTTGGGGATATTGATTGCGCCTCATGTTCTACGTGTTGAAGATTACTCATCACTTCTTGACAAGATCGGGAAGCATATATGTGTGTGAAACAAGAGGCATCTCTCTTTGACAAGGCGGTTAGAGTTGATAAGGTCAGTGTTACACGGTATAGATAGGGTATAGATAGCTTTTGGTTTTTCCTGTACCTGCTCTGGTTTTGGATCGATTGATTGGGTAATGCAGACAGTTGATGTGAAGTTGGCCCCGTATCGCATGGTCGCGGATTTGCATGCCTAGGGGGTTTGGGTCTCCTTGACCTTAGGTCTTGGAACTCAGCATTTAAGTGCAAGTACTATAGACACATTCATGCTAAGAGGGACAACCTTTGGGTAAGGTGGATCCATCACAAGTATTTACAAATGGTTGAGCCGAAATCTTCGGTAAGCCATCTCGGGACTCGCCCTTGGTGAAGGCTATAATCAGTGCCAGAGATGAGGCCGACACTTTTGTTGAAGAGGAGACGACATTGGATGAGGTTTTGGAGTCTTGTAGCCATAGTAGGGCTGAGCATTGGTCCAAAACCGCAAACCGCAAACCGAACCGCAACCGAACCGCAAACCGCAAACCTGAAAAACATGGCCCGCAAACCGAACCGCAAATTTGCGGTTCGGTTTGCGGTTTGAACCGCACGGTTGCGGTTCGGTTGCGGTTCGAACCGCAAATGAACCGCACGGTTGCGGTTCGGTTGCGGTTCGAACCGCAAATGAACCGCAATTTTCGGTTTTGTTGCGGTTTTGCGGTTTGGTTTGCGGTTTTACGGTTTGGTTTGCGGTTTTGCGGTTTGGTTTGCGGTTTTCAGTGTTCACTTCAGCAATTGAGAAGAGAATGGGGCGGAGGAGTGGGTCGGACTACCTGGACGAATGGGTAGGACTGCCTGGACGAATCGGGCGGAGGAAGTGAGTCAGGCGACTGGGTCGGACTGGAGTCATAGACGAATGAGGCGTCGGAATGCCTGCCTGGGGCATGGGCGACTGGCGAATGGCTCGGAGGATGGCGAATGGGTGGAAGTGGAACACTGGAGACTGGAATTGGGCGACTGGGCCGGACTGGCAACTCGGATGTTGGCCGGCTGGGCTGACCGGCGACTGAGGCGGAGGTCCGGAGGAGGCGACTCGGTTGTTGGTCCGGAGGAGGCGAACGAGTCGAAGAAGTTCAGTCTTCACTCTTCATCCCTAAATCGCGTTTTCCTAATGTGAAAGAAAAAAGGGCTGCTATTTTTTTTTTTAATCAAACGCGTTGCGGTTTGCGGTTCGGTTGACGAACCGAACCGCAAACCGCAAAATACAATATGACGGACCGCAAACCGAACCGCAAATTTGCGGTTTGGACCAAAAAATGCGGTTCGGTTGCGGTTCGGTGAACCGAACCGCAACCTGCTCAGCCCTAAGCCATAGTGACTATCTTAGAGTTGTGGAGGCATACGAGATGTTCAGGGAGCATGGGAGACAGTGGATTGGTTCAGGGTGATGTGGGACTCGGGCAACACGCCTAAACACTACTTCATTTTTTGGATGTATGTTTGTACCGGACTTGGGTCCCATCTACTGATGATTTTGCCAAATGTAAATGGTCCCTTGTACCAATGGTTTGGCACATTTTTGGTTTGTGCGTGTCCTTGTCTACTGATGGATTTGCCAAAGGTGGATGGGCCTCATGAGTAGTAACGCTAGATGAATGTTTTGTTATGTTTTGAGGGTAGATGGTACGTTCAGGAGGATTGCATATATGTCTCCCTGGAGTATGTGGGCCTGGTGTTTTAGGCTTGTGCGTTTTTTATTAGATCGTGTACATTTACATTGTTACGCATGTTTGATTGGGCTCTCTTTGGGGTCAGTTATACTTTCTCTTTTTCTTCAAATTTACCATTTACCCAAAAAATCGATTAAATTAAACGGACGAACATTGTTTTGTCAACAATGGATATCGTCACATCACTTTATCTATATAGCGACCGGTTAAAACCAAACCGGTGAACTTGCTCTAATAAAAACTAGTGGATTAAAATTTATATAATGATATAATATACGAAACACAAGTAAGCTTTTAAAATTTAGTAACCTTTTTTTAAAAAATGACAAATAATCTCTATCGAAAACAACCTCAAATACATATGCTATAAACGTTATAAAATAGAAATAAATTAGTGTATCGTAATGTTTGTACTGCCCTTGACCTAAAATAAATAAGCTTAGGGCCCGTTTGATTCCAACTCCGGAAACGGAAATGGAATGGAAACGAATTTAGTCCATATGTATATCCTTATTCATGAAATTTTATGGAATCATTTTTTGTGGTTTCATGCAAGATGCACTTGCTTCCCCACATTTTGTTTCCCTATAGGTTATCAAAAGTAATCAATTTTTACTCCAATCACTTCAAACCACAAGGAATGATTCCAAACACTTTCATGAACAAGGGTATACGTATGGACTAGATTCGTTTTCATTCCGTTTCTGATTCCGGAGTTAAAACCAAACGGGCCCTTAATTTATTTTTATATTCACTTAACTAGGAATTAGTTTTATACCTACATAATATTTATCAATTTTCAATAAAAAAAATTTTAATACCAAAAAAGGCGAAATAATTCAAGTAGAGTGTAATACCATACATGGTCTTTATAGTGTTAAATGAATATTATGATATTAGTTAATGAAAGAAAACTCTCTCATAATACAAAGCGTCAATGCTAAAACAAATTGACCGGTGAGACATGGAGTATTTGCCGGAATTCTTTTCTTTGTGGTAGTGTACGGTAGTGCAACGATGTAGAGGTGATGGAGGGATCAAATGGGCCTCGATGTGTGAGGGACGAGTCTTGACGTTTTTGTGTCGTTGGCTTAGGCACTAGCGACATCATAACTAACAATATCAGTTGTTGTTCGAGGATAATTCCGAGAGTTGTCGTGCTCTTAACCTCAAGTAATGTGAACAAAGATCGCAGGTTCTCGACGTCAATAAGCATGCCCCAAATGGTTGATAATATAAAAGGACCTAACCAAGCGATAACATCGATGTCATCGACATCCTCTTTGGGTTGGATGACATCATACAAGCTATTAAACTACAAAATGGTGCAACGTTGACCATTTGTGCTAAATGAAGAGATTGCTAATAATATTATCATTACTCATACAAGTTATTAAATTTTCAAATTACAAAATTCAAAGCATGAAAGAGAAGTCGTTGTGCACGTTTTATCTTTTACGAAGTACAATACTAACTTCCATCAAAATTTTCAACTAGTTCCCTCCACTATCAAGCTCTACCTGACCTAGATGTGCACCCTCGGGCGCAAACAAACGGAAAAAGATTGTTTGACACTAGTGTCAAATGACACTAGTGATGTGGCACTATCAATAGGATGAATTGGTAGATGATGTGGATAATTATTTTTTTAAAAAAAAAGATAATAAATATGGGTAGTTAATTAGTTAATGAAAATCAAGTAAAAATCAATATTCCAGATTTCTCAATTCACGTAATATTGTAATTAAAGCAATTCATATCATCTGATTTCCAGATTTTTCCCTTTCTTCTCGATTTCTTTATTCCTTCCAGATTTATTCCCTTTCTTATCGATTTATTTCTTCCAAATCCCTTTCTTCTCGATTTCTTTCTTCTCGATATCTTTCTATGTCCTTCATTTTTTTCATTGATGTCTCCAGATTGTTTCTGTCATATAACTGTCAATGCAGTGCTATCGAATGGATTACAAAATGCAGGATGAAGTGCTCGTCTATGAACAAGTTGGGGTGTATAATTTTACTAAGAGATTGGAACCTTTGTTTCTTATGTCACTGCATTACAGATAGCACTGGTTTTACTCAGAGACTGGAACCTTTGTATGTACACCTTGATGTCTTTGAACAAGTTGGGATGTCTTTGAACATGTTGGGGTCGATGGATTACAAAATGCAGGATGAAGTTTGAGTTTGATCTGTAACCTTTAGGTACTCCAGAAGTAAATCCAGATGATATGATACTCTAGGCAGATTATGAGCATAAAATATAGTTCGATTTTATAGTTTTGATCTGGAACCTTTGGGATGTTTGTGTACTGTTGATTCATAAATGGTGTAAACAAACAATATTTTACCCAAATATTGATATTATAAAGTGAATGTAACAATTTGCTTACATAGTTGAAAATGAAAAGTGTTACATTCAGTACATTGCATGCTTGATAACCAACGCCAAAATTGAAATGCCTTTGAGAGGTCATTTCTTACAAAACAACAAAAAAAAACATGCAAAGGTCTTCTAGAGGTCATCTCCGCTTACACCTCATCCTTGTCGTCTATGTTGATGAAGTTGGTCTGATCAACGTCTACCCCTTTCATTTTCTTGGAAGCTAAAGAAGGTGTGGCCTCGCCCTCTTGTATGACAGTTTTGTCAACCGATGTCGGTGCCTCCTCATATTCCATTTTCACCCTCTTAGAAGCAGAAGTTGGTGTGCGGTCTAGTTTTAATTTTCTCAAAGGCTTTGAATTAGGTGTGGTTTCATCATAGCATTGTAGGGATTCCCTCTCGTACATCCACAATAAATCAACCATCGGAGTGTCCGATGCAACAACAACTTTGAAAGAAGGCCCTAAACCTGCTTTGATCATCCTTTTAATGGTCACCAAGATTTGGTACTCGAGACTGTTGTACTTTGCGGTAATACTCTGCGTGTAGATCAGCATTCCGGATTCAGTGATTGGGGTTACATGTTTCTTGGACAATGAAGTTGTGTTTTTGGGGGTCCTTGACATTTTGAGGGTTTTTGGATGAAGGATCCTCGAATGCTTCGAATGCCTGGTAGTTTAAAAGTATAATTTCTCACGATTTATAATATGTATGAGAACGAGGAGATAGAAAGTGGGAAGGGGCGGTTACTTGTTGTAATGATAGAAGGTGGAAAGGTGGGAAGGTGAGAAGCTCAAAGCAGCCTAATGATAATGTTGGAACCCATGAATTTGCATTCATTGGTGAGTAGTTGAAAAGATGAAAGGCCATTCATTGGGCGATAAATCCGGCAGTGGATTAAAGCAAGATTTGAAATCTTTTCATTAGGAAGCTAACCGGTTTCTCCTCACCAACTTGTTACATTGTTTCGGATCCGGATTTTGAAAAAAAGAACTAGTACTTCCGTAATGTATTGTAACGGTTCACATGATACTACCATATTGTATGTGATAACAAGGATATTATCACATAAGTATAAATTACAGCTTATTACCAATAAAGTTATAATAAGTATAAATATAAAATTTATTAAGTTGATGATATGATTACATAAGTTTAAATTACATCATATTAACATGGATATGATCACATAAGTGTAAACTACATCATATTACCAATAAAATTATAATAAGTATAAATATAAAATTTATTTAGTTGATGATATTATCACATAAGTTTAAAATTTATTAAGTTGATGATATGATCACAAAAGTTTAAAATTATAATAAGTATAAATATAAAATTTATAACATGGATCAAGTGAACTCACAAGCTTGATGTTTCACATGGATGATGCTTCACATGATACTACCATATTGTATGAAGATCAAGTGATTATATGATGACTTAATGTCTAATTTACATCTTAATTTCGTAGAATTAAGCAATATTTAGTTATATAAAGTGAACTCACAAGCTTGATGGTTCACATGTTCTATGATACTTGAACCCCGTCACTCGGAACTCTAGTTTCGGAGAATCTCGGTTTATCGACTTATGCATGTGTGACGGACATAATACTTCCGTAATGTATAATTTACATCTTAATGTCATAGAATTAAGCAATATTTAGTTAGATAAAGTGAACTCACAAGCTTGATGGTTCACATGTTCTATGATACTTGAACCCCGTCACTCGGAACTCTAGTTTCGGAGATCTCGGTTTATCGACTTACGCATGTGTGACGGACCTAGTAATTCCGTAATGTCTAATTAACATCTTAGTGTCGTAGAATTAAGCAATATTTAATTATATCAAGTGAACTCACAATCTTGATGGTTCACATGTTCTATGATACTTGAACCCCGTCACTCGGAAATCTAGTTTCGGAGAATCTCGGTTTATCGACTTATGCATGTGTGACGGACCTAGTACTTTCGTAATGTCTAATTTACATCTTAATGTCATAGAATTAAGAAATATTTAGTTAGATCAAGTGAACTCATAAGCTTGATGGTTCACATGTATATGATACTTGAACCCCGTCATTCGAAACTCTAGTTTCGGAGAATCTCGGTTTATCGACTTATGCATATGTGACGGACCTAGTAATTCCGTAATGTCTAATTAGCATCTTAATGCCATATAATTAATAAATATTTACTTAGATCAAGTGAACTCACAAGCTTGATGGTTCACGTGTTCTATGATACTTGAACCTCGTCACTCGGAACTCTAGTTTCGGAGAATCTCGGTTTATCGACTTATGCATATGTGACGGACCTAGTAGTTCCGTAATGTCTAATTAACATCTTAATGCCATATAAGTAAGCAATATTTAGTTAGATCAAGGAACTCACAAGCTTGATGGTTCACCTGTTCTATGATACTTGAACTCCGTCACTCGGAACTCTAGTTTCGGAGAATCTCGGTTTATCGACTTATGCATGTGTGACGGACGTAGTACTTCCGTAATGTATAATTTACATCTTAATGTCGTAGAATTAAGCAATATTTAGTTAGATCAAGTGAACTCACAAGCTTGATGGTTCACATGTTCTATGATACTTGAACCCCGTCACTCGGAACTCTAGTTTCGGAGAATCTCGGTTTATCGACTTATGCATGTGTGACGGACCTAGTACTTCCGTAATGTCTAATTAACATCTTAATGTCGTAGAATTAAGCAATATTTAGTTAGATCAAGTGAACTTACAAGCTTGATGGTTCACATGTTCTATGATACTTGAACCCCGTCACTCGAAACTCTAGTTTCGGAGAATCTCGTAATGTCTAATTAACATCTTAATGTCTAATTACCATCTTTTTTGTAATGGTTCATATTTTTTGTCTCGTTATAATGGGATTAAATGACCATATTATATCATAATTTATATAGGCATGTATTACTATTGATAAATTTTAAATTTTCAATATCTACCGGTTTAGGGTTTAGGGTTAAATTGGGATCGAATACTAGGGTGTAGGTAACCGGTTTAGGGTTTAGGGTTAAATTGGAATCGGATACTAGGGATTAGGTAACCGGTTTAGGGTTTAGGGTTAAATTGGAATTGGATACTAGGTAGTAGGTAACCGGACGGTTCACTTCCCTATATTATTTGTGGGTCACTTCCTTGACCCAATTTTAAATTTTCAATACCTCCTCATTTCCTTCGTTGTCGGTAATCCTTTCTCACCTTCCTGATGATTTTCACTTCCTTTCTCACCTTCGTTTTTATGGATTGCAGGTAATGGATTATAGTAGAGACAATCAATCTGCATCACCTCCGTTGAGGCTAGCAACCCAATATTGTCGATGTCAACCTCCACGAAGGGTTGCTGTGAGATTTTCCTTTACAGATGAAAATCCGAACAAGGTTTTTTATAAATGCGATAAATGTAACTTCTTGAAACAGGTTCGTCTTTCAAATGTTATAGGTTATGGGCATGGTTATAGCTCGATGGGTACAACATCTCGTTCTGAAAGTAGTGCTTCTGAAAGTGATCCTGATTCCTATCATATTAAGAGACAAATAAAAGATCTCAATGACTATGTGAGGAGCATCGTCAAAGTAGCAATCATAATGTATCTTGTTTTGTTAGTTGTTGTTTTCAGTTTTTAGGTGGTTGTTTCAAATGTTAAGTATGTACAAAGCTCTTCATCGTGAACCTGCTATGTCCGAGTGGTTGTATTTGATTTGTTACTTGTTGTTTTCGATCTTATTTGCTGTGAATCTCAAGGCAGTTAAAAATTTATGGATTGTGTTGTTAATTACAGTGTTGGAATTGAAAATTATATTAATTGTGTAATAACCTTCTATCTTTCCTTCTTTCTCGATACATAAAATCATAATTGCACGTCAGCTCTATGAAATTGTTTTTTACGATCTTAATTCTGTAACCCTTCCCCTTCCTTCCTTCATTGAGAATACATAAAAATCATATGTACATACTTAACATTTGCCTCTTGGCACGACCTTTTGCTGCACATGTGGACTGTTGTAATCTTAATTTTGTAACCCTAAGCCTTCTTTCGATCTTAATTATGTAACCCTTCCCCTTCCTTCCTTCGATCTTAATTTTGTAACCCTTCTATCTTCCCTCAAATGTGGACTGCTGTAACCCATAAAATCATATGACCATAAAATCATCCCTTCATTGAGAATACATAAAATCATATGAGCATTATCGATAAATAAAATCATAAGTGTAAAACTATACATAGGAGCAAACCACAATCTCGTAGGAGCCAAATTCATGGAGCAAAAGACTCGATTCTCGTTACATAAAATCATGGAGCAAACCACGCTCAGAAAAATAAAAGTCTCGTTAAATAATAGTAATAAATCAACAGAGCTCTTCAACGTTGAATGCTTTGTCCTCCCATCTGTTGGGATGTGTTGGGGCGTAGAGCCTGAGAAATCAGGAATGGAGGATTTATGGTTGTTGCATATCCTCGGTTTAACTGAGGCCAAAAATAAGGCTGACCGAAACCCTGGAAAAAAAAATAAAAAAGAGAAGGTTATAATAGTAGGCATGAATTACAATAGGCACAAAAATAAACCTAGGGTCGTAAATACCGTATGGTTCACAATGATGTTGGATATGCTCTGCGTGTTCGTTTGCGGAACTTGAGATAATTCTTGCGTACCGGTACGTACATCTCTAGCACGACCTTTTGTTGTAGGCTTTCGATAGTCGAGTCTCCGAGCTCTAGCTCTCCCTTTTCCTCGTTTGTCAACGGGATCCTTTACTTGCGTTCTGCCCTCTTGGCTTGGATTTGCCTCATCGTTGGAAGGTGCAGTAACCTTCCGTCTTCCATAAACCCTACCAATCTTGTCCAAGGTGGAGTAAACTAGCCCTTGGTTTCTTCTTCTGTTGTTGGATTTTTCTTTCAGTGTAGTAAGTGTTTCCTTCACTTCATTGTAGAATTCGTCGTCAGTCATTGTGAAGCCTATAAAAGACTCGAACAATTCCCGCATCTGCTCATACCTATGGGAAGTCTCAGGTGGACTCTTCAATAGCTTGTAGTAAGGCATCGGTAACTTCAAGTGCTCTCTATCCATATTCTTCCTCCACCTATCCAGTATGTATCTTTCGGGAACAAATTCAACATCCTCTTCGTGCATAACACACAATATATGACTGCACAAAATCCCGCAAAACTCGAACGACTTGCACTCGCAATTTGATGTCGATTGTCTCTTTCTCCATTGTAACTATAAACACCTTAGTTACATTCTTTTCAAACCTCTTCTTCTTGACAACAATGTCATAATAACAAATGGTCTCATCATCGTGCACCTTTCTTGCACTATTGTATGTCATGTCCGACACTTCTTTTTGAAACTCTCTAAATTTACTTGTTGTGTAGAGCTTCTGAAAGACATCTTCAAACACATGCGTAGTCATCGGTCGAATCGGTTTATGTTTTGATTGAAATGATGTTTTTTCCTCTTCGCATACCTTGTTTGACAACGCAAGTCCATACTGTTCGATGAACTGTTTCAAAGTGGTGTTGACATTAACATATTTCTTGAAGAAGAAGTTAATATCTTCACTCTTTTGTGTGCTAGACATCCCAGCCCAAAAGTTGCACTTTAAGTAGATTGGAACCCACCGGTGTCTATTGTTGTACATAAAATTACACCACCGGTTGTTCTCAACTTCATAGCAAGCAAATATATCCATCCACGCATCTTCAAATTCCAAAACGTCTACCGAGTCATGAAGGGCATCTTGCATTGCACGACATATGTTAACCCACTCATTGAGCAAACCCAAATGTTTTTGTGCATTTTCCATTACATGCCAAATGCAGCACCGATGTGGAGTATTAGGGAACACTTGTCCAATTGCATTTCCTTTGAAATAAGAAATATATATAAAAAAAAAGAGTTATGATCATTGTGAGAAATGTAAACGTAAAATAATGTACTAACTGGAGAAATAAATATACCGATGGATTTGCACTGGTCGGTGATGATTGCCTGCGGAACCTTTCCCGACATTACCTCTAGCCAGGTACGGAACAACCACATGAAATTACCAATTTCCTCACCACCTAATAGAGCACACCCAAATAACACAGATTGACCATGGTGGTTAACTCCAATAAATGGTGCAAATGGCATCTTATATCTATTCGACACGTATGTAGTGTCAAAAGAAATGACATCTCCAAACTCTTGATATGCAGCTATGCTCCTTCCATCTGCCCAAAATACATTCCTCAATCTTCCGTCGTCATCTTGGTCATATCTATATACAAAATTGCACTTATTGATACTCATCATGTCAAAATAATCCCTCATTGCATTGAAGTCGCCTGTATCCATATGAAGTCTTCTACACATTGCAATTAGGTTACGAACATCTCTCTGGTCAAAGGAAACATTGCTATGGCTTCCGTGTTCCACAACAATAGAACTGTAGTTTTATATTATCTGCACGCCAGCTCATTCATTATCCAAAATCCTTTTCTTATTTCTTTCACTGATATATTTATAGCTTGCAAGAAATTTAGAATTTCCAGCAACACACTCATGATTATGATCTAGTGTTACCTTAGTTAGCTTCCAGAGCCCATCGGTTTGGATAGAGACATTGACATGAAATTGACATCCGGTGTTGCATGAACTAGGTCCACGTCCCGGATTTCTTGACTTTGAATCAAATTTCCCCCCTTTAGAACAAATCAGCCTCAATGCCTTGTACTTGTCTTTCCCGCTCGGCAACACATTCCCTTCATTCTCCTCATTACCATTCTCTTTGTTCATTGTAGAATTTCGGATTTTAATAGAAAATCCATTTTTCACAGCATAAAAATGACAATGACCTATCAACTCATCCGAGTTTGCAAATGTCATCCCCACGTGTAGATTAAGATCTTCATCCACGTCAACTTCACCTTCATTCCCTAAACTATATCCGTTACCTTCGTAATCTAGCTCGTTCTCATCCAGATTTTCATGTTTTCTAATAGTCGGAGAACATGAAGGACTATCGCCGAACAATTCACGCATTAGGTTACCTTCACATTCATACATAACAAAATGGGTACGTTAAATTATTCGATTCTACACAAACAAAAGGGTTAATCTTGACAAAAGAATTTTGATCGAAGTTAATTACCTTGTTCTTGTACGTCGACTGCATCAACATTAAGATCGATGCTCATTGAGTCGCTCATCTTGAAGACGTAAACTTAACTTTTTGGGTTAACTCCTTCATAACGTAGCCCTCGGTCCCTTCTAGCAAGCAATTAGAAGACACAAACAATGGGAAAAAGGATTGTTCACTTACCATGCACGTACGTACAAGACACAAACAATCCACATCATCGCCTTTTATATTTTGAAAATGTAAACCTATTAAATGCAACATAAATTTTGTTTAACAATTTAATTCTCATCTAACTCGTCTAACTCTTCACCTCCTCCTTTCTTCCAACGAACTGAATAGCCTTCCTTCCCCGGTACATTAACTTCACCTTCCAACGAACTGAATAGCCTCCATTCTCACTCTTCATCTTATGAGACTTCACCTTCGAGATCACTAGTGTCCTCCTTCCCTTTCCTTGTGTGCTAGACATCCCACTCCTCCAGTGGAGCATCTCGTTCGACTTCACCTTCTCAGCAAAAACCTTCAAATGATATGGAGCTTCTAATCGAATCAAATCGATGATGATAGAAGGATAGCATAGCAGATCCATCCCAGATTCATCCATAGAGAAAAACTCTGGAGAATCGAACGTCTTCATTGATTGCAACCCTTCCAATAACCAAGGGAAAAATAATTAATGAAGTTGGAATTTCCCATAACAAAATAATTAATGAAGTCTAATTAATTACCCATATTTATTATCCTTTTTTAAAAAAAATAATTATCCACATCATCTGTCAATTCATCCTATTGATAGTGTCACATCACTAGTGTCATTTGACACTAGTGTCAACCGATCAGCGTCCCAAACAGACCCATTTGCTTTGTATAAGTAATAAAATGTATGACTGAGAGAACTAAAGATAGAGAGTGAGATATTGGTATAGTTTAAAGCAACACATTAAATGGATGTTCACATGTACACAAGAGATATTCAATTTTACAAGTCTATCTTAAAATCACATCAAGATTTCCGGAAAAAAAAAAAAAGGAAAGCACCAATGATCATTATATCATATAAGTTTTTCATGCTTTTGATTTGTTATTTCGGCAGAAATTATACCACAATCATTATAAAGATATAAAGCAAATAGTCGGATACTTACCGACTGAAATTTGAAACGAACTCTTTAGGCTTATGTATTAGAGACTCAAACCTAACATGCTTGTACGTTCATACAAAATAGACTTGTAATCTTATTCCGTAAAACGATGTGTATTGATGAGTTTTTAATGTTGCTCCAAAGGAAGTGTGAAAGGAAGCGTGTTGTCATTTACATAAATCTTATGGATGCCTTTTCGCTATTATTGGGCATCCCTTGACTCGGGCCGAACTTTTGGAGAGGGGAAGGGAGCAAAAAAAAAATTACGTGTTTTCCTGGCCCGAGTCGAGTCGAGTCCGGAATTCGGGTATAGAGTCTTGTCCGTACCTGCCCAAGTCGGGCTTCGAGCCGAGTGGACGGATACCGTTTTATCTATATACTTATGCTAAAACAAATGTCATATACTTATACTAAAACAAATGACTGTAATGCTGACGTGACGGTTTCACGATTTTTCTCGCAATTTCTTTTTTACTAATTTTATAATTCAACCATCAAATCTTTTTTACTAAATTATAAGTATTTTATAAAATATTTGATTAATCTCTTGACTTGATAGATAATGTTAAATTTTAATTTTTGAAAATACAGAAAGTTTACTTAAATTTTTACTTTTACTAAAGCATAATAAATATTTTTCTCATGATTATTCTTAAAAATCATTTGTTATTCGTGATTTTTTAAATTCAATCATACTTTTACATCGGTTATCAAGTAAGGATGACAGTTTGAGAACTTATATAAATAAATGTAAGGCTTTTGTTCAGGTACAGCTGCTATTTTCGGTACGGCCGTGCGGCTAAATGTAGAGCCGACACGTGTCCCAAAAATTTTTATTTTTTTTCTTTCAGAAACGATTTTTTTCCCGCAAACGAATGAAAATTTTTTTGAACTACCATGTTATAATTTATGCACTATTCTCTTATAAAGTTTGAACTATTACTTTCTAATATATTATATCAAATTATTTATAAGTTAATCGTTTATATGCTATGAACTATTCAGTTGTAATACATGAACTATCATTTTATAAGTTATGCACTATCCTTTATAAATTTTGCACTATGAACTATTTTATTATAATTCATGAACTATCCTTTTATAAGTTATGAACTATCACTTAATAAGTTTTGAACTATTACTTTTAATCCTTTATAAATTTTGCACTATGAACTATTTTATTATAATTCATGAACTATCCTTTTATAAGTTATGAAATATTCCTTAATAAGTTTTGAACTATTACTTTCACTCGTTTCTAGAAAGAAAAAAAAAATCAGGACACGTGTCGGCTCTACGTTCAACCGCACGGCCCTACCGAAATAATGTGTCTTACCTGAACATCACCCATAAATGTAAAAGGTTTGAAGGTTTAATAAATTATACATTTCTAAACCTTTTGATTACGATCAAGTATAATATTTATTTATATTAAATTAATATATGATATTTGTGACCTACTCATATGTGACCACGTGTGTGTCGTTGTAAGGACCCGAGATATAAACTAATTTTATCAAGAAAAGGAATATATATATATATATATATATAATTAGAATACAGAAATCAAATAGTATAATGATCGTGGACATTTAAATCCCTAAAATTAATAATGCAAAAAGTAGCTCTTTTTTCCGTTTTCATATCAAAAGGACATGCTTTTACCTTAACAACTCCCTTAAATAGAAAACTAGTGTATTATCCGCACCTTGTGCGGGTTGAGTTTTAATAAATACTTTATGTTTAAAAATTTATATGTATACTTTAGTAATAAAAAAATCGGGAAATGAAATTATAATTGGTATTATTATTTTTTATTTTCTTTTAAATTTTTTTCTTATAATTAATTATATATTAAATATAATTAATATAATTAGATCACGTTCTTTTACTAAAAATTTGTTATTTATAATATAATTTTTTTATGATTACTTATTAACTTTTTTAAAAATGTATATGTTTAGAATTTGATTAGAAGATTTACTTAATTTCTAAAAAATAGTAAGATTTTAAAAAATTATTATAGATTTGGGTATATGTTTTTTATTTCTATAAAAAATAACCAAAATAATAACTTTTTAAAAATATTTTTGGAGCTTCGTGAATTGTGGCGTTGACATGTGGCAAAGAAGGTCACTCCTTTAATATATATAAGATTAAACATTACATAGATTCCGTTTGACAAGAACCGATATATATCGAACTAAATTATTACTTTTTAAGTACAATTAATATTTACATTAGCTTACCCTTAGTAGAGAGCTGATTTGAAACGCATTACACACTTGGGGTTGTCATGTAAGTAAAGCATTAGCATACAACAAACTAGCCGCACTACACTCCACACCATGCAAATCAATTTGACTTTCTCTGAAAAGCATTTGCTTGGATTACGGGGCCCATTTATCAATAGCGAGGCACTTTCAAAAGAGTAATCACCATATCATGCCCACCCAAAAACCATTGATGGAGGAGACTCCATTATCTAATAAACTTGTCAAATACCCAAAAAATTTTACCCAAGCTTTTCAAGTTCAAGTGTCCGTTTGGTTAGAATAATACTCAAGTGTCAGGAATGATTCTCAACAATTTCAAACAAGCCTCGGAATGGTTCTTAACAATTCCAAACAGACCTGGTTTAGAAGGAAGTCTGGGAACAATGGTCTGTTTAGAAGGAAGTCTGGGAACGATGGAAATAACAATTCTAAATAGCGCTCGGAATGATTCTTAACAATTCCAAAAGGGCCTGAATTTTATTACCATACCAGTTAATCATGCACTAATGCTAGGTCAAGCTTATTTTTGGCCAAAATATATTACTATACACATTATACCAAATGATGACAGTCAGTTGACAATATGTAAATGAGACTAACCGGAAGTCCGGAACCGAACAGAGTTGAAAAGTTCCGAAAACACTGTCAAAACAACATCAAGTGCATACATCTTTGTATGAAGCTCAACAACTGCAAACTAAACTCTGCAAGCAAAATAATCTCAAACACCAGCAGGGTATATCAATCAAATAAACCAAGCAAGAACAATAGAGAACAAATCAACACATAACTATGAATCAGAAGTTTCGGAAAAGTTAAAAACCTATCCAAATACAACATTCCTTCTGAGCCTAGTCAGTCATTCTTTCCCAACTCTTGTTCTACCCACTGGCATTCACATATAAAAGTACAACTACATGAAAAATTATAAATTAAAACACTAAAATCCTACACAAGATTAACTACTTCAAAATAACAACAGTAGCTACCATAACTTACCACCAAACAGGCCGGCAACATGCTAAATATGGGATCAGGGTGGGGATGGATGATGCGCTGTTTCATGATACATACCATTACAAGGAAGGTTTTGATAGAATGAGAATCTGCTTCCTCAGCAAATAAATAAATCCGGCATTCGCATTTCACCCGATGAGTATTTTTCACTTTTTACTGCTTCCTCTTTTGCGTTTATCACCACTCTTGGTATCAACCTTCTGAGCCTTTGATGAGGTACTTGAAGACTTGCCCTTCCCGCTTTGACTGGATTTTGCGGTTTCACTTTGTGATTTCTTTGTTGTCTCCGACTCCTTTCCCTTTGATAATGATGAACTGATCTTTGCCTTACCGGTTACTTTGGCATCTGATTTGCTACCATTCCCTTTAGCAGTTTTGCCCTTGGATCTCGTATTACCTTTCCCTGTTTGTTTGGCTTTGGTGCCTGCTTTGGGTGTCTTAAAGTCATCCTCTTTTGACTTGCCAGATCCTTTAGGAGTCTCGTCCATAGATTCATCACCACTGCTGAAATTGCTGGAGATACCAACTTTTTCGTCTTCAGACCCGCCACCTTCTTTGGCGTCTTCATCCTTAGAAGTTTTTATATTACTTTCTTTACTCCCAGGCTTTGAAACTGCAACTTTGGATCTACTGGACGATGTACCACCAACCCTCCTGCAAGTCAATGTCAATTGGAGCACTTTAACACAGGAAAATAATGCAGATCAGCTGGAAATTATGGGTACTAATAGCACATACTTCTTATTAGCTGAAACAGAATTCCCTTGCTTGTTTGATGGCTCAGGAGTTGTTTTGATCTTTTTCTTTTTGTGTCTGGCAACAAAAATAGAATTTCAGAAATGTCAGAACAGCAAGTCATATAATTGGTTTCCACAATTATAAGTTTAAGCTCAAATCACAAAATTATTCTAAAATAAGTATTTTTTTCAAAAACCAACAATATGAAGCATATATATAGAAGAAAACAGTTCAAATATAATCCAACAAAATGAAAATCACTATTCTCCTTATCCTCATTATACAGAAACCAACCAAAAATTCGAAAGCATGTCAAACAGAATCTCTAAATAGGAAAGAGAGAAATCATAGAACAAAACATACACAATATGCCCAAGAAAGAATCTATCTGGGAAGCTAGAAATCATAGAATTTTCTATAAGAAAATAAATGACCCCAACTCATCTGATTTTATGATCCATCAGCAACTCAAGCACAGTTATAGTTAGATGGAAAATCACAACAGGAAAGAGATTTTCGGTGACTGTTGCTTGGAATTTGCCTACAAAAATTATTTAATGGAAAGTTTGAAACTTCGCTCACATACCTTTAAAGAGCAAGAGGGAACTCCGTAAATAAATCACACGAATAGAAGGAAATTTTAAAGCATTCCTTATAGAAAAGTTTGCAACATCCCTACACATACCTTTAGATATAGAGGAAGAGTTGTATGGAAAGGCTCACTTATACATGTTGTCATAAAAGTAGTCTATGGAACGCAGTTAATTATTACAAAGTTCATAGAGTAAGGCCAATATTGCATGTTTAATATCCTACGTGGAAGAGATTCCAGAAACTCCCTGTTCCTCTTGAATGATCATATATAGCAACTTAGCAAACCCCACACCGAAGTCCACAACAGGAAATAAATGGCATCGAGCAGAAGACTGAATTACAGTCAATTGTCATAATGGAATAAATAATTATTTTGGAGACTTGTTCACAGATGTTATGTAAGCACTCTCTGATGGCAACAAAACAGAAAAAGACCACACAACTATATTTAATAACTTACTGACCATACAAAAAAGGTAAATTCAAAAATAAAACTCTAGTAAAGTAGTCATCTAGAAAAAAACAGGAAAGGTCGTCAACAACAAGTGACTTGATTAAAATTAACAACGTGCAAGTAATAAATCAGGATTAACAGCAGTACAAAAATGTCTTGGATGAACATACACAGCAACACTAATCCTGGCTTCTTTTTAGCAAAAACTAGACACAGGAAACAGCCGAGTATGGAAAGTAGATGTGATGGAAAAAAACTACCAAGGAAGCATACACTAAGCCCCTAAATTCGGATCATCTAAAATGTCAATTTCCAAAACTGTAGAAACCACAAAACAAAAGAAAATGAAACACTACATGTACAAAAATCTTCGATATAATGCCTATTAATGATCATGATAAATTTATAGCAAAAAAGATGTCGATGTATCAGGTAAACCAATTCTAGTAAGAACATGGGTGGGTCCCTCGTGTGTGAACCGAAATAAATTACCAAAGGGCAGTAAGTTCATTTCCCAAAGAGCAGTAAGTTCGTTGCCAGTCATTAACCTCAAAATCAAGAGAAAATCTTGCGCCCCTTCAGCAGTTCCACGATATAAAATCCTAAAAGCCCCAACCAAAGAGCAGTAAACCCATTCGGCCCAAACCCAGACATGACCACGTAGACCATATACATTACTAAAACTCACATGTACCACAAAACTAAACAAATTCATCACGAATAAGCGATCTCACCCTCTGACCGGTTTCATATCCCACCACAACACCGATCACCAGCTCATTTCGTGCAAGCCGTTACCTTTAAAACCAAGTGAAAACCCACCACCTCTAATAACTGAAATTCAACCATCAAAATACACCATGTGCACAAGATCAAACTCCTATCATTTCCCATCTCTCCTCTGCTATGTGTTGTTATAAACTTATGATTAAGCTAATGAAAAAGTGCAAATTTTGGCTTATTTAAATCAAAAAACGAGGGCACCTGGAAAAGTTAGAAAATGTAATCAATGGCCAAAAAGTGCATCTGCCCAAGTAAAAGGAAGTATATGTTTAGTGAAGGCCTGTAGAACCAACTCAAGAACCACCAATGATATACAGGTAAAGCTCCTCGACTAACTCCCTTACCCATTCATCTCTCGTGAATGAACTGATTTTACCTCTTTCTTCATGTACGATATGTTTATACATACATACATGCATACATGCGTATATGGGTTTCAGAACTAGAAATAACTTTTAACGTTCTAGATATGCACTTCTTCCATTTGAAATACTATTTCTTCTGAAACCAGTAAAGAGTGTGGTGAGATGGAAGACATTTCAATGTAACTTATAGTTTACATATAGGCATGTAAATATGCATTAATATAAATGTGTGCATGTCATCGTCATGCATGTCTACAAATATAGAATACATAATGGTTTCTAACCTATGCCCTTAAAACATAGGTTAAGAATACTGATTTGGAATATTACTCTAAAGTGGGGGCCTTTTAAAAGTAGTAAAAAAATTCTTAATATGATAAATTTAGAGGATTTATTTCTAAAATCGGGTTTTAACTTTGAGGCCTTAACAAAAACATATAATGTATATACACACACGTTATATAGACAAACTCACAAACAGAGAAAGCAAAACCATCAAAGTTCGTGGCAAAGCACTACCACAAAAGCCACAAAACTACAGAAAGACCAGCACAGAAAGATAAAGTTAGCAATTAAATTTCCTGATACAAAAAGGAATCAAGTGGTAGCTGTTCATTTCCAATTTGGTTAAACTTGCATTCAAGAATACTTATATGGTAAGAAATAAAAGAAGTCCCAATTTCAGCCATATGTACGTACATTTCAGAAGAAGCATCTGGGTTTTCACCATCGCTAACATAACCCTGAATACAAACAATCAGAATCAGAATATGAGGTTGCCACTTGCCACAGTTATTGAGGTATTCAATTATCACTCTTCCGCAACTCACCTTGTCAGAATCACAATCATCTTTAATGAACCTCCATTTCTCCTTCTCCAAATTTAATACCTCCACATCGCCATCAGTGTATAAAACCTACACAAAATCAGGGACAGAAATCAGAATGCTTAACTCAAACAAAGCTTGAATGTGTTCAAAAGCTATAACCACCGTGTGCTTCTTGCTAGAAGAGCTGAACGATTCAACAACTCCTTTATAGAACCTGCATTTCCAAAAGAAAAAACTGAAAAATAAGAATCGGGCATCAGGTTAGTAGGAATCACCCAAAACAGCCTACTGCCTTCACCAAATGGCCCTGATAGTAATAGTATTTTACCAGATTTTTGTTTGGACTACCATTTATCTAATTGTTCACAATAATCAGATACAATTGCCATATTTTGCCAAAGTAAGCAATGGGCTGGAAGAAAGTCATTCACATAAAAAGACCAAGAGCCAACAAGAGAGATGGGATACTGGGGAAACATGAATAAGTTAGCAGCAATGACACACAAGAATAGCATAACAAGCACTTACTCTTTATCTTTCGGCCACCATACTTCAATCTTGGAACCTACCAAATCTTCACCATGTTTGTCAATCTCAGAAGCCTGATTCATGGTAGTCACTATATTAGAAAAATAACACACGGAGGAGCAAATAATAGTGGTATAAGGTGAAAAGCCAGCGATTCAAACAGATATCTAGCACTCAGATGGTACACTTTCACTATCCTGGCCACCGCACCCCAGCTCAAAAAATCAAAAATATGATCCATTGGTCCAGAAAAACTAAAATCCTATGAGTACATACTTTGTCCTTGGAACCGGCATGCTTTCTTTTGGAGCCTGCTGAAGGAGGTTCCTTTTTAGCTGATTTTGTAGCACGTTTTGGTGAAGAATCAGATTCCTAAAGACAACCAAAGATTAATCAATAAATAAATCAATACAGATTGTTTCCTGACATGAATTTTGCTTGCATTCCGGTGACAGCCAAGAGTACCTTGCTCTCTTTTTTAGGTAGAGGCTTCACACTATCCTTCATATTTGATGTTTTCCGCTGTCCTTTTATCTTCTCGTTCTGTTGATCACTCACTGATTCATTTTTTTTACTGGACAGTTTTGTTGTTTTTGAATCAGAAACAATGGAGATCCCGTCATCTTTCCTTGATACATCAACGGGACCAAGAGTCTTTTCCTCTTTATCAGGTGCAGAAGAGGTCTCCTGACCTTTATCTGCCTTAGATCCAGAAGCATCAGCTTCAAATTCCTTTTTGGAATCAGCTTCAGGTATGGCCCGGGCTTCTTGAACAACAGCTTCTGTCTTATTTTCTTGATCAACCTCCAATATCTGCCTGTGACTTTCCTCAGTTGTGTCACCACTAGGAGAGGGGGAAGCAGCATCTACAGCCTTAATATCGGATGTTTTGAATGAAGGGTGTGGATTAGCCTCCTTTTCACTGTTTGGATGTGCAATATCAGCCTCCTTTTCGCTGTTTGGATGTGGAATATCATCCTGCTTTTCACTGTTTGGGTGTGGAAGAGCAGCTTCCTTGTCACTGTTTGGGGCAGATTTGTTCTCAGCAGGAGTATCCTCACTTTGCAAACTTCCATCATCCTTGCTTTCACTTTCTTGAAAGTTAGTCGCTTCTTCAGCATCATTGTCCTGCGCAGGAGTAGCTTCAGAAGATTCCAATGTACTATCTGTCAAATTTCCCTTCCGTTCACTCTTCTCATTACTTTCTTCATTAGGTGGTGGCTTGATTATCAGACCCGTTTCAATTTTGCTTATGTTCGACTCTTCAGCAACTACTTTCTCAATATGTTCATCACAGTTTTGCTCCCTCGAATCTTCTTTAACAACTTCAGCTTCTTCAACCACAGTATGTTTTGGCAAATTTCCCTTTCTTCCTCTCTTTATGTTACTTTTTTCCTTAGGCAGTGGTTTGGTGATCATATCCATTTCAACTTTACTTGTACCAGATTCTTCAGCATCTTTGTTCTCAATATGGTCATCGCAATTCTGCTCCGCCAAAGGCTCCTTAACAGCCTCGGCTTCTTCAACTATCTTCTCCAAATTACCATTACTTACAGTTGACTCGAGTTGGTCTGGAGCTGGGGATACTTCATCCTGAGAAGTACTGTCCTTGAACGTTTCCTTCTTTTCCTGGACAAAGAAGTCATGGCATTGGAAGAATACCAAATAAAGGAAGCTTTAGAACAAAATAATTACAAGTTTACAGAAACACAATTGCACATACAAACCTTGACTGCACCTTCAGATGATGGGTTGGGCAAATCAGCTTGGTTAGCCTGATGAAAGAGCATTCATTAAAACCATATCACCTTGACACAGTCAATAAGAGCAAATAGTCTGTTTGTAAAAAAAAATACAGAGAAAAGAAACATCCACAATAATCAATCAACATCTTAACCGTATATCTTAATCATCACGGAGTATATTTCTTTACTTCCTACTGAAAATATTTACACGAGCAACCAGACAAACAGCCACTACAAAATGCACTGGCTTCATCAAATTAAGCTATAAATCTGTGTGGATAGGGGGAGAATACCGAATTATTGCTTGCTGTATTGACACCATTTAACTCCACAGCACCCGATAAGTCTTTGCATACACTAGCAACAACAGTGCTATAATCATCAAGAGAATTTCCTAGTGTCTTTATAGCTTGCACAAGATATGGCTTGACTTTTGATGCGCACTTGTTAAGAACACTCTCGCCAAGCCTCCGCGCAACGGGATCAACATTCTGAACAGTACAGATGAAATTATGAACCGCTTAAGTTGTTTAAAAACCACAAGATAACTGTTAAAAGAAGGCTCACCTTGTTGTCCTTTTTCAAGTACTCTAGTATGGGAGAAAGTAGTTCAGAAGATATGTCCTCACTTTCATCAAGGACAAGGGTCATGATTGTCTCCATGGATGTAAAAACAGTTTCAGGATGGTAATCCCTAAATTAAAAACAAAAACCCCACATTAATCTACCAAAAAGTCAGAATACTATTTTCAACTTATAATAGGTTAATGCAGATAAATATCGATACATTTAAATTCATACTGTAAGAGCCCAAACTACTTCTAAATAATAAGAGTTCAAGAATCCGTTCTTCAAAGACAGCCTATATTATCACATACTGATGTCATTATTCAAGCAGCAGGTTAATTCTAAAATAGTTAATAGCCAAAAGGGAGAAATGGAAATAATTAATTTTATAATTAAGGAAGAACCGAGGGTTAGATACACCTAACATAACAAGCATTAGAGGCCACAGATGAAGAATGTACCTTACTGACTTGAGGAAATGCTGAAACATTTCAAGGATCAGAGTGTCGCACTCAAGATCTAACATCACCACACAAGACCTAACTCTAGCTACAGTTTCAAGAGTTGTAGTCCTCTTCTTGAATGAACGACTAGACACATCATCAAGCTTCTCAAAAGAAGACACAATCAAATGAAAGATCTCCTGGAGTCCGTGGTTACAAGATGAAAATACAATTCAAAGAAACAAATCAGTTATCTATTATCAGAATGGAATGAAAGGAACGGAGAGAAGCAGATCAGACAAGATAGTAGCATTGAGGAACAAAGATAGAACCTTCATCTGATCATCATTGTAAGGTGCATCTGGAGCTGTGATCCTTGTTATCTCATTAATGCAGGTCGCAACAGAAACTTTTACATCAGGATCTGAATGGCCTAAAAGCTCTTCTGCAACTAACGCGTTCTTTAAAGGAGATAGTGCGTCCTGCATTGTCTTAGATGGCGACTGCTCCACATGTTCGAGGCATATCTCAACTTCCTAAGAGAAATAACAAAATGGGGCAAAATGAAGGGAATCAGTCTGATATTCCAATATTGCAGGATGGAACAAAAGTTTAATCAAAACCATGGAACAGAATATATCATTTTGCTAGCACTGTAATACAAAAGAAAAAGAATAGGTCTACGATTCAGCAACCTTTTTACGAGAGGTGGCTAATGGATGAGAATAAACTTAGAATATTGCAAAACGTATGATATCAAGTAGTTGGAAACAGAGATAAATGTTTTTTTTATGCAAGAAACACCAAGTGCACATCTTAGCTAGAATCAAAGAGGGTAGATAGATCATCATCACCCTTCAATCCTTGAATAAGAAATGAAAAGGGAAAAAATCTTATAAGCCTACTATGTATTTGCTATAAGACCATATGATAAATTACTTATGACGTATAGAGTCCACTGCCATTCACCTTCATTGCAAATTATCATGAGATATCACTTCACATACATATGAAGTAAACCAAGCAGGAAGTGAATGAGTAAACTGTCATGCATGATGATGCCAATAACATAAGCAGCCTAATAATTCGTTCAATTCACGCGTTGTTATACTCAAAAATAAAACATCCAGCAGCAAGAGATCAAGTAACTGAATTACTGAAAGCAAAAAGCAAGGCCATCCAAATAATTAGGTCTATACATGTATCGTAACAGGATATCAAAAACACAAAACAATTTTGATAAAACATGCAGCAAGGACGACGTTGTAAAACCACGATATTCTTAGCTTCGAAAAAAAAAAAGATTAGGGCTTACATCAAGTATAGGAAGAAGCTCGTCAACAGAAGATGGGGGAGAGAGAAGGCGAGTGCCGGCCTCCTTGAGCTGCCTCGCGAGCTTATCCACCGACAACGCCATGAATCGAATTTCGAACAAGTAACAAAAATCCCTAGATTTATCAAGCGGTCTGTTCACTCAAAACCACAACTTGAGATCCCACATAGCCTGGGGAAGAAACGAAAACGACAAAGATGAGTACCACTATGAAGCAGAATTGAGAGAGAGGAGAATCCCGAGCCTTGACAGGTAGAGAAAAGGAGAGAGAAAATGGAAGAAAAGGAAAAAGGAATTGTTTTTTTGCTCGGGAGAGAGAGCGTACGAGGGACGAGAGAGAAGAGGAAAGGGGTGAGAGATGTTCACGAACGGGAAAAATTAGGGTTTGTTTGATTATAATTTTTGGGGGCCTGGGGAGTGGGACTGAAATATTGGGGGTGAAAAGCGCGGTTGTTTGAATTTTTTTAATGAATATGGAGGGTAAAACAGGTGGGACCCATTAGTTGAGTTTTTACCAAATTTTATATATATATATATATATATATATATATATATATATATATATAGTATAGATCTTATAAGAACATCCCTAACGTGAGAACATGAGAACAGATTCGTAATTATTATTAGTTTTGTTGCGAATGTGCCATATCATTTAATGTATTATTCGTAGTTATTGTTGGTTGAGTGGATTATTCGTAGTTATTGTTGGATTCCTAATTATTATTATTCGTAGTTATTATTATTTTTGATATCTACTATAAATCTCAACCCTTAATACTCACATCCAACGGTGTACAATTGTTCTCATGTTCTCACGTTAGGGGTGTTCTCATGGGAACCACACCCTATATATATATATCTAAAAGCATTTATCATAATCATTTGATTTGAGACGATCATACAAGAGCATTCTTATGGACGAGGTTGTTCACTTCCTGAGTAGTTGCAGACAATAGTAAGGGAGAGTTATGATCCAGTGTCACTAATATGTTTGCCACACTGTTAATTTATGGAACCACGAGATCATGTTAGCAATATCGATAATTAATAAGTAAATTTTTCACGGAGGTTTCCATATTTTTTTTTTATCGAATTGATAATTGTGAGATTATCTCCTCAATTTCAAGGTTTTTGGCTCCCATCTCAAAGGCTTTATGCTTTAGCATGGAGGACGATCGTGTTTTCACATTGGCCATAGCCTAGGGTAGCAGTTGAGGCCTCGTGGTCTCTCAAGGTGAATTCAAGTGCACAACTGTCATTGTTAAGTCTAGATCCCTCAAAGTTGAGCTTGACGAAGTTTCTTTCCGGTTTTTCCATGAGATATTTTTTTACTTTCTTTTGTTCTCTACTTTAATAAATTTGTGTTTGTTCTCCTTTTTAGTTGTTTCACCCCATGCTTTAATTTGGTTTTGAACGTTAAGATTTTTTGCGGCTTATTGTTAATAAGGGCCCGTTTGGTTCCAACTCCGTAAACGGAAACGGAATGGAAACGAATTTAGTCCATATGTATATCCATATCCATGAAATTTTATGGAATCATTCCCCATGATTTAATGAAAAATGCACTCGCTTCCTCACATTTTGTTACCCTATAGGGTATCAAAAGTAATCAAACTCTCATCCAATTAGTACAAAACACAAGGAATGATTCCAAAAATTTTAATGAACAAGGGTAGTATTGACTAGATTCGTTTCCATTCCGTTACCGATTCTGGAGTTAAAACCAAACGGGCCCTAAATGTACATTTTTTTTTTGGAAAAAGGAAAGTAGTTTGAAACATTAGACGACATATTGTCTAGTAAATCGAAAGGCCGAAAAAGATCGACAGACGGACTAACCGTCATGAAGGACACAACATAGTAGAAAAGAAACACATTGATTTCTCATGAACTAAATCATCCCCCAGGTGTCTAGCAACTCAATTAAGCATTTATCGTCCAATTTCCCACTAAGAACAAGGAGAATATCCTGCATATCGGTGGATGAGACATTAGTATTTTGCAGAATGTATTTAATTCTTTGTTTTGTTCTGTTATTTGTTGTGAAAGAACATTTTAAAGAAAAGGTGTTGTGCGCTTTCAAACGGGTGTTGGCACAGAGAGCAGTGCATTGGAACTACTACTTTTTCTTCTCTCCAAATTTTCCTTATTTGGAAGCCCGTTAATCAAAAGCTTTCATAGGAAGTTTTTTACTTTCGGCATGATATTCATATCTCATATCCATGCGTTACTCTTTCCGGACAAACCTATTTGTTCACAAATTAATTCCATTGTTGATTTAGAGGAGCACCATCATTTATCGGATGACACCTAATATAGTTTGTCCGATATAGTTGATTTTGGTAACTAATAGTTTAAAATATTTGTGGTAATATATGGTGGGAGGATAGATCCTAGCCTTTGGAGTAGTTTATTGCGGTTTTACTTGTTGTTTTCAATGTATGAGCATACTAATTCTTCATTGTTAATAAGATTTTGGTCTTGAACTAGCATTTTTAACGGTAGTTTTGTAAGCCAATTATCTTCCCAAAAAATTTTGGCATTATCATCTCCTATATTCCAACAGAAGCCCCGTTCAAAATCTGTTCTTAGGTGCATAAGTCTTCTCCATTATCATGAGGTGTTTTGCCCCGGTTTGTACTCCCAGAGTAGTGCACCTTTTAGATATTTTTCATTTATTATTTTAGCCCATATATTGTCAGATTCGACCATGATTTTTCAAAGTAGTTTCATTTGTAGGACTTTGTTCATATCTTCTACTTTCTAATACTCACTCCTCCTGCTTGTTTTGGTATACAAATCTTGTCCCAACTAATTTGTGGATGGTAGTTTTGTCCCTTGTTCCAAAAGAATGTATAGTTAATGATGTGGGACTATCTCCAACACATGGACCAGTTACACGTTCAAAGGCTAAAACATTGAAGGACAAACCAACAACACTTTCACCTTCTTTGGATTCAATTGTGGATGGAGAGATCACAAGGTCAAGAGCAAAGGCAATTCAAGATGAAGTCACGGGCATACTCATGACATATACACTCAAGAAAACTCTCCTCACTCTCAAGAGTTCCTTGATGACGTTACTAACTGTTATAGAAGAGTCAAACCACGATCAAGAAGATCCACCAAGCAAAGAAGAATGATAAGAGCAAGGAAGAGTCTCAAAGAAGGAAAATCGACCGATTTTTCTATAGGAAAACTCGATCGATTTTCGTATCCGATTTCCTTCACTAGAACGAGATTTGCAAAAGATCCGGCCATGATCTTCTATCTTTTGGCAATTATATCTTGTTTGATTCCTTAAATCTCTCACTATCTTAAGGGGTTATTAAGGTTTTATCTTTTAGAATTCATTTTTATATATCTTAAATATATTTTTGCAAGATTATCTTTAAGTATATTTTCCTAGTTTTAGTATGATTAGTCTCCCTTCCAAATAGCCTAGTGGGGTTGATTGTTTAGTAATTAGATTTGATATAATTCCACAGAATTGTGTGACATGCAACTTCACTTTACGGAGTTTGTATTTTATTTATTAATCATTCAAACAAAAAGAGAACTTTTGGTTAAATTGTTCTGAAGTTCTTGTTAGATTGTGCATGTGTCTGTTAATCCTATTGAAGGTTGGTGCTCCTGGTCAATACTAGTCTCTCCTTGTGCTTGTCTTAATTAGAAGACTTGTGTAAGGTTAATAAAGTGCGGGTTAAGATAATCTTCTCGTTTAAGGGTTTTGACACATTATTGGTCAAGGTTCTTTTGCGGAACTATCTTAGTTCATATCTTCCTATATCTCTTTCATTTATCATTCCATATTCATCTTCTTATTTTTCCATATCATTCACTAATCCGTGTTCCGAGTTCCACGAAAAATCGTCTTGTTCTTGGAGAAAATCGGCCAATTTATTCCTTAGAACAACCCGATTTTTATTCCAGTTAAGAACTTTCAATCTAGATCGAAAACTGCGGCTTATCCCCGCATCAGTTAATATGGTCTAGTTCTTTATGAATGCTTATAGGGAGATAGAAGTTCTATATTATAAAGTTTGGTTTGACATTTAGATTTGCCTTTATTAGAACTGTTCTACCTTCGTGGGAGAGCGTAGACGTTTTCCATTTGTAAAGTTGCTACCATGATTTTGTTATGATGTTTTTAAAGACATTTTTGTTGACTCTACCATTAACGGTTGGACAATCAAGAAATTTATCTAGATTATTTGTTGTTGCTAACCCCAACTCATGGTGGATAAGTCTTTATACATCCGTACCGACATTCGTTGTTGTTTGGAAGGATAGTTTATGGTAATTAACCTTTTAGCCTCAAATACTACAATATCCGTTTAGAGTGTTTATATCAGGTTACTTGTTGTTACAGTTGCTTTTGCAAAAAATGATTAAATCATCAATAAAGGCTATGAAAGGGATGAGTGTGCCTCATCTAGTAATTGAAAACCCAATTAGTTTCCAATTTTGATTGCTTATTTTTTTGGACATTTCTAGCAAAAACTTTCGCGCCCAGGTTGAAGAGCATTGGTGATATAAGATATTGGATCTTGTTGACGCAAACCCTTCATGGACGGATCATGTTGGTAGGATTGTCGTTTACTAGGATTGAGTAAGATACTGTTGAGATGCATTCATCAATCCATCCTACAAATTTTGAAGATAAGCCGAACTTTCGGAGGACAATTAAGATAAATGGGCATTCAACTCTGGCATATACTTTCTCCATATCGATCTTTAGAGCCATGTATCCCTCCTTTCCTTTTTGGATTTGAAACCATGAAAATTTCATGTGCAATAAGAACATTGTCATTGATAGATCTATTTTGGTTGAAAACTCCTTAAAGCGGGTAGATTATTTTGAATATGATAGCCTTCATTCTTGTTGCTATGATTTTCATTATTATTTTACATACAATTGAACAAAAGCTAATAGGCCTAAAGTGATTGGTCGTGAATGGATTATCAATTTTTGGGATTAATGAAATAAAACAGATATATACTTTTAGCTAAGAGATTAATAATTTTTTATTGTCAAAAACTCTCGTTGCATGTGGTCTAATTCACTTGATATTACATATCGAGTTCGCTTGATGTGGAGTTCGTCGTATTGGGTTTTACATCTTGCAAAACGAGCGGGGCAGGGCAATCGGATTGGGTTCGCTTCTTCTAGTTAGAAGCTCAGGACGCCATTGTAGCATCGTCTACGTGGGAACCTTATTAATTTATATTTTAATATAGGTTTAAATTTATTTTTCAATATAAGGTTGTGTTTGTTGGGACATTTAAACTAGTGTTTACTAGTTTAAATACGTTATTGCCTTATAATAATTTAGTTATTACACTATTTAATCTAATATAAAAGAAACTTTCTCTCACCTGCAAAACCTTTTATAACTCTCATCCTTTTCTTCCCTTTCTACGTCCTTCTCAACTTCTCCCCCAACTCCAACTTTCACGAACTCCCTTTTCTCTCCAACTACCCATGACTTCCAACTCCTTCCCGGGTCGCTTCAACAACAGAGGTATCTCTCCTCCTCTACTTTTCTATTTTCTCTTTCGAATCTCTCGTTTTTGCCATTGAATTTGTTCACTTGTCGATTCAAATCCTTCTACACTCGATGATTGCACCTCCAACCCTATCGGAAACACTTTCTCCTCCCCCAACGAAGGACCCGGCCGGAGACATCCCCGATAGAGGCAATCCTCGTCGAATTTGTCCACTCTGTGGATTTAATTTGAGGTCCAATCCTCGTCAACTTTTTGGATTTTACCTCCATCCCACGCCTTCTACCTCACGAGTCACGTCGGAGGGGATGGAGACAAAAAATGATCCGACCTCAACTCCTGTAGCTGCCACTCCTTCCTTTACCGATGGTGGAGCTCCAACGTCATTGGAGGATGGAGAGGCCTTCAACGTGGACGATGCTCCTCCGGTGTATGTTTGGGGGACTAACAAAAAATTCTCCACCACGTGATACAAGTAATTATTTGATCCAAGCAAACACTTGGTAGGGTTTCTAAAACACAAACACTAACACTAGTGTTTATTCAAAGCAACTCCAAAAACACTTCCAAACACTAACATTTTTTGAGTTTCCAACAAACATAGCCGCAATTACAATGGATATTCCCAAAATTCAGACAAAAGAAGCTCAAATCCCTTACAAAAAGAAAATCTAAAGAGAGAGACGAGAAGGGAACAATCAAAATAAGAAGACACCTACCTTATGGCCACTGTAATTGTCAACAGTTCAAACCTAGAACAGAAAAGATTTGTCGGGGTTGAAGATTAGTTGACAATTGCAATCGAAAAAACAGTTCCTCATTACATTACTCAATAACATTGCTTGAGGAAGAGCTTTGCACAACAAAACCCGAGTACAAGCTTATCATCAACAGTAAGAATCAAAACGATTTCTTTATACTCCGGAACAATGTGTCAAAAAAATCAGCAAAAGCACCTCAAGAACCAAGACTGCACACAACTTTGTAGGAACTCCTCAACTATATACAGGAAAATGGCATGTACAAAACTAGCAAGCTCAAAAATTCCAATCAAAATAAAAGAATAACTCACCTGGATAAAGTTATATATCAATCCCCGAACAAGTTAGAAACCTATTCAAATCCGACATTAGTCAGCCATTCTTTCCCAACCCTTGCTCTACAATTCTACCCACTGGCATTCACATAGGAAAACTAAATCCTACAAGAGGCTACCTACATAGAAAAAAAATAACAATAGTATCTAAACCATAACCTACCACCAAACAGAATGGCAACATGCTAAATTTAGAATGTGGGTCGGTGAGTGTTGTTTGATCATACATACCAATATACCATAACTACAAGGATGTTGATAGAACCCGAATCTGCATCCTTTTGGGCCAGCAACTAACAGAACACGACATCTCCAAATATCAAGCATTCACCTCGATGAATAGGCCACTTGAGGAATATTTCTCACTTTTTGTTGCTTCCTCGTTTGCGTTTATTGCCACTCTTGGTTTCGCTCTCTTGGGCCTTCATTGAGGTACTTGAAGACTTGCCCTTTCCAGTTTGACTAGATTTTGCAATTTCATTCCGTGACTTCTTTGTTGTCTCCTTTCCCTTTGATGTTGAATTGGCCTTTGAGTTGCTACCACTGCCTTTAGAAGTTTTACCTTTGGACTTTGGATTACCTTTAGCTGTTTGTTTGGATTTTGCGCTTGTTTTGGGAGTCGTAAAGCTGACCTCTTTTGACCTGCCAGCTGCTCTAGGAGTCTCCTCCATAGATTCATCATCATTGTCAGTATTTCTGGACTTCCCATCTTTTTCATCTACAAATCCGCCACCTTCTTTGGCGTCTTCATCATTAGAACTTTCCTCATTACTTTGCTTACTCCCAGGCTTTGAAACTGCAACTTTGGACCTGCAGGATGATGTACCACCAACCCTCCTGCAAGTATACATCGATTGGAACATTAAAGACAGGGTGATACTCCCACCGATCAAGAATAACTGACGTTTTAATATTTAGCACAATTTTAAGAAAAGGAAAGTTGAGAATTATAAACATAATAACTCCCGAATCAGCACCCCATCCAGTTAACTTTGCATATGTTGTCAGATTAATTGAAAAGGCAGATAAACTTGGTACTCTTCAGAAAGGATTTAAAATTAATTGAAAAGGCAGATAAATTCCATATGAGGGAGTACAGATCAGAAGGAAAAGATAGGAAATAATAGAACATACTTCTTAGCTGAAACAGAGTTCCCTTGCTTGTTGGATGGATCCGGATTTGTTTTGATCTTTTTCTTTTTGTGTCTGGCAACAAAAATAGAAGTTGAGAACTGTAAGAACAGCAGAGGTCTAGGAACCATAAGATGATATGCACAAAACATAGGAGCTTGGTATTCACAAATATGAAGCTAAACACATGTTCACAAATTTAATAAGTGCTTTCCAAACACAGAAGTAACGGAACATTCCACCAACAAAATGAAGCAAATATAGAAGGTAATCGTTGGTGTACTACTTTAAACGAAAATCACTATTGTCATTGCTTTTGTTCTCATCATACAGAAACCCACTGGCAATTTAAAATTGTGTCAACAGAATCTCTAAAATCCTGTAGCTCACTCCAAAGTGTAAAAAGGAAAGCCTTCTACAATTTCTTTCTGAATCCAAAACCATTAGTCTAATTAGTGTATTAGGATACACAAACACAAATAAGTGACAATCATACACAGACATTTTTTTAGCAATATCTAGACACCTGATGACAATCATGATAGACAAGTTTGCATTTCCAATTTGCTCAACTTTGCAATCAAGAATACTTTATTGGTAAAAAAGAAGAGTCTGATTCAGCCAAATGTACTTACGTTTCAGATGAAGCATCTTGATTTTCTTCGTCACTTACATCACCCTGCATATCCAATCACAATCAGCATATGATGTTGTTGCCATAGTGCCATACTTAAATGAGGAATCCAACTATACTACTCTAGCACAACTCACCTTGTTAGAATCTTTAACATCTTTAATGAGCTCCCATTTCTCCTTCTCCATATTTAATACTTCCACGTCCCCATCAATGTATAAAACCTATACAGAAACAAGGCGAGAAAACCACATCAGTATGCTTAAGCTTAACTCGAACAAACTTGAATTTCGTTAAAAAACTGTAACCACCTTGTGCTTCTTGTTATCGGCACTGAATGATTCAACAACTCCTTCATAGAACCTGCACATCCCGGAAAAAAATACTAAAAATTAAGAATTGAGTAACAGATTAGTAATTTAGTAATACTTAAAGTCTTTTATCAGATTTTTGTTCAAGGCAATCATTCATCTCATGCTTCACAACCTTTGATTCAATAATCACATTTTTGCCAAAGAAAGCAACGAACAGAAAGAAAGGCATGCTCGCAGAAAGACCCCGTTTAGTCCACCTATACCCCTCATTTCCCTAGCACTGGGGGAAGAATACATCACTCATATCAACCACAAATAAGTTATTTGAAACAACACACATGCATTGCGTGAAAATAACTTACTTTTTATCCTTCGGCCACCAGACTTTAATCCTCGCACCTACCAATTCTTTACCATGTTTGTCAATCTGAGAAGCCTGAATCATAGTTAATATATTAGAAAAATAACACATGGAGGAGCAAAGCATAAAAAATACAAGTTAAGCACCCAGCAAATCAACAAAATATGGCCACCACACCCCACTCAAAAGAAAATCCACAACAAGATCAAAAGAGTGAAAAACTAGAACCAATGAAGATGAGTACATACTTTTTCCTTTCCAGCGGGATGCTTTCTTTTGGAGCTTGCTAAAGAAGGTTCCTTTTTAGCTGATTTTGTAGCACGTTTTGGGGAAGAATCAGATTCCTAAAGAGAGCCAAAATATAATCATAAAAATTCAGAACAGATTGTTTCCAAACATGAATTTTGCTTGCATTCTAGTGACAGCAAAGAGTACCTTGCTCTCTTTTTTAGGTGGAGGCTTTACACTATCCTTCATTGGTGATGTTTTCCGCTGTCCTTTTATCTTCTTCTCAATCTGCTGATCACTCACTGATTCAACTTTGTTACCGGACAGTTTTATTGTTTTTGTATCAGAATTAACTGTGATCCGGTCATCTTTCCTTGATGCATCAGCAGGACCAAGGGTGCTTTCCTCTTTATCAGTTGCAGAAGAAGTCGTCTGAGCTTCTATTTTATCTGCCTTTGATCCAGAAGCATCAGCTTCGGAATCCTTTTTGGGATCATCTGCAGGTACAGTCCTGACTTCTTGACCAACAGCTGCTTCTGTCTTATTTTCTCTATCAAGTTCCTTCAAGTGACTTCCCTCAGTTGTCTCCCCACCTGGCGAGGGAGAAACTACATGCACGGCCTCATTCTCGGATGCTTTGGATAAAGGATGTGGAATATCAGCCTCCTTTTCATCGTTAGGGTGTGGAATAACAGCTTCCTCTTCACTATTACGGTGTGGAATAACAGCTTCCTCTTCACTATTACGGTGTGGAATATCAGCCTCCTTTTCATCGTTAGGGTACGGCATAACAGTTTCCTCTTCACTGTTACGGTGTGGAATATCAGCCTTCTTTTCGCTGTATATGGGAGATATACTGTCAGTAGGGGCATCCTCACAATGCAAACTTCCATCATGCTTACTTTCACTTTCTTGAAGATTAGTCACTTCTTCAGCATTATTATTCTGCACAGGAGTAGCTTCAGAAGGCTCTGGTGCACTCTTTGACAAATTTCCCTTTCTTCGTCTTCTTTTGTTGCCTTTTCCCTTAGGTTGTGGCTTGATGATCAATTCTGGTTGTGGCTTGATTATCAATTCCGGTTCAACTTCACTTGTGCCAAATTCTTCAGCTTCTTTGTTCTCACTATGATCGTCGCACTTCTGCTCTGTCAAATGTTCTTTCACAACTTCAGCTTCTTCAACCCCCTTCTCCAAATTACCATTATTTATTGTAGACTCAATTTTCTTTGGAGCTGGGGAAACGTCATCCTGAGAAGCAGTCTCTTTCAAAATTTCCTTCACTTCCTGGAAAAAGAAGTGATAACATTTCAAGAATGAATAAAGGAAGCTTTAGACATAAAGAATGCAACTTTAGAAAGGAAAAATAAATAATTGCACATACAAACCTTGACTGCGCTATCAGATACTGGGTTGGGCAAATAAACTTGACCAGCCTAATGAAAGATCATTAAAAAGCATTTCATGGTCAATAAGAATAGATGTCTACTCATTAAACAATTAAAGAGAATAAACACCAATAATAATCAATACACAAATTAAACTTAGATGTTAATCAATATATTTCTTTACATCTTACTAGAAAAACATTTTTGCTTATTCCAAGCTCCTTACTGAGAGAATATGTAATTATTTAAGCTGTGCTAGTACAGAAAAGCCAATCTCAAATACTTTTGATTAACATTGCACAAGATCAACTAAGTAAACAACCACTACCAAGTATACTGGGATGATCAATTAGTAAACTGTATTTATTAATAAGGGAATATACCGAATTATTGCTTGCTACATTGACACTGTTTAACTCTACTGCATCCGATAATTCTTGGCATATACTAGCAACAACATTGTTGTAATCATCAAGGGATATTCCCAGTGCCTTTATAGCTTGCACAAGATATGGTTTGACTTTTGATGAACACTTCTTGAGAACACTCTCACCAAGCCTCTGAGCAACGGGATCAACACTCTGAACAGTAAAGATGAAAATATGAATCTCTTAAGCTGTGCAAAACCCACAAGACAATAAGGAAAAAGTCTCACCTTGTTGTCCTTTTTCAAATACTCTAATATAGGAGAAAGTAGTTCTGGAGATATGTCTTCACTTTCGTCAAGGACAAGGGTCATAATTGTCTCCATGGATGTAAAAACAATATCAGGATGGTAATCCCTAAATTAAAACATAAGTTCGACATTAATCTACAAGAAACTGGTTAGGAGCTGTATCCACACAAGTTACAAGAACTACTTTTCAGCTTATAAAAGATTTGTTTACAGATGAAGTTCGGTACATTAAAATTCATAGACATAACTCAAAAGTGCCTAAATGTTTCTGAATGATCGGAGTTCATTAATCCATTCTTCATTTCTTGTAGACTTCGTTAAAGATAACCTATATTATGGCATATCAATATCATTATGCAAGATAATTAGTTAAAAAATTAAAATAAAAAGGAGAAATGGGAAAAATCAGATTTTAAAAATATGAGGTTCAGAATAAACAAAATATACAAAGAAAGGAAGGATAAGAATAAGAGGCCTCAGATAAAGACTGTACCTTACTGATTTGAGGAAGTGCTGAAACATTTCAAGGATCAAAGTGTCACACTCCAGATCTAACATCATCAGACAAGACCTAACTCTAGCAACAGTTTCAAGAGTTGTAGTCCTCTTCTTGAACGAACGACTAGACATATCATGAAGCTTCTCAAAAGAAGACACGATCAGCTGAAAGATGTCCTGGAGACCATGGTTGAATGGAGATTTTGCAATGAAAAGGAACAAATCAGTTGTCTCTAAGGAAGAAGGAACAGAAAATATCACATCAGTAACGAAAGCAGCTTTGGGAAGCAGAATATAGAACCTTCATTTGGTCATCATTATAAGGTGCATCTGGAGCTGTAATCCTTGTAATCTCATTAATGCAGGTAGCAACAGAAACTTTAACATCAGGATCCGAATGACTTAAAAGCTCCGGTGCAACTAATGCACTCTTCAATGGAGATAGTGCATCCTGCATCGTCTTAGATGGCGATTGTTCCACATGTTCAAGGCAATTCTCAACTTCCTAACAGAAGAAAACAAAAGGTGGGAAATTGGGGGGATTTCAAGCTGATAATCAATCATTGAAGGACTGACCAAAGAATCCACAAAATTTATGAATTAAAGGTTGTATACTCAGCTCCATACAAGAACAGGTTATTCATCAAAAGCATGTAATAGAATTTTTTTTTTCTCATTAACCTCGAATGGATAAAACCTTCAGAAAAGTAGGATTATAGCAGAACTTCTGAGGTGAACAAATGGAAATTTGTGCAAGAAGCACCGAGCAAACAGCACAGTTAGAAGCAAAGAGGATAGATACCCTCCCAATAGCAACAGAACAACAGCATTAGGTTTATAGAGATATATAGGAGTAGTTGGTAATATCACCCTTGAGAAAAACAAACCCTGTGATAGTATGATGACTAAATGAAGGCTTTAAGATAAATAGCAACTTGATGTATATCATTCCTGTCATTCACGTCCATTGCATATTTTCATGAATTCAAAATTTAATCATTGTAGACGATGCAAATCAAGCAGGATAGGCTACCGAAAACAAGAAAAGAAAAAGAGATCAAATACAGCACAAACCAAACCCAAAGCTAGAGAGGCCAAATAGGTTATGTACCTTGATAGGCTACCGAAAACAAGAAAAGAAAAAGATCCCTCAATCTAGATAATACATGCAACACGAAAGACAAAACCAATGCACTCAATCAAGATGAAAGCGCTAAAATAACGTTTGAAAACCATAAATTGATTTAAGGAACGCATTAAGGCATACCAAAACCAGATGAGCACATTGTAAAAACAGGGAGGGGGAAAAAAATCGAAATTCTGAAAATAAAATAGGGGCTTACATCAAGTATAGGAAGAAGCTTGTCAACCGAAGAAGGAGGGGAGAGAAGGCGAGTGCCGGCCGTCTTGAGCTGGTTCGCGAGATCAACCACCGACGAAGCCATTTGTGGATTATCGATAAGCAACAGAGAATCCCTGAATATTTAAGCCGTCCGTTCACTCAAAACCAGAACTTGGAAGAACAGATCACTTGCAACAGAGAAGAGATACCACATAGCCGGGGAGAAAAAAAAAACGAGAAAGATCAGTACCCTCAACCGCAAGGGAAAAAAGAGAACCTGAACCTGTCGACAGAGAGAAAAGGAGACGGAACAATGGAAGAAGAAAAAATTGGATAGATAATCGAAGGAGGTGAGAGTTTTAAATGAACAGGGGAAATTAGGGTTTGTTTGATTTTGATTTTGGGGGCAAGCGAATGAAATTCTGGGTGACACGAGAGCCCAGTTCTTTACTTTTAAAATATAATCTATATATTTATCTACTTACCAACCAAACATGTCTTTTATATATATACACGTATACATAACATACTTCAAATTATACTAATAGAATCATTATTCTATGATAAACTTATACAAAAATAACTAATTTATTTAATTATTAATATATATAATAAACATATTGTTTCCCTTTTTAGGCTTACCACAATCTTCAATATATTCCTAAGATATTTTTCTCATCTTATTTTAAAATTTTTTCCACTTTTAATTATAAAATAATTAGATAGTTTATTATTCTAACTTTAACATATAAATATATAATTCTTATATTAATTAAGAAATATTATGTATGAACTATTATAATATAATTATTACATTTTCTTTGTTTTTAAGAATATTATTTAAAACTACCTACGATAATTTTGTAATTGAACTTCTTAAATATTCTCTATTTTAACATTTATACTTTATTTTAAATTTTTATTTTTTATTAACTTCATGACAAATTTTATTTTCTTGTGCATTTTAATTTTGTGATTATACTAATTTATAAATAAAAAAAATTATTAATATAGATAATAGTTATGTTGTTTCCATTTTTAGTATTACCATAACCTTTCTATACTCTTAAGATATTCTTCTTATATTTTTTTTGAAAATTTTTCCACTTTTAATTATTTCTAAAATGATTAGATAGTTTATTATCTTAGCTTTGACATATAAATATATAATTATTATACTAAGTAGGAGATATTCGCTAGCTTAACAAATTTATAAATTATTATAATATAGTTATTACATCTTTGTTTTTTTAAAATATTATTTAAAACTACCTAAGATAATTTTGTAATTGAACTTTTTAAATATTCACTATTTTAACATTTATATTTTAGTTTCAAGAATTTATTTTTATTTTTCTTTTAATTTTTTATTCACCTTTTATCATCTTCATAAATAATTTACTAACATTAATTTTAAATAAGATATGTAATATTATATTTTATTTTTTAAGAAAAATATTTATAATACTTAATATAATTTATTTAGTTCAATTTTTTAAAATTACTCTATCATTAAAATTAGTATGATACATCAATCTTGTTTATAAAAATTTTAAGAAATATTTACCTATTTTTTAAAATTATTTTTAACGATACATTCGATTTATTTACCCGTGCCTTGGCACGGGAATTAAACTAGTAAGATCAATTTCGGCAAGGAATTAAAATAAAAACTACCATAATACCCGTATTTTACACGAATTATATTAAAATTAATTTATATATAATAATAATTGTATGTAACTAAAAATATCTATAAAATATTTGTAAATGTACGTTTAGTTAAAAATTTTGACTATAAAAGCTTATTAAATTATTGTGTAGTAAAATAGTTAAATTAAAAAATAACAAAATATATTAGTAATAAAATACTTGTCAAAATAAGTCTTTATCAAAAAATTTTAGGCAATGTGTGTCTAGTTTATGTTTGGGTTAGAAATAATATTAAAAAATGATAATTTTTAATAATTTATAAATATATTTTTAACATTAACATTTTAGGTATATGACTTAGAAAACAAATAAAGAAGTACTATTCAAATATATATGTCAAAACATATTAGATGAGTTAAATATGGATATTAAAATGGGTTAAAATGGATAAATTATATTTAGTATATTATATTTATTTTAAAATTTAATATATATAATTAATTATTAATGTTATAAATAAGGAGACATGTAAAATTGATGTGGCGTTAAGAACTTAAAACGATGATGATAAACACTTTCACTTTAATATAAATATATATAGATAAATTGAAATGATTGAATTAATTTTTTTACCCTGTCTTATCTTTCTTATCTTATCCTACTACCCTATATTTTGAGCTTTTAAGAGAACATTAATTATTTAATATTAAAATCTCAAAATTTTAATATTAGTATTATTTTTTGTAAATAAGGGAAAATGTATTATTTATTACACAATAATAATAAATATTTAGATTTAATGTAATGTTCTTAAAAGTCAGAGAAATAGGACTTGATTTTGAACAAATAATTATACATTTTGAGTACACAAACTTCTTCTGATAAAATTAAAAATAAAATTTTCTTTCTTCCTCTCCTTTATTTTTAATTTTATTAGAAGATTAGTCACTCTAGAAGAAGTTCGTGGCCTCAAAAGCTAAAAATAATTATATCTTTATTTTTAATATATATCTTATATATATCTTATATCTATTAAAGCAGAAGTCTATTGCCACGTGTCAACGCCATGTTTCTCGAAGCCTAAAAAATTATTTTAAAAAGTAATTTCTAAATGTTAATATAAATTGGAAATTGATTTCTAAATATTTTTAAAAAAATATTTAAATAAATGTTTTCATGAAAATAGTTTTGATACTTTTACGAATTTTTTTTTACCAACAAGCATATCTTAACAATCAATTTTAAACATTTAATTAATTAGAAGAGATAAATACTGAAAAAAAAATTAAAAAACATAATAATGATTATAATTTCATTCTCCGGATTTTTATTTTACAAATATACACATAAATTCTAAGTATTAAATATTTATTAAAACTCAACCCGCACAAAATGCGGGTAATACACTAGTATATCTATTAAAGCAGAAGCTTTTTGCCACGTGTCAACGCCACGTTTCTCGAAGCCCAAAAAATTTATTTTAAAAAGTAATTTTTAAATACTAATATAAACTGTAAATTGATTTCTAAATTTTGTATAAATATATTTAAATAAATACTTTTATAAAATAAGTTTTAAACTCTTACAGATTTTTTACTCTTGATTTAACAATCATATATTAACAAATCTTTTTAGTTTTATTTTTACGGTGTAATTTATTTGTTTTTTTTTATTTTTGTCAAATAATTTTACGTTTGTTATTTTATCCTAAGCCATTTTCTTTTTGTTTTGTTTTTACAAGATAACTTAATCTAATTATTATAAATATTTTCAATATATAATTATTTAGAAGAGAAAATACTTAATTGAGAATTAAAAATCAAAGTAATAATTATAATTCATTCTCCTTTTTTTTATCTTTTAAAAATATACATATGAACTTATAAGCATTGAATATATATTAAAACTCAATCCGCACAAGGGTGCGGGTGATATACTAGTATTTTACTAAAACAGAACCCACTTCGTCCACATGTCTCGTGTTAAGGCTATCCACATCAGCTTTTTTCCAATTTATTTACAATATTGCCACAAGATATTTACGGATTTGTCATAATATCTTTCATAATTAAAAAAATTATTATAACTAATAAAAAATTAGCATGCCAAATCATCTTTAATCTAATAAATTATCTACCACATCAGTTTTACTCAAAGATTAATTAAAACGAAATAAATATATATCAAAAACATAATAAAAACATATCCAGATTTTATTTTTATAATTTTTAAAAAATAATGTAGGCACATTTTAATTTACGAAAATTAATATTTGAATTTTTTTTATAATTTCAAATTTTGTATATCATATTTTGTTTTCTTATTTTAATTTTTTGAAAATTTTGGTTTAATTTTTTATTTTAATTTTTAATTATATATATATATATCATGTTTTTTTTTCTCATTTCTAATTAAAATTACTTCATGTTAAATAATTAATAATAGTTAACAAATTTGATAAAATATCTTAACCGATTCCACGTATCGTTGCTTCAAAAAAATAAATAAAACAATAATTAAAAACAAATTTTTTTAGAAGATTATACCATGTGTTTTGTTTAACCTATTAAAATAATTTCCTTTATCTTTAATTATCACGGATAAAATCAAACTAATTTGATGCATGTTTTTTCAGTAACAAAAATAAATTACAAACAAAACAAAAAAACCAAATCTTTTTAGAAGAGATGATTGTGTAGTTAGTTCAATGTATTATACCAATCTCCTTCATCTTTTTAAAAATATTTAGAATTTATTTAGACAAAACCCGCACAAGGTGCGGGCATTGAGCTAGTTTTATTAGAAGAAGTTCGTGCCCTCAAAAGGTAAAAATAACTATACCTTTATTATTAATATTATTAGAAGAAGTTCGTGCGTAATTTCCCTTTCTCCGTCTCCTTTATTTTTAAATTTCCCTTTCTTCGTGCGTAGCACGAGCTCAAACACTAATTACCCTATATTTTTAGCTTTTAAGGGCATTAAATGATTCATATTAATACACTATTTTGCCACATACTATCCAATTAACTCTTTCAATTTTTTTTGTTTTTGTACTTCCTTTTTTTTTATCTTCACAAAAACAAAAATAATTTTTCACATTTTAAACATTTAATGATCAATTGAATATTTTCTCATAATAACCTCTAATTAACTCCTAAAAATTACTAATTGTTTTTATTTAAAAGTTACAAATAACTTATCCAAAACAATCAACTTATAATATACCTCTAATCAACTCCTCAAATTACTACTTGTATTAAATTGACAATCATAATTTTACAATAGATGTTGCATTAAAATTTAGCTTAATGAACTATTCACTCGGATTGTTCCAACCTTGCATTCCACTAGGAGTATCGGCTGATCTTGCTTGCCTTGTACGCAAGTTCCTATAGTCACTCACCTGCCTTTTCACAACATCTGTAATATACGAGCTATTGAGGACCATTCCTTCGAAAACTTCTTTATTCTTGCACATCCATGCAATGTATGCACGCATAATAAAATATCAAAAAAGTCTTCTCTCACGTGCTTTTGCTTTACCACAAAGAGCAAAAATGATAGGTTTCCCGATACTCCGATCCACTTTCGCATGAAAGGATGTACTTTCCCACACATATGTAGCCCCCGACAATCAAGTAAAGCGTGTTGAATGTCTTCGTAACCTTCGGAGCATCTTGTACATTCACTAGAGTAAATTGGACATTCAATTCACTTATATTACATTGAAAAATATGCACAAAAGGATTTTTTTCGAAAATAGGTAGAAAAGATAAAATATTTCTCATATTAGGTAGGGAATACAACTAATTCCCATAATATGAAGAACTATAGGCTCGGATCGAACCCTTCGTTTTAAACTACGGGTTTACATAAATAACCCGTAGTTCAAAACGACGTTTTTTTTTTGGTTTTTTTTACAAAACTCGCAATTTAAAAATGCGAGTTCTTTGTAACTTGTGCAAAAACAAACTGCGAGTTTAATTCTAGTAGGCGGATATATGATCACATTGTTACATTAGCTCAATTGGTAGTGTTACCAAATAACTGAGATTATGGTACTTGGAGATACAAGTTTCATTCCATGCGACAACAAATTTTCTCATTTTAGTTTACAACATTCTCTTTTCGATTTTTGTGATTTAGTTAAAAATATTATTTAAAAATCTTTATTAATAATAGTTAAAACTATTATTCAAGCACAACCGGTTGGTTAACGACTTCAACACGTATATGCTCTCGAGCTTGTCCCACAACGCCTTCGGTATGGTCTCCTTCAACACATTGTACTTTATCTTCGGGGCCAACGCCAACAGAATTGTACTCACGACCTTCCTTTTGATGCTTCTCCCCGCTCATCAATTTAGGCTTCTCCTCCACTAGATCTTGGTCAAGACCCTACTGTACCAAATAGTATTGAATTGTACTTTGCCACAAAGTGAAGTTGATATTCTCATCGAAAAGTGAAATTTCGAACACCTTCATCTCCCCAACCTCCATCGCGCCAACACGAGATTCTTTCAACAATAAAGTTTACCCGATCACCACCACTTTACCCTTGGCTCTGATATCAATTGTTAGGAACAACCGAGTATTTCCCAACTCATACGAAGTATATATAAACGGGTATTTTGTTGTGCACTCACACTCGTACAACAACCTCACTCTAGTGTATATATAGATGAAAGCATTTGATCCAATGTACAAAGTAACATTACAATGACCTATTTATATGCAGAGAATGTCGGTTCATAAGGTTCCAAAAAGCAACCGATATTCTCATTCTCCATTGTTGATTTTTACTTATTTATTAGCTTAATCTAGATTCTTCAACTAATCTAGATATTTCTACATCAATCTCGAAATTTCTCGGCCCATACTTCAGCTAAACACTCCACTTTGTTGTCCAAAATTTACCCGATAATAATGAGCTCATGTATCATCTTTGTTGCCCTGTTTAGCCCATTACTTAAACACTCTTAATAGTCCAATCCACTAAAATAATATTTGACAACATGAACTATTCTAAAAGATTTCTTGATCTTATCAATTAGGAGAATAATTGTTGGGATGAAGATGTGGTTTGGATGAAGCTACCCCCTTGTGATGTGGCAAATGCGATGGCTATTTTATCTGGTGAATAATGAGTGCAAATATGAGTTCGGTTGGTTTTACACCAACAATGGTATTTTTCAGTTAAAATTGTCTACCACCTTGGTCTTGATCCTAACAGTGTTGTCAAGGAGTTTAATGGTCCTTTTGATGACGGATGTCAAAGATTGTTTTGGAAGATATGGTTGAGTCGATGATGTCCTTGCTGCCAAATTTTTAATATGGAGGGGATGTAAGGGTGTTCTCCCTTCTAAATGTAAATATTTTATCGAAGCCCGTTGTACCCGATTCGTGGTGCTTTGCTTGTGGAGGTATGGACAATGATATAAGAATATCATACATAAGGGTAGGTATGATATAAGAAGTTGTTTGACTACTTTGGATAAGGATTTGAGAATGAAATACTCACAAGAAATGATAAACATAATGTATGGGACATATAGTTATACCCACATAAAATGATTAAAAAAATGACTTATGATACTAAGTATCACATAATAATGCATTGTTTATTATGTAATAATAATAATAATAATAATAATAATAATAATAATAATAATAATAATAATAATAATAATAATAATAATAATAATAATAATAATAATAATAATAATAATAATAAATAATATTTGGGTTGAATGTAACACTCTTAAAGTCCGACAAATTATAATGGGTAGTTTATTGCAAATGTTTAAAATAAAATGTGGTTTTATGCCAAAAAAATTATACGGGGTAGTTATAGCAAACATATGAATATTAAGGGTGGCTTTTTGTTAACAAAATTTATATAGGGTTGTTTATTGCAAAAGAGTGATCATTAAGGGTGGTTTTGTGTACTTTCCTCTATTTGTTTTGCCAAGACTTATTGTTTCTCCATTGTCGTTTCAAATAACAAACACGATGGAGGTAACCCAATAATCAAGTTTCGAGTTATAGAAATTAAGTTTGTGAAATTCAGGCTTTGGTTGATCCTACTTAATGTTTATTTGGAGAGTTGTTGATTAAATGTAACACTCAAGTCCGAGAAAATATGACTTGATTTTGAACAAATAATTAGACCTTTATTTGTAATTTTGTTAGAAGAAGTTCGTGCGTAGCACGGGCTCGAACACTAGTTACCCTATATTTTTCGTTTTTGAGGGCATTAAATTATTTATATTAACACATTATTTTGCCCCATATAGGGGTGTAATACGAGCCGAACGAGCCGAACATTGACATGCTCAAGCTTGGCTCGTTTAGATACGAGCCGAGCCTAAAATTTATACGAGCTTTAAAATGTGCTCAAGGTTGGCTCGTTTAGAAAGTGAACGAGCTCGAGCCGAGCTTTTGACGAGCCGAGCCCGAGCCAAGCTCGAGTAGCTCGGCTAAGATAATGCTCATATAGTGTTATTTTAGCTAAACGAGCCGAGCTTTACCCGAACGAGCCGAGCATTGACATGCTCAAGCTCGGCTTGTTTATAAACGAGCCGAGCCTAAAATTTATACGAGCTTTAGAATGTGCTCAAGCTTGGCTCGTTTAGAAAGTGAACGAGCTCGAGCCGAGCTTTTGACGAGCCGAGCCCGAGTAGCTTGTCTCATATTACAGCTCTAGCCCCATACTATTCAATTGCTCTAGAAGCAACCAACGCCCAGAAGCCGCAACCTCATTTCTAGGCGTTGGTTGTGTTATTAATGCCCTCAAAACTTCTAGAGCCATTGAGAAAATAACACTAGTTACCCTATATTTTTAGCTTTTTCAAATTCTTTTGACACCATGATATAAAAGTGCAGTAAGTAAAACTTGACCATATTTTTCAAATTCTTTTTCCAATGGCTCAAGAAGTTCACCTTTATCCTCCATGTCATCGCCTGGAAGCCGCAACCTCAACAATAACTACGACAGGTCCTCACATCCAAGAGCTAAACAATAGCTGATTGAGTTTCTAATGAAATAGCATTTCAATTACTTGTTATGCGCACTATTTTAAGTTTAAAAATAAAGATACCTTTCTTGTTTACAAAGCGCTTGCATAGCACGCACGCCGCCTCTAGTATATACATACATACGAGTTTATCAATATTAAATCAAAAACATAATAGTAAACATATTTAATCTATTATTATGAGTCATAAAAAAAACAAACCCCAAGCAATAGCAATGATATGTTGTAGGAGTGTCATTAGTTAATAATCAAATCATAAAAAGTGTGTAAAGTTGCATACAAAAGTATGTTTTATCTGAAGTTATGTTGTAGCAATACCAATCTTTAGTAATTTAATTGTCCATAATAAATCATCCAATTTTATGAAATCATTTATGTTGAACAAAATAATCAAGAATGTGTTTCATTTGAGGTTTTAGTGCTTTATTTTAGATGAAACCCATGAAAATAAAGAGGTGTTTAGTTTGAGATTTTTAAATTATATTAGGGTTTTGAAATATAATTAATTGGATGAATTTTAAAATAAGATTTTCAAGTCTTTTACTTAAAAATGTGGTTGAATTGTGTAAATATACGCTTTGAGTTATAAAAACTGAAAAAAGTGGCCACATCTTTAAAATTTTTTTTATTTCTAACACTTTGTCTCCCGTCTACCACTCTAGGCCCTATGTTTCACAAATAATTGTTTTTTTTTATGTTTTTTTTCTCATGACTTTTTCTCGATTTTTTTTTCTAGTCACCGAGGTTTAGTGTTGTTGACAACACAAATTGTCATTGATTGTGATGTCACCAACTATTATGGGTGTTGGTGACAACACCAACTATTTGGGGATGCCATGCCACTTGTTTTTGTTGTTTTGGCGGTTGAAAACAACACCAACATAGTGTTTTGAGTGTTTGTGAGAACACCAAAATAATAATATGGGATCCGTTCGCCAATTTTAGTGGAAGATGAACATCCTCACTTCAACCCCTTTCATTCCCATAATATATCTCACATGGGTTGCAATAAATTTCATACATTTAATTTCCTTCATTCCCTTTTATTCCCTTAACCGAATAGTGTCATGGTGTTGGTCACATCACCAACACCTTGACACTCTCATCTTGAGAGCATCAAAACCGTCATAAAGTGATAATAGTAAAGTAGTGACCGAATGACAACATCACCATTGTGTTCCTTAATGTTCTCTCCCCAATCTTATTGTCTAGTTGTGATTAAGTTCAAAGCATGTTTACATCGAACATGATGCTTAGTGATAACATGTTTTCATGTATGTTTATAGATGTGTTTTATGTGATTTTTTCTTGTTTTGCATGGTTTAGACATCTACATCTTAACTTATGATTTAAATGTCAAAAAAATATCTATTCCGTGTGTTTTGTGTTTATAGGTATTTTTGGTATCAAATGGAGTTTAAATGAACACATTCATCATCCAACCATCCCAAGGATCAAGCATCACATCATCATCTACCTTAGTGGAGCAAAGGAAAGAAGAAGACAAACAAGAACATTTACAATAAGTCATTGGATGCAAAGGAAACCCCAAGTGGAGAGCATCAAGTGAAGACTCATTCGACCTAAGAGGAATGATAAACTCTGACTAATAAGACTTTGGAGTGAAAGTGTCAACATAGGTCAAGTGAACATCATCACTCAAGCTAAGAAGACTTCACCATTCGACCTAAGACACTCACTCGAGCTAAGAAGACAAGTTGCTAGGAAAGTTCAACGTACCTTGAGTGGAGCACCGGTCTCGACCTAGGAGTACTTGCTCACTCGAGCTAATAAGACAAAGTGCACAAAATGTCAAGGTACCTCAAGTTTCTAACACCAATCGATGTAAGAAGCCAACAAAACTCAAAGTAAGAAGACAAACCACTCGAGCTATGTGTACCAGAGTAAGTCGGTGGAGCACTCTACCCTAAGTTGAAGCCCACTTGACCTAGGAACATTTCCTCACTCGACCTTGCTACTCCAAGTTTATACCACAACCTTCCCATGCAACTTGATCCACTTGCTTCTCCAGGAGGGACCATGTCTTTTTGGGCTATAAAAGGAGCCTTTGACTAATTGTAAAGATATAAAGCAAGCATTGTAGTAACTAACTAACTCTCTCTCTCTCTCTCTCTCTCTCTCTCTCTCTCTCTCTCTCTCTCTCTCTCTCTCATTAGTAGTAGTAGAAAACATCATTCGGTAAGCTGTATTGGACGAATTTGGATCAAATCAAAGAAGTGTTGGTGTTCTTCACAATTGCTCTTGTTGGATCTTGTTCTCATCTTGTTTTGGCCATATCTTTGGATTGGTAAGTCCAAATTCGTCCATTCTTTTCCCTACATTCCTTATTTGTTGTCTACTTTGTAACCATGTCACTTGGTTTTGCTATTACCATGTTGGAATTTTCTGTGATGAGTGAGTAGTTCTCTTGCTAGGTTTTGGGATGTAAATCCTCAAATCATGCTAGATTAGTATTGCTCTTATGTTGTGTTTATGATTTGAAGGGAAAATAAAAGCATGTTATTAAATATATGAGGGACCAAATTTGTTTATCATTCATTCCATGTTTGGACTTATTTTGAATGTCGGATGCTAGACTATAAATAGTTTAGATTGTTCCCAAAACACATTGTATATTTCCAAGTGTGAATAAATGACATGTGAGTTAATCATCTAAATTTAGACCGATAAGTAATACAAGAATGATTGTGCAATGTTGAGATGCTTATCATGCTAGAGTAATGGTGGTTAGGGCCGAAAGGGTTATCACCTTACTTGTGATGTTATTGTCCAAGCTATGATTATGTTGGATGGTATAAGCATATAGAAAACACCATGTGAAGCTTATGCTTTTCCAAATAATCATAACTTGATAATAAGCTTGATCAACTAGTGTGCAAATAACAAACACCATGTGATGTATACTAGTTGACACAAGCCAAATGCTATGACAAAACTCACCTAATATCATGCTACCTGATAACACGATTTATGACTTAGGATTAGGTAATCATTTAGATAGAATTTTCACTCATTCATGCACGTTTTGGCATTGGTTCATGACGTCTTCGCTCAATTCATGCACATTTCTAGAAAAGACGTCTACACCACCTTTTATCGGTTTTGTAGGTAATTCGGGGATCTATTGGACGTAAATCGATACATTTGAGGGCCAAGCCTCATGATGATACACATCCAAAGCATTGGAAGAGCATAATTGGAGCAACAAAGGACACAAAGACCACTATTGGTGCAAGCAATGGGGTAACTCATGGCTAGACGATCATAGCATGTTTCTGTTGAAGAAAATCGGACCAACTAGCAGCTAAATCGGACGATTTATTTGATCTGGGTCGATTTTTAGGCCTTTGACAGCTTAAAGCCCCGTGTCCCACGATCTCTTGTCCGTCCTTGCTCTTGGTGGAGAATATAAGTGGTCCTACAGGTGGTTGCTGAGATCCCTCCTCTCCCACACTCTCATTCACAGCTCATCAATTTGGGGAAAAAATGAGAGGAGAAGAAAAGCTCTCAAAGATTGAAGGAAGAACAAGAACACCATTCTAGGAGATTAGTGAGGTTTTGAGTGACTTTTGAATGATTTTTGTAATCTTGGATTGAAAAACGATTGCAAGGATTGTTAGGAACGTTTTGAATCTCCATTTAAGAGTTTGTAAGTCTTGCTACAACTTGGATTTGGCTGAGATTTATTGATTTTACTTGCTTATCTTTCATTATCCATCTATGAACACCATGTATGCTTGTATGATGATTTTGGATCTTAATATGCATACTATTGGCTAGTTTGTTGTGATTCTAGAGTGATGGATTGATGGTTATGGCTAAGGTGATGATAGGATGGGCTTATATGTTAGTTTAGGATGATTTATATGCACGAAACTCACAACAGAAGGAAAAATCGACCTGTTCATCAGATAAATCGGCCGATTTATCTGTAGAACAGCCCGATTTATTCTTCTATTGCTCCTTTAATGATGAATCTGTATGATTGGGGTGTTAGGTTGTCAAATCCTAGTGTTTATTAAGCCTAATTTAGCTTAGGATCACCTAATGCTATCAACCTAAGTGAGGGAAGAGATCTACCCGATGATTTCCGATCTTAGATACCTTAGAAGATGAATGCTAGGTAGTAGTGAGCCTCATAAGCCGCTATTGGATCGAGTGTGCTAGGGTTATTGCTTGAGATTTCCCTATTCCGAGACTTACCCGGTAAGGAGAGGGTTACCCCTTAAGTAGTATCTAGTTTGTGTGGAATTCCTTAGTCTAACACCTTGAGACCTACCCGGTAATGGGAGTTTGATGCGGGATTAGTGAAGTGAGAGACCTACCCGGTAATTGCTTCCATTAGTGAAACACTCTTTCCTCAACACCGCAGCTTGTCCTTAGAATCTTTAGAACCTTGAGTCCGATGCCTAACCGGAAATCTTGACCTCTAGAATCCACTATTCTCTATTGACAATATATCTTGTGTTTGTGTTACTTGTTTGCCTTGCTTTCTCGAGTTGTTAGTTTGTTTTGATATCTTGTTCGATTTGTGATCTTGCTTGATCACCTAAAAACCCACCAAAAACATTTGGATTTTCTTTTCTTTATTTCTTTCTCTTTTCTTAGTTTAGATCCACACTTTCTATGACCATTGTTTGACTCGATTTCACCTTAGTCTTTGCGTTCGACCTCGGAATACTTACCTTTCTACAAACGTCCCGTACACTGCGGGTTCGCTAGGATAATTATAACGAGTATAAATTTAAGACTTATTGCGTGCACATCACATCTATTCCTAGACGTAACAAGTTTTTGGCGCCGTTGCCGGGGACTAGGTCTAGATTGAGTCAATTTGTGATTGTTTCTAGTGTAGATCTTTCTTGTTGCTTTTGATCTCTCTTTGGTTTGTGTCTTTGCTTTTCAGGACATCTATTACTCTTTAGGTGTATGCGAAGATCTCGTGGCAAGGATTTAGCTCCATTCGATCCCGAACCGGAGAAAACCCTTCGCTCTAGATCCAAGAACATCCGAAAAGAGAAAGAGATGGCCGGAAGAAACCTCCAAGCTGAGTTGGATGAAGCCTTAGAGCAAATAAGGCTAAGAGATGAGCTCTTGGAGGAAGAAAGGAGACTTGCCAATGAGAGGCAAGAGGAAACTAGGAGGGAGATTGAGGAGATTAGGCAAGCCCTTGTTCAAGGAGAGCTCAATCGCCGACAACCTCCACCTCCTCCACCACCGGTGGTACAACCGCAGCCGGCGGTTAATGATAGGGTTGCGCCCATTGCCATTGAAGAGCCACAAACTTTGGGTAGACGTATGGATCCGACACAAAGAGCACACCGTCCGGGTGTGAACTTAGGAGATCCCGCAGCCCACAACTACGAGCTCCGCCCTCAAGTTCTACAAATGATCCGGCATAATCAATTTGGAGGGATGGAAGGAGAGTCTCCTCACCAACATTTAATGAACTACGAGATTTTGATGGAGACTCTTAGACCGCCAAGATTGGAGAGCAACAACCATAAGCTAAGGGCTTTCTCCTTCTCTCTTAAGGACAAGGCCTTGGCTTGGTATCAATCTATTCCACAAGGACGAGTTGGTACTTGGGAGGAGATGACAACCGAGTTTTTGACTAAGTTCTTCCCACCTTCCAAGACTACCGAATTAAGAGGGAAGATCAATGCCTTCGTGATGAAGGATAGAGAGAGTTTGTTCAAGTCTTGGGAGAGATTCAAGGACCTTCTCCTAGATTGTCCACACCATGGCATACCGAAAATTGAGCTATTGGAGATCTACTTCAAGGGACTTGATGAAGATAGCCAATTCAAGTTTCAATCCCTTTCCGGTGGAACATTTATGGAGAAGCATGTAGATGATGCTTGGGCGTTTGTGGAGAAGCAAGCTCTAGTGATTGAAAAATACTCCCATAGGAAGAGTGAAGGGAGAAAGGCGGGAGCATATGAGGTGAGTGAGGTCACCATGAGCAACTTCAAGCTCGACGCCATCAACAACGAGCTAAAGTCCTTGAGGGAGTTGTGTGCTACAACCTTGAAGAACCAAGCAACCCCTCAAGTGCTTCCACAAGCTAACTTGTCTTCCAAGGAGGAGGATGTGAATTACATGGGAAGGGGCAACTACAACAACTACCAAGGCCCAAGGAACTTCAACAAAAACCGGCAATTCAACAATTACCGGCCCAACCATAACCATCCCGGGTTTTCTTACTCTAACCCGGATGGAGCCTTGAACCCTCCCGCTTCTACAAGCACAACTCCACCACCAAGAGCTTCACAAGAACCTCCACCCGGATTCACTCAACCTCCAAAGGATAGAACCGAAATGATGTTTGAGCAATTGCTTGGAAGGTTGAGTGGTCTTGAGAGCACGGTGACTTCTATCTCAAAGGCTCAAAAGGTTTTGGAAGCACAAGTGTTCCAAAAGGCGGGTGAAGCACATAGAGATCCGGGAAAGCTTCCCGGAAGAACCGAAGAAAACCCAAGAGGCCAAGTGTTGGCTATTACAACAAGGAGTGGGTTAAGCATGAAGGATCCTTTGCCCAAGGAGAATGCTAAAGGGAAGCAAGTGGTGAATGAAGAAGAGACTTTGCAAGGAGATGGAGGCAAGAGCAAATATGTAGAGCCAACCTATGTGGCACCGCCTCCATACAAGCCACCACTACCGTTCCCTCAATCACGAGCAAGAGCTCGCTTGGACAATCATTTTGGTAAGTTCCTTGAACTAATGTCTAAATTGCATATTAACATTCCGTTCATGGATGCTATTCTAGGGATGCCGGCATATGGCAAGTTCTTGAAGGAAATACTCTCCAACAAAAGGAAATTGGAGGAGTATGGTGAGATAAGGATGACTAAGAGATCATCGGAGTTGATTCAAACAATGAAGGAGGAGATGCCTCCTAAGCTAAGGGATCCGGGATCCTTTTGTGTGCCAATCGGAGTAGGAGAAGTGAAATATGACGCCCTATGTGATCTTGGGGCAAGTGTGAGCATCATTCCGCTTGCACTTTGCAACAAGGTTGGGCTAGGAGAGCCAAAGCCGGTCAAGATGACTCTTTACATGGCGGACCGCTCGATCACTCATCCGGTTGGGATCTTGGAGGACATTCCGGTGCAATTAGGGAAGTTCTATGTGCCCATAGACTTCGTTGTTTTGGACATTCCGGCGGACTATCCGGTTCCTATTATCTTGGGAAGACCTTTCCTAGCTACTTCCGGATGTCTAGTAGATTGCAAGAATGGGACTCTCTCCTTCAACATTGGGGAAGAGAACATCAAGTTCAAGCTATCAACAGTGATGAAAGGGCCAACTCTTGATGAGGATGTATTCAACATAGTTGAAGAGGAAGAGTCTAGAGAGATTGTGAGCTCAATCTTGCTCAAGGATCCGCTTGAGAGGGTTCTTAGCTCGAGCTTGATGGAAGAAGGAGTTGAGGAGAGTAGCAATGAAGTGATCAAGGCCTTGAATGCATTGGACGAGCTACCAAGTGTTGGATTTGAAGTGTTAGAAGAAGAGGAAAACTGCCAGAAAAATCGGGCTGAAGGGCAAAAATCGGCCGATTTTTGTACTTGTGCTGAAATTTCAGCACGTTTTGCCAAAACAGAAACTCAGATCGACCCACCCTCAGATAAATCGTCCGATTTTTCTCCTTGGACCGATTTTCCTGAGTCTTTTCAGCATCAACCACTTGAATGTGAGCAATCATCAAGGGACTTCAAGGAGGCTTCCATGGCTTTGCAATCATCTCAACCTACATTGTATGGATCGTCTCCAACCGAAAAAGGTCCTCCTCAACTTGATCTTAAACCTCTTCCTTCTCATTTAAAGTATGCTTTCCTTGGTTCAAATTCTACTTATCCGGTGATTGTGAATGCATCTTTGAATGATGATGAGCTTAATAGATTGTTGAATGAATTGAAACTGCATAGAAAGGCAATAGGATACACCATTGATGATCTTGTTGGCATCAAGCCCTCTTTGTGCATGCATAGGATAATGATGGAAGATAATCATAAACCCTCTATTGAACATCAAAGAAGATTGAATCCCATAATGAAAGAGGTAGTTAAGAAGGAGATCATAAAGTTGCTAGATGCGGGAATTATCTACCCTATCTCGGATAGTAAGTGGGTTAGTCCCGTTCATGTAGTACCTAAGAAGGGTGGGATGACCGTAGTGACTAATGAGAACAATGAACTAATCCCCACTAGAACGGTTACGGGATGGAGGATGTGTATTGATTATAGAAAGCTTAACATGGCCTCTAGGAAAGATCACTTCCCTCTCCCCTTCATTGACCAAATGCTAGAGAGGTTAGCTCAACATTCCCATTTTTGTTACCTAGATGACTATAGTGGATTCTTCCAAATCCCTATCCACCCCGATGACCAAGAGAAAACAACCTTTACATGTCCATGGGGTACTTTTGCATATAGGAGGATGCCATTTGGGTTGTGTAATGCACCCGCCACCTTCCAAAGGTGTATGATGGCTATCTTTTCGGAATACATAGAAAATATCATGGAAGTGTTTATGGATGATTTCTCTGTTTATGGTTCTTCTTTTGATGATTGCTTGGCTAACTTGTCCTTAGTATTGCAAAGATGTGAGGAGACAAATCTTGTCTTAAATTGGGAAAAATGCCACTTCATGGTAAGTGAAGGTATTGTGTTAGGACACTTGGTGTCTAACCGTGGCATTGAGGTTGATAGGGCCAAGATTGAAACGATAGAGAAGTTGCCACCACCTACCTCGGTGAAAGGGGTAAGGAGTTTCTTAGGGCATGCCGGTTTTTACCGGAGGTTCATTCAAGATTTCTCTAAGATTTCCAAGCCTCTCACTAACCTACTAATGAAGGATGTTGATTTTGTCTTCTCCAAAGATTGTCTTGAGGCTTTTTGTAGGTTGAAGAACGCTTTGATCTCCGCACCTATCATGCAACCTCCGGATTGGAGTTTACCGTTTGAGATCATGTGTGATGCAAGCGATGTAGCCGTTGGGGCTGTTTTGGGGCAAAGGAAAGATGGGCGCACTCATGCTATTTATTATGCTACCAAGACGCTAGATGATGCCCAACTCAATTATGCTACCACCAAAAAGGAGTTGCTAGCGGTTGTGTATGCATTTGAGAAGTTCCGCTCATATCTTGTTGGAGCGAAGGTCATAGTCTATACGGATCATGTTGCGTTCCGTTATCTACTTACCAAGAAGGATGCCAAGCCTAGGTTGATTCGGTGGATCCTTCTTCTTCAAGAGTTTGACTTGGAAATCCGGGACAAGAAGGGATCCGAGAACTCCGTGGCGGATCACCTTAGTAGACTCCCACCATTAGAGCTTGAAAGAGAGGACATCCCGATTGATGACTCATTCCGGGATGAGCAATTGCAAATGGTGGAGGAGTGCTTGTTCCAAGTGTCTAGAGGAAGCGAGCCATGGTATGCCGACATAGTGAACTACTTGGTGTGTGAGGAAGTGCCTCCCGGATTAACATATGCCCAAAGGAAGAAGTTCTTCAAGGATGTGAGGCACTACTATTGGAGTGAGCCACTTTTGTTCAAAAGAGGGCCGGATGGAATGTTTAGAAGATGCATACCGGAGGATGAGGTGGAGAGTGTGATCCGCCATTGTCATTCCTTGCCATGTGGAGGGCATGCTAGCTCACACAAGACATGTGCTAAAGTGTTGCAATCGGGCTTCTTTTGGCCTAACTTGTTCAAGGATGTGCAAGGCTTTGTGGTAGCTTGTGATGCTTGCCAAAGGACGGGCAACATCTCGAGGAGGAATGAGATGCCCTTGAACAACATACAAGAGGTAGAGATATTTGATGTATGGGGTGTGGACTTCATAGGACCATTCCCTTCTTCATGTGGCAACCTCTACATCCTATTGGCGGTTGACTATGTTTCAAGATGGGTGGAGGCAATCGCCTCTCCTACAAATGACGCCAAGGTGGTAGTGCGGTTCTTCAACCGAGTGATCTTTCCTAGGTTTGGAACACCAAGGGTGATCATAAGTGATGGAGGGAAGCACTTCACAAATAGGAATTTTGGAGCACTTTTGGCTAAGTATGGGGTGACTCATAAGGTGGCAACACCTTACCATCCCCAAACTAGCGGCCAAGTGGAGATCTCCAACCGGGAGATCAAGGCCATTCTTGAGAAGACGGTATCAAGGACGAGAAAAGATTGGGCTATGAAGCTCGATGATGCCTTGTGGGCATATAGGACCGCTTTCAAGACACCAATTGGCACCACTCCTTACAAGTTGGTCTATGGCAAATCTTGCCACCTTCCGGTAGAGATGGAGCATAGAGCATATTGGGCTATAAGGTGGTTAAACTTTGACCTCAAAGAAGCCGGTGAGAAGCGTTTGCTTGATATAAATGCTCTTGAAGAGATCCGGTTGGATGCTTACGAGAATGCTCGGATCTACAAGGAGCGAACCAAGCGATGGCATGACAAGAGGATCATCCCGAAAGAGTTGAGTGAAGGAGACCTTGTCCTTCTCTTCAACTCAAGGCTGCGGCTATTCCCCGGAAAGCTCAAATCAAGATGGACCGGGCCATATGTGGTGAAGAAAGTTTTCCCTCATGGAGCGGTAGAGATAGGAGGAGATCATTGTGGTAACTTCAAGGTGAATGGGCATCGTTTGAAGAAGTACATCCCGGAAGCCCCGGTGGAAGTGATTGCCCCGCTCCACCTTGATTGAAACGCTCCTGAATTTGGTCAAGCTAATGACCTTAAAGAAGCGCTTAATGGGAGGCAACCCATTGGTATATATTTTTCCCTTTTGTTTTTCTTGCTTTTGTTTAATCTCACTCTTGGTGTGCTTTGTTTTTCTTTTGTATTTTTGGGTGCTAGATCTTGTTGATTGTCGTGTGTGACGAGATGTTGGAGGTCATGTGAGAACCTCATGGAATGGTTGAAGGTGCAAGATCCGAGCACATGGACGAGGAGAAAAGCACCCAGAAAAATCGGACTGTTCATGCATAAAATCGTCCGATTTTCTGGGCAACTGGGCCGATTTTTTTTCCTCTGTAAAGGAAAGTGATGATCTCCAATCAAGCATGGGTGGAGCGGACTTGGAACTTGGACGGCTTGCGGTGCCAAGCGCGGGTTCCGACACCATAATGAACATCAAGAGCTCTCTACCATCCTTGATCAATCATCCACCATCATCACCCAATGTGAACCGAAATACCAAAGCATCACCAATTTTACATTGTGAGGACTCTCTTTCACTTCTTTATTTAGTTTCCACATTGGGGACAATGCGTTTCTAAGTATGGGGTGGGGTTTTCATGATCACTTGCATGATTAGCATCTAGGATAGTTTAATTTTGTCACATGTTTCATTATGTCTTGCATTGTACATACATATTTCGAAAATTCCAAAAAAAAAAAAAAAAATCAGAAAATTTAAAAAATTTTGTGCTTTCTAAGCTTGGATATGACCCTTATGATGAAAATTGTCTTGTGAATTGGCTATGAATGGCCTTATGTGTCAAATTGATGATAGCATATGTGGACTTGAAGTACTTACCATGAATTCCATGAATGATTTATGATCATGAATGTTTGCCTTGATTGAATTGAGTATTGAAAGTCGAAATTGCATGCTAGTTCTTGCACATCATTTAGGAATAAATGAGGCAATTCATCTTTCTCTACTTCTCATCTTGATCATGTTGTTTGAGCACCTCAATTGATGAAAAATTTGACCTCTTTTGACCCATCCGGGAATAGGAGCATGATAGTGTGTTGATGTGTGTGAAAAGCAAGTGTGGGGTGAAGTTGTTGATGAAAGAATGATGTGAATGAAATGCTGAAATTGTTGTGAAAGTGTAGACAAAAATATAGGTTTGGAGACGTTGGTTTAAATGACAAGTAACTCGGTACACTTCACATAATCGGGTGTTGGTGCCTTGCCAAAGTCAAATAAACCGATAGTCCTAACGAGCTTTGGTATGTGTGCCCGGTGTGGATGCATCTCGAAAAATAGAAAAAGCCCGAGAATGGCTAATCACCAAGGTTTCGGCTTTTGTACACCAATGCCATTGTCTCAAAAATAAAAGAAAGAAAAGAAAATGAAGAAAAATATACACTTGAGGGAAGTTGATAAGAAATGTGAAGTTGTGGTCGTTTAGTTCCTTTCCCGGATTAGCATCACATAGCCTAGAAAATTCCCACCTAATCACAACGTTTCTTGGCCTTCTATTTTACAAGTCCTTATGACCTACTTGCATGTGTGTAAGACTAAGTGATTTAGATTGGATATGCTCATGATCATCTTGACTTCTTCATCTTTACATTTCAATGCATGCTATCAAGTTAAGTGTAATTGTCTTTCCATGCCTTCATTCATTTTGATACATGATTGCTTGTCCATTGCTATGAAACATGACTATGAAGGTGATCCAATATTAGAAGCACAAATCCAAAAAGATTTTGCCATTTTTCTGCATACATAAATCATGTCATCTCTTAGTCTATAGTTGGGAATTTGCTCGGGGACGAGCAAACCTTAAGTATGGGGTATTTTTGATAACACGATTTATGACTTAGGATTAGGTAATCATTTAGATAGAATTTTCACTCATTCATGCACGTTTTGGCATTGGTTCATGACGTCTTCGCTCAATTCATGCACATTTCTAGAAAAGACGTCTACACCACCTTTTATCGGTTTTGTAGGTAATTCGGGGATCTATTGGACGTAAATAGATACATTTGAGGGCCAAGCCTCATGATGATACACATCCAAAGCATTGGAAGAGCATAATTGGAGCAACAAAGGACACAAAGACCACTATTGGTGCAAGCAATGGAGTAACTCATGGCTAGACGATCATAGCATGTTTCTGTTGAAGAAAATCGGACCAACTAGCAGCTAAATCGGACGATTTATTTGATCTGGGTCGATTTTTAGGCCTTTGACAGCTTAAAGCCACGTGTCCCACGATCTCTTGTCCGTCCTTGCTCTTGGTGGAGAATATAAGTGGTCCTGCAGGTGGTTGCTGAGATCCCTCCTCTCCCACACTCTCATTCACAGCTCATCAATTTGGGGAAAAAATGAGAGGAGAAGAAAAGCTCTCAAAGATTGAAGGAAGAACAAGAACACCATTCTAGGAGATTAGTGAGGTTTTGAGTGACTTTTGAATGATTTTTGTAATCTTGGATTGAAGAACGATTGCAAGGATTGTTAGGAACGTTTTGAATCTCCATTTAAGAGTTTGTAAGTCTTGCTACAACTTGGATTTGGCTGAGATTTATTGATTTTACTTGCTTATCTTTCATTATCCATCTATGAACACCATGTATGCTTGTATGATGATTTTGGATCTTAATATGCATACTATTGGCTAGTTTGTTGTGATTCTAGAGTGATGGATTGATGGTTATGGCTAGGGTGATGATAGGATGGGCTTATATGTTAGTTTAGGATGATTTATATGCACGAAACTCACAACAGAAGGAAAAATCGACCTGTTCATCAGATAAATCGGCCGATTTATCTGTAGAACAGCCCGATTTATTCTTCTGTTGCTCCTTAAATGATGAATCTATATGATTGGGGTGTTAGGTTGTCAAATCCTAGTGTTTATTAAGCCTAATTTAGCTTAGGATCACCTAATGCTATCAACCTAAGTGAGGGAAGAAATCTACCCGATGATTTCCGATCTTAGATACCTTAGAAGATGAATGCTAGGTAGTAGTGAGCCTCATAAGCCGCTATTGGATCGAGTGTGCTAGGGTTATTGCTTGAGATTTCCCTATTCCGAGACTTACCCGGTAATGAGAGGGTTACCCCTTAAGTAGTATCTAGTTTGTGTGGAATTCCTTAGTCTAACACCTTGAGACCTACCCGGTAATGGGAGTTTGATGCGGGATTAGTGAAGTGAGAGACCTACCCGGTAATTGCTTCCATTAGTGAAACACTCTTTCCTCAACACCGCAGCTTGTCCTTAGAATCTTTAGAACCTTGAGTCCGATGCCATAACCGGAAATCTTGACCTCTAGAATCCACTATTCTCTATTGACAATATATCTTGTGTTTGTGTTACTTGTTTGCCTTGCTTTCTCGAGTTGTTAGTTTGTTTTGATATCTTGTTCGATTTGTGATCTTGCTTGATCACCTAAAAACCCACCAAAAACATTTGGATTTTTTTTTCTTTATTTCTTTCTCTTTTCTTAGTTTAGATCCACACTATCTATGACCATTGTTTGACTCGATTTCACCTTAGTCTTTGCGTTCGACCTCGGAATACTTACCTTTCTACAAGCGTCCCGTACACTGCGGGTTCGCTAGGAGTTAGAATAATTATAACGAGTATAAATTTAAGACTTATTGCGTGCACATCACATCTATTCCTAGACGTAACACTACCTTTGTACTTGTTACCTTCACACCTGGCTTCATTGAATGAACAACATGTTTGAACATGCTACTAGCTAAGGTTTGGGAGTAATAGCCCCAAACCTAGTGTTTTTCTCATACTTGATACTTGATTTTATTACTTGACTTCTTGTCATCCAACACCCAAAGCATTTGATCACTTGATCACCCCTTTTTGTTTACTTTTACACACTTGAACCTTTTCTACTAAACTTGAGACTTGTCAAGATATACATAGTCCCTTGGGATCTCGACCTTGATGCTATAATCATATACTCACATTGACACAACCGTATACTTGCGGTAATATGTTGTTTTGAGTAGTCCAATCGGCCCATATCACTTAGTAAACAAGTAAATTTCATTTATTTCCTTTCATACCCTTCCCTTTTTTTATGTTGGCTTCACATTCAAACCAATTGATATACAATAATCATCCAAATAACGATTTCTACAACTACGAGTTTTGTTTTCACCTCATCCGACATCACCACCTCCTCTACGAGGGCTTCCGAGTTCCGATCCATCAAGCGGTGGCACATTGAGTTAGGAAATTACGAAACCAACGCAATATTTTATCCGTTGAGTTAGGAAATTATGAAACCAACTCAATTTTCTCCGTTTGGTTTCTAAGCCCATGTCCTCCACCCCTTATTTTTTTTTCCTCATGAAAATTTGTCACCAATGTTTAGTGTTATTGACAATACCAACACCTTTTTTTTTGTATTTTAGGCGTCAAGAACAACACCAACATGATATTTTGGTTTTTTGGAGTTTTTTTTACAATTTAGACATGATGTTTTTAGTGATGGGACAACACCTTGTATTTGGTGTTGGTGACATTGCCAACATTGTGTTTTTGGGGAGTTGGTGACACCACTGACATCTTGTTGTGAGTGTTGATGACAATCCTTATTTTTTTTGAATTGGGTGTTGGTGCAACCTCAATATGATTTTTTTGGTTGTTGATGACATCACAAATAACTTATTTATAGTATTAATGACAACACCAACATTGTATTTTTGGTGTTTTGGGTGTTGATGACTACGGCTGTGTTTGGCATGACCAATACACTAGTGTATAAGAGTGTATACGAGTGTTTTAATATTTAAACTGTGTTTGGCATGTTATAAAACACTAGTTTTTAGTGTTTCTGAAAGTGTTTTTAAAACCCTTATCTGAGGAGGGTTTTGGGCTGATGCACTAGTTTTTGGTGTTCAAAAGTACTATATTGCCCCTATCATTTAACGATATTTACAATTTTTACCGGGTATAATATAAACATTCTCTCACCTCTCAACGTTAATCCAGAGCCGTCGGAGGTGGAGAGAGGTCGACCGGCGAAGAACGAAACGAGAGCCACACAGTCAGAAGAACATCGGAAGTGGTCTTATACAGGTTTGTCGTCTGTCCTCCGTCTCCTAATTTTTGTATATGTGTTTTTCATCATGTTCTCTACAAAAAACTGATAATTTAGGGTTAGGGTTCTTCCTGATTTTTGGCTTTTTCTTGATGATACCGTTGGTGAGCAATCGATTCGTCACTAGTTTTTTTTTCTTCGTTATGTGTGGTTATGCTTGTGAATGTTTCGATTATGCTACTATTATGCAGGATTGAGGGAATGTTTGACTGTAAGGATGTATGGTAGGGTACTCTTATACAGGTTTGAGGGTTCCAGTGAGGGAATGTTTCGATTAGGCTATTCTTATGCAGGTTTGAGGGTTCTTATGCAATTGTGAGACATAATCAAAATGTAGTAATGATTCGATTATGTCAATTTGAGGAATCTCATATATACTCGATATATTCTTCATTGTCTTTCATATATACTCGATATATTCTTCATTGTCTTTCATTTATATCTCATATATACTCGATATATTCTGTCAAATTCTAGGGGTCTTATGCAGGTTGTGAGAAAGCTCAATGAATATGATGGGTTCTTCATTGTCTTTCATTTATATGTCAATTGACTGTGAGAATGTTTCAATTTGAGGCTATACTCGATATATTCTGTCAAATTCTAGGGGTCTTATGCAGGTTGTGAGAAAGCTCAATGAATATGAAGGGTTCTTCACTGTCTTTCATTTATATGTCAATTGTGGTTTTAATGGGTTGGGATTGTGAGAATTTTTAAATTTGAGGCTACAATTAAATTTGATTATGCAGATTGTTTTCACTTTTGAAATATTATGCAGATTGTTATCTGCTTCTGAAATGTGTGATATGTATATTCAGAGATTATGACAGTCGTGACATGCTTAATGTAAATGACATTTAAAGTAGCATGGTTGTCTTCCAGTTGACCCTAGGATTCAAATGAAGCGCATATGTAAATATTATGCAGATTGTAATGATAGTTGTGGCTATTTATCAGTGTAGACATGTTTTAAAGGCTGTGTTTGACAAGTCATGGTAAATTTGTAATGACAGTTGTGGCTATTATCTTATGACAGTGTAGAAATGTTATAAAATATCTTTGTTACAGATTGTGAGATGCATGAATAATCCTTTTCACATTGGCTATTATCTTCTTATGATTGTGAGAATGTTTTAAGTTATTTTTAATAAATCTAGATTTGATGAACATAAACTAAATGATGAATCTATTGTAGATTCTACATGGATGACAATAACGTTTCCCAAAATCGAACTAGGGGTCCAAATTTTAACTGGACTGATGAGCTTTTGAGACTCCTAGTGACGATTTTACTTGAATACCAAAAGAAAAATGGAAGCAAACAAGCGTACAATTGGAAGGTTATTACTCCCACATTTATCAGTAAGTGTGGGAAGAATGGAGGCAAAGATTTTTGTAGGAATAAATTCGAGTCAATGAAAAAATAATACAAGGCGTGGAAAACGCTTAGGAATTCAGAGACGGATCTAGGTTGGGACGAAAATACTCGGATGATCTCTGCTTCCAATGAATGGTGGGAAAGGAAGATAAAGGTATTTGGTTTGTATTTGTATATATTTTTTTCTCATAAATTGACATGTGAATATTTAGTAATAATTGATGTGTTTTTATGTGTTGTAGGAAGATGTAAACTGTAAGAAATACAGGAATAAGGGAATTGATGCGGATTATGAAGAGTTATTGAGTTCCCTTTTTGCTGGAAGTGTAGCAACTGGTCGTCTGGCCATGTCTTCTGGAATGGTTCGTGAGCCAAGTCCGGATCGTTTGTCACTTGCAGATGATGATGATGTCGCTTTAGGTGAAGGGGAAGGAGATGATGATGATTTTTTCCGTAATTTTGTTGGTACGGTTAATGAAGGTGGAGGATCTAACTACTATGGAATTGCAGCTGACGTGAATGTTGAGCCGGAACATTCAACAGAACCTCCACCGCCAAGTAAGGGTAAGAAAGACAAGGGTCCGTTGAAGAGAAAAAGAAGCCAGTCTATAGGGTCATCAAAGTTGGAAGCATTTCTAGACCGTTCACAAGAGAACAGTGATAGGTTAATCACACTCTTTCAGGACGAGGTTAACTCTAAGGCGAAAGAGAACGAGATAATGCTTCAGAAGGTGTTGGCAATTGTTGATAAGATGGTGCAGAACAACTTGATTGTGGATGGAAGTCCGTTGTGGTCTTTCACAATGTCAAAGACCAACTCATGGAAAGCTATGCAGTTAATCGTGAATTTGGGGGATGATCAGAAAAGATACAATTGGTTGAAATGGGAGCATGAGCAGAGTTTAATGTGATGTACTTTTTATATGTTGTTTTTGGATTCTAACCTTAAGGATTTTAATGTTTTTATGCACTTAATTTCTCTTGTGTGTTTGGTCATTTCAGTGTCCGGATGTTATTGTTAAGGATGTTATTTTCTATGCAATGAATTTCATTTCTTTGGTTTGTAATTTCATTTGTTTGGTTGGTATATATTTACAGGTTTATTATCAAGTTCAAAAATGTCAAGTTCAACAACTAGTAGTGATAGTGATGGTAGTGACAAGGACTTGAGTTCTGGACAGACACGTGCTCTAAAATTATTGTCAGCTCACCAACAGTTGCAAAGACGGTACGCAGCTGCCGCCGATCACTTCTACAAGCACATGTATAAGGAGCCTTGTTACACTGGGTATGACCGAGGAAGATTATGGATGGAGAGATCTTAAGTGGTCATCACATTCACACTGTCAATATGTTCCGAATGGATGCCGAGGTTTTCTTGCGTCTATGCAACGATTTAGAGCATAGTTACGGGCTAACCCCATCTAGAGAGGTATCGGTCATTGAAAAAGTTGGGTTGTTCTTATACACTCTTGCACAAGGGTGTTTTGTTCGTGTTGTCGCTGAGCACTTTCAAAGGTCCACCGAGACTGTCCATCGTGCATTCCACAGCGTTCTAAATTCTATTACTGGTCGTGGACATGAAGGGTGTGGACTTGCAGGAGATATTATCCGACCACGAAATCCAAATTTTCCAAGAACCCCTACGCACATTGCTGCTGACCCAAGATACAGGGATTACTTTAAGGTAAACATATCAATACTTTTTACATTATTGTTACACTAATGAATACTAAAGATACATTATTCTTAGGATTGCATTGGGTGCCTTGATGGTACTCATATAAGTGCATGCATAGAAGAAGTCTCGCAAGTTCCTTATGTCGGCCGGAAACATGTAGTCACTTTCAATGTCCTTGTTGTGTGTGATTTTAATATGTTGTTTACTTTTGTGCTGTCTGGATGGGAAGGGTCCGCTCATGATGCAAAGGTTCTCGATAATGCCATATGCAACCCCAATCTCAACTTTCCACATCCACCACCAGAGAAGTATTATCTATGTGACAAGGGTTATCCAGATAGACCGGGATTTCTAGTGCCGTATTCGAAGGTGCGCTATCACCTTAACCAATTTGACACCGAGCCACCAAGCAACAAAAAGGAAGCATTTAACCAGGCACATTCTTCTCTAAGAAGCTGTATCGAACGATGTTTTGGAATCTTAAAGAAGAGATGGAAGTTGTTATCTGTTATGCCATGTTATCCGGACTACACACAAGTTGACATTCATCTTGCTTGTTTTGCCTTGCATAATTTCATTCGATTATACTCAAGATATGATGATTTATCAGAAGATGACGAGGAGTTGGCAAGTACGAGCCATAACGACGTAGAGGAAGTGGAGGACATCAATGCCAGTGGTAGAGGAATGAGCTCCATTCGAGACCGTATTGCTTCGGCTATTTGGAATGCAACAAGAAATGTGTAAACTTTTATTAGTAATTGACATTATTGTTTCCCACTATTATATGTAAGTTTTATTTTCGAGACAGTTGGTCATTTCTTTCTGTTGGTGTAAACTTTTATTGGAAGACATCAATGTCACTGTGTTTCATGTTGGTGTTTTGGAAATGATTCATATTTATTATGACATATGAAAGGAAACGTAAAGAAAAGATCATTGCAATACATATCCAAACTGGTACATTGTCAATCTTAAAATAGAACAACAATAGTACATTACGTACGAAACAGGTACTAATCTGGTAGCTACTAGTACATTACATAAGAAACAAGTGCCATTCCGGTAAGTAAGCCCCAAACAAATGCTTTAACACAATTTTCCCTCTTAATCATCTTGGTCATTTCTTTCTGTTCAGTAAGTTCACCTCTCAATGACTCAACAGTAGCATCACTCTCCCTTTCCCTCATGCGTAGCAATCGACATTCGTATCTCAATCTTCTCTTGTCTGCACGTAGCCCTTCCACAAAGTCCCTTAAACTTTCTGACGCCCCACAATCATCAAAGGCATATGCTAACATCTCATCTTCGATGGGATCAGGATCTTCCATATATATCCCCTCTCCCCAGTTGTAGTACTCCGGATCACCGTTGTCATAACTTGAATCCTCGTCCATTGTTACCTATCAAAAACACACAAGATTGTAATCATCATTCAGTAGCAGCGTATGATGAAGGTAAGTCGGGATGTTCTGCAGCATAGAAGAAGTCAATTTGTAATAGATAGGATCAAGTACACAGGTTCACAAAATACACAAAAATGGACCCAAAATAATACTAACCCATAGGTTCAGCAAACCTGAATAGCTTTATAATTACAGTTACTATTATTCACATTGAACCAATTTTATGAGCAAGTAAACATCAATATCACAAATGGGCAGATTCATGGTAGTGTAAAATGTTTGGCAGAACACTAATGTTTTCAAGCAATACAATATTCTGTCAAAAAATCATCATTCAGTACCATGAATTGTTATGCAGCAGATTTTTGGTCAATTTGTAACAGATAGGATCAAGTACACAGGTTCACAAAATACACAAAATGGACCCAAAATAATACTAGCCCATAGGTTCAGCAAACCTGCATAACTCAAACATCAGGAAGCCTTGTATAATTCGCATTATGAGCAAGTAAACATCAATATCACTACCAGCTGAAGTTGTTAACTCCAACATCAGGAAGCCTTGTCCACGAATTTTAATTACTTGTAATTCAGAAGAATAGCAGAAGGCATCGAATGAACTACCTTCCCTAAAATTATGAACACTCAATATGTACCTATCTGCTGAATGACAGAAGCAATCAAATGGTTCATCAAATGCTGTAATAAACCCCTAAATTCGCTAAATAAATTGAGTGAACGATCATACATGAAGAATAAACCATCGAATGAACTACCTTCCCTAAAATCATGAACACTCTACCTATCTGCTGAATAACAGAAGCAATCATATGGTTCATCAAATGCTGTAATAAACCCCTAAATTTGCCAAATAAATTGACTGAACGATCATACATGAAGAATAAACCATCGAATGAACTACCTTCCCTAAAATCATGAACACTCTACCTATCTGCTGAATAACAGAAGCAATCAAATGGTTCATCAAATACTGTAATAAACCCCTAAATTCGCTAAATAAATTGAGTGAACGATCATACATGAAGACTAAACCTAAAGTGACAGAAATTGGTGAAGAATAAACCTTGTGAAATGGAGAGGGAATTGATGAGTGAACAAACAGACATGAAGAATCCCTAAATTGACAGAACAAAACTCTAATCCGGCGATGGTTATTGACTAACCTGGAGATGAGGAGAAGCGAGAGGTTATTGAACCTGGTGAAGACGAATCTGAAGAAGAAGAGAAGCGAGATAATGGCTTGTTTCTCTCTCTCGAGTCGCCCTGTCGCCCAACAAACCAGAAGATAATCCGGCGATGGTTGGCTTGGAGTCGCCCTGTCGCCCAACAAACCAGAAGAAAGAAAAGATCGATGAGTTGAGGAAAAAATCGGTAACCCTTACCCCACTTCTGTCCGTACACTAGTGTTTACGAGATCAAAAATGCCAAACAATGTTTAGTGTTTCTGAACACTAAAAACAAGTGTTTCACCAAAACACTACTTGCATACACTAGTAAACACTTTTCACTAGTTTAACAGGTAACATGCCAAACACAGCCTACACCAACATGATATTTTTGGTATTGTCACCAACATGGTGTTTTGTGTTTTGGTGTTAATATCGACGTGATGTTTATGTTGGAAGGGATGTTGGTGGCATCACCAACACAGTGTGTTTGGGTGTTGATGAATCAACAAACATTGTGTTTTGAATGTTGATGACGACACCAATATTGCAATTTTGGTGTTTTGGATGTTGGTGACAACACCAATGCTCTATTTTTGTCGTTTATATGTTAATGAGAACACTTCATTTTTGTTTTATGTGTTGCTGAAAATGCCAACATGATGTTTTTGGGTATTTGTAGCAACACCAACACAATGTTTTGAGTGTTGAAGATAACATCAACATTGTGTTGTTGGTGTTTTGTGTTGATAACAGCACCTTCACCACGGTGTTAGTGTTTTGAGTGTTAATGTAATCTCAATCACGATGTTTTTAGTATTGGTGACAACACCATATTGATGTTTTGAGAATTGATGACAACACCAACATGGTGGTCTAAGTGTTGATGACAATACCAACATGGTGTTTTGGGGTTGATGACAACATCAACAATATGTTTTTCTGTTTGCCATCAATTATTTTGTCAACAATTGTACCATCAACAACACTAAAAGCTTGATGGCCTAAAAAAAAAATCACATTTTTAATTAAAAAAATCAAGATTTCAGGGTTAGAAACCAAATACGAAAAAATGGGAATTAAGTTTCTCATTTCATAACTTACCTGAGCTATACTATCAAATTCTTACTTTACTAAACACACCCAATTTTACACGAATACATAAATAACAATAACTTTAATCATTTTATTTTATTTAGACAAGGTTGTACTTTTATTAAAATATGCATAACTAAGAAATTAAGTACACTTGAGAGATTTTAAGTTGTATTTTATCAGTACATTTATATCCCAACTATCATAATCCAATAAATAGATGTACAAAAATATGATTTAGTCGAGAGTTTGTCAAAGTTATTATTCTAGATAAAATAAACCGATTAAAATATTTTCTACACCCAAGACACACCACTTGTATTCGATACAATAATTCTCCACCTTTTATAGCACTATTTATCGAATTAAATTTTGATTAACCATTATCCAAATTCTTCTTCGATTAATCCCAAATTTTCAATATTTTTAAGTTCACAACCACATATGGTTAAAAAACCCAAAAACAAAAAAACCCAAAACACTGATCCTAACACAACGAATCTCATCGCCCTTCGTCCCTTGACAGGCTTCCGTCCATCGTCCAGATGATGAGTGAAGTCTGACCCTCGCCTCTGAGACTGGCTTTGCAACACAACTGCCAACCTCAAGACCACCCTGTAAGCCGCTGCGCATTAACTTATTTCGATATCTGAAACCCTAGTTTTTCTTTGTTCTCAATTTCATGGGTTCTGTTTATATTTCTGTCCGATTGTATGTTCAACTTCTAATATTGCTGTTGATGCCGAGTATCTCTCTTTAATCTCTCCTCCCGCTTTACGAACGACTGCTTTTCTCCTCAGCGGCTCTATTGATGACACAAGAATCATAGAGCCCAATACTCTAGCGGCAGTATCTCACACAACCCGCCACATCTTTCTCTCCTTTCTGGCTGACCCTTAAACTCTGCCTACCTCAGGTCCTCTTCAAAATCTACCTCTATTTGATGAATTGTTTCAGTTGTGATTTACCCTTGTTCCAATTCCCTCTCAAGAACTGCTTTGATTCTCTGGACTATTTGGGGATTGCTTGAGATTTGGTTTTTAATTCTCCATCTGGTTTTGCTGTGAATTTTAGCTTCACAAATTTTGAAGTGTTTGCTGTTGAATTCAGCTTTTCTTGAGATCTTCTGTTATAGAAATCAATAATAAATCAAAATGTTGAGTTGCACGGTTCTTGCAGATGGGATTGTTTCCTTCAAAAAAATATAATAAATGTAGATGGGATTGTCAAATTAAACAAATGAGGAGGGGGGTTTAGTTTCAGGGACAACACTTATATCAATCACAATCTAATGTGGCTATACATTTTGATAAGAAAATCAATTTCTATATAAATTAATGCTTGGAGAGCACTTTACCAGTAGGAGAGACATCATGAAAACTTTGCTGATAGAGAGTGATAGGATATGACCCAAAAAATATAGAAAGAATTGGGTGAAGTAGGCTCTTTATGGACTTTTGTTTTGTAGACCCCTCTAATTTTTACACTCTAATTGACTTACCACTATTAGCCTATTAAGGGGTATATTTAGTTAATGAGTTTATGCTATGGGTACCCTTAATAGATTAATAGTGGTAAAAGGCCTAGTTAGCCATTTTACCCAAAAATATATATTTTGCTTATAGGAAAGCAAAAACCAAGACAGTTCAGCATTGCCAACTACGGTGCCACTAGAAATTTGAGTTGTTGTATTATAATAGTTTAGGTGACTTTGGAGTCTGTTAACTTCACTTTCACAGAACAAAACATCCGCATTTTGTTATTGTATATCCAAAAACATAGTTATAGTTTGAGAATATTGGTGTAGTAAAGCCTTTTTTGTATTGCAGATACAAAGTAGCTCCCAATTTTGCAATTTAAAATAAAGAGAATATTGGTCTGTAGAGTCCTTTTCAAAATAAATTAGTGGGGTCTAGTTTGTATCTATAAAAACACAATGGCCCTGTTTATGTTCACTATTACAATAATAGCCCACAAACCCCTTTTACTCTTATAGTTTTTGTATAGTTAGTTGATATTTTTAGAATTTATGTTAACTCACATAGTTGGTGTAGTTTTTTTTGGATGAATCAACCTGTCAATATCCTAAAGTTATCCTTATTCTAGATCAAAGATATACTTTTTCCATTGAAGAACTTCCTTTTGCTTGAGTAAGAGTGCTTATTACCAATTTTTGTATGTTTACCTGGTAGTAAGTACAATATCAGCAAACCTTTTTGGTAATACATGCAATATCTTTGATATTTCTATTGGAAACCGGCTTATTCTGCAGCCTGAGAGAATCTTCATTGTGATTGGTACCTATTTTCTAGATTATTCGAATTTGACATACACACGTTTTCTTGTTTACTTGACAAAGAATATGCTTCAAATCCTTATTTGACCACAAAACATATAATGTGTCATAATACATGTTTGAAGACCATGGATAACAACTTTGATAGTACATTTGCCACTACTAGTAATGCTAGACAAGTAGACATCTTCACCAACCTAAGATGATTAGCACAAGCATAGTTACTCTAGTATATGGTAGGTTGCCACAACACCAGCCATCCAGTATATGATAATTGTAAATTCTGCTCAAGTTTGTGCACCAAATCACAGGTAATGAGGTAAATGATTAATTCCTTTGATCAACATTATGATATAGTCAACTTGCCTCTTTTGATTTGTTAAGAGTAAATCACAGGTTTACCACTAAACCATGCTCACTACAATAAGATTAGTATATCAATATGGAACTTAGGCCATAGGACATAAATAGAAGAATGAGTTAAAAAATTAGAATATAGTGTTTAATTGTTCAGAGGATATCTGGATAACAAAGCATATTGACATGTGTTTGCGTCATGAAGGGGTTTTCACTGCCCAAGAAATTAACGAACTAGTCCATGTTAAAAGTCTGGGTCTTCACCCTTATGGTCCCGGTTCTGACTAATAACTATGCTAACAAAATTAGAATATTGAGTTTTCTCATTCAGAGGAGATCTGGATCATAAAGCATATCGACATGTGGTTGGAGTCATGAAGTAGTTTTCACTGCCCATGAAATTAACGAACTAGTCCATGCTAAAGTCTGTGACTTCACCCTTCTTATCCTGGTTTTACTAACTTCTATGGCGAAATGGTTTTGTTAAGTTTTCTGTAGGTGCTTTACTGGCAACTTATATTCACAACTTTCTTTTTTAATTTCATGAATGTAGAAATCGTCCTTTTCTCCTGTCTCCATTCTGATTGATTCGCTTTTTTTGCACAAGTGACAAGCTCTTGCCTTGCTGTGTTTTATTTTGTGATCTTCTGCTTTAGTCTGCGTTTTCGGTGTCCTATATGGAGCTAACCATGATGGACGTGACTAGTATTTATTAAACTCATGATGTGGAAGTACCGAAGTTAGCTATCATTTCTGAAAGAAAAAAACACCGCCCAGTGTTACTAAAAGAATTACTTTGTTCTGCCGTTGCTGTTGTAATCGGAGTTGCACTAACAGTAATTAGAGTTGTACACCATTTTTCTATTCGAATGCAATGTACCCTATATTAGCAGCATATAAGGAATATAAAACCTCCTAACTGGAGAAGAAAACACGTAATGTAAGTTAGAAGTATTCAACTTTATCGTCTTGTGAAGAAGGGATAAAGATTACCGGCATCCACTTCCAAATTCTCTACTTCTACGCTGCTAATATAGGGTGCAGTACATTCTCAAGATTTTTGTGCATCAATATATCTCTAGCTGAAAATGTTTTTTTGCCTGTTATCTGCCCATAAATTGGTGTTGCTTGCATGACATCGATTTTCTGGATTATAGCTGCATTTGAAGTGTTCTATTACTTACAGTTTTTGTCCATGACATGAGTACCACTGGTTGATTCCTGCTATTTTTATGTTGGCTTGGATGTCCATTTTGATCTGGCATGGACACTTATGTATCTGAATGTTGGCGCCTGATACATTTCAGATTAAGCACGGTTATCAAATTTCAAGTATCGGGTATCTGGCATAGGTACCTGACCCGTACTCACCCCTAACCAGGCACATTTCATTAGAAAGATCAAAAGCTAAAGCATACGCTCTTAAGCGCTAGTAGAAAAGCTCACCTTTAACCTCGCAATAGGTTAGCTATATCTTTCGCAAACAATGAAGTGTGAAGATGGATTTGGCCAACCTCTTTTATCTAGTGTTGCTCCCAAATAGACCCCTATATTTCCTTCATAATTCCGTTACTCCTGCAATTAGTTAGAAAGACTGCTGTGAAAGGGGGTGAGTTAAAACATGTGAGGTTCTTGAGGTTTTAAGACTGCTGTGACAAGCAGTAACATTCTTCTTCCTCTTTTGGGTTCGAGGGTAGGGTAAAGGTCTTCCTGTATACTCATTGCCATTTTGCAATGTTAAATTTGCAAAAGTGAGTATTTTTCAGGTATTGTGAATTTATGGTGATAAAATTGATGCTCCTTGTCTGAAGCATTTCAGAGGTGCTACAGTGCCTGTGAATGTGTTTCATATCCAAAACCTTTTGGGCATGAAGCATATGTTTTAAACATCTCTGGTCATAGCCTACCATCTCATCTTGGTCCCTAGTCTTTTTGTAAGAAAACAGACTCGTAGGCTTATTTAGATGGTGTTTCATGAGCAGTTATTTGTTGATTTCCTTGGCAGTTTTGGTACACGACTTGTTGGACAGGTTATATGTTCAAACAAGACACTGCTATATAGCAAGTAGCAACTGCCCGCTTGCTTCTTGATGCATCTTTTATGCTAAAGTTATGATAAGATCATTGCTCATAAATTTTGTTGCAACCTTATATAATCCTTTTCACTTTAACTCATTATACTATGATCATTTTTTTTAAACAATTTTTTATCTTCTAAAGTACGTGATAGGAAAGATAATGACCGCGGATCTGGTTCCTCCATCTAATAAAATTTTGGTTGATGCTATGTACTTTAAGTTGTAACTTAACTGGACATTTGTGCAACTATATCAACTTTAAAGCCCATACACAAAAATAGACCAAGTGCGTGCCACCCTAACCAAATTCGATTCACCGATGGCTTATCTTTGCAAATGATGTTTTAAGTTGGCCTATATCATTATCAACACCTTGCTCTGTTAGTTGTTATTGGTACTATCATCTAGCCTCGTTCTCCTCTCTCCCTTAGACCTCTCCTTCCATTGGCCTGTTGTAGCTCATATATGGCCGCTGAGTAGGTGATCTGTATCTCCAATTAGTTTGATGAAGTAATTAGTTCTTATTGTTTGTTAATAATGTTTTCATTCTCCTTTGGCAGGGATAAATGGGAAGTAAAGGCCGAATGCCGCCTCCTTACATGAGACGGCCTCCTCCAGGACCCGGGATGGTCCATCCTGATCCATTTGGTCCCGGGATGCATCCCCCACCTGCTGGTTTGCCTTTTGACATGTTGCCCCATGTTTTGGAACAAAAGATTGCAGGGCAGGAAGTGGAGATGGAAAGACTTCTAACAGAGAATCGCCGGCTTGCTGCTACACATGGGACCTTAAGACAACAACTCGCCGCTGTAGAGCAGGATAAGCAGTCGATAGAAACTCGAATAGGGTCTATGAAATCGGAAAGAGATCTTGAAATGAGGGCCCTTAAGGACAAGATCAGTAAAATGGAAGCCGAACTAAAAACAGCAGACTCTGTAAAGACAGAGCTCCAACAATCACATACTGAAGCCCGGGCCTTGGTTGCATCAAGGCAGGATCTTTTGTCTAAGGCTCAGCAATTGAACCAGGATCTTCAAAAAGTCCATGCAGAACTGCCACAAATACCAGCATTGATGTCCCAACGTGATACCCTAAGGCAGGAGTATCAGCATTGCAGGTTATATCCTGGAATATTTTTTATTTTTTTCTGATTAGTATGAGGTCCTGAATCTAAGCTGACAGAGTAGTAATGCCTATATCCTGCAGGGGTGTTTATGAATCTGAGAAGAAGCTTTACAATGACCATCTTGAGTCTCTACAGTCCATGGAGAAGAACTATAATACCATGGCTCAAGAGGTGGAAAAGCTTCGGGCTGAGTTAAATAATACCGCCGGTGCTGATAGAAGAGCAGGTACTTCCTAATTTAGAATTTTTTAACTTCCTTCCCTCAAATATCTTGTCTTACCGTGCCTATATCTGCAAAACAGGCTCAGCTTATGCCAGTGCCGGTGGTTATGGAGGGAACAGTGCGTCTGCACATCCTTCTCTTGGAAAAAGTGCTTATGAGGATGGTTATGCTGCTCCTCAGGTGAGTCACGTTTTCCGAATTAGTTCAGTTTTTCAAGACCAAATGAGCCCAAATTGGTGAGCTCGTTTGGTACGATGTCAGGAATGAGAAATTGGAATGATGAGCGTTTCCTCAAATTTGTTGATTAGTCTAGGATTCAAATTATAATGATTGGAATAAGTGGGAGAAGGTTCAAATGCGTGATACCTGAATTTTTAAGTTGGAACAAAATCTGGAATTGATTCATGCCAACAATGAAATTGATCCCCATTCCAGGCCATTATGATTCTCATGGCCATGCCACACATGGAGCCGGAATCAACCATGCCTTGTTCCTGAAACTGAACCATAAATCATTGTCAATCTATGTCTTGACACCTTTGTTTATTATCATAGGGAAATGCTCCCCCTCCGACAAATGTTGCTCCTGGGACTGGGAGTGGAGTACCCGTGAGTGTCAGCTCGGGTGCTACAGCGACTTTTGGTGGACTTCAATCCGCACAAGTTCCATCTAGGCCAGGTTACGACTTTCAGAGGCGGCCAACCTATGATGCACCAAGAGGACCTGCTACTTATGACCCACAAAGAGGCCAGTACTATGACGCTCAGAGTGTGCCCGCCTACAATGCTCAGCGTTATGATCCACAAATGGGAGCCAATTTCGGAATGCAGAGGCAACCTCCTTACGATCCACACAGAGCAGCTCCTCTGCCCGGACCGCCACAGGGTCAGATGCCATATGGATCAGCAACCCCACCTGCTCGTCCGCCAGCCGGCTATGAACAACAGCCTAGACCCGGAAACACAGGCCGTAGATGAACTAGACTACGAGATAAGAGGATCTTGTGATCGATTAAACCCAAAATGAACTACCAATTTGGAGGCGATTGGAATAGCTGTTTGGAAATGTGCGTTCATGTTTTTCTGCATTATATAACCTCGTCTGCTACATTTTTACCATCCACGAGTTTCTCATCTTGACAATCAGTCTGCATTACTCTTCAAAATGGCTCAATCCACAAGTCACCGTACTATAACAAGATATTCTTAACCTTCAGAGTTAGAAAGTTAAAAAGACAACCAAAAAACTTATCGAACCTATAAGTAACTGAATTCTAAAGTTACCGGCAACCAACAAGCTAGCCTGTGAGTAATGAAAGAAATATTTAGAGGAAAGTATAAAGCTAAGAAGCCATCATAAGTAAAGCTTCTTCTAGTACGGTAAAAAGAAGAAGAAATCATGGGCCAAACAATTTCCAGTTTGCTTGGTTGGCTATGGAGCAAAGTGAGCAGAACACCATCCTCCTCCTCCTTAAACAATGGAGATGACATACACACAGCAACCTACGAGCTCGACATCAACGTTTACGCCCATGATCCCGAGTTGGGATTAGAAAGTCGTCGTGAGGAATTAGCTGCAAACAACTCCGGTGCCTTAGCCGATGATGCAGCTGATGTCTATCAATCAGCTGCATCTTATGATGAGCTGACGTCCGTTGCTCGATCTATTGGCGACCCGCGAGTAAGCAAGAAAAGGTGGATGGGGCCGTATAATAGCTCTCACAAGATTTTGTTGGTTGGAGAAGGAGATTTCTCCTTCTCTGCTAGCTTGGCCTTGGCCTTTGACGACGCTTCTAACATGACCGCTACTTCTCTTGATACTTTGGGTATGTCGTCATAAGTTACCATTTTTGAAGAATTGTGTTCAATAGATTTTTTTTTAGGCCATTAAGAGTAATAGTGATAAAAAGTCTAGTTAGTCATTTTACTCGTTTTGTTATACAATGTTTAGTTTTGATTGTTTTGTATATCTAGGGTTTGATCATGTAAACTATGTACTTTGTTATGCATGTTCTTTGCTTTAGGATTCAGAAATGTCATGCGCCAAGTAAAGCGTACGCATAATTTGGACATCTAATCACGCTAACTTGAAGGAGACATTTTTAAATTGTTTCCTTTTGTAGATTTTCTGGGTAGAAATTACTCAAGAGCAGTGAGAAACGTTCTTGAACTAACAAGAAGAGGATGCAAAGTAATGCACAGGATCGATGCCACTCGAATGTCAAAGCATCCATCTCTGAAATCCCTCAAATTCGATCGTATCATCTTCAATTTCCCTCATGCAGGCTTCTTCGACTATGACGAGCCTCGATACATGCAGATAAGGCACGTACATTTACACGCACGTACGTATGTTTTTCCATGCAAAGTTCATTCTAAGCATATTGTAAGAATATTATTCTTATAAAATGTATCTTATTGACTTGCTTTGATGAAAGGAGAATATAACATATAAATACAATAGTGTCTATAACGGTAACGTTAAACTAGGAAACCACAATAATACTAGACAATCTAGAAGGTAAGAAAATATGTACACATAACATATTTACATAATATCATTCCCCCTCAAGTTGGAGCATGAATATCACAAATGCCCAACTTGCCTAAAAGATGTTGAAATAACTGATGGCCAAGAGCTTTGGTGAAGATATCCGCAAGTTGATTGTTGGAACGAATGTGGAGCGTTTTGATGGTCTTCTTTTGAACTTCATCTCGAACAACATGGCAATCCACCTCGATGTGTTTGGTACGTTCATGAAAAACGGGATTGGACGCAATATGTAGTGCAGCTTGATTGTCACACCATAGGTTGATAGGTTGATTATGGTCAATACCCAAGGATGATAGTAAAGATTTGATCCACTTGACTTCACACGTGGTTGATGCCATTGCTCTATACTCGGCTTCCGCGGATGATCGTGATACCGTACTTTGCTTCTTAGTTTTCCAGGAGATTGGAGACTTGTCAAGAAAAATAACAAATCCCGTTATAGACCGACGAGTTAAGGGACAAGAAGCATAGTCCGAATCACAATAAGCATTAATTTGAAAGGTACTAGTGTTTGATAATAAAATACCCTGACCTGGATTATTTTTCAAATACCGTAAGACCCGGAGCCCGGCATTCCAATGTTGGATCGTAGGACGTTGCAAAAATTGAGACAAAATATGGACCGAGTAGGTGAGGTCCGGTCGAGTTATGGTGAGATAAACCAGTCGGCCAACTAGTCGGCGATATTTATCCGGATCTGAGAATGCCGCAGATTCATCCCGTGCTAAAGCATGTCCTGGTTCGATGGGAAACGTAACCGGGCGAGATCCAATAGTACCTGTCTCAGATAGAATATCTAGAACGTATTTCTTTTGAGAAAGAACAAGACCATGAGGAGTGTGTGTAACTTCAATACCAAGAAAAAATCGTAATTTACCTAGATCTTTCATATGAAAACATGATTTGAGATATGTTTTGAAACGGGAAATAGCATGCGGATCATTACCTGTTATAATTAAATCGTCGACATAAATTAAAATATGGATACAAATACCTTTTCGGACATATGTAAAGAGAGAGTAGTCTGCTTTGGATTGCACAAAGCCGACAAGACAAAGAGCTTGACTTAGTTTGTGAAACCAATTGCGAGGGGACTGTCGTAAGCCATATATGGACTTGTTGAGTTTGCACACTTTGTTTGGATCCGAGATTGTGAATCCCGGAGGTAGAGACATGTACACGTCCTCATTGAGATCCCCGTGTAGGAATGCGTTATGGACATCCATTTGGTGTAGTTCCCAACGTTGGCTTGAGGCAACTGCAAGGAATAATTTGACAGACACAAGCTTAGCGACAGGAGCAAATGTTTCTGTATAATCAATACCTGGACGTTGTCGATTCCCTAATGCAACCAAACGTGCTTTATGCCGTTCGATAGATCCGTCCGCATTGAGCTTTGTTTTATACACCCATCGACACCCAATAGTCTTTTGTCCTGGTGGAAGATTCACGAGAGTCCACGTATGATTCTTTTGAAGTGCATCAATCTCCAAGCGCATAGCTGCGCGCCATTCGGGTAAAACAAAGGCTTTCTTGTATGAAGTAGGTTCATGTGTGGAAAAAGAAGCCTTCATGTAGCAGAGATAGGAAGGAGATAGGTTAGTTGCTTGAAAATAATGAGAAATTGGATAAGTACACTTACCTGTAGTTGCCGAATGAAGCGAGACCGTAGGAGTAGACTGAATTGGTATTAAATTGTTACAATGAAAATCTTTCAGACGAGTACTAGGTATAGGTATACGGCTACTTCGGCGCAAGGGAAGTGTGGTTTCACGTAAATGGGAAGAGGATTCATAATGGGAATGAGAATTGTCTGCATTAGATAATGTGGTATCATTAGAAGATATTGTAGCAGTAGGAGAAATAAAATAAGTAGGTGAATGATTTGGATTATCAGAAGAGGAAGGAGATCGAGCCGGAATGGAAATAAATTCGTTTGGATTGGGAAGCGATCGATCCGGCGAAGCATCCTCAGAAGAAGGTAAGATATCCGGTATAGGCGGTATATTAGGTAACGAGATCGCCAAATCGGAGGAGGGTATAGAGTTATTTTCTGAGGGAGAATCTGCAGGATCTGAGGACGGATTAGGAGCGAGATTATCGCGATGAATGTCGACAATATCATCGGCTAAACGAGAATCAGATCGGGATGGATTTGGGAGGTATGGAAAATTTCCATGTTGAGCAGTCATAGGAGATTGTCCTGCTGGTGCCGAATCAAATTTGTTAGGTGTGGTAGAATTAGGGTTTATTTTGGAAATAAAAATATTTTGGCCAAAATCGGATATATTAGATTGTGGATTTTCGGAAATAATGTCTTTTGAATCTGAAAAAGGAAAAATATTTTCATAAAAATTAACGTCTCGAGATACAAAAATATTTTTAGTTTCTAGGTCAAATAATCGCCATCCTTTTTGATTAATCGGATATCCGATAAACACACATTTTCGAGACCTTTCGGAAAATTTATTTGAACTTTTTGGTAAGATTGACGCATAAGCTAAACATCCAAAAATGCGTAAATATCGATAATCCGGTATTTTGTTAAAAAACATTTCGAAAGGAGATTTGCCCTTAAAGATTTTTGTTGGGGTACGATTGATCACATAACAAGCCGTTAAAACCGCATGTCCCCAAAATTCGATGGGTAAATGAGATTGAAAAATTAGTGCCCGTGCGACGTTTAAAATATGTCGATGTTTACGTTCAACACGGCCATTTTGTTGCGGAGTATAAGTACATGAGGTTTCATGAAGAATACCATAAGCGGAAAACACTTGACGAAGTTTGAAAAATTCCGAACCATTATCTGTTCTAACTCGTTTAATATGTTTATTAAATTGAGTTTGAATCATTTTAACAAAGTCTTGAAAAATGGTAAAAACTTCATTTTTGAATTTTAAAAGATAAACCCAAGTAATTCTTGAACAATCGTCGACAATAGTTAAAAAATATGAAGCGCCACATAAAGCCGGAATCCGATATGGACCCCAAAGATCACAATGAACAAGATCAAATATATTCTCGGAATGAGATAAACTTTTAGGGAAAGATGAGCGAGTCTGTTTTGCTCTATGACAAATATCACAAGGGGCAATTTTAGAGGAACGTAAAACAATATTATTCTCATCAAAATTTAAAAATTCAAACGACGGATGACCCAGACGTTTATGCCAAAGACTTGACATAGAGGACTTTGGGTCGACTCGGATAGCTGCGGAAATTGGAAATGTGAAATTTGAAAAGCGTAACCAATACACTCCATCCTTAGGTTCACCCGCTCCAATCAGCATCCGCGAAGCTAGGTCCTGAATCACACATAACTTCGATGTTAGAACAACTTTGCAATTAAAATCGTTAGTTAAACACACTAAAGAAATTAAATTACATTTTAATCCGGGAACATATAGAACATTATTAATTTGAAAATTTTGACTAAGAATAATAGTTCCAGCTTGAGTAGCTTTTTGTAACAAACCGTTAGGTAATTTAATAACATAGGTATTAACCATTTTTAACTCGGAAAATAGATTAACATTACCCGTCATATGAAAAGAGGCTCCGCTATCTAAAATCCAAAAATTTGATTCAATAATACCTGACATTGACTCGTTTGACGTTGCATGAAATTGTTTAAATTTATCCAGCAAGTCAGACCACTGTGCATCGGTAATTTCAGAACCAAGATTCAACCTATCTTGATTTGTAATTGGACCAGCCGCAATTGCCGACACTAAGCCAGCTTGGACAGCATTAGTGGAGGCTTGAAAATTTTGATTTTGTTTTGTTGGCTGAGCACTAAACGCAGCAGTGGACGTTGCAGAAGGTTGGTGACCGTAAGCAACATTCGGCGCTGCAGTAGGTTGTCTAGATCCGGCACCAATAGTCCCGTCTTTGTGGCCTTTGCCGTTGTTCCACCACTCCGGATATCCGACTATTTTAAAGCATTGATCCTTTGTGTGTCCTGTTTTATTACAATGAAAACATTGTATTTTAGATTTATACGAGTTACCTTGTGCAGATTTGTTTGCGGATCGAGCGGCCATAGCCATTGAATCCATGCGAGTTTCGATTTCCTTGGACGCCATGTGAGTGCATTCCTCTTGAATAGTTAATGAATAAACTTTATTCATTGTCGGTAACACCTCTTTAGATATGATGCTAGAACGTAGAGTTTGATACGAATCATCTAATCCGATGAGGAATTGATGAGTTCGTTCTTCCTCTCGTTCTACAGCAAGTATCTTCGAACACGGAGTGCAAATCCCTGTTGATGACGGAAGAGCAGCATTGAGTTCATCCCACATCCGACGGAGTCTTCCATAGTATAACGATACGGATTGACCTTGTTGCCGGCATTGACTGATATCCGCACGCAGCTTCAAGATCCGTGGTCCGTTACCTATGGAATAGCGTTGCTCCAATTCGATCCATAAGCCGCGAGCGGTTTCTAGATTTGACACCGTTGAGCGAACCGACGGATCTGTTGTTTGTAGAATCCAGCCCACTAACATCGAGTTGACAGGACCCCAATGTTGAAAATCAGAAGATGTCTCGTTTGGACATTTAATTGAACCATCAATGAATCCAAGCTTTCGTTTGGCTCGGAAAGCATATATCAAATTCCTTTTCCATTCGGAAAAGTTCGTTTCTCCTTTGAGGATCACCGAAATAAGAGATATTCCAGTATGATCCGAAGGATGTAGGTAATAAGGGTTGGTTGTTTCAAGAGCAGTCATGCTCGAGTTTTGCGGAACGTGTTTTGATTGAGGATCGATTCAAGCCTGATACCATGTAAGAATATTATTCTTATAAAATGTATCTTATTGACTTGCTTTGATGAAAGGAGAATATAACATATAAATACAATAGTGTCTATAACGGTAACGTTAAACTAGGAAACCACAATAATACTAGACAATCTAGAAGGTAAGAAAATATGTACACATAACATATTTACATAATATCACATATGATGTAGGGATGCAGGCGACATCAAGAGCTGGTGAAAGGGTTCTTAGCGAATGCAAAGAAGCTGATAAACGAAGATGGGGAAATTCACATTACTCAGAAAACTACGAGTTTCTTTCGCGAATGGAACATACCACTGCTAGCATCATCGGAAGGCCTTCGACTTGTCGGAAAGGTGCCGTTCGAGTTTCAAGACTATCGGGGATATCGTACCAAGTTTGGGTATGGAGGTGACGAGAACTTCATCTGCTACCCTTGCAAGACTTACAAATTCCAGCTTGCCTCCTTGCAGGAAAATGTATAATAGAGGAGATTGATGGAGCAAATATACTAATTAATTTAGTACTGTGATCAATATCGTTGTTGATTGTATGTGAATATACACATAACTAATTATACAAATATCTTATGACGTTCATTTACTACTATGATTTCGTCCAAGTCGAATCAGGATCTATCAAAGGCTCAGATTTCCGCTACATTAGTTGTACACTTCTGTTTTTTCCAAGATCCGTAATACAAATGGTATAGACGATAACGCGTTAGTGTTTGAGAACCCACACAAATAGTGGAGTCATTGCCCTTAGAAATTCTTGGATTTCTCATTATATGAGAATGAATGCAATAACTCTTATTTGTATGGTGCGCGGGCCGGTGGCTTTAACTAGTAATATATAGTAAACTAAATAAAAAAACATATTATAACGATCTTAAGCTTATCACGCCTCCTTAGGAGGCGGTGGTGGGTGATGCACAACATCCAGCTTAGACTTGAAAATTTAATATTCATATGTAAATAAATCCGTCAGTTGGTCGGCGGAACGTGAAAAGGTAGTGCGAGCTATGTGTTTTTTTAAAGTTCCTTTGGAGTTGTCTTTGAATATATCGCTGTGTTTTGTTTGGAGATGCCGGCTGGTTGGTGGCCTTAGAACGTCAATAGGTATAGTAACATTGTTCTGATACCACGATATTGTTAGGGTTTGAGAACCAGAAAATAATAACTAGTAATATATAAGAAACTAAATAATAAAGATATTATCACTATCTCGATCTTATCAATATCATAAAAAAAAATATGGGGTTAGATGAAGCATTTGCATCTCGTGCTATCATATATATATTCAGAGAGAAAATCCCATCAAGTGATGCTCAAAACTGCAACTCTACTCAGATTTGCAAACTTAAGTGAGAAATTATGGTGGACATCAACCCAGATTTGCTTAGATATGATACATGAAAACTATACATTATTACATTAAGTTATTTAACTGCAAATTTCATGCAATTATACAGGCAATTCAAGGTATGAAAGAAGGAGCTTGTATATCTAGCTGTCCGAGTGCAGTGCGACGCTGGAGGCACGCAGGAAGGAGTTCTGGACCCGGAACATGTTCAAGTCTCAATAACCGTAGTTTTGGGAGTGAATCCCAATCAATGCCGTTCTTCTCATCTTCTACTTCCCACAAATTTAACTCTCCACATTTCCAGATATGCAATTCCTCTATAGCACTAAGTTGTGGCGGTGGCAAGGCCAAAAACTTCAGTTTTGGGCAATAAGAAATCTTCAAATGCTTAAGGTTGTTCAAACCTTCTTCTGACAACCTTACCATATCACAGCAATTCAAGATCTCTAACTTCTCCAAGGTTCTTGAGGATGTTAGGTTCTGAATCAACTCACTGCATATTGTGTCCAAATTCAGGTTTTGAAGAACCTGAAACCGCGGAATGGACTTGAGCTCAGAACATTCTGTGATAGTTAGAGAACAAAGAAAAGGGAATGCAGGCAGTTGATTTATCTCTTCATTTGCAACATTATCAATTATTTCTCTTGACCATCTTTTTAGTTTTGGGAGCCTCTGCAGGAGAAGTGTCTTCAAGGAAGGGAAGAATGGTTCAGTTGAAGTACTAGGGCTTGTTCTAATACAAGTTTCCTGCTGAATGTATTTCAATTCATTCAGACTGTCCAGACGAAGAGTTTCAAGACGAGGAAGGCGCCTGAAAGAAGGCAAATACCGGCATTCTGAACAATACCCAACTTCTACATAGATGAGGTTGGGCAGCAAGCAAGGAAAACAATCCAGTCCCCAACATGGCAATTTCGTACCCGGATAAAGCAAAACCTCTAGAACCTTAAGACTTGGAGGAGGATGTAAGCATTCTAACAAATAATCAGCTTCATTTGATGCTATCTTTATCCCCTCTTCAAATTCAAGTCTCAACTTAGACAGCTTTTCATGTCCATTTAATATAGTTTTCTTTTTATCTAGGTCAAAATCCCAACTACAATCCCAAACAAGGAATTTGATACTCAAACTTTCTCTGAGATTTAGCTTAGCCAAAGAGACAAGACTGCTACTTTTAACATTAGCACCTCCCTTGCCTACTATGAAATCACTTAAGCTCTGAAGAGAAGTCATTTTCTCAAATCCAGGAGGCATATAACTCAACTTAGTACAGGAACTGATGTTTAAATACCTAAGATTCACAAGCTTCACAAAATCAGTAGGTAATAACATGAGCTCCCCACAATAAGAGACATCTAGTGCAACTAAATTCAAAATCTTTGTGATGGAATTTGGAAGAGCTTTGATAAGGCCATTGTGTGAAATATTAAGGTATCTCAAGTGTTTCAGTTCACCAAGGGAATTTGGTATCTTCTCAATTGACATGCCACTAAAACGCAATGCACGCAAGTACCTGAATTTTGTTGGAAGCTCAAGAAACGCTGAGAAGCAGATTTTCCCTTCATGTATGGTAACAATTGAACGAAGTCGCTTGGCATTGTCTAAAAGCTTTAAAACTGACCATGGATCATCTATGCAACGGTCAAATGCTACATGTTGTATGCAATCAGCGCCCTGGTTGAAATGTGTGGTCAGAATAGAGCTTTCTTGACCAGCCACAGTTTGAGCTAAGTCATGCACCAGATCATGCATTTTGCAACCATTAATCTCACCATCACCGCCTTTAATTACCTCTTTGAAGAAAGATCTCCTCAACAATTCCATGAAGTAGAGATGACCCACATCCTCTAGAGTTTGCTTTTCACTCGACGACTCAATATAACCTTGAGCAATCCAGAGATAAATCAAATCCTCCTTCTCAATAAGGTAATCTTTCGGAAATAGAGAGCAATACGCAAAGCACTGTTTCATGTTTGGTGGCAAGTTATTGTAGCTCAATTTTAGTGTGGACATAATGGGATTATCACTAAGCTCTATCTTGGACAGTTCATGATTTCTGAAGTATTCCCATTCTCTTTTACTGCATTTTGTATAAAGAAGGCTGCCTATGGCCTTAATGGCCAAGGGAACATTTGCACACTTCTTTACAATTTCCTTCCCGAGTCTTATACAATCCGGATCATCTTCTTGCTCCACAGTAAACGCGAGTCTTTTGAAAAGCCGCCAAGACATTTCCTCAGTTAGGCCACCTAATACATGAGTTTTAATCCCGTCTGTAGCCCTTGCAACAGATGAAGATCTTGTGGTGACAAGAATACAACTTCCTTTCGCTCCGCTACTTAGCAAACTCCTTAGATTAAGCCACCTTCCATGATCCTCTTCCCACATGTCGTCTAAAACAAGAAGATACTTCTTATTAGTAATAGCTTCACGGATGCGAATCTGAAGCCAATCCATTGACAAGTCCTGATAGATTTCACCAATTATGGACTTCCAGATCTTTCTAGCAACTCCCTTCTCATCAAAATCACCAGAAATACATGTCCACCACTTGTTAGCAAAATGCTTGCCAACAACAACATCATTATAAACTAATTGAGCAAGGGTTGTTTTTCCCATACCGCCAATTCCAGCTATAGCAATAAATGAAACATTTTCTCCTTCAATTGAGTCCTCAACAAGCATTTGAATGATTTCTTCTTTTTCATCATCCCTACCAATTACCTCTTTTGGATCTACAAAAGACCCAGTTTCCGCCCTAATAGTCACTCTAGCATCCTCGAACTCACTTTGCAAAAACTTAAAGTTGCTCGTATCCTTGGAGATATAATCTAATCTCTTCCTAACAGCCTTAACCCTCTTGGCAATCATCTTGTTATAAGCAAGCGAATTTATGTTAAGCAAGGAAAATTGTACCTTGGTTAGTAGGCTGTTCCCCATCGTCTGCTTCTTAAGTTGACTATCAATGGAGATTTCGTCGAACAAGTCATCTGCTTCATAGAGCACATCCCTAAACCTCCGAAGCCAATCCTGTACAAGATCGGAACTTTCTTGCTGCCTCTCTGCGTCAAGAAGGCTGGCACGGATTGTTCCGATCGTCTTCCGGAGCTCATCGATGTCCTTTCTCGCTTTCCAAACTGACTTGATTTTTTTAAAAGCAGGTGAGCTTGCTGTTAGCAGGAGTTTTGAAGCAACAGTGAATAGTGCAATTTCAGCCATTTTTATCTCCTACCTTTCGTGTGCTTATAAGGTCAATATAGAGGTGCCAAGGTTCCAGCAACGATGTACCGGATATTTCAGCCATTTTTATCTCCTACCTTTGTTTTTATTTAAAGACAACAAAATTGACTCAAGATAGATAAAATTGACTAAACAATATCCTAGACCGATTAAATTTAAATATTTAGTACCAGTTGTTTAAACTATCAAACATTACTTTATTTATTGAGTCTGATCAAAAATTCGTACCTGAATTATCTCTATAAACTGTCTTTTATTTATTAAATTTGACCAAAAACTGTAAACCACTTTCATTATTTGCTCCTTCAATAAAAAAGATGATAACTTTTATATAGTAATCTATGTACTAATCTTTGGTGAAGCTCAATAAGTGAAGAAATGTTCTAATAGTTTAGTTTAAATGACATATACTAAAATTTGGCAGGCTAAAGATGAGATGCTGCTTAGACAATTTTCTCTTTAAAGATATAAAAACTTAATATTAAATATTCCAAGTGTTTTGTGGGTGTTCTAATCAATATAAAGCGTACATAAAAATTATTTATATAAATTTGAAAAATAACTAAAAATACTACGAACAACCGTCGGTGAACCAAAAAAAATTCCAATTATAACTTATATATAAATTATGATCTATTAAACAAATTTTAATATGTACATCTTCGTCAAAATGTTAATGTGGTAACCGAACAAATAATTTTTATGTTGAAAATGTAATTAACAATAAATTTAGATAGAAATGTAAACACACATATGGATTTGAGGAAAAAGAGAAATGGTTGATTGGTTTGAAAATGCAAAAATGTCCATTTTTATTTCTTGTTGAATCTTTAACTAGTATAATACCCACCCTTGCTATGCACCTATGTAATTTATTTAAGGGAAATTCCGGTTGGTACCCCTGTGGTATGGGGTATTCCGGATTTTGCCCATGACTTTTTTCAAGTTCGGTTGGTACCCCTCAGTTTTTACATATTTTCGGAATATACCCTTCCGTTAAAAAACCCAGTTAACTTTAACGTTTTTTAATAAAAAATAAAAGGAAATTGAAAGAAATAAAACAAATGAAATTGAAAAGAAAAAAAACAAAAAAGAAAGAAAGAAACATATCTCCCTGCTCTCTGCGCTCGAATCCTCTCTTTTCCTCTCTAGAACGAAAATTGAAGATCGACGATCTATGTTCATCTCCTCACTCAGATCTCCTCTCCTAACGAAGACGGTAGCTAAGGAAGACGATTCCTCTTCTCCATATCCCGGTTTGAGCCCGATTAACTGTTTCTTTGTAATTTCAGAAATTTTCTTTGTAATTGCGATTAGGGCTACTGTTTGTTTGCTCTCTGTCGCTCGAACCTCTATTTTCCTCTCTCGTCGTGAACATTGTTGTTTGCGTTTGATTTTGAGTTTATCATTCAATGGGTTGTGGGTCTTGTTTACTTGGGGATTTGGGGTTTTTTTTAATCGCAGAGGCCCAGAGGGATGAAAGGTGAGTGGCTTCTACTTGTTTGATTGAATTGTTAATTGATTGAAATTGGTTGAGTTGTTTGCTGTATGAAATTGGTTGAATAGTTTGTTGTATGAAATTGGTTGAATAATTGCGATTAGAGCTACTGTATGTCTGTTTGCTCTTGTCTTGAACGTTGTTGATTGAATTATTAATTAGGGCTACTGTCTGTTTGCTATTAGGGCCACCACTCAGTTTTCATTTGTTTTATTTCTTTCAATTTCATTTGTTTTATTGCGATTAGGGCACCTGTATGTTTCCATTCATAGAGAAATCCGAAGCACCCCTTTATGAGCCTTTACAAGATGAAGATCATATCATTGGTGAGTGGCTTGTGTTTGTGCTTGTTTGATTGAAGATCAGATTTTGGTTGAATAGTTTAGTGTTTGTTTCATTCTAGTTTGTTGTCTGTGTACATTGTATTGAAGTGCCGGCTGTTTTTTTGCTACTAAGGTAGATGAATTAGACTCATTTTAGATTGTGTACATTGGATTAGTCCGTTTCAGCACATTGTCATTTTACTCAGATTTATACAATCTGAAACGAAGTGCTTGTTGTTTTGTTGGTCATAGTTGTCTTTGCACATTTGCCTTGACTGTTTTCTTGGTAATAAATGGTTGTTTCATTCTAGTTTATTGTTTTTTGATGAGGATGTTGCTGCCATTGAGAAGGTATACACAGGTTGTAAATGACATGTGTTGGATGACGAGAAACAAAGTTCAGTGTTTTCAGATGACTGCACTGGTGGTTTCTTTGTGGATCAGTATATCAGATTCTTGCCAACTTCCGGGCACGCTATGATGGCACTAGGCCTGAAATCTGGGAACAAACCGAAAGGAATGTTCATGCATTCGCGGCTGCCGCTGGTACAAGAGGTACAATTGCCGGAGTTTCCAAGATTCTAAAGGTATCCTTTTTTTACGTCTACTTTTTCATCCTTCATTTCTCATTTTTGAATTGTTGGGTTGAACTTTAAGGTAATGTCTTATGCTTTACAGGATAAGAACCCTAAAATCAAATGCTTCCTGATTGACCTTCTGGCTCGGGTTTGTTCAACAAGGTGACGAGGGGAGTGATGTATACTAAAGAGGAGGCTGAAGGAAAGAGACTAAAGAATTCATTTGATACAATAACCGAAGGCATTGGAATTAATAGACTGACCCAGAATTTTATGCTGGCAAAGCTAGATGGCGCTATCCGAGGCACTGATAAGGAAGGTGTTGAGATGTCTAGGTTAGTATATTTCATTACGCTGCTTTCATGATTGCCTCGTTTCTACCCCTGTGTTAGTCGAGGAATAGCTAATGATTACCATTTACCCGTGTATTGAGAGTTAATCAAGTGAATGATTTGTTGTCCATAAGAGATTAATGTGTACACTATACAATATACTAACTTTTGTATGTCCAGGTTCCTTCTATGTGACAGCGGAATGAGGCATCTTATCAAGTTTTGCAATCCTGAGTACCTTTCTCAGCATGACTTGTGGGGGTGACACTTTGATTTTGGAGTCGAGTTTGGCAAAAACGAGGGCTGAATGGATGAATTTCATTGCAGGGACTAAGATAGAAGCTGCATTTGGGATATGAGTGAGAACCTCAGATCCAACTGCTATGGTTGTGATATTTGTGTCAAGAATATGTGGAATGATATTGAGAGCCACCCAATTTCTTGCAGTGACCTGAATCACGGTATCAACAAGTGCAATAAGAAATGATATGTGATTATGCGAACAATATATAAACTTGTAGGAGTAACATTTATTCACTATGTGATTCATGATAGAATTACTCCCAAACTGTTATACATTTGTTCATGATTGAATGTTAATGTTGTGGCATCATTTCTTGATACGCGCATACTAGTGAAAAGTATACTTTTTAAGCAGCATTATATAACATGTCAATTTGTCAATTGGAACTGGTCATGGTTCAAACACAAAATCTGTATCATCATAAGCTCATCAAACTAATATAAGCTGAAAATCAGAACCAATAAAGCTAACCAATGTAGCCAAGTGTCAGTGGTAACACACTCAAAAATAACAACATGGAACATAGAATTTGCAAAATCTAATGTGCTAATCAGTTTTTTAGCACAATCACTAATATAATCATGTACAAAATAAGAGGTATTTAAACTACGGATTGAAAATATTCCTTCAAATCCATCACTTCTTTCTTCAAGTCTTGAAGGTCATTTTTAGGCGTTGTCGGTGAATCATATTTCGCATCATTTCTTGCTTTATGCTCGCCTTGAACATTAGTCATCTTCGATGCATCCGCCCATTGAAAGAAATTACAAGCATCACATTTGTAATACGACCGATTTGGATTTTTATCAGATCCGGAAATCCTAATGTGAGTTCTTTTTGGAGGTTGACACCTACAATATAAGTCCGCCAATCTCAATGTTGAAGAAGAAGATGTAGTTGAATCCATTATATCTTGAGAAACCTAACAAAAAAAAAACATCAAACAAACATTGCTATTGAATTTCAACATCCTCATCAACAAACAATAAACTAGAATGAATCAACCATGATATGTTCTGAGTAAAATGACAAATCTAAAATGAGTCTAATTCAACTACCTTAGTAGCAAAAAAACAGCCGGCACTTTAATACATTGTACACTGACAACGAACTAGAATTAATCAAACACCAAACTATTCAACCAAAATCTGATCTTCAATCAAGCAAGCACAAGCCACTCACCAATGATATGATCTTCATCTTGTAAAGGCTCATAAAGGGGTGCTTCGGATTTCTCTATGAATGGAAACTAACAGTTGCCCTAATCGCAATAAAACAAATGAAATTGAAAGAAATAAACCAAAGGAAAACTGAGTGGTAGCCCTAATCCCAAACAAACAGTAGCCCTAATTAACAATTCAATCAACAACATTCATGACAAGAGCAAACAGACATACAGTAGCCCTAATCGCAATTATTCAACCAATTTCATCCAACAAACTATTCAACCAATTTCAATAATTTAACAATTCAATCAAACAAGCAAAAGCCACTCACCTTATATCCCTCTGCGATTAAAAAAAACCCCAAATCCCCAAGTAAACAAGACCCACAACCCATTGAATGATAAATTCAAAATCAAACGCAAACAACAACGTTCACGACGAGAGAGGAAAATAGAGGTCCGAGCGATAGAGAGCAAACAAACCGTAGCCCTAATCGCAATTACAAAGAAAATTTCCGAAATTACAAGTTAATCGGGCTCAAACCGGGAATGGAGAAGAGGAATCGCCTTCCTTAGCTACCGTCTTCGTTAGGAGAGGAAATCTGAGTGAGGAGATGTACAGAGATCGTCGATCCTCAACTTTCGTTCTAGAGAGGAAAAGAGAGGATTTGAGCGCAGAGAGTAGGGAGATATGCTTCAGGGAGGTAAGTTTTGTTTTTTTCTTTTCAATTTCATTTGTTTTATTTCTTTCAATTTCCTTTTATTTTTTATTAAATAACGTTAAAGTTAACCGGGTTTTTTAACGGATGGGTATATTCCGGAAATATGTAAAAACTGAGGGGTACCAACCGAACTTGAAAAAAGTCATGGGCAAAATCCGGAATACCCCATACCACAGGGGTACCAACCGGAATTATTTAAATTTTAATTAAAAATAAAAATATAATTTGTTTAATATATCTAAATTTAACAATTTTGAATATTATTTATATTACTAAAAAATTAAAATAAAAATATATAGATCAATCAATGGTTTAATAATTATATATCTTATTATAAAATAAAATAATAGATGTATGGTAAAGATAAAGTGAGTTAAATTAAAAGATAATAAGTTATACAACCGTTCGTAAGTTACAAAAATATAAAATCTGTGAATTAGGGTCCCACATTCCAACCCGAATAATGAATCGAAGCCCGAAGCGATTGGCCCTCACCCGACCTGCCCAATCCGTCTGAGACTGTGAGAGGTAGCATATCCAACTTTAATTCTTACGCGCAAGCGCGATTAGCGCGCACTAGTCAGCTGCCTCAGCTTAGTCTCGCTCAAGAAAGCAGGTTACTTTATTACTCCCGCCGTCAAAATCCCCAAATCTCCTCTTCACAAACTGCAAACCCTAGAGGAGAGGATGACAATGGAGGTTGATGAGGGGACAACCAGCGCTGTGCCGGAGAATATAATGGAATCGGTAAGAAGGACGCTGACCAACGTCCAAGATATCAGTGCCAATTTCGACGAGTTCCTCTCCCTCTGCGACCCTGAAAACCTCGACCAACTCCCACCTCTCGAACGCGCTCAGTCTCTTCTCATCATCGCCAGGCTCACCACCGGACTCTTTGCTCGTAATTTATTTCTTCTCGTATCTCCCATTCCAAACATATTTTTCGTTATTGATGTGAACCTTGCCTTCTTCTGTACAGTGAGTTTAAGATGCACCGGTGTTCATCCTGAAGACCATCGACTTTCAGTCAAGGGAGAAATGGTAGGTTTCAATTTTTGATTCATGATAATTCCGTCATTAGGTCATTGAGGATGATTGTAATTTATATGGTTGTGTTCATAGGAAAGAATAAGCCTGTACCAGGGGAAACTGGAACGCTATTTAAGATTGAGTAAAGGTACATGTTTTCGAGTTATTGTTTAACCAGAACAACTCTGTTTTTCCTTATACATATTCCAATACTCATTATAGCTGTTCTTTTTTGTCACCTTCCTGAAAAGCTCCTCTATTGCCAAGTACTAAGTTGAACTATCAGGCAGCCAACCGTGTTATCCAACATTCTCTGCCCGATCTTAGTGATGGTAGGTGGTCAAATTTATATTAATTTGTTTAGTTATTTCCTCTGGTGTTTTGTGTAATTTGTATCCTTTCTGTTTAATCTATGTAGAACAGAGGCAGAGTTTGAGGGATCTCAGTAAAAAGGAGGGTGGAAGAATAAGTTATATCAACAACAATATGCAAAAGAAGAGGAAATATCATTCTCTTGAGAAAAACGATAAGCCATCTGTTCGAGCTGCTGCTCAAGAATTTCTTGAAAAAGCAGCTCGTGAGCTTCTTGGTGAAATGCCAGAAGGTGTTCAGGGACCTGTAGCTCCTACACTAATTCAAGATTCATCAGATGATGAAGATTTAGAAGAAGAAAAAGAAGACTACGATTTTGGAGAGGAACATGAAGAAGAGGATGTTATTGCTCTTGATTCTGCACCAATATTGATTGGAAGCTCAGAAGAAACTTGACCTCTTTTTACTAATATGGTGGCACTCATGGTTGGTATGTATTTCTTGTAGCTGCAGTTTACAAATTTTGACATCCTCTTATGTTGATGACTATGTCAATACAGTCATCTTAGAAACTAAATTGTTTAGTATCGTAATATGGTGCCTAGGGTGATGAATTTGATTTCGGCTGGAACAACGAGCTTAATCACAGGGTGATAAAGTCTTTGGATTAGTTCTTTCATCCAATTCCATAATAATAATAATAATTACTTAAGGTAGGTAGAGATATGAGTGATTCCTTCACTCATGTCTCCACATTTCAACTAAGATCAGTTGTGAGTCTGAAGGAAGATGCTCTCTGTTAGGTTTCACAACTACTGCATGTTTGTAGATACTATTAAACTGAGATCCACAGGGTTGATATTTTGGGTTCTTATCCATGTACGAGACTACGAGCCTTTGTGAACAAGTGTATAAACAATTTTGTTGCACATTGTTATGTTCGTGACCTCATGCTTGCATTTTCTTCACACTTGCACTTGCCATACAGAAATGATGGAACAGTTAGTTTTGTACTCTATAAAGGGTTCTCCACATGCTATTCTATCAATTTGTCCCTTAAGTTGGTGTTAGTGTAGACATGTAGTGACGGTTTGGTTGGAGCGATGTAATGAAAACGGAACGAAATCGGATAAGAGTAAACAAAGTAAATGAAAAGGATGAGATTAATTTCATGTGTTAAAAAACCTCTAAACAAACATAGGTTGATTCGGAATGATTCTTAGCTCTTCCAAACGAGCCATTAATGTTTTTAGCTCCTGATGTTTTGTTCACTTCCCATATATAATGTTGCATTACATGTTTTTTTACTCTAAATTATGTAAGCATGCTATCCTTACTCTTCCAAAACTCGAAAACAATGGCATAGATTGTTATCCGAGCTAGCTATGACCGATTTTCACGAAGTCTGTCAATGATTTATGATTCGTTTCTTCTATGAATCTAAGGCGAAATCGCTTATCAGTTTTTCCCTTGATTTTCAGGCTTTGCATCCAGTGGCACAGATATGATGACATACAAGAAAGATGTTGTAGATGAATTGAGACAGTAGGTATTATTCGACTTGTGATGTCGAGTAAGAAGGATGTAGTCAATGTTCCATGTTATGGAGGGCAAAACAGTCCTTTTTGTGCTTTCATTATCAGGTGAGGAGGGTGTAACCTTGTTTTAGTGAGTTGAGTTGTAGGTTTCTGGAGTTACTGTGAAAAATGTCTGTGGTTGCCCAAATTTGAAGTTCTTATACACAATTGTTTTGGCTGATGATCAGGGAAATCATTTTTTGAAAAATAAATAATGCTTTTTTTATCATTCAGAAAAAGAAACTATATTCTTAAGAAATCATTTTGACCACGTACGTATACTGGAGTAAACCACCTGTCGAAAGACTGAATGGGTACGCGGCAGCAAGGAATACATACCACGTACCACTCTGCTAATCTCCCACGTTTACACTCTAGCTCAACATAAAAGCACACACAAATGACAACAAACCAGATCCACCAAAAACACACAAATCAAACAGAAACGAAGTAAAATGTCATCTGGAGGAGCAAGTAGCGGCGGTGAAGCGTGGAGGAAGAACGCAGACACCCACAAGATGTCGACGGAGGAGGTGAAGAGAGCCGGAGTGGAAGGATCAATGAGGCCACCTGGGCAGCACCCAGGTGGGGTGCTCCACCAGCGGCGGAGGCTACCAATGAGCTACACCACGATGACCATCGCTGGGCTTGCCATTACCTTCGCCGCTGGTTATATGGCGTTGTATGCTAACAAAAAGCCCGAGGCCACCGCCACTGACGTCGCTAAGGTTGCCTCTGGTGTGGCTCAGCCGGAGGACACTCATCCTAGAAAGTAGAGCCGTTCCTTTCGCGGACGTGTGTGTAATTTTAAATGCGTGTTGAACTTGAAACCCTTTTGATCAAGTTTAGCAAAGAGAAGTAGACTACTTACCTGTGTTTGTCTTTTGATTAATTACTCGACTTCTTCAATTAAAATAATAATCGCAATTAGTGATTAGTTTTGATTTTATCATTGGGACGGTAGAAGATATATGGTGAAGGTACGCATGTTAGAGTCTGTCAGAAGATATGTTAGAGGTGAGAGATGATGCTGGACGAAAAACGCACGTAGCTTGTTCAGATCGAAGGATCCGATTTTTGTCGGCGAACAACCCTCTCATATTATTTAAAAATATGAGGTTGATAATGAAATTTGGATCATTTCTAGAGATGTGCGTGCCAGCCTTACGTAGAGGCCGTTTCCAAGATATGTATTTTAGTTTAAAAATGATAATGTAATGGGAAGTTATTGTCTTGTTAAGTCGTTGCTTCAAAATCTCTTTAGACGTAACCTCAACCTCACTTTATACACATCTTAAGGTCCGTTTGCCGGAATCGAAAACGGAATGAAAACTAATCTACTATATATATATATATATATATTGTTCATAAAGTTTTCCGAAGTGATTGAAGTTGAATTTGATTATTTTTGATATCTTATAGCAAAATAAAATAAAATATAGAGAGACAAGTGTATTTTACTTGAAATTATCAGAAATAATTCCATAAAATTTCATGAATAACGATATAAATATGAATAAATTTATTTTCATTCAGTTTTCGTTTTAAGAGTTGGAACCAAACAAACTCTAAATATATATCGATAATATATATTGATATTGACTAGCTACTTATACATATGGATGATAGCTTCTTTTCTTTTTAATCATCTTCAACTTAAAAGTATTGGCCAATATAAATTTAATAATTATTGTTTTTATTATTAATTGATTTTATGATAAAATCTGCATAAACTTGGACTTCACGGCCTGTAATTAAAAATTAATAATTTATACTAAAATACAACATGTCGGTGATTTTGCCTTTTTTTTCTAGATGAGTGGTTGCTGACCGATTGACTCATTTAGAAATTTTGAACCCTAACCCATCATTTTCTGACGATCCCGAATTTCGAGTTGTTATCTGGAAGATATTAACCCTTTTTTTTGAAAAATAATAATAAAATATTCAAAATAATCCTATAGCAACAAAAATACAAAAAAAAACTAATAATGACATTCAAATTTTGAATAAACTAAAAATAGATTATTGAACGAAAATTTTATATACATTAAAAAGATTTTTAGGGACAATCATCACAATAATCCGCATGATCGAACACACATTATCCTCACAATATCATATTTCTACAAGATCTTCACAATATCATTTACCATAACTATAGCCTAATAAAATCTCAAAGACTCGTACTTTACTTTAAAAAAACGTAGCCCATCAAGAACAGAAGCATCGATACCCAATTGAAACCCAGAATATTCTGTCCAAATCTCCTCCACAATCACCTCTTTCCACTTTCGACTACAGCCAGGAAACAAGCAATTGCCCATCAGCCTACCTAGTTTATGTCGTGCTTTTCACTTTCACGTGTTTTTTTGGAATAAACTGCGAATACCCTCGGAATATTCCATCCCAAAACAATGAATTATTAACAATATCGAAGAGTTATGATATGAAATATAATTTAAGTGATAAAGGGTTACTTCAATCCAAAGGATAAGTAAATCTACAGTAATATTCCTTTGGAATCACAGAATATTATTCTATTCTCCTCGTCTCTAAGCTTTGAAATTTCCATACCCTATAAAAACCTCTTCAAACCTTCATACTATACACACAGAAAAGAAATTACCAAATTTAAAGCTTTCAAATTTCGCGATTTTCATTGAGATGGAAGGTATTGTTGTGGTTTTCGACTTCGATAAGACCATTATCGAAGTCGATAGTGATAATTGGGTGGTTGATGAATTGGGTTTCACTGATCGATTCAATCAGCTTCTTCCTACCATGCCATGGAACTCTCTCATGGTATATATATATGTCGCTTTCTTTCATTCTTCTCCTCTTTGCTTCAATGCTCAGTTTACTGATTTTTTTCAAAATTTGCAGGAGACGATGATGAAGGAAATGCACGAACAAGGAGTTACAGTTAATGATATTGCTGAGGTTTTGCATAGGGTTCCGATTCATCCACGTGTCATCCCTGCCATCAAAGCCGCTCACGCTGCTGGGTAATTTTTTTTCCTTTATAACTAAAAACAGTTAGGTTACTAAAGAACACGAAGTTTAAGATATCATAAAAGTTGGTGTTCGAGGTCGTTGCACCCAGATAAATTAATCGGTCATCAGCATAGTTTATCTCTAAAATATGTCTAATTCAAAAACATTGGTGTTGGGAGGTTGTTGCACCCGGACAGTGTCTAATTCAGAAAAATTGGTGTCACCCAGATAGAATCGGTCAAAAATATATTTTATATCTAAAATATGTCTAATTCAGAAAATTAGTGTTGGGAGTCGGTCAGCCACATATCTTTATCTCTTTGAAAATATGTCTAATTTGTACAGGGTCGGAGTAATGTTTACTATATGATTTTATGTGATTTGTATAGTTTTTCTAACAATTGGGTTAATTGCAGGTGTGATTTGAGAATTTTGAGTGATGCGAACACGTTCTTCATAGAGACGATACTGAATCATTTAGGTATTCGAAGTTACTTCTCGGAGATTAACACAAACCCAGGATACGTTGACGGAGAAGGAAGGCTGAGGATAGAGCCGTACCATGATTTCACCTGTAAAGCTCCTCATGGCTGCGATCTGTGTCCTCCGAACATGTGCAAGGGGAAAGTGATCGAGAGGATGCTAGCGGAGCAAGGGAGCAAGAAATTCATCTATCTCGGCGATGGAAGCGGCGATTACTGCCCAAGCTTGAAGTTGAGAGCCGGCGACTTTGTGATGCCGAGGAAGAATTTTCCGGTGTATGATCTCATTGCTTCAAATCCTAAGGTTGTTACAGCTGAGGTTCATGATTGGACGGATGGGGCCCAGATGGAGACTGTCTTGCTCCGCCTGGTTGACGTGGCTTCCGCCGCCCGGTTGTACACGTGTGGTGACTGCAAGTTTGAGACTTTTGTTCCGATGGGTGTCGCCGGTGAATCGATGCTCAAGGCTCTTCCTGTTCCTCACTAATATGTGGAAATTGATTTTTAGGTGTTTTTGTTTTGGATTTTGTCTAATCATACCACTTAACTATAATTCAGTTATTGGTGTGCCATCTATCGGTTGTAGACCAAATATTTCGGAATTAAACAAAGATTTCTTTATGCATATATAAGTAGAGAACAAAGCCTGTGTTTCCAAATTGATCTTCGAGTAATAAACATCTATACCAAAAGAAGAGAGATGCTCTCTTCTCTCACCTAATCCCTACGCCCGGCCTACCCCACCTTGCGCAGCCCTGGCTGAGCCACCCTCCCCTCCCCCCTCTCCCCTCCCCAAACACCACCCAATGGCTGGCTCCCGGAAAGGCCGACGCCGCAACATCAAACTCTCCGAACTCCCTGGAGCCGCTCCCACCCCACGATCCAAAACCAACGCTTGCTTTAACCCCAGCCATGAAGCTTCTCCTGAACCCATACCTGATGAGCTCATCCGATCAAACAATCTCAGGCACCTTCCAAAACGCGCCATCCCACCCACACTATCATCTGACCTTGCTTTCCCGCCGCTGAGCCCACGATCGATCTACCCGCCACCTCCAAGTACGCACGCAACCGAAACCTACAACACCCTCTCTACCCCATCTGAGACTTGCTGTGTCATGCGCCCAACACCTACCCCCCACGCGCCACCTGATTCTCTACCCGACCTACTCCCTTCCATGAATGGACCTGATTCTGTCCTTCCACCTCCCCCCTCCTCGGATACCCCAAAAGCTGGCGCCGATGTGGATAGCGCTGATTCCGAGGCTGTTGAACCTCCAACATTACGTGACCCCTCGACTCCTGCCCCATCGAGTTCCCCCCAAATCCCCATAATGCATGCTTGCATTAATAGCCCTATTACCCACGTCGACCCTCCAGCCTCCTACTGCGAAATTGTGACCAAAAGCTTAACCTGGAACCATGTTCCCCTTCCTTTCATACCTGGGCTTGATTCGGGAATCATCCCTTTCACAAACGAAGACATTGACGTAACCATGCAGAAGTGGAACCTTACCCTCATCGGTTTTCCACTTGGAAGCCCTATTTCCTTCCCAAGACTCTCCAAATTCACCGGAGAACATTGGAACACAATCTCCAAACCTAAAATGCTCCGGAACGAAAACGGGATATTCGTTTTCCATTTCGCTAACGAAGATGATCTCCACACTATCCTCCTGGGCAGCCCTTGGATTGCCAATGGCTCCACCACCCTGCTACTGAAACGATGGACAACCGATCTTCCCCTGGACTACTCCAGTCTTCATTCTGTGCCGGTCTGGGTCTCCCTTCATAACCTCAACTTTCGATTCTGGTCTAAGACAATGCTAGCCAAGATTGGGTCCGCACTGGGGACTCCCATCCTCACCGATGCGTGCTCAATCAACCAAGATCGACTTGGATATGCCCGCATCCTCGTTGAAGTTCAAGCGTCCCGCCCATTGCTGCGTGAGATCACTCTTGCTGGACCTAGCGGCGCCACCTTCGCTCAGAAAATCACCTATGACTGGTTACCTCCACGTTGCGACTCATGTCTTATATTTGGACACTGCTGCCAAGTCCCCAAGCCGCCAATTCCTGCGGTTGGCTCACGCATTCCTTGGAATGATAAGCCCCCCAAGATCCCCTCCCTAAACCTTAACCACAAACTCCCCCCTTTACTCCCCACCCCTGACCCTTCCCAGAAACTCTTCTGCACTCCTCCTGAACCCAGTACCCCTTACAACCCTCCCATAACTCAACAGAATGCTACTACCTCACTACCGGAGGTTGCCTCCAACACGCCGTTGGCCTTACCACCTGAATCTACCTCCGAAGGCCTTAATCACACCAACTACCTCTTGTTCCCCCTCCACCATCCCCCAATCCAAACACCTACCTCCCCTACTACCGCTTACCTCTCCCAAAACACCACTCTTCCCTCCATATCCTCAACTCCTACCCCATTGATCGCAAGTGCAATCAATGATTCAACCACCCTTGTTTAATGTCAGTCCGAGCCTGCGCTTGGAACATCAGGGGCCTCAACGACCCCCTGAAGCAAAATGCTGTCCAGTCTCTTGCTAAGAAGCATCACCTCAACCTCCTTGCCATTCTTGAAACCCGCCTCCGCTCAGACAATGAACGTAGACTAGCACCCTCTCTCTTCCCATCCTGGAATCAGATTTCAAATTCCTCAACTGCCCACAACTGTCGTATCTGGGTGTGGTGGGATCCGACATCAATTAATGTTACCACCACCCTCATCACCGACCAGCTCATTCACTGCCTAGTCACCAACCCCCTCCCAAACCCCAACCAATAAACGTTTGCTGAGTTCTCTTTCGTTTACGCTCATAACGCCTTGGAGGAGCGTGTTGGACTCTGGAACTCTATTGCAACCCTGCGTTTGCTCAATCCCAGTACCCCATGGGCCCTGATGGGCGATTTCAATGTCAATCTCTCCCCCGACGAAAAAATCACCAACTGCCAACATCACTTCTCCCAGACCTCCGATGAGATCGAAACCTGTTTTGAGCATAACGGTATCTCAGACCTCCCCTTCTCCGGTTGCAAGTTCACCTGGACCAATAAGCAACTCGAGAACCGCATATGGAGCAAGCTTGACCGTATCATCTCTAACAACGCTTGGGTCGCTACCTACCCTGATTCTCTTGCTCACTTTTGTATGGCGGGCATCTCCGATCACTCTCCTGCTTTACTCTTCACTGAGCACTTATCCCCTCGGAGATCCTTCCCATTCCGTTTCAACAACCAATGGATCAAGCACGAAAAATTCCTGGATACAATTAAAGATTCCTGGACTGCTGAGATAAACGGTAACCCCATGTTCAGGCTTGCAACAAAACTGAAACGGCTCAAGCCCTCCCTGAAGAAGTTTCCCAGTATCAAATTGGAGGAACTACACTCTAACCTCGATGATCAACGCAGACAACTCGAGAATGTGCAAATGAAATTACAGACTGATCCCCTCAACCCTGATCTCCTTACCCAGGACCGGAGAGCTTCTCTTGCCCTCAAAGACTCACATTCTAAGTTGCTCCTGACCCTGGGACAACTTTCTAAAGAGAAATGGGCCAAGTTCGGGGACCAGTGTACTTCTTTCTTCTTCAGGGGCGTCAAGAAGCGTAGAAGTAAGAACTTAATCACTCCTATTAAGGGACCTAACGGTGAGATGGCATACGACCCTGAGAAATATTGTGAACTGCTGGTTAATCACTTCAAGGCAACTCTCGATCCCCCGAATCCCACTCCCAGACGCCCTCTTCCGCCTATCAGACTGCCTTCCCTTAGCTTGTCTGAGGCCGACTCTCTGATTGTGCCGGTTACCCCCTGTGAGATCAAGAATGCACTCTTCAGCATCGCTAACCATAAAGCACCGGGGCCGGATGGGTATAACTCTCTCTTCTTCAAGGAAGCCTGGTGCATCATCCACAATGATTTCACCCTTGCCATTCAGGACTTCTTCGTAAACAAAAGGATGCTCAGGCAGATTAACCACACCACCATTTCCTTGATTGCCAAGCATGACTGCCCCTCCACACCTTCGGACTTCAGGCCCATTTCCTGCTGCAATACAACCTACAAGACCATATCCAAAATACTAGCCAGGAGACTCAACCATATTCTCCCTAGTATCATCAGCCCCAACCAAAGCGCCTTTGTCTCGAAACGTTCCATAAAACACAATGTGCTGCTATGTCAAGAACTCCTTCACAAGTATGGTCGGCAACGCATCTCACCCAGGGTCGCCTTGAAAGTCGACATCTCCAAGGCATTTGACTCTGTGAGCCATGAGTTCTTGCTCCACTGCCTGCGTTCGATGAACTTCCCTGATGCTTTCATCTGCCTGGTTCGCGAATGCATTGGAACTGCCTCCTACTCAATCAATGTTAACGGTGAGCTTAAGGGTCATTTCAAGGGTTCTCGTGGGCTTAGACAGGGTTATCCCCTCTCTCCTCCACTATTCGCCATTGCAATGGAATTCTTATCCAGGCTCATTACCGAAAGAACCGCTAACCCAGACTTTAATTTCCACCCCAAATGCGCTTCCCCTGCCATATCACACCTTGCCTTTGCAGATGACCTTCTCCTCCTGTGTCGTGGAGATGATAAGTCCATCTCTATTCTCATGGATGCTCTCAATGACTTCGGTACCTGCTCCGGACTCCTTCTCAATCCCACCAAGTCGCACTTCTTCACTGGTGGACTGAATCAGAACGAGATTGACATTGTGGCTCGACTCACTGGCATGAGCCTTGGCACCCTACCATTCCTCTACCTTGGAGTCCCTCTCGGAAGTAAACGGCTTCTTATTCACGACTTCCTTCCTCTTATTCACAAGATCACTAGACGAATCCACTCCTGGAACGCGAAAGCCCTCTCCTACGCCGGTCGTACTCAGCTTGTCAAAACTATTCTGTACTCGGCCAGCCAATACTGGTGTTCCTTGTTCTTCATTCCTGCCAAAGTAATCAACATCATCAACAGGCTCATGAGATCTTACATCTGGTCGGGCATTACCTCCAGCAAGCGTGCGCTGGTCGCATGGGAGACTGTTTGCACTCCCAAATTGGACGGTGGGCTCTCCTTCCCTGATCTTGGTACCAAGAACAAAGTTGCCCTCTCCAGTATTTTGCTCGATCTTGATCGCAACTTCCCTTGCCTTTGGAATTCTTGGGTCGCCAGGCACTTGTTAAAACGGGGTGAAAGCATCTGGAATTGCCCCATTAGAAACTCCCACTCGCACTTCTGGAAATCTCTACTCGGCCTTAGAGATGCCCTCACCAGCCTTCCCCCTGGTGCCTTTGCTAACTCGAATGTTTCCCTCGTTCGCAAGACGATATATGACCACCTCAGACCGCCTATCTCAACTCCCCACCCATCCCCCTACAAAGCTATCTGGCTTCCATCCAATACCCCCAAAGCCTCCTTTATTGCTTGGCTTGCGTATCATAACCGCCTCCCCACTCTTACGAAAATCAGGGAATGGAACCTCACCAACGATGATACCTGTAAACTATGCAGCTCAGCACCCGAAGACGGTAATCACCTCTGGAATCTATGCAGCTATAGCTCCACAGTTTTAGACATCGTTTCGCGATGGCTGAACATCGCTCACCCTGCCCCCTTCCTTGATGACATTTGGGGCTGGATGGCTTCCTGGTCAAGATCGAAGCCTCGCCCAATGGATTGTGCTCGAATTGCTGCTATTGTTGCTTACATCTATCACATCTGGACTGCTAGGAACAAGCTCCTCTACTGTCAGACCTTCATCTCCCCAATCGACAGTGCCTGGATGATCATTCGGAGTGTTAAGACTCACTTCACTCAAAATTGGAGAGGCAGAACTGTCCTCACTCGCGACATGGCCGCCTCCCTCAACATTGCTTTACAATTCGCCTAATCCCTCCGTTCGATTGAAGTCTCGCTTTTCCCCCTTTCTCATTGTTGCACTTGCACTTGTCTGTTGATCTACTGATGTTGCGTTGTTTGACAACCCCACTCGAATGTACCTTCCCCTCTTCACTCTAATACAATTAACATTTCAAAAAAAAAAAAAAAAAAAAAATTGATCTTCGAACTTGACACTCATCCTCTTCAGCGTGATCTTTGGTCCACATGGGTCAGCAACAACATTCTTAAGATCTGCTCTATCTGGACCTGCGAGCCTAGTTACAAATTCAGCTACACTTGAAACTCCATTCTTAAAGGCAGAGATGAAATCCTGAACATCCAGAATACTCTTAACGGCCAAAACTTTGCTTCCATCACTAAAAAACCGAACGGTAACTTCTCTACCTTTTCTGCTTACAACCTCCTCAAGTCCCAACTTGGACCAAACTAGTACTAGCAGCATACGGGACTTTGAGCTAGAGAGCAATACCGAGCTGTTTAGCCCAAATGAGGGTGGTTTGAGATAAATCTTTCCTGTGATATGATGCATGATTCTTGATGGCTTGAATGATGAAGTGGGTACTGGAGGACTCATGGATGTGAAGGTGGTTATGAATGAGCTCATTTCGATCAAATGAAAATTAAGCAATAGTTGTTTCTTTAAGGCTACACTGATCAAAGTTCAAGCTTTCCTTCTGATTTATCCATATCCATCATGCACCAATGACTAATTTACAATAATCTACCATGTCCACCTACCAACAAGCAAATTCATAACAATATAAATCTAAATGAAATGCAAATTATGAAATAGTTGGCTTGACAACTTATAGTGTCATATATAAATGAGTTTCTTTTCGACAATAATTCACAAGTTTAGTGAGAGTAATTTTTTCATATCTATACACATGAAAACAATGAAATCAAGTAAGCTATTATTGTCTTCTTAAAATTTTTTATACAATAATACAATTACGTGAAAGTTTAAGCATTACCTATTTACATGTTCATCCTCTAAAATTTCCTCAACACTAGTGTTATTGTTGAAGTTACACCTACTTTTTCACAAATAGTCAATCTTGTGCACAAATTGAGGCTACCCGATATCCCTATATAACCCGAATAATTTCCTGATCAAAACCGATCCGACCCGAAACAAACCGCTAAAAGTAAGCTTATTTTAACCCGATCTTGCTGTGACCCGATCCAAGCTCAACTTGTTGGTCCCGTTTGACACCTCTAGTTACTAGTTATTGTGCTTTCCTGGGAAAGGCTCTTGTTCCATGGAAGACTAAGAAACAAAAGATTGTTTAAGTCATCAGTTGAGAGTGGAGACCAAGCAATATCCTCTCTTGCTAGTGAGGTTGTTTGGCTTGAAGGGTTATTATCTGATCTTCATGTTCATATTCCACTACCGATTCCTATCTTTTGTGATAACAAGGATGCTCAGTATTTTACAACTAATCATGTGTACCATGAGTGAACCAAACATTTGAGAATTGTATTAAAATGTTAGGGATGAAGTGCAGAAAGGCTTCTTATCCTATGTACATGACTACATGCCAATTCTCTCTTCAACTTGTTGATGTACTCACTAAAGCTTTGGGGAGAACCAATATCGATTTCTTACATCCAAGCTCGGTCTTGTTTCATCTCATCATCCATCGTGAGGGGTATATATAGATACTATATGATGTTGTGTGTAAATAGAATAAAAGTGAAGGGTCTTTTCTGTAAATAAACATTGTCTATTATTAACAAAATAGGTTAAAAGTTGTTAACAACTAATTATCAATTACTTAATTCAATGTAATAGTAAAGAACTTCATCATCTACTCGGATGTTTGGGGTGCTTCCCTATTGCTTTCTATTAATGAAAATTGCTATTTTGTTTTATTTGTTAATGATTATACAAAGTTTGTGCGAATTTATTCTTTGCAAAGCAAATAGTAGGTTCTTTCCATATTTGTGCAGTTCCATGCCATGATATAAACACCATTCTTCACTACAATTATGTTAACTACAAAGTTGTAGATCTTCAATTTTTATTTCTTTAACATAAATTTACCTCGAAACTTCAATCCTCAATCAATATAGATGTCTTTCACGATGTACTTGGCCCCAATGAGAATTGAAACTCGTACCCAGACAGCTTTCATCATTCTTATACATTTTTAGCATCGATCATCTTCAACACGAAACAAACTAAAGTAGAAACTACAATATAAAATATAAAGGATTTATGCGCTGTAGGAATATAAACCAAACCAAATAAGATATGAAATGCATGCATATGATCAGTTTATATATGTTTTCACAAATCAACTTCAAGAATTTACTATCTCTAGACATGTTTTCTTAAATGAGGAAAATTTTCCTTTCGCAGTCTCGCCTCCGAAGGATGTTTGCCCATAGTCACCACTATCACCACAAATGACCCTCCCAACTCTCCTTGATTTGGCAGCCTCGCCTTCCCCATTACCCTCCCTGTTGATATGCCAACCACTCATTCCCACACTCCTAGCCCTCCGCATTACTGGAAACCCATCGTCTCCTCCCGAGCAAAAGAAAAACCAACTCCATACGATATCCTTAGTTACTACCGTCCTACTGCCCATAATTAGCACCCAATGACCACTCGAGCCGGCCATCACCAAATCTCTTCACCCTCATCCCCTCGTCAACAAACTTTCCACCATACCAATTGATATACCAAAAACGGTTTCTCAAGCTCTTAAACATGAATGTTGGTAGCTTGCAATGCGAATTGAATACGAGGCCTTAATGAAAAATAAGGCTTGGTCTCTCGTTGACATACTAATTTTGTCGGATGTAAGTCGATTTTCAGTATCAAACGACACCTGGATGAACCAATCAAACGTTACAAAGACCGATTGGTTGCCAAGGGCTTTAGTCAAGAGGAGGGCATCCTCTTCTTCGAGACATTCAATCCGGTGATCAAACTCACGACTATCCAACTTGTTCTTTCCATTTCATTATCGAAGGATGGGTGATTAAACAACTCGACATCAACAATGTCTTCCTGACAATCTTTTCGAGGAGGTTTATATGAAGATTTCGGAGGGGGTTCGTGGACAAATCTTGACCCTCTCACGCTTTCCGGCTGCGCAAGGCTTTTGTTATTGCAGACTTGAAAAGTATTTGAGACGAGTACTTTAAAAAGTAGTTGAATGCTTCAAACTACAACATAGATTATATTGGTACAACATTCATCTTTTCATGGGTTATAAACCAATTATAGAAGCAGCTTATGATTATTCTTTTAGATGCAGAGGACATGAAAAGTATTAAAAGCGAGCACTTAATGAAGCAAGACACAGATTATCAAGGATAGACCTCAATAACTGATCTAATTCCAAGAACAGGATAAATCTTATATCCTCCAGCAAATCCAGCATCATCGAAGATCTTCTTCCATTCCTTCTCACTTCTCTCTTTACCAGCGACTATCCCCATCATCTGCATGTCGAACAACAATTGTGTCCGTTGAAGCTTATCGTCGCCATCATCCTCGTTGTTTATCACAACTTCAATGATTATCACTTTCCCTCGCCCTCCATTGCCTGTGACAGCATTTCTGCACTGCTTTAAAATCCTCACGGAGTCTTCGTCATCCCAGTCATGGAGTACCCACTAATTAACATGCATATACAGATGATTAACCTAACTGTATTATTAATTCTTTATGGACTGTTTGGTTGTAATCAAGTGTAATGTGTTACTTTACCTTTATCAAGACTGCATCTGCAGAAGGGACATGCAGAAACATATCCCCAGCCACAAACTTCAAATTCTCAGTTTCTTCCGAGGCTTCGACCACCTGAGGTAGATCCAGTACCGTACACTTCATCTCCGGGTACGCGGCGGCAATGGGCCGAACCAGCCCCCCGATCCCACCACCCACATCGACCAGCGACCGCACTCCTCCGAATAGGGCTCGACTCAACTCATCGTTGGCAACGAGCACACTTGCTACCATTCTCGAGTCCCCGACCATGGCGTCGTTGAAGTTGCGGTTCAACTCGTGGTCGTGCTTCATGCACTCCCAAAAAGACATCCCGTGAACTGTGTGGAACGGCGTTTGATCAGTCCCGCTTTGAAACCACCTGGTTCGATTCAAATAGTGCAAAATTCAAAGAGTTGAGCCATATAATTAACATCTTTATTCACAATGAGTGCAGTGGACCTGCTTAGCCCGAGCCACGAGTCCATTAACTTGTGTCCAATTGCGAAGAGAAGGTGGGGCTTGACGGTGAAGGGATGGTCTTGTAGGAGGAACTGTGAGACAGGCGTGAGCCCGTAGGCAGTTTCTTCTTCGGAGCCAGGAAGCCGGTGTTTCGAGAAGTGGCCGGCGTGGGAGAGGATGCGCATCAGCTGAGGGAGGAACCGGGTCTTTTGCGGGTGGATCGTAAGGGCTTTACACAGCTCGGCTAGCGTCATGGGCTTTCCATGTCGGTTGATGGCGTCGGGGATGCCGAGTTGGACGGCGCACTTGAGTGACATGGGCATTATGAAGCCATATAAGTGCCTTGCGAAGTGAGCGTTTGCATTTAGAAGCTCGCTCACTTCGCCGCCGCCGCTGATGTGATCGGCTGAATCCATTGCTATCAACTTATGTTTGCTGTAAAACAAATGTATATCGTATGGTAGCAACTTTTAGTTTTGCCATTGCTTCCCTATTTATAATAGGATAAAGTTTCTGACTAGGGGTGAGCATTAGCCGCATCTCCAAAACCTACCCGAATCCAACCAAACCGAATCTAAAATCGATTTTTCTGAAACGTGGATAAAAAACCGAACGTATAAAAGTAGGTTCGGTTTTAACTTGAACCTAAAATCAAAAATATGAAATACTAGAACCTAAAACCGAACCTATTAGGGGTCAGTTTCGGTTCGATCTAGGTTTTTGAACATAAACGGAACTAAAAAAAAGTAATTGCTAATATGGTTATATGAATCAAAGCTTGTTTTTTTTTAATAATAATTCGATTTTTTCGATTTATCCTTCGATTTTGCGGTTTTTAACCGAAACGTAAATTTTTTGAAATGCAGACAAAGACCGAACCTAAATTGTCAATTTAAATTCGGTCTTGACCGAAACTACTCAATTCGGTAAACCGAATCTAACTTGCAGAGCCCTCCCTAATAAGATTACGTACGTGCATCTTATAATACTAAATTATTTTGATATTATGCATGAACCACAACATTTACATACACAATCCGGTACAGTAGTTGGTCCATGCGGTCCTGGGCCCAGGGTCCCCAACAATTAAAGGCCCGGTATGTATAACTAAATTACAAAATACTCAGAAAATTATTTTACGAAAAAGCTAAATGCACGAGGCTTGTTTTACTAGCGTAAAAAACAAACGCATTCTGATGGCGCTCAACAAGTAAAAAAACAACAACAAAGTATTTGAGCGTCTGCGCCTTCCGAAGGCGTTCAAATCTTTAATAAAAAAAGGGCAAAAATAAGAAAAAACATGGGTTTGGGCGCCAGCACCCCTTTTTTATTTATTTTAAGATTTGAGCGCCGTCGCAAAGCGCTCAGATCTATTTGAGCGCCACCGCGTTCATATTCGGTACCAAATAAATTTAAAATTGTGTATATAACACACCCCTTATTTTACTCTGTAAAATTGACATTTCAATACAAAATGCAGTTTTTATACTTTTTTTAATCTATTGGAGATAGGTGAAAGGAACAAACCCCTCCTTAAACGACGTTGTTTAGGTTTAAAGAAAAATAAAAAAATCAATTGAAACGACGTCGTTTTGATTTTTAAAAAAAAAAAAACTATGAAGCTTAAGATGGTCGAAACACGCCGCCCTGACTCCTGAGCCCGCGATTCTGAGTCTCGACCGTAGGTCCTCAACCTCCTCTCACGCACACGCAGCGACGGCAGCGTCGCAGATCCTTCACCGTCGGCCGTCGCATGTCTTCCGTCTCCGGCCGTCCTAGGCGGCTAGATTGCTCGCCTGCTCTGCTGTTAACACAATCGCAACTCGCAATCCTCAGCCTCCTTCTCCTCTTCAGTTTCATTCTTCCATAATCTTCACTTCGATTAATTCTTCTAGCAACTCAGTTACTCACTTACTCAGCAACAACAAGGTAAGATTATTTATGTTAGAAATTTTCTATTTTGTTTTAGTTTTATTTCTTCTTCATCAACTTCACTTCGATTCTTCTTCCCCTCTTCAGTTTCATTTTTACATCAACTCAGCAAGGTCTTCAGTTTTAATTCTTCCAACATCTCTACAACACAAACAACAAGGTAAGATTAATTCTTTGAAATTTTTGTTCAATTGTCAGTTTTAATTCTCCAGCCTTCAGTTGTAATTCTTCTTCTTCGAAGTTTTTGTTCGAATTCGATTGTCTTCTACTATTTGATGAATAACCTAAAATCCTGAATGAATGGAGACTACCAGTTGCTGATTGTCTGATTTATGCAAACAATTTGAAATAATGATAGCATTGTGTTCGATTATGTGTTGATTGTGTTATGTTCGATTATGCTAATTGTGGTATGTTCGATTATGCTGATTGTGTTGTTTAATTTGTTAAGTTGGATACTTTTAGATTTTAAAAATTCAATTGGGTTCGAACTAAATTTGTTAATAGGATGATTAAGATTTAGTAATATAAACAAGTATCTTATTCGGAAGAAGGTATTGAAATTAAGTGTTGGAAATTCAAGTTCAACTCCTAGTGTTAATGTTGGTGCATCAAATGAAAATAATGTTAGAAATGACGTTGTTGGTGAAAAAAGAGCTCGACATCTCCGTAACATCATTCAGTGCACGTTAAACTGAAAGTCAATTGAAGTCTTTAGATCGAATGGGGACTTTTAAGTATATATCCTACGCGACCAGTCCCCCCTTACATTATATTTTGGTTCCGACACTGGTTCTATACATGCTTGATGGTGTATGCTCCAAAAGACGTTAAGTTCCAAGAAACATGAGCGGAGCATAAACATGCTCAAACTTGACTCGTTTATAAATGAACGAGGTTGAGTCGAACTTTTTTCTGAGCCGAGCCCGATTAGCTTCACTAATATCAGTCCTATTGTGTTATTTTAGTCAAACGTGATGAGCTTTAATCGAACGTTAAATTTCATACTATCTTTAAAATATGTTTGCATTTAACTCATTTATAAAAGGAGAAAATTGCTTAAATAGTACCCATCTTTTAGGCCGACTGAACTTTAGTACCCCGTCTTTTAAACTATCAAAACGGTACGTCACCTATTAAGTCTGATCAAAGATTAGTACCTGGATTATTGTTCACACATTAAGTAAAAGGGTAATGACAGTTGCAATGAGACATACATGTTCAACAAGAAACAAATGGGAAAGTTCTAGGAGCAAAGCTATTGTTATAACTTAACGTGTTAAAAGTAATGCAGATACTAATCTTTGTTCGGACTCAATATGTGAGGTACCGTTATGATAGTTTAGAAGACAAATTACTAAAGTTTAGTTAGCCTAAAATCTAAAACATAGATGCATCAATTGTATAATCCCGGCTTTATTTTGTTTTCGAAAGAAAGTAGGTTGTATATTTTAGTATTGCTAGGCCGAATCATCATAATTTCTCAAATCTCAAGCTACGAATGCAGAAATCTATGCTAGCTATTAGAAGTCAAGCATGACTAATATATATATTTATATGTAAACAACCTATAACTAATTTAATACCCACGGCATAGACGGTTGAATTATACTAAAATTATTAATATTTATAAATTATAATTATTGTTTAGAAGATATTTAAGTGTTAATTATTTTGAACTTGTTGTCCTGGATCCACTTTTTATCTAATTTTTTTTAATAATATAAAGATTTAAAAAACACAGGACTCATAACTATAATTATAAAACCCTTAAATCACTCTTTTAATTTTTAAAGAAGCAATTAAAAGCAAACTAGTAAATAAGAATATTATTACCTTAGAAATTTATATACAATGTATGATTAGTAGCTAAAAGTAAATATCTGGTACATCCAGATTGCTATTCGTACCACCCGTTCCATGCTATGAGTACCACATTTACGCCTACGCATCGCGTACACGTAGCGTTAAGACCAATATGAGCTACGCGTCTAGCATGCGTAGGCGTAAGCACTTTTTTTTTTTAGAAAAAAATTATTTATTTGAGCGTCGGCTCCTGACGCCAGCGCTCAAATTGTAAATCTGGTTAAAATTCCGGTGTTTTTCGATGTAAAGTGTGAAAAGCGCTCAAATTGTAAATCTGGTTAAAATTCCGGTGTTTTTCGATGTAAAGTGTGAAAATTGCGTTGAAAAAAAAAGGGTTCGCTCATATTAATTTTTTTTTGTTTAATAAAAAACAAAAAAAAACCGCTAACTACGACTACACAACGCGTAGTCGTACAAGCGGTATGAATAGCAATAAATGTGGTACATACATAGTGCTTTTATATGATAACTATTGATTAATTATTGGGAGAATTTGACATACTAGGCTTTTTTTAGTTTTTGTTTAAGAAAACGTACCCCAAATTTTTTACCACTTTCATTTAATAGTAGGTAAAAATTATTAACCCTTCTATTAGAAAGAAAAAATAAATGATGTTTGTTATTTGTTATTTAAGTATAATTTTTAATTTTTAATTACTGAATTTGTTTTCTTTTATTATTTTTCTTGCCTTTTTTTATTTATTTTTTATTTTCTTTTTTATTTTCTGGACTGAATTTCTCATACCGGAAATTCTCATACTAGAATTTTTTTCATAACAGAATTTTTTTCATACTAAAATTTTTTCATACCAGAATTTTTCATACCAGAAATTTCATACGAAAAGTTCATACCAGAAATTTCATTACAGAAATTTCTGAATTAAAACTAGCGGCACAATCAGCACTTGATCCTTGTGCTTTCCGTCCGCTATTTATTTTTGTTTACATAATACTTTTATTTTGAGACAATTTTAACATATAATTCTCTACTCAAATAATGCTCAACTCCTCCACGTCTTGTCAATTTGTCATTGTCAAATGGGGAAAAGAACAAGTCTTTTGGAAACCAAAAGAGACGGTGATGGACCCATTTTTACAAACCGTCATCATATACGCAAATTACAATAACAAAAATTGCAAAATTACAACGAGCCCCCTAAAATTTGCAAAATTAAATATTAGACAATTAAAAATTCATTCCGGTATGTAAATTTTGGTATGTAAATGTCCGGTATGTGAAATTCTGGTATGTGAAATTCTGGTATGTGAAAATCCGGTATGTGATAATTTCGGTATGTGAAAATCCGGTATGTGAAAATTATGGTATGTGAAAATTCCGGTATGTGAAAATCCGGTATGTGATAATTCCGGTATGTAAAATTCCGGTCCGGTATGTGAAAATTCCGGTATGTGAAATTCCGGTATCTGGAAATTCCGGTATGTGATAATTCCGGTGTGTGAAAAAATTCTTCATTCTATAAAATAAATAAAAAAATAAAAAAGACAAAAAAAATTAATAAAAGAAAATAAAAAAAGAAATTCAGTTTTTAAAAAGCATTCGAAAGAAAGAATAAAACAAGAGGATGGAGAAGGTTTGATGGTAAAAAAAAATAAGAGGGGTATATTTACTTAATTGAAAAACAAAAAAGCCTATTTACTATCACTATTTCTCTAAATAGCCTACTAACCAAATTTGCCCTTAATTATTTGGCTCTTAATTAACGAGACTTTCCCCCGATATTTACATTTTAAAGATTGTGAGTATGAAAATCTTATAAAACTAGACAAAAAATGTAGATAAAATTTATTTATCTTAATTAAATTTAAAACTTTATTTTTTTTACAAATATATATAAATATTTTTTACAATAAATGTAAATATCAATTTAAGAGTTAATGTTTGTAAAAGCCGAAAATTGTTGTTCCGGATATCCGACCCAAACCCTTGCTCTGGCCCAAACCCTTACTCAGGCCCAATTCCTTGCACAGGCCCAGATCTTGCATCGGCCCATGAAGAGCGTTGCTGCTTCTCATCTACGTAACAACACGTAGTTCTCTCGCTAACCTCACGAACAGCACGCCAACGCCAAGGCCCTCGCCTCTTCTTCCTTCCGATCACACCAGAGCTAACCATCCTTCTCAGCCTCTTTATCGGGTGGATCTGATAGCCGATCGAGAAGAGCCACGACGCTTCCTTTCTTCTTTTGCTTAACCTTCTCAGCCTTCTGTTGGAACTAAATTAAATAAAGACCGAGAATAAAACATGTTACACATGGGTGCGCCAGACACTTTTCCGGGCTCATTTTCGGTGGGCTCCGGCCATTTTCAACACCGGAAAGTGAGAGTTTTGGCTTCATCTGCGCAAGCTCTTGCTCTAATATATTCATACATCAAATTTGAGTTTTGTTTGAATGAGAAATGGAGGCCCTTGGTTGCATGATAGACACTAACTTGGAAAAATAGTAAAAAATGGAAGCTTCCCACATGGACTTACATGAAGGGAGAAACAATGGGATATATCGGGAAATAATGCACTAAAGGCCGTGACCTTTGGGTCACTACCCATTTTCGATGGAGGATAGGCGTAGGCAAACCACCACCCGCGTCGCATCGTCCCCCGTGTTGCGCTGTGACGAGACGAGACGGGTGGAGCTAATTATAATGTGGGCTGACCACCTTCTCTCGAGAGTGCAACAAACTAAACTGGTTAGTTGTATAATTTCCGAGTCTTAATTCTAAAAACAAAATATTATATTTTGTTAAGTTGTTGTGCACTAACTGCTTATTGAGTGTTGCAGATAAGGCGCCGGAATAGTCAAACCGGAATTAATTTCCAAATTTGATTTTCAAAATTGAATTTTAAAACAAAAAATGTTTTGGTTTTAACCCCTGCATTCGATTTACAAATCGAAAACAAGTTTGTTCTTGTACGGACTTCATTACAAAAATTGTACTCGGTTTTGAGTTTCGATTTTCTAACAAAAAATTGAAATATATACTGACATGGTTGTTTTTGTGTAACAAAAATGGCTGATAACACCAAACAAACTACCGAGGGTCCGTACGCTTCTGACGATGGAAGTATCTTGAAGATGATGACTAATGCTACGAATGGAGGAAGAGTTGAGCAGACGTCTCAAATCCAATTTGGGAGTGGTCAATGATTGGTGATGGAATCACTATCTTATTAAGGTAGTTTAAGTATGTTTTTAGAGTCAAATGGTTGTATTTTGTTTCCAACTATGTAAATCTAGCTGAAGAACTAAGTAATGAAGAGATCCAAAGATTTAACAATAGTTGGAAGAAGAACGGAAGCAAAGAGAAGTCCAAGACGAAATCTCTGTTAAAGAATCGCGCCCGCGGCAACCCAGTGCCGCCCCGCGGCGACACTTAGTTCAGTGGAACCCTGTCATGGCACCCACGACGACACTGTCCCGCCCCCACAGCGACACTGATTCCAGAGGAACCCTGTCCCGTCCCGCGGCGACACTAAGTCCGGAGGCACCTTGTCACGGCACCCGCGGCGACACTGTGCCGCTCCCGTGACGACACTGAGTCCAGAGGACCTCTGTCACCGCTCCTGCGGCGACATTGTGCCGTCCCGCGGCGACTGCACCTGAAGACCAATGTCAGCGCCCATGTGCACTTGCCAGCGGACTAGAGGAAGCCCAAGCAATTGTGTCACCGCCCCCGCGGTGACATTGGGCCACCCCCGCGGTTTGACACTAGAAACATCAAGAAGATCAACAGTCAGATGTTTCAAAGCATTAAAGACCCCGCCCCGCGACCCTGCCACCCCGCCCCCGCGGCTCAGTTGAATATGGAGCGTTTTGCAGTAAAACGCCTTTGCGGCCCTCTTGCCCGCGCCTGCGATTTAATAACAGACGACATGACTACAACTATTTAGCCCACCTTTATGGCCATTAAGGTGGCTGTTTACACAGCCTATTTACTCCCATTTACTGTCATTTCTAGTATAAATAGAGCTCTAGGCTGATTGTTAGAAATATATTCCATTTTCCCTCATCACATCAAAAATACTTTTATTTTCTTTGTTTTGTTTTTTCTCTATGGAGGGCTAAACACCTTTAGTTGTGCTTGACATTGGAAGCTCTCGACATAGATCTAGTTGTAAGTTTTATAATTGAAGTTGTTTTTCCATAATGATTTGTGTTATGCTCTTATTATTAACTTCTTGATTGTATCTCACCCTCTATCTAGCTTGATCATCTAGGTACTTGGGTCTTATCCAATGTGCTAGAAATTGTGGTTCCGGGTTTGGGTCATCATTCTAATAGGAAACACGTTTACATAAGCTGGTTGCAAGTGTAATTTGTGAGTGGAGCATAACCACATGATTTTAGCAACGGGTTGTTTCTAATTCATATGTCTCTCTATCTTTATTTGAATAATATTGTTAAAATCTGATTATGTAGGTTTACGAGTTAGGATTAACAATAGGTAATATCGGGGCTGGTTGAACCGGTATTTAAATACGATCGAGATGAGAACAAACTTTGGAATAAATTTCATGAAAACAATGATCAACCATATCTTATGTTGAAGCGGATATTTGTCAAGTGCAACGTTTTCTTAAAATCATTGAAATCAACTTCTTGTTCGCTTTGCCTATTTGTCACTTTAACAATCACAAACCCCCCGGTTACATATAATTGATAGTTTAATCGCATTTGTGCTTTATTTACTCTATATCTCTCTTGGGTTCGACCCTTACTTACACTATACAATCTAGTTAAGTGTAACGTTATATAATCTACTTTGACTAAAGCTAAAAGACAACGATCATAGGATTTTAGTCTCGTCAGTCTACCACCGACTAACCTGCCAAACCCAACGACCGGCATTGATCCACTTTAAAGTCGTGCACAGTTCGGTCAACAACCTGTTCCTCAGCCATTTCCAATTCCTGGCTCTTTGAGCGCAAGATTACTAGTAGAAAAGTTCGATAGAACTAACTTCAAAACATGGCAACAGAAGATGTTATTCTTCCTGAAGATGATCAAATTGGACAGATATGTGACCGAGGATATACCCGCCAATGCGGGGGTACCCGTTCAAGCTACTCTGAATGGTGATAACATCTGCAAAGGCTGGATTCCGAGTCACCTGTCAGGCCTATTGTACCAAGTGTACATACTGGTTGGTACTTCTAGGAACTCTGGGTTGCTCTAGACAAGAAGTACAAATCTAAGGATGTAGGTCATAAGAAGTTCATTGTTCAACAATTCATGGACTTCAAAATGGTAGATCAGAAGCTTGTCATGGAGCAAGCTGAGAAGCTACAACTTCTAGTCCATGGCATCATTGCTGAAGGTATGAAGATATGTGAGCCATTCCACGGCGCATCATTCATCAGGAAACTACCCCTGTCTTGGAAGGGCTTCAAGAGTTATCTCCTTCACAAGACAAAGGAAATGACTATGGAAGATTTCATGGTCAAGTTGCGGATTGAATCAAGCAACCGTCAAAACGTTGAAGGGTCAAAGTCAGAGACAACTCATCTGACCGAACCAAAGGACAAGAAACGGAAGTTTCAACCCAAGGTGCCCAACAAGAAACCGGCAAAGAAGAAGTTTTCCGGCAAGTGTCACAACTGTAGCAAAATGGGTCACAAGTCCGACGAATGTCGGAGCAAGGACGACCCACACAAAGGCAAGGGCAAAACACAAGCCCAAATAGCTGAAGACAATCTAACAATGGTTGAAATGGATGTTGTAACGTATGAAGTTAACATGGTCGGAAGCAACCCGATGGAGTGGTGGTATGACACTAGTGTTATCCGCCACATCTAGTCTGATAAGGGGATGTTTACCACCTATTAGAAGAATAAATAGGGCGAGGAACTGTTTATGGGGAATTCGTCCACATCAAAGGTCAAAGGCCATGGCAAGATCGTGTTGAGGATGGTGTCTCAAAAAGAGTTGACTCTCAACAACGTCCTGCATGTACCATATATCCAGAAGAACTTGATTTCCGGATCTCTGCTGAGTAAGAACGGACTCGATGTGAAAGTAGGATCGGACAAGTTAGCTCTCACTAAACGTGGGATCTATGTAGGCAAGAGATATCAAAAGGATGGGCTATTCATAATGTGTGTATTGAAAGTCATCACAAAAATTGTAACCGATGATGTTTCAATGAATAAAACTCCCATTGCTTATGTTGTTGAGTCTTTCAATATTTGGCATGAACGACTATGACATGTAAATTATAAGTCTATCCAAAGATTGATGAATTTAAACCTAATTCCAAAATGAAAATTAAAAAAAGACAAATGTGAAGTCTGCGTATGTGCAAAACTCACAAAAACATCATCTCCATGTGTGGAGAGAACTACCGAACCTCTAGGCTTAATTCTCACAGATTTGTGTGATTTGAAGTTTATACAAACTAGAGGAGGTAAAAAGTACTTCGTCACATTCATTGATGATTGTACCAGATATTGTTATATCTACTCTCTAAGAAGCAAGGACGAGGCCTTGGAAAAATTCAAGGAATACAAGTTGGAAGTTGAAAACCAACTCAATAAGACATTAAAAGTCATACAAAGTGATAGAGGAGGCGAGTATAATGAACCTTTCAACGCATTATGTAGAGAACACGAGATAGTTCATCAAACAACTGCTACATATTCACCTGAATCTAACAGAGTTATGGAACGAAAAAACTGAACTTTGAAAGAGATGATGAACGCTTTGTTGCAGGATTCTAGGTTACCCGAAAACATGTGGGGGGAAGCATTGCTTACCACCAATTATATCCTAAATAAAATAACGCATGAGGTAATTGACAAAACGCCATATGAACTTTGAAAAGGTAAAGTATCATCGTACAAATACCACAAAGTGTGGGGTGCCTAGCAGAAGTGGCTATACCACCTCCTAAAAAAGTTACCATCGGACCAAGAACCGTTGATTGTACTTTAATAGGATATGCACACAACAACAATGCTTATCAATTTTTGGTACATAAATCAGATATACTAGATATGCATGTTAATACGAGAATGGAATCAAGGAATTCTTCTTTCTTTGAATACGTGTTTCCGTGTAAGGATAAAGAAAATTCAAAACGAACTCGTGAACAAAGGGAGAAAGACACTTTTGGAAATGAAATAGTAGAGGAAGAACCTCAATGAAGTAAAAGAACTCGAACGGAAAAATCGTTTGGGGATGAATTCATAACGGCATTTCTCATGGAGAAAGAACCAAGAAGTTATACAGAAGTCATGCCTACACCTGACGCACCTTCATGGAAGGAAGCGGTCAAAAGTGAGATAGACTCCATTATGCAAAATCATACATGAGAGTTAGTTGACTTACCACAAGGGTGTAAAACACTTGGGTGCAAATGGATTTTCAAAACTAAGTTGAAAACCGATGGATCAATAGAGAAGTACAAGGTTAGGATTATGGTGCAAGGTTTTTGACAAAAAGAAGGGTTGAGTTTCCTTAACACATATTCTCCGGTTACAAGAATAACTTCTAAATGAACTCTAATAGCAATAGCGACATCAAGAAACCTAGAAAGCCATCAAATGGATGTGAAAACTGCCTTTCTAAACGGATAATTAGAAGAGGAGATTTACATAGGTATGTGTGTTTGGACAAGAACACAAAGTGTGCAGACTTGTCAAATCCCTTTACGGACTCAAGCAAGCTCCGAAGCGGTGACATGAAAAATTTGACAATGTAATGATGTTAAATGGATTCAACATCAATGAATGCGACAAATGCATCTATATAAAGACTACTCCTACGAGATATGTCTTGTTGTGTTTGTATGTCGATGGTCGATATGCTTATCATTGGAAGCAAGAAAGACATGATCAATCGAACAAAGAACTTACTTAGGGGTCAATTTGACATGAAGGATATGGGATTAGCGGATGTTATTCTAGGGATTTAAATCACTAGACACTCCGAAGGAATTATCCCGTCCCAAGCTCATTATGCTGAAAATATACTTGAGAGGTTTAAGAACTACTCAAGTGGAACCGCAATGTGGATCCTCAACTCCAACTGACGAAAAATGTGGGGGACTTAGTGTCACAACTGGAGTATGCACGTGTAATTGGGAGTCTTATGTACTTAGCCAATTGTACACGCCCTGACTTGGCGCACTCAGTCAATGTAGTAAGTTGATATACAAGTAACATAGGACATAAACACTGGAAATGAATAACTAGAGTATAAACTATCTATGTTATACTCAAAGTTATGGATTGCACTATGGTAACCATCTTGTAGTTCTAGAAGGATACAGTGACGCAAACAAGATATCCGACTCTAGAAACTCCAAATCCACAAGTGGATATGTGTTTACACTTGGTGGTGCAGCAGTGTCTTGAAAATCTTCCAAACAAACGTTCTTGGCCAAATCCACAATGGAGTCTGACTTTATTGCATTAGACAAAGCAACAGAAGAAGCTGATTGGATTCCGAACTTTCTGGAAGATATTCCGATGTAGAAAAAGCCAGTGCCGGCATTATGTGTAAACTGTGATAGTCAATTGGCTATTGCTCGGGCATTGAGTATTTTATACAATGAAAAGTCAAGTCATATTAGATGACGACATAACTTCATTAGAAAACTGATCTCAACATGTATAGTCTCGATAGACTATATCAGATCAGCTGACAACCTAGCGGATCCATTTACTAAGGGTCTGTCAAGAGATCAAGTTTTAAAATCATCAAGAGGAATGAGTTTAAAGCCTATTACGAAAGAGGATGCTTGAAGGACAACCCCACCTACGTGACCGGAGATCCCACGATGTAGGTTCAAGGGAAAAATCTAACCAACCTGAATCGAGTGGAGCACTGTCACTACCTAGTTCCTAAGGATGATAAACAGTGCAAACTTCATGATTTAAGGTTAAGCTTGACTTTTAATGATTCCATCGCCTTGAAACAAAGGGGGAGTATGAAAGATACTCTTTATGGTCAATCACCTTGTGAGTCTGACATGGAGCCGTGTCTAGGAGAATAAGGTGGGGCTGAATTCTCCAACTTCACTCATGAATAGACCAGGGATGTTCAATGCCAAAATGAACACAGCCAGAGAACCAACTTGTGCGAGAAAATAAAACTGTGTGATAGTTGTTGTCTCGGTTTACATAAAAGTCTGGGTGGTTCAAGACATCATGGTCACCACCTAGTCGAGTAAATTCGATAACTATTCACTATGGACGGTTCAAGCCTGAAACATTGCACCAGTCCAGATGTAGTGAATTTTTGTGTGTACTCTCGAGGATTCTGTCTGTTTTTACAAAACAGGAGAAACATATGTTTAGAATCATTTCTATTCATGTGGGGGATTGTTGGAACTAAATTAAATAATGACTATGAATAAAACATGTTTAACACATGGGTGCACCAGACACTTTTCCGGGGACATTTCCGGTGGGCATCGGCCATTGTCAACACTGAAAAGTGGGAGTTTTGGCTTCGTCTCCGCAAGCTCTTGCTCGTGGTATATTCATAAGTTAAATTTAAGTTCCGTTTGAATGAGAAATGGAGGCCCAAAGTTGGATGCATGATAGGCAATAACTTGGGAAAAATAGTTAAAAATGGGACCTTCCCATATGGACTATATAGAGGGAGAAACAATGCGATATATAGGGAAATAACGCACTAAAGGCAATGACCTTTGGATCATTACCCATTTTTAATGGGGGGAATGGCGTAGGCAAACCACCACACGTGCGCGCGCGCCGAGCTCGAGCTCGTGGTCATGGCCGTGGTCGTGTCGTGCCGATCCGAGTGGCGCCGTGTCATACTCGTGTCCGTGCTGAGCTGCGCTGTGACGAGACGGGTGGACCTAATTATGATGTGGGTTGACCACCTATATTATTTTTGGACCGACCAAACTCAAATTCCAACAGTCCAAGATGAGAAAGGCCTTGGGCCAGGCCCATCTTCGTAGCCCATTGGATCAGTCAAACGGATCTTGCCTCCAGTCCAAGCCCATATGCAGTCCAACAAATTAGGGCAAGGCTAAGTTATTCAACTCCTGGATTTTAGCAATTGCTCAGTCAACAGGTCCGAGATTTGGGCGTGGACTAGGCCAGTCAAATTGGGCCAGATTTTGTGCTTCAAATCCGTAACAAATTAGCCTCCCAACGCCTATAAATAGAGCTCTCCTGCTCTCATTTCAATCACACCAACATTCAGTCTTCTCCTCCTCTCTTTAGCTTCCGAGCTACCTTCTCTCGAGAGTGGAACGCACTACACTGGTTTGTAAGCTTCCGGTAAATTACGAAGGCCGGATTCGAACAACAGTTGTATCTTGGGATTCTTAAACACCGGTAACCGTCGTAATACGAGGTGCTTTTAAAATTAAGGAAAGAAATTCCGATATTGACTCTGCTCCAAGTACGCACTTAAGGTGGTATAAATTATAACTCTTAAACGTTGTTATGCATGTAGTTTAACTAACATATTATAGGGTTCTTACACCTTCTGCACAACTTTCCTTTTCTCGGCTTTTGGAACCAAAAGATCGAGTCTTTCCTCGTCCTTCTACACGCAACCGAAGACCTCCTCGACGATGCCTTTTCTTCCCTTGCTTCCATCACGGAACACCGAGCCGGACTCCCTTTCCTTCTCCCGGTGCACAACAGGTAAGCAGATCATGCCTTTCTTCTGTTACGTGTCCATCAAACCATGAACAACCATCAATCCTCCAATTTTCCTTCTTCATGAAGTAGTAACGGAAACAGCAGGTCAGGAGCTCCATCCTTCCGTCTGCTCCAGTCACGCATCCATCACAAGGCACTTGATCGAGCTTAGAGTTGGGTAAGACCCACACCTATCTCCTTGCTTTTCCCTTCATGTTTATGTGCCAATGGGTGCCTCTAAACCATCTTGAAACCCATACATTACCGCCATGGAGAAACTTCTTGCATTTTCCCAGTTTTCCAATATTGACGAACATCGGACTTCGGGTCCAGATTTAGGTACAAAAAACTATCTTTTTTTAATCCCAAAATTTTGATCTGTTATAATTGGGAAATATAAAAACCGTGTGATGATGCAATTTTTGGATTCAGATAAGAATGGGTTAGACATTTCTGATGGATATGAAGTTTTTATAGGTTATAGTTTATATACTGTAGTTTATCATCTCAAGTTTGGAGAGCGGTCAATGGTTATATTTGGATTTATGATGTCCTGAAGTATGGTATAAACGTAATTTTTACAAAAGAAGTGATTTTTGGCTAAGTATAGAACTTTGTTGTTCTTGGAGACAACTTTGGTATTTTGTGTGAATTTTGTGGATTGATATTTTTGAATTTTGATCATTCTAGCTTGGAGTAGACATGACATGGTACGTTTAGGTATTTCTCTCAGAATTTTTGGGATTTTGTAGAAGGATCTTATTTGAGGCCAAAGTATGACCGTAGTTAGATTTGATAGGAAGTTTGAAAGTTTGGAAAACCTTTCAAACTCAATAGATCTCGTTGTTTAAGGTTGACACCATGTTTTGGATATTAGTAGAGGTTTATGAACTTTATTGGGGCCATTAGGGTTTTCCGGATCACAAGGGGTAAAATCGTCATTTCGGGAAAAGGGTCAGCTTAGTAAAATTGTTTTTAGATAATCGTTGTTAACTTAGAAGTTAAAAAGTTCTAGATGATAGAGATGTTATATTGACCCAAGTTTCCATTTATAACTAGGTAGTTGAGATATTACACATACGGGATCGAGTATTAGCTTTAACGGGATTTTGACTCAATTCAGGTAAGTCATATGAGCTTACTTAGTTAGCTTGCTTCATATTGGTGTATACTATAATAGTGGTGTGTGAATTGTATGTCTCCTAATTATAACTTGAGTAGGATGACGTTGTTATTAATTGAGACCCAAGTGTATGCACGTATAACGGCCCGTGGCATGACTACCCAGCTCTGACATGAGACTGGGAGGTTCTCTACGACTAGCCCAAACATGGTATACGTCGAGATCCATCAAACCACTCATGTTGGTATATGGGGACGGAGGCGAGAGTCAAGGGATTTCTCGTGCCACAAGCATAAGTTCAACTAGAAGTGAATCACATAAATATAAGATAATAACCGGATTTTTGTGCAAACATGTTGCGTGTTTATTTTTAGTATTGATGTTTGTGTGCTATTTTAGTACCCTTGATAATTAGTATGTTAGCTAACGGTTGTATTAAATGTTGTTTAGATATATTGCATGATAAAGCAACTAATGAGTGATCCGGAAGGTAGTGGCTAGTCGGGTTTCCCGTATGTAGTAGAACGGGATTTGTAAGTCCTTATTATTCAGTCTACTTCTTTTGCATTTGTGTCTTTGTGATTGTTACCCCTATACAATACTTGGATGATAGTCTTTCACTGAGTTCATGACATTACTGCACCTTTTATACTATTCTTTTTTCCTTTATTTGTGTCTTGTTTAAGATCTAGTGAAAAATTGTTGTCAGGCTAGGTCAATACCCATTTTAAGGTCTTAACCTGTAGTGCTCCGAGTGTAACACCCCGAATCCGCGGGACTCGGGATGTCACATTGGGCTAGGATCTCACAATGGATCCTGACTCTAGCCTGACAACAAGTTCACTGGACCTTACAACATGGCACTGACAGATATAAAACAAATACATAAAACAATATAAACTGTACGACCCAAAGTAAACAACAACATAGCCGAGTATATAAAACGACATCCTCACATAGGAGGTACAAAAGATCATCCTCACGCAGGAGGGGAAACACAACAACCCCAAACCAACTACCTAATGTACGAGAGTCCTCGGCCTGTCACCTTGCCAGATCACTCAACAACGCCTAACCTGTAAACATCTACAATACGGTATGAAACCGTTAGCTAACCATACATATATGAGGTAATGCATAAGCACAAACACAATCATGGAAGATAAACACATTAGCATGCTATCACACATTTACCCATTTATTCATCTCAATATAATGGTCATTCACTCAAATCGTATAGATATAATATATATGAAACTAGGTGACACGAGGACCGATACATCCTTGCCTCTGAGCCTGCTAGCCAGCCGTACTAGTATCGGTCACACAATCCGTGTACCCTATGGGAGTGGATTGCGCCCTTCCTGTAAACCGGTCTGGCTTGACATCAGAGAACCTCCCAGACTCCACGGCGGGATGAAAGGGAAAGGTTATCACAGCCACGCAGTGGGGCAATCAATAAAACATAGGTCGGTAAATACGACATCACATGCTATCATAGCAAACATATAAGGCACACACCACTCATACAAACACCCAATATAAGGATGATAGCTAAGTAAGTCCTACGGACTTACCTCAACCTCGTACAAACTCAACCACGATCACCTCTACACTGGAGGGACAACACGGCCTATAAACAAGGCATAAAGAGATATATCAACCTCTATTCATCAAAGGGGTCACACCTAGACCCAAAGGGATCCATAAGGATCATACTCAATCTAGGAGCCTCACAACCAACTAAACCTCAATATCTCAACATAACTCACAATTCCTCAAATCTCAAGGTAGTATCTAATCGACATTCCTCAATCTCAATTATAATCCTAATTTAATTAATTAACCTTTAATTAATTAATTAGATTTCGCCAGAATAACGTTTTGCCTGCAGGCAATTTCTAAACCCACCTGTCATCAGATTTCATCAAACAAACTATCCATAATCACCAGAATAATATAACGACCATAATGGAATTTCTAATTATCCATATTGACAAGCCTAAAGTCAATTTAGTCCAAATCGCAGTACGGAAAACGAATAAATTCATAACTTATTCGTTACTAACCCGATTGACGATCTGAAAGAAGATTCGGAAACACAACGACACAGGCTACGCATGGACAACATCAAATTCACCGGAATCTGAGCGACGGAACCGTCCTGGTGACATATATGCTCGACCAGCCCTCGATATACTCGGAAATGCAGAAACTCAGTACCGTTATGAAGAGAATGAAGAGAGGAATCCAAAAACTCAAACGGAATTGAAATCGGTTTTGAAACGGAGAGTAGATCTGAGTTTGAAGGTTGAGAGAAATCAGAGCTTTTTCGAGGAAACGTGAAAGAAAATGAATTAATAAAGGATTTTCCGCTATTTATAGTGAAGACGATAATTATCCTTTAGTAAAGTCGATAATTATCCTTTAACCGATCCAAAGGCGGGTCGAACCTCTTTCTACAAACTTCTCGAGATTGAACATTAAATCTGGAATAATGTAGGGATAATTATTCCACAACTGCTTCGGAAAACGTGTATTCCTAAGCTGTTTTTCTTAGCCGTTAAGAAACGAAATAGCGACTCTTTTGGCCGTTTTGCCTCTCCATGTTATTTCATATCTAGGACATATCCGATGTCCTGATCATTTCTCTCAACTGCATTTTTATTAATTGGAGCTCCCAAATGCTCCAAATAACACCGGAGGGTAAAAATAATTACCCGGGGGAAAAAGTAAAAATTTCCCCAAACGTCCAAAATTACGCCACGAACATAACAGTGGGACTCTTACTCATCACTTGTGAAATCTTCGCGAGTTATATGTCAATTACTATCAACGATTAAGTTAATCAACATTAATTAGAATTCGGAAATCCTACCTATTACATCACACACCCCTTAAAAAAAAGTTTCGTCCCGAAACTTGAAGAATTCCCAAATCCTCTCGGACCCATACGCCGAGGTATAACTCTCACTCTTTCTATCGGAGGTATCACATCTCCGTTCAAAAGGTCACAACCTATAACAATCTATAACCTCAATGTCACCATGGAGGAATCATCAACTCCAGAAAACAGGGTTATAACGCTACCCAAAGGCGTAGAGGAATCACATCTCTCGCCATACCACATCACAAGGCATAGAGGAAGCACATCTCTAGCCCAAACATATCACAAGCATAGAGGAAATACGTCTCTAGGAGGAATCACATCTCCACTAAAACTATGTCCATCAAGGTAGCATGGAGGAAAGAACCATCTCCAGCTGAATCCTAATCACACTCAAATAGCATGGAGGAAAGAACCATCTCCAGCTATAAATACAAATCATACTCATATAACGTGGAGGAAATAATCATCTCCAGCTATAGCATACATCATGCTAGCACATCAAGATCTACTAAGATCATAAATCGCATCACATCTAGCATGGAATAACACATCAAGGCATATAAGCACAACATTCATCAAGATAGCACTAAGATCTACTCGTGCTCCCACAAATGGGTCTGTCCCAACATATACTCTAGATAGTTCCTCAGGACACTATCCTCAGTCTCTCACATAGCCTCTTCAGGTCTTCATCTTGACCATCATATCCTCAATATGGGAATGTCTTTCGAATGCAAACGTTTCATATCTCATTCCAAGAATGTAATTGAATGCTCAACAAAAGTGTGGTTGGACTCAACCACCAAATCATCGTAACTCACAAGGTGTCTCGAGTCTGGTATATACTTCCTCAGTTGAGACATATGAAACACTGGGTGGATATCCTCTAATCTCAGAGGCAAAGCTAAATATCATGTTGCCTTCACAAAACTGATCAAGATCTCAAGTAACCGACATATTGGAAACTCAGTTTCCCTTTCCATAATGCACAACTAACGTCTCACAACTGAGATACCTCTAGCCGGACATGAACTCTCACTTGAACTTTAGAGGTTAACACCTCTTGTCTACACACAATCTGGCGACTATGTAGAGCCGACACTCTTCCTTTAATCATCGTTACTCGAACTATAAAATCCTGAATCTGGTCAAGTGTTATTCCACTACTACTGCTAGATCACTTCTAGCATAAGGTTATACAACATCTATGTCTATATATATTGCCTCATAGGGCCATCCCAGAAAGATGCACGTCCTTCATTGTTATATAATAAACTCATTAATGGAAGGTAATATAACCATCCACGTTTCCCATTCAACTTACAACTTATAATAGATCTTTAAGATCTAGATGATCCTCTAACTGACCATCTGTTAGGGGGTGAAGTGTATTCATGAGGTACAGACTCGTCCCCAAAGCAGTCTGGATCTGCTGCCTAAAATCTCAAAGTAAAAACACCCATCTCAATCAGAAATGATCGTTCTCGGTATACCATGGAGTCTCACTATCTGTCTAGTGTACTCCTCGGCCAATTCATTCACTAGCCACGTCCTTCTGATAGAAATGAAACGTGCCGGTTTCATTAATTTGTTTCCAACAATCCAGATAACATAAATCTTCTACTGGGTCACAATCCCATAAAAAAAGTCCATAGAGATGTCCTCCCAAATTCTACTACTGCACTGGTAGTGGGTAGGGCTTATCTCTAGATCGGAAATACTCTTTCTGGACCTGCGAATAGGTCACACACTGTATCACAATTCAGGTTATATCGGCTTCATACAACATAATCATCTCATCTCGTGGTACATCTTACTCATACCTGAATGTACTGAATAAGGCGTACAGTGGGTATACCGTAATATTCTGTCTCCATCTGCATCAGCAGGTACACAAAAGCGGTCATGATTCTTCATCAGTCCATCTACTCCCATGGAGAACTATGGTGTCTCAGTAGTCAGTACGAGACATCCTTTCTTTAAACCTTGTCAAGGTCGGGCAGGTCTCCTGCTTTTGTTGGACTTCATCCAACAGACCAGGTAGAACCTCTGAGGTATAACTGGGTATCCTCATCAAGGAATTGATTGTTCAACTCTAGCCAAGCTAGATCTCTCTGAAGTTGAGGCTGAACTATCAGTCTCACAATCATCTTCTCTTGGAGCGTCTTTCCATTCAAGTTATCGACGACAACGTTCAACTTCTCTCAATGATATGGAATCTTCAAGTCAAATATTCAACCCTTGTTGCATAAAATATACTTCAGATTCCTATGATGTATAGAAATCTGACATGAAGATCACACCGGTACGGTCTTCTCAAAAGACTCGCAAGTGAATACGTAATCATATAAAATCCTTCCTCAAAGCATTGGTAGCAATCGGCTGAGCCGAGAAAACTACGTATTCCTTAATGTTCATCAGTATCTCCCATGTTACAACATACTTAATTCTCGCCAGGTCAACCATGATCCCACTGACGGAGAAAACATGGCCTAAAAAGGCTACCACTGACATCTCAACTTACACTTAGAGAGCGTAGCATACAACTCTCTATCTCTCGAAATTTGCAGAACGGTCCTCAAACGATCGGTCTACTATTCTCTACTATGAGAGTATACCGACATGTCATCAATGAAGTCCACCACCAACTAATCAAGGAAGTCGATGAAGATATTGTTCATCAACTCCATAAAAACTACTAAAACAATCGTCAACTCAAATGACATCACTACAAACTCGTAGTGTCCATAACGGGTATGGGATGCTATCTCATACACATGTTGCTCTCTCATCCATGACTAGGGATATCTTGAGCACAAAGGAATCCTGAAAACACAATTGCTTCTTGAAGTTAACTCGTCAGGTCATCAATACGGAACATGGAACCCACTAGGGTAAACCCGTTTCAGTAAACTTTTCAAGTTATCAGTACAATATCTCAACAAGCACCATATAGTGTGGCTTTCCCATTCAATCTTGTATCATACTTCAACTCGATAACAATGTCCACACTCCGCTGAGGTGGCAACTAGACGGTTCAGTAACACGTCTATAAACTCATAAACAACTGGAATACCTTCAATTGTTGGACTATCTCGCTCCTTCATGGTATAACACTAGAAGGCGTCACATCCTTGTGCTATCAGCTCGTTGCTCGTACAATCCTGATAACAAACCCGTCTCTTCAAAGGTCTTAACCTTAGAAGACCTCTATTTACCATCTCAGTAAAGACTATAATAGCCTTACTATTAAAAGCTAACACCACATGTTATCTATTCATCCAAACCATACACATAATGACTTCCTCATGCACCTACGACATGACAAAGAAGTCTTCAACCATACACGGTTCCTTGAAATAAGGGAACAAACACGCATCTCACGGGTATCTCAAACCCAAAAAGGTAATCCTGTAAAGGAAAATCCACCTTCTACTATATACCAAAATTCGACCATTAACGCATGCATCGAAAGACATGACGTGCATAACACTCACAACAAGCAAAACTCCACCAGGTAAACCATTAATGAGAATGGTACCTATAACAGCTAATTGTTCGCTCCAAACGGTGTGTGCAAGCTTTAAATTTATAACCCTAGACTTAAGCTTAAAACAAGGATGCGAACCCGCAGTGTACGGGTCACTCGTAGTAAAAGCAAGGAATTCCAGGGGTCGATCACAAGGACTTGGTGAAACAAAGTCAATAACGGTATGCTTGTGTAAATACTAACCACAAGAGCAATCAACACAATCAAAGATGAATAAGAAGTCAATAAAGCAAACATGCAATTCTAGGGATTAAAGCATCCAGTTGTGGTTCCAACTCAAGATCTATAGACAAGCGGACAAAGCTGAGATTTTTTGCATAGGGAAGGTGTTACTAAAGTGGAATAGATCACCGGATAAGTCTCTCTATTCACTAATCCTAAACCGTAACTCCTATTACCGGGTAAGTCTCAAGGAATTAAGATAAAGAACTATAACCTCAAACTAACAAACCATCTAAGGGAATAGAATCAACCTTTACCGGGTAAGTCTCAGGCTAACTCACAAAGATGGGTTGGAAGCACACTCAAACCCCAATAAAGGATAAACCTTTATTACCTACACTTATGATCGTTGGTAAACAAACTAAGGAATTACCGGGTAAGTCTCATCCTAAGCTTGCATTGAACCAGAAAGGCGTAATAAGAATAGGATTTAGCAAACTCTAACACTTAACTTTCTGTTTAGAATCGGATAAGTCACCTCGGTCAGAAGAATTCCACCCCGGCCGAGATGTTCATCGACTGAGCGAGATGCTTAGGGTTAAGGTTAAAGATTCGAACTTTCAGGGTCCTACTGGAATCTAAGATTATTCTATCATTGTTTTTCCCACAACCTTCAGCCAATCACCCTAGAATCACACAAGGAAATTAGCCACTCATCATCATGAAAGTATTAATCAAATATATGGGAAGAAGGTGAATATTTGAACAAAGAAGAATTTAATGAAAAGACTTCAATAACTGAATCAAATATCACAACAAAGCGTTCCTTGGATATAAATCCAACAAGCAAGACAACAAGGAAGGGAATCTAAGATAATCTTACAAAAACCCTTCAAAAGCTATAAAAGCTACAATCTTCAATCTTCCTTCAACCTTCAACAAGGTTCTTCGAATCTCCCAAATTGGAGTGCGGCTGCTGCGAGATGTATGCAAGATGTATGCGGATCTCAGCGGGGTATGCGACCTCCTTGATTTGTGGAAATCTAACCCTTTTTATAGGAAAATAACCCTCCAAAGATAAAATATCTTAAAAGAGATCTTTGCCCATAAATATAGGTAAAATATATGATTCTGCATATCTTCTTTCTTCCAGGAGCCAAGCCCAAAAATATAAGATCACTTTCCAATTTTAAAAGATCTCAGCCAAGACTAAAATATTCTCGCCGCGTCCTAGGTGTTCGCCTCGGTCGAGTCAGCGTCTCTGGATCACCTCGGTCGAGGTGAATTTGTGGTCAACCGAGGTGAGTCAAAACAGAATGTGAAATCTCTTGAATCTGCTCCAAAGTAAATCCTTAATCCATGGCTATGCTCCCTGGATGTAGCTCCAAATGACTCATGACTCCTTTTGCTCCTTTTTGATGCAAAACGTGTCATATTACCTACGATTACAACAAAACTAGGTGTAGACCTCGATTCCCGCAAAGGTAGATGAAATGGTAGTATAATCACATAATATACATACAAACATGCAGATTATGAAAGATAAAACGTCCAAACAAACCCCAAAATATAGACTATAATTCATGCTATCAAAATACCCCATACTTAGCCCTTACTTGTCCCCAAGCAAGTTCCTTATATAAAAGACAAGATAGAATGGATTATAAGTCAATAAAATTAATGAAAAGTCTTTCAAAAACATTTTATGGTGTGCAACTATCATAGATCACTCTAAGAGAATACTTCATGGAATTTAAAAACTCAATATGCTCAAAACATTTTATAAATATAGGAAAATTGTTCATCTTTGCATAATAAATCATAATCATCAAAATTAATCATGTATAATCCGATTTAAACCACTAAGTCAGTCAACAAGCTCAAGGTCTCAAGGGCTTCCCAAAAGAAAGGTCAAGAAACGTGTAGGGTAGGGATGTATGTAAGGTAATGTGGTGCTAGAATCCGGGAAAAGGATGAACTTCACTTTCACTTTGACTTGCAACATCTTCCACCAATAAGCTTTGCTTATTTCACACTTTTTCTTTTTACTTTACTTTTTGGGATGCATGGACAGAGGTGCACAATAACCGAAGCCTAGGAAATCAGCAATCATCAATTTCTCGAGATGCATCAAACCCTTGATGCACATACCATGACCCGTTAGGAATATCGCTCAATCCGACTTTGGCAAGACACAAACACCCGGCTATGTGAATGGTGCCGAGTTACTCATCTTCATGATTGAGTTCCCCAAACCTATTTCTTTCTTTCTAATACTTTCACTTCCAGCCCACTTTTCAACTTTAACTTGCTTTCACCACTTCGCTTGCTTCCAAATTCCCGGATAGGTAAAGGGATGCAAAATGTATATGAGGGGCTAAGCATGATCAAGAAGAAGAAGAAGAAAAGAATGAATTGCCTTGGTCTTTCCAGGAAGAAAGTGAGAGAACTCATAATGTGGTGTCAACCTTCAAATTCAACATAATTTGGATAAAAATAAAGTATTAAACATGCCAATAGTTTCAAACAAAGCATTTAGCAACTTAAACATTTTATAAAACCTTTCAAACACATAAAGAATTTAAAACCAGTAAGTAAATAGAATCTTCACTGAGATCATATCCAGATAAGTAGCACAAAAATCGTTTTCGAAAACTTTCTGTTACCTACCTCGGTCGAGGTGTTCGTAGGTCAACCGAGGTGAAACACCTCGTTCGGCCAGAATCTCCCCGGTCGAGGTCAAAATTTTTTTTTTTAAAATCATATATTTTTTTTCGGTTTCGACGTTTTTCTCAATCAAATAACCTGTAAATATGTATGCAATCTCAGATAAACACATAAATGCAGAAGTGAAGCATAACATGAAATATCCGATAAAGTGTGAGTCATACATCAAAGTAATCAAATAAGTACATCAAGTCGTCATCAAATAAGTACAACAAATACCCCATACTTGGGACACACTGTCCCAGTGGGTCAAAATAAGTCTAGAGATAAGAGTACTCACCGGATAAATAGCTGAACTGCATAAAAAATATAATAAAGAAAATCCTGCAGCTCCTCAATAGTCGCGATCCGGTGGTGGTGGTGGTGGCACGTATGGATATTGAGTCGGGTCGAACGGATAGCCCATGACGTGCTCGAACTGGATCTGGGCCATCATATGCTGATAATGATGCCGCTCCTGCATCTCCCGGATATCCAGCGACAAAGCAGCATATGAATCAATAACCTGATCAGTCAGGTCATCGATCCGTCTGTGAGCATCTGGATCTCTCACTCCGCGCCTCTTGCGTCTAGCAGGTCTAACCGGAGAAGTAGCAGGTGCGGGCTCAGTGTCCTCCTCGTCCAGATCTATGATCGGCGGTGCGCTCGTCCCTGCAGTATCTGTCCCTGTATCCATCGGGACTCCACCATCTCTCTCATCCACTGTATCCTCGTCATCAGCCTCCTCCTCCTCAGCTGGGGCAGCTGCTGCCTCCCTATGATCCTCCATCAGTGGAGCCCAAGCGGTCTGCCAGTAGTGTGGATCGTAAACGGTGAACTGGGCAGACCATCGGATCCCCTGTGGCGCAGTCAACTCCCACGGCATAGCCACATATGGAGTAGTCAGACCTCGGGGGACGAGGATCCTCCTAGTGATCATCTCCTGCAATCCAAGCGGCTTCGGAGCCGCCACCATCGTACACGCACTGAGGTCCATGTCATGAAAAGCAGCTATGTGGGTGACAAGCCCTCCGCAGCAGATGTCTCCCTTCGCTTTGGCCTTGATCTTGTGTAGATCCTCTGCCAAGATCAAGCCAAAGTCTGGGAAACCCCCAGTAACCATACAGTACAGACTGAAGAGCTCGCCCTGTCGGATCTTCTGGGGCGTCTCAGTACGCGCCAGAAGTGTCTCGCTGAATATCCTGTGGGCTAACCTGAAAGCTAGGTGGAAGATGACCTTCTCCCTGGAATCTCCAGGGCGCCATCTATCTGCGTGCTTAGCAATATGGGCAATCTGCCCCCAAAAATCCCTAGCTACAGATCGGGAAGGGAAGTCAGTGGATGTGGGCTCAAGAAAGCCGAAAATCTCTCTCCAAATCTCGAGTGGCACTAAGAAGTTCCGGTTCATCAACCGGTACTTCACAGACTGCTCTGTGGGAAGGTAGGTGAAGGAGCTAACGAACTCTAGGGTCGGCTCCAAGTAGGCTGGGGCTCGGATCTCAGTAAACTAATCCAGCCCAACTGTGGTAATCATCCTCCTAAGGTCTCCATCTACCCCTAGGAAATCAAAGGCTGACACGTCCAGGAAACGTGGTGCAATCACTGGACGGCTAGCTATACGCTCATAATCTACCCGGTGTCTCTCGTGGATCACCGGGCGGTAAGGTCGGGAAGAAGAGGAAGAAGGGGAAGGAGAGGATCTATCTCTAATGGCAAGAAATCTGTCAGAACTCATCTTCCAAAATATCTTACTATCAGGTCACCTCGGTCACTGACAACTCTCAGGAATCACCTCGGCCGAGGCGCAGTTCGACTGGACCGAGGCGGAAACAATTCGCGATTCAACTCTCAGAAATCCAGTTCTTTTCCCCCAAACAAACCCCAAAATATAGACTATAATTCATGCTATCACTAACACTCGTAGCTCCTCTACATATCATCACTCAATGTCAGATCCATGCTCCTCAAGTATCACTGAGGTCATTACTATAGCCGCCACTTCCACTCTTTATGCACCGGAAAGAGGAAGGTCTTGCTGGGAAAAAACACCACCGTGCTGACAGAAAGGGTCAGATGACCTAACTCACCACAAGTGAAACAAGCTATCAGTGCCAAAGGGCACACAAAACGCAAATGATCTGGATAGCCACAACTAAAACATAATCATCTCATCCTTGCAACCTGTGCAACTGAAGGGTAACTCGACCTTCATCGTCCACCTGGAATGATCTCACTCTTGAAGGGAACCTGTAAATGCAATGCCTTGCCCTATCGACAAAACTTCGCTCTATACCCTGCTTTACCACACGTAAAGCATATGATGGGCGCCTTTGGGCACACAACTCGCCGGTGTCCAAACTTCCACGCAATTAAAACATTGTAGTTCCTTGCCAGTCATCTTCATGGTCAAAGGATCACTAGATTGTCCTGATATCGGACTTGGTTCCCCATTCATCATCTTTGCTTCTCCAGTAACTGATTCAGTCCATTGCTTCTTTCCGGATCTAGAAGCTTCAGTTGATCTCACAATTGTTGGTAAATCTGGTGTTGATCTACCCGCTACACCGCTTCATATACTTGTTACATATATTCTTGAAACTCGGATCTACTCATGGAGACACGATCAACCTCTTCAAACTCGTTCTCTACCATAGGCGATACAACAACGGAAACTGGTCCCTGACCTATCACTACTAGAGGAAGAGGGGGTGTGCCCCTACCTCATCCCACTACAGATACTACTCTAGTCTGAGTCATTTGTAGGATATACGCACCTAATCTTATAAGGCTATATATATGCCATAGGTATCGATATGTATATAATACATCCACATAGTCCATAGTACACACAAATATATATACATATCTACGATGCAGAGATCCATGACAGAGGTGACGACTTCTCGTACATTCTATCCCAAAACCACACTTAAAACCAAAACCTTTGAAAACGTCAGATCCCATGTGGGCTCTATTTATTTTACCTATCAAACCTCATTGCAGGTAGCAAGTGCCATTGTTGTCAACATGGGCTTTGATACCAACTCTGTAACACCCCGAATCCGCGGGACTCGGGATGCCACATTGGGTTAGGATCTCACAATGAATCCTGACCCTAGCCTGACAACAAGTTCACTGGACCTTACAACATGGCACTGACAGATATAAAACAAATACATAAAACAATATAAACTGTACGACCCAAAGTAAACAACAACATAGCCGAGTATATAAAACGACATCCTCACATAGGAGGTACAAAAGATCATCCTCACGCAGGAGGGGAAACACAACAACCCCAAACCAACTACCTAATGTACGAGAGTCCTCGGCCTGTCACCCTGCCAGATCACTCAACAACGCCTAACCTGTAAACATCTACAACACGGTATGAAACCGTTAGCTAACCATACATATATGAGGTAATGCATAAGCACAAACACAATCATGGAAGATAAACACATCATCATGCTATCACACATTTACCCATTTATTCATCTCAATATAATGGGCATTCACTCAAATCGTATAGATATAATATATATGAAACTAGGTGACACGAGGACTGATACATCCTCACCTCTGAGCCTGCTAGCCAGCCGTACTAGTATCGGTCACACAATCCGTGTAGCCTATGGGAGTGGATTGCGCCCTTCTTGTAAACCGGTCTGGCCTGACATCAGAGAACCTCCCAGACTCCACGGCGGGATGAAAGGGAAAGGTTATCACAGCCACGCAGTGGGGCAATCAATAAAACATAGGTCGGTAAATACGACATCACATGCTATCATAGCAAACATATAAGGCACACACCACTCATACAAACACCCAATATAAGGATGGTAGCTAAGTAAGTCCTACGGACTTACCTCAACCTCGTACAAACTCAACCACGATCACCTCTACACTGGAGGGACAACACGGCCTATAAACAAGGCATAAAGAGATATATCAACCTCTATTCATCAAAGGGGTCACACCTAGACCCAAAGGGATCCATAAGAATCATACTCAATCTAGGAGCCTCACAACCAACTAAACCTCAATATCTCAACATAACTCACAATTCCTCAAATCTCAAGGTAGTATCTAATCGACATTCCTCAATCTCAATTATAATCCTAATTTAATTAATTAACCTTTAATTAATTAATTAGATTTCGCCAGAATAACGTTTTGCCCGCAAGCAATTTCTAAACCCACCTGTCATCAGATTTCATCAAACAAACTATCCATAATCACCAGAATAATATAACGACCATAATGGAATTTCTAATTATCCATATTGACAAGCCTAAAGTCAATTTAGGCCAAATCGCAGTACGGAAAACGAATAAATTCATAACTTATTCGTTACTAACCCGATTGACGATCTGAAAGAAGATTCGGAAACACAACGACACAGGCTACGCATGGACAACATCAAATTCACCGGATTCTGAGCGGCGGAACCGTCCTGGTGACATATATGCTCGACCAGCCCTCGATATACTCGGAAATGCAGAAACTCGGTACCGTTATGAAGAGAATGAAGAGAGGAATCCAGAAACTCAAACGGAATTGAAATCGGATTAGAAACGGAGAGTAGATCTGAGTTTGAAGGTTGAGAGAAATCAGAGTTTTTACGAGGAAACGTGAAAGAAAATGAAGTAATAAAGGATTTTCCGCTATTTATAGTGAAGACGATAATTATCCTTTAGTAAAGTCGATAATTATCCTTTAACCGATCCAAAGGCAGGTCGAACCTCTTTCTCCAAACTTCTCGAGATTGGAACATTAAATCTGGAATATTGTAGGGATAATTATTCCACTACTGCTTCGGAAAACGTGTATTCCTAAGCCGTCTTTCTTAGCCGTTAAGAAATGAAATAGCGACTCTTTTGGCCGTTTTGTCTCTCCATGTTATTTCATATCTAGGACATATCCGATGTCCTGATCATTTCTCTCAACTGCATTTTTATTAATTGGAGCTCCCAAATGCTCCAAATAACACCGGAGGGTAAAAATAATTACCCGGGGGAAAAAGTAAAAATTTCTCCAAACGTCCAAAATTACGCCACGAACATAACGGTGGGACTCTTACTCATCACTTGCGAAATCTTCGCGAGTTATATGTCAATTATTATCAACGATTAAGTTAATCAACATTAATTAGAATTCGGAAATCCTAGCTATTACACCGAGTTATGAAATTTGGGGTGTTACGATATTTAATGCAAGGAAAAACTTAAACCTATTACAATAATTGTTATAATAAAAATAATAATAAATAATATCTAAGATTATGATAATAATTCAACGTATATTACTTTTTATTGTGATCGTATAAGACGCAATTAATATCATTCATTGTAACATCTCAATAATGGGGAAGGGTTCAAGTAAGGCCCATTATTCCGGTAAGGCCGTGCGGCCGTCTGTACGGTCGACACGTGTCCCGGAGTAATAGTTCAAAACTTATTATGAAATAGTTCATAACTTATAAAAGGATAGTTCATGAATTATAATAGAATAGTTCATAGTGTAAAATTTATAAAGGATTGAAAGTAATAGTTCAAAACTTATTAAGTAATAGTTCATAACTTCTAAAAGGATAGTTCATGAATTATAATAGAATAGTTCATAGTGCAAAATTTATAAAGGAGTGAAAGTAATAGTTCAAAACTTATTATGGGATAGTTCATGAATTATAATAGAATAGTTCATGGATTATATTAAAAAGTAATAGTTCATGGATTATATGGGAATATTTCAAAGTTTATAGGATAATAGTGCATAAATTATAACATGGTATTTCAAATAAATTTTCATTAGTTTCCGGAAAAAAAAAGAAAAAAAAAAGAAAAATTTTTCGGGACACGTGTCGCCCTGTCGTACGACCGTACGACCGTACCGCAATAAAAGGGCCGTACCTGAACATTTACCCTCAATAATGACGTTGTTCGTCGTATATAAGAACACAAAAAAAGTTGTCTTATAAATGATATATTATAAAAAGTTCTCGCATATCACATAACTCGATAACATCACAAAATTAAGAAAATTTATAACACATATAAAGTAAATTTTTCTAATCTATAAAACATACAAAGTAGAGTTTTTATTAAATAAATGCCCTTCATTAATAACTCTTAAAATCACTTTTTATAATTCTAACACGAAAATTAATAAAAATTGTAAATAATAGAATAAAAATTCAAAGCTTTATTCATCACCAAATCAATAATCTTTTATTATTTGCTTAATTTCTTAAATTAGGGAGATTTTTCTCCATATTGACATTTTTAAAGATTGTGATAACAAAATAATACAAAGCCACACAAAATAAAAATGAAAATTTTTAATACTTAAATGCCTAATCAAATAGGATTCAAGTTATAAATTTATTGTTTATGAGTTTATCCATAAAACATATACATTATATTTTTTTGTCTAATAAATACCTCATTAATTATGTTCATAGTTACACTTATATAATAAATATTTATAAAAATTTTCAAAACCCCTCAGGTAATGGCATTGAGGTTGTCGACTACATTAATTGCAAAACCATACAAACTTATATCCAATTAGTTTTTTTTTTTTATTTTGTGAAAATACACATTTTATAATACGTTTTTTTTACAAGCCACCTTTTAATTTGTTTAATAAATTAAAACACCCTATAAATTATTTTTGTACTAAACTGTACCACCTATATTGTTTTCAAGTAAATTTTTTAGTCAATACTTCATCATATATATTGATCGGAATATCCTTATTATACTTTATTATTAAATTTAATAAAATTTGAAAAAATAGTTTACCCACAATTTGATGTGTTTATAAACTATTTTTGCATAAAATATAATTTTTATGAAGTTCTTAAAAGTAAATAATTAACTATAATAAGGGTATTTTTGACAAAATGGTATAAAATATCACCGAATTAATAAAAATAATAAAGGTGTGTTAACTTGACAATATATTCTTAAGGTGGTGTCACTTATTTAAAGGTAAATTTCAAAAAAAAGATCTATTGCATGTAATTTTATATAAAAAAACTTTTTTTAACCAACGCATAAAAAAGTGTAACCGGAAATCTACGTATTTTATATTTAATATGAATTTTATTTTTATATTAAATACGAATATATTTTTATTTTTTTTTAAAAAAAAAATACGCTGCCCACAACCCGTCTCTAACGGATATGGACAAGACCGAATTCCGGACTATATCCAATTCCGACAAAAAAAAACGGGCTGGTATGAGCTGAATTAGTTTTTTTGATTAATAGCTAGCGGATTTTTTCCACTTACACATATTGGCCATAATTTTGGACTATATGGGTTTACTATCTAAAGTATCGAATTGGATTAGGGATTACACATTACCTGATTTATTCCAATGTTTGTAAGTAGATATACCGACTTGATAATTTTTTATAATTGATAATAAATAAAATTTTACTTTTATATTTTTTTTATATTACAGATATTTTTATCATATAAAATTGGATGAGTTGAAAACTAGTCAATTTTTCCATATATGCCTAAGGGATGTGATTCCAAACAATAAGGGTGGGTTGAGTGTGTGTTTAATCTAATACAAAGTCGGATTAATCGACATTCTAATGTTTTGTAAAACATGAGTAATAAATCTAGCTAAAAAGAGAGCACCGGCTTTGTTTACGGTTTTTTTTTCTGTCTTTGAGGCGCATCCATCCTTTAAATAATCATAATATGTTTACAAGATATAATGATTGGTTTGCGAGCATGGAAATCTAAAAATTAAGACACGCAAATAAATATCGAAAGAACAACGAAGATGGTTAAGAAAACTATTATCGCCAAGTGTAATCAATCCAAAGACCGTGACATTATAGATTCATTGTTTTTGGCATTTTATCTTCTCGTTTCTAATGAGATTTGGATGATTCACTTTTGAAATCAATCAATCGTTGAACATTCAACAAAGTTGCCAAACATAAGCATTTAGCTAAGTGGTAACTTTAGATGATTGATCACAATGACATCTGATTAAGCACTCCCTGCTCCTACTAATCTAGTCTTATAATTCAAACACTTTATGGACCTACACAATCTTATACAACATAAAATACATGATATTCTAAGGTCCGATTTATTTAGAGTAGAATTATATTATATTTATCTGTCAACCTTTGTGACTCAAATCCCCATATCCAACAAAGGTAGGTGGATTATGGGTGAAATAAGTGGTGGCAGGATAGGTGGAATTCCTTTGTAAAGAGATATTACATTATGAATGATTTCACGCAACTTGTAGATAGCCTACAAGACGCTCGTTTTCAATTGCCAATCTCACTAAAAAAATAAAACTTGAATTAATGGGGGCCCTAGAATATTTGGTGGGATTTTGGATCTTCAAATTTTACATTATAATAAAATTCTAGTGGTAGTTGTATCCAAATATCATTATATGTAATTGATTATTCAGATATGAATACTATATGATATCTAGTATTTGACATGTTTGAAAATATTAAATTTGATCCACCCAAAATATATATTATTGTCAAAGCATGATACCGACGTATCGTAGAGCGAGCTAGATCGTGTGTATACAAGTGCATATACACGTTAAATTTAAACCTATCACATAAATCTAACAAGTTCATCCTAAAACTAATTAATAATATAATAAATGGTACACTAAGCTTATATGCTAAGCTGCGAAGCGTGACCACTTTAAATATAAAAATTTATTAGTTCAAACGGAAGAATACAAACAAAAAGTTTCAAGTGATTAATCGGTATCAATCAATGATCAGACAATAGTTGGTCAACGTCTCAAAGGTGTTATTTCCTTTTTATATTTTAATTAATAAGAAAGAATTTGATCAAATAAACTCTTTTTTATTTTTATTAGGTTTATGTACCCTTTAATTTTTTTCACTTTCGTTTAGTGGTAGGTAAAAGTAAATAATCTCTCTATTTAAATAAAAAAGGAGGAGACTTTGCCTTTGTATTTGTAACATTAAGTTCCTGAATTTGTTTATTTTTTCCCTTTTATTTAATTTTAATTTAATTTATTTTTTTTTATTTTCTGTTATAAAATTTTGGTATGAAATTTATACCATAATTTTCTAGTATGAAATTTTATACTAGAAATTTTCATATCAGAAATTTCATATGACTTTTCTGGTATGAATTTCTCATACCAGAAATTATGGGATAAATTTCCCATACCAAAAATTTAACTATGTCATATTAGTGTAGAATATATTTGATTTGGTTTACAAATGCAATCTGTAGTAGATAACATCTTTTTTTATATGAAATTCACCAAGGCATCACAATGTCAAGATATTAACTAATAACAACATTTATCTATAACAATCAACTCCTGTAACAATTGTAAAGTAGCAGTTCAAGCGTTGATAGGAGAATTACCCTACGAGTTTCAACATGCTACAAAAGAGACACAACTCGAAGGACTACAAACATTCCAGTCCAAAATACAGAATCTTTCTTAAGTTGGCGATGTGGCTCAAAGAAAATCTTGACCAAATTAGACAATAGGATTCCGAAAACCAGAAATATGCAACCATTCACGATCGTAGTTAATGTTCTAAGTAGTAGTACAGGAATTTCAGGCTTGTTGAGAGCTGCAAGCCGTCTGATAGCTACAACTAGCTTATCTTCGGTTTCGTTGGAAGGTTGCAAATCTTTTTCATCTGGCTCTGTTGACATGGGTAGTACACTTCTTTCCATGAGCCTGAGAGGCTTGATTCCGGGAGATGACTCTCTCTCCCTCTCTATCTCTTTCATTAATCTTGTAACAAACAAATAATTTTGAAACGTGTAGGCATACCTCTGTGGCTTAGAATAATACTGTTCAAAGTTCCCCACAATTTTCTTTACAACCAAAACCATAGAGCACAAAAGAGTATGCCAACCGTTCATAAAAAAGGACGCCATTTGTGCTAGAAAGCACATTGAATCAACCATCATTGAATCAATCATCATTAAATACCATTGGTATTTAACTCATACCAGAACCGAAGATTCACATACCAGAAAATAAGATTAACATACCAGAAGGTTTTCATGGGAAGAAGAAGGCCGCCCATGAAGTTCATCAAGTACGACAAAAAAAAAAGAAAATCCACTTTTGAAAAGATGACCAAAACTTTGAAGAAGATGGCCCACGAATTGGCCACAGCACATAACGTGCCAGTTTGTGTCATCATCAACCCCGATACGAATTCAGAGTCGGCGGAAACTTTTCCAGAAAACCAAGACGAGGCTCGAGCGGTTATGCAACGATACTTGTTGATTCCCATGGAGAATGAAGATCCACAAGAAGACAACAAGAGAATGAAGTTGAACAACCCGTCCGAATTCAGAGGCGGCGACGACTTTTCCAGAAAACCGAGATGAGGTTCGAGCGGTGACTGATCGATACTTGTTGATTCCCATGGAGAATGAAGATCTATAGCAGAGAGGAACTGGCTGAATTGGTCCGTCATTTGGATTACAAGATCCAATGTCCGTTAGGGTTTTAAGACAATAAAAAAAGGTATACTTACTAATAGATAAAACCGATGAGTCTAGTTAATAGATGAAAATTTCAAAAAGGTCAACTTAATAAATTCAGCCATTTAATAATCCCACGGTAGAATTAGTGTTGAATTGATTTCGTACTTGAAAAATTGTAGTTGAGTTGAACAAATTATGTACCCATGTTTGGGGTGTGAAAATTAAATTGAGTTTAATTAATTTTATATTTGAGATGTATAATCGAAATTGATTTAATTAATTATGCACATAATGTGCGGAATCAAAATTTAGGAAATGAGCTAATTAATTTCGCACACAAAGTACGAAATTGGGATAATATAATGCATGTTACTTAACTCACAATCCTTCGTTAATATAATGTGTATTCCTTATTAACTAGTTATCATAATCAGCTTATTTACTTGAATGAATATGAGACGTTCATCTTTATATCAACGTCTCTTAGATGTTTTTATTCTTCTCCGTAAGAATGGTTCTATATGTACCTTAACCCTATATATATATATATATATATAGAGTTTGACTCCCATGTAAACAGCCCTTATAGTGTTCAATGAGAACGAATTATATTCGTTGGATCAATATAATGGACGGCTGAGATTAAGCAGTTTCTTAATTAACAAAAAAAAATATATATAAATGCTAAACAATTTTAGGGAAGTTGCAGGCGCGTGTGATACCCTACTCTCCATAACTTCCCTCAATTTTAAAATTTTCCTTTAATAAAACCTCTAAATATTCTACGGTTATTTTGTATCCCGCTTATTCCTCCATAACACAATCCCGTGTTCTTCAACTGAATCGTTTCTTTGGTGCCGATAGTTGCAGGAGCTTTTTGTGTTCGCCTTTCTTCCCCATTCATCTACACAAGCAACCGTGTTCGACTTTCTACGTCTTCACTCGAGGTATTCATCAAGAACACTCTTTTTTTTCGATTCTTCAATTTAGGGTTTTTTCATGGTTAGAACTAACGAAATTCCTAATTTTCTTGTGACTATCTTCTTCTTCAACTGCTGCATTCAAAAATTCGGAGCCATTGAAGTCGCCGGCCAAGTGGTTGGAGATCGATTTCATATTCGGTTTTTTGTTCGCCGGTGTTGTGTTCTTCCTCCTAATCAACATTTCAGTGCCGATCGTCGTTCCGATTAGTGTATTGTTCGACTCGCCGCTCCCCTCCGTCACTCGAGGTATTGTCGACGGAAATGAAATTTCTGATTCATTGATTCCGATTAGGGTTTTGCGGATTAATGTAATATTCCCTAAAATAATACCCCTCAAATAAAACCCCTAAATCTTTTACAGTTTTCCGTGTCGTCTTCTTCATCGGGTATTCGGCGCTGTTGGTCTCGTCGGTGTTGTGCTCGACCTCCAATCTACGTTCGGTGCTGTGTTCGCCGGTATTCGGTGTTGTGTGCGCCGGTATTCGGTGTTGTGTGCGCCGGTATTTGGCGCACACAACGGCCTAATCACCATTTCAATGTCAATCGTCATTCAGATTAGGGTATTGTTCGTCTCGCCGCTCTCCTCCGTCACTCGAGATATTGTCGATATCAATGTAATTTCCGGTGCATTGATTTCGATTATGGTTTTCTGATTTGTTTTTTTATTTTGAAATATGGTTGCCAAATTGGATTGGTTGTCCATTGTTGTTGAATGTTCGTTCATGCCCTGTCGAATGCGAGTTAGGTTGTAGCCATTCAATACTTGTCTGTTCATAAATGATTGGTGTTAAGGGCTATGAGTTTTTTTTTTTTCTGAACGCACTTGTGGATGCTTGGGCATCGTATCTGAACGCACTTGAGTGGTTTAGAGGCGAAAATTCACCAAAGATCTTTTTTTGTGTGGGTTTAATGCACGGTAAAATGGAAATACAACTCGCTATTCGGTCCTTTTATTATTTATATTCGATACCATACTACTTTTTTATTCGCTAATAGCTGTTTTGTTTCTGTGTGGAAGATAACGTTAAAAATTGTTACAGACTTGTACGCAACTACTTTCAATTGGTGACGAAGGGAGCGTTGAGTTCGAAGAAATGTACGATGTTTTCAACTACGAACTGAACAAGTGCATAATATCAACTAATCACATGGAAGATTTCAGAAATCTTGACATGGTAAAACACAGTGTTGCCAGAAATACCGCATATAGTTGCTAGAGGGGCATTGAAGACTGACAATGCTATGAATGATGAGGAATAGACGATTCAAGTTGTTATTTTGATATGTTGTTCCGGACAACTGTTTTGCTACACTATGTCAAAACTATATGCTACGGTTTCTTTCTCTTTTTGGATATTTGAATCACTTATGTAGGGATTAATGCGTTTGACACTCCTGTCTATATTAATGTCAAAGTTTTATGCTACAATGTCAAACTCTTTTGATATGTTGTTTCGGAAAACTCTTTTACTACAGTGAGTATAACACAACAAACATTGGAAGACAATCTTTATCTTGTATGCAAACACCGTTTACCATGCATAATATGATAGATTAGTAAGTGTATTCATTACCGAATATGAACGATATAATTTCAGAATATACATGATATAGTTAATGGATGCTTCATATATTAGGTGTTGTATGTTAAAGAGCACAACCTTTACACTTGAGGAAACATACGAAGACGATAGTTATCTTGTATGCAAACTCCGTTTACCATAGATAATATGACGGATTAGAAAATGTACTTTTTACCGAATATGAACGATATATTTTATAGAATATACAAGATATAGTAACCGGATATATAATATTTTAGTGTGTCATATGTTAATGAACACAACATGTACACTTGGGTCATGTCTATTGCATCATGTCTATTGCATCGTACTGTGGAGTCCAATATTTTGTTTTCGCCGGTGATTGCGTCATGTCTATTGCATCGTTGAGCTCTTCATTTGCCGTTGCTTCATAAAAATCATCCATACTCTCCATGTTAGCATCAATGTCGAATCCATCAACATCCCAATCCCTTTTATTTCCGGAATCTGTAAAAAAATTCACTACATATTTATAATCTGATAATTGAAATATAGCTAACGATTACGAGTATGTTTAATGTTTGATGAGTGGGTAAACCATAACCGGTGCCATATCTGTTTTCGTAACCATGTTATAGAACGTATTCGGAAGTATAGTCACATATATTCGTTAATATGAAACCAAATATTTGTTGATTTATTAATTTAATCGTGTATGATGTTTCACATTCACTTACCTTCTTCCATCGATTTCAAAAATGTTGCTTGCCAGAATGCCCTACACAAATCAACCGATAAATGTGGACATATAATGATAAAAAAACGTAAGACTGTAAAATGACTCAAGCCGTTTGAAGAACAAAAACCGAGTGGTTGATATTTAGGTAAGACTGCTTCATAAAATTCATCCATACTCTCCATATTATCTTCAATGCCGGATCCATCAACATCCCAATCTCTTTCACATGGGGAATCTGTAAAAAATTCAATAAATATTTATATTATGATAATTTAAATACGAGTTTGTTTAATAGTTGATATTTAGGTAAACCTTCACCGTCACCGAATCGTATTCTGTGGTATATTCAAATATATTCGTTAATATGAAACCAAATATCCGTTAACATATTACTTTAACTGTTTATGTTATTCCACGTTCAGTTACCTTCTTCCATTGATTCCGAATCTGTTGCTTGCCTGAATCCCCTACACAAATCAACCGAACATTTGAGGACATATATTGATGAAAAACGAAAAAATTGAGGACAAATCAACCGTTGTTTGTTGATGAGAATATTGTATACTGAAAAAGATACACTTACTGTTAACTATTCCGGCGAAAATATGTTTAGTTCTTCCGGCGACAATGGAGTGTATGGCGTTTCAGCAAAACGTATCATCCATATAATTGATATTGCTTTGATCGATTTTGTTGATATTAATTGGAAGATTCTGTATATTGTAACTCCCTAAAATAGTGGAAGAAGATCTCATTTATAATTTTTCTAAAATATTGTAATTGCCTTATTTTGGAGAGTGTATTACACATTCCAATGAGGAGAGTGTGCTGAATTTTTCATTGAATATTTAGGTTAATTTTCAGCCTTTAGATTAATCAGATCAAAGACTACTATTTGTTCTCATTGTACACTATAAGGGCTGTTTACATGGGAGTATGATTCTATATATATATATATATATATATATATATATATATATATATATATAAATCCTTGGTTTTCTTCCACTTCGTTGAAGTTGGATCATTCGCGAGCCGATGACATTATCCCGTTGCATGACAAAAAGAGTCGTTATGTTGGGATCCTCTTGAATCCAGAAGACTTTATGAGGTATGTATGACCATGTGTGATGTAATAAGCCATGCAATCCTCAAAATTTTTTTCCAAGGAGCTACTATGAATGGTGAATCACACAATTGAGTACAAGTGACTTCTTCGGTATTTTGGATGTGACCCATTTATGGTCATGAGAGTCGAATTGTAAGTTATAATGGCAAGGATACATCATTCTTCTATCCTCGCATGTCGGATAGGTTCGAGAGGAATCTATTAAACCTTTTTGAGTTGGTGTGCCACCTTATAAAAAAGATACGACTCCACAACTCCAGCCGACTTGGATCGTACCTTGTATATAGAAAGGGGATTGATCACATATATGATGACCATATGGAAACCACATCACTTGAATCGCGTCCAAATAGACGAGTTTCTCCTTGTACCAAAGCAATCGATTGGTAATGTCATCCATTTTATCGTGTTTTCTACCATCATTCTAATCTATATATACTTTTCATATAGTTCATGACATTATAGTTGAATATGTTGGTTTTGCGATTTCGATTGTCTACTTGTACTTCAATTGAATTATAGGTGTTCAGGGTCAATATAGGACATCTTTTAGATGAAATTTGGAACAAGGCCTATATTGAGCTAAGTTCTCTTTTGTGATCGAGGAGGTTTCCATGAAGACTAGAATGATTGAAACCCAATAGCTATGGAACCAAGTCAATAATTTCATGAAGGCTGTAGAAATATCAGTTTTTTTTACCATCTTTCCTTTTGTTTTGGACTTTCATATGAAATACAAAGTTGTAGATCAAGCTTCGAAAACCTTCAAAAGTAGTGCTCGTGGGTTTCCTAGGTTCCAACCACAACAACAAGAAAGTCAGTTTTAGTGAAGTGTCAAAAAGCTGTCAAAATTTGCTGATCGGTGCCCTGTCCTTGTCGACCTGATTTGTGTCTAGCTTCTACATTGTGTTCTTACCTCATTATTCTAATTATGTTTCTTATTATACCTCATTATTCTAATTATGTTTCTTATTATATTTTTGGCTTTGCACTTAATAATTTAAACTATTACATCAATCTCCACGAGTTCGATCATGGCCCTATAATACGCTTAGGTCTTGTATATATTTGCAAGATATGAAGTTCACGTTTCATCCTTCATCAATTTTTTCTTTTTTTTCATAATGGAAAGTGCTTCGATTCCACAAATGGCGCGCCGACTATTGGATCGAAAAGCCGATAAGGATCGGTAGACGAACTAACCATCACGAGGGACCACAACAAATGAGAAAAAAAAAACACAAAAATACATCATAAAAACCCGAAAGCAAGAACATCTTCAAGGGAAAGCAGAATGATCTAGTCAGCCGGAAGCGACGAGCATGGACCTTCATCTTCAAAGGAAGTACACAGGGAGGAAGCCTGAGAGCAATTGTGGACACCTCAGGTTTGGACTGCAATAGAACCGTCAGAAGTCAATCACACATCCACGCCCCCTTTTCGACAAACACTCGAACCTCCACCAAAGACAACATCAAAATAGAGAAGTTGAAGCTGCATCACACGGATATCGTGATATAAAAATGTTTACAAGTTTGATGGTTTATAGAGTAGTGTTTTACAAGGGAAGAACTGTTCGAAAAGAGTTGGTAAACAACACTACAACTTTGGTGGTTTGAGATATTGAGTTTTAACTCACTCGAATTCAACTTTGGGAGTAACAAGTTTTGGGCTTTATATTTCTTTGAAATCTTTGTTACATAAGCTTTTAATTTTGTTTTTGTTTGATTTTTTTTCTTCTCACTTTGGTTATAATTAAATAAGGGATTAAAGAATGGGCCAAAAGGCCCATTGAAGGCAACAATCTGGTTTGAATGGGCATTGCAAAATTTAGAGAAACGATGAAAATCTAGCAAGGGTCTTCATCTTCCTCCTCTTGGAATCCTTATTGTTGAAGTGATATGGTTATTGAAGGTTGATCTACAAAGAAACTCCAGTGAAGAACACAAGTCTGATTGCTTTGATTAAAAGAATAGAGAAGCCGGAGGGGAAAGGGCTTGCTTGGTGAAGATCCGGGATTGCCGGAATAATCCGAGATCGTATAAACTGAAGAGTGATCTCTTCCCGATTAGGGTTTGTAAATTGAAGCTTGTATTGTTTGTTGACAGTGTTATCAAGGCCAAAGGCAGGAAGAGCATCCGACAATTTCGGATCCAAAAAAATCGAGATGAATCCAAAATCGAGCACAAAGCAAGCTTCATCCTTGTACAAAATTGGAGACCACGATTTCTACTTGAGCAGAGGGAGCGGCTGTTGAGACAAAATCAGCGGGAAAGAGACGGTGAAGTGGAGGAAAGCCCCATGGCTTTGGGTGGATTTTGTAGTGTTGGTGGCCTGATAAAGGTGTACTGCGCCGTTGCGATTGTTGATGGAAGACGAGATCTGGTTTTAGGTTTTACCCCTTTTCATATCCATAGATTTGGAAGAGTAGAAGAAGAGGGGTTTCCTCTTGTTTGGTTTATGAGTTGAAAGAGAAGATAGTTTTCGTTTTATAAAAACTTGTTGGTTAACTTGAGATCTTAGAAGAGTGGAACACCTTTGAATTTTTAAGATTGAGGGATTTCTTCACTAGTGTATAGTAGAGAGATTTTTATTCTCTATTGAAGCTCCTTTGCTTTTGGTATACTTCATCCTTCATCAATTTTTGTTTTGATAAACGGAAAGCGGTTAGTTTGGGCTATCTCCTAGAGGTAGTCCAACCTAAAGCATCCTTGCGGATGAGAACACAAAGTTCAGGATCTTCAGAAAAATAGGTGTTGGGGTTCGATATTCTCAGATGTGTCAGTCGGTCAACAACACAATTGGTTTCTCTAAAAATATGTCTGATCTGGACTTCGTCAAAGAAGCGGAGGTCCAGTATGGACTCGAAAATAATCATCTCGACGACCTCCCACGGACAACTCCACAATCCTTGGAGTGCCTTGATAACACAAAGATTATCACCCTCGATTTTGATCTTTTTGTTCTTTAATTTGATAGCCTCTTGTAGACCCGATTTAAGAGCATAAGCTTCAGCTTTAATTACCGAGTTAAAGTTATTTTTTGTCGCATCAAGGCTAACAACCTCACCCTTGTGATCCCGAATCACAAAGCCAATGGATGTTATTC
>BSUD01000004.1:147209319-147259140 GCA_033239045.1 Fagopyrum esculentum
TTGAGGACATATATTGATGAAAAACGAAAAAATTGAGGACAAATCAACCGTTGTTTGTTGATGAGAATATTGTATACTGAAAAAGATACACTTACTGTTAACTATTCCGGCGAAAATATGTTTAGTTCTTCCGGCGACAATGGAGTGTATGGCGTTTCAGCAAAACGTATCATCCATATAATTGATATTGCTTTGATCGATTTTGTTGATATTAATTGGAAGATTCTGTATATTGTAACTCCCTAAAATAGTGGAAGAAGATCTCATTTATAATTTTTCTAAAATATTGTAATTGCCTTATTTTGGAGAGTGTATTACACATTCCAATGAGGAGAGTGTGCTGAATTTTTCATTGAATATTTAGGTTAATTTTCAGCCTTTAGATTAATCAGATCAAAGACTACTATTTGTTCTCATTGTACACTATAAGGGCTGTTTACATGGGAGTATGATTCTATATATATATATATATATATATATATATATATATATATATATATAAATCCTTGGTTTTCTTCCACTTCGTTGAAGTTGGATCATTCGCGAGCCGATGACATTATCCCGTTGCATGACAAAAAGAGTCGTTATGTTGGGATCCTCTTGAATCCAGAAGACTTTATGAGGTATGTATGACCATGTGTGATGTAATAAGCCATGCAATCCTCAAAATTTTTTTCCAAGGAGCTACTATGAATGGTGAATCACACAATTGAGTACAAGTGACTTCTTCGGTATTTTGGATGTGACCCATTTATGGTCATGAGAGTCGAATTGTAAGTTATAATGGCAAGGATACATCATTCTTCTATCCTCGCATGTCGGATAGGTTCGAGAGGAATCTATTAAACCTTTTTGAGTTGGTGTGCCACCTTATAAAAAAGATACGACTCCACAACTCCAGCCGACTTGGATCGTACCTTGTATATAGAAAGGGGATTGATCACATATATGATGACCATATGGAAACCACATCACTTGAATCGCGTCCAAATAGACGAGTTTCTCCTTGTACCAAAGCAATCGATTGGTAATGTCATCCATTTTATCGTGTTTTCTACCATCATTCTAATCTATATATACTTTTCATATAGTTCATGACATTATAGTTGAATATGTTGGTTTTGCGATTTCGATTGTCTACTTGTACTTCAATTGAATTATAGGTGTTCAGGGTCAATATAGGACATCTTTTAGATGAAATTTGGAACAAGGCCTATATTGAGCTAAGTTCTCTTTTGTGATCGAGGAGGTTTCCATGAAGACTAGAATGATTGAAACCCAATAGCTATGGAACCAAGTCAATAATTTCATGAAGGCTGTAGAAATATCAGTTTTTTTTACCATCTTTCCTTTTGTTTTGGACTTTCATATGAAATACAAAGTTGTAGATCAAGCTTCGAAAACCTTCAAAAGTAGTGCTCGTGGGTTTCCTAGGTTCCAACCACAACAACAAGAAAGTCAGTTTTAGTGAAGTGTCAAAAAGCTGTCAAAATTTGCTGATCGGTGCCCTGTCCTTGTCGACCTGATTTGTGTCTAGCTTCTACATTGTGTTCTTACCTCATTATTCTAATTATGTTTCTTATTATACCTCATTATTCTAATTATGTTTCTTATTATATTTTTGGCTTTGCACTTAATAATTTAAACTATTACATCAATCTCCACGAGTTCGATCATGGCCCTATAATACGCTTAGGTCTTGTATATATTTGCAAGATATGAAGTTCACGTTTCATCCTTCATCAATTTTTTCTTTTTTTTCATAATGGAAAGTGCTTCGATTCCACAAATGGCGCGCCGACTATTGGATCGAAAAGCCGATAAGGATCGGTAGACGAACTAACCATCACGAGGGACCACAACAAATGAGAAAAAAAAAACACAAAAATACATCATAAAAACCCGAAAGCAAGAACATCTTCAAGGGAAAGCAGAATGATCTAGTCAGCCGGAAGCGACGAGCATGGACCTTCATCTTCAAAGGAAGTACACAGGGAGGAAGCCTGAGAGCAATTGTGGACACCTCAGGTTTGGACTGCAATAGAACCGTCAGAAGTCAATCACACATCCACGCCCCCTTTTCGACAAACACTCGAACCTCCACCAAAGACAACATCAAAATAGAGAAGTTGAAGCTGCATCACACGGATATCGTGATATAAAAATGTTTACAAGTTTGATGGTTTATAGAGTAGTGTTTTACAAGGGAAGAACTGTTCGAAAAGAGTTGGTAAACAACACTACAACTTTGGTGGTTTGAGATATTGAGTTTTAACTCACTCGAATTCAACTTTGGGAGTAACAAGTTTTGGGCTTTATATTTCTTTGAAATCTTTGTTACATAAGCTTTTAATTTTGTTTTTGTTTGATTTTTTTTCTTCTCACTTTGGTTATAATTAAATAAGGGATTAAAGAATGGGCCAAAAGGCCCATTGAAGGCAACAATCTGGTTTGAATGGGCATTGCAAAATTTAGAGAAACGATGAAAATCTAGCAAGGGTCTTCATCTTCCTCCTCTTGGAATCCTTATTGTTGAAGTGATATGGTTATTGAAGGTTGATCTACAAAGAAACTCCAGTGAAGAACACAAGTCTGATTGCTTTGATTAAAAGAATAGAGAAGCCGGAGGGGAAAGGGCTTGCTTGGTGAAGATCCGGGATTGCCGGAATAATCCGAGATCGTATAAACTGAAGAGTGATCTCTTCCCGATTAGGGTTTGTAAATTGAAGCTTGTATTGTTTGTTGACAGTGTTATCAAGGCCAAAGGCAGGAAGAGCATCCGACAATTTCGGATCCAAAAAAATCGAGATGAATCCAAAATCGAGCACAAAGCAAGCTTCATCCTTGTACAAAATTGGAGACCACGATTTCTACTTGAGCAGAGGGAGCGGCTGTTGAGACAAAATCAGCGGGAAAGAGACGGTGAAGTGGAGGAAAGCCCCATGGCTTTGGGTGGATTTTGTAGTGTTGGTGGCCTGATAAAGGTGTACTGCGCCGTTGCGATTGTTGATGGAAGACGAGATCTGGTTTTAGGTTTTACCCCTTTTCATATCCATAGATTTGGAAGAGTAGAAGAAGAGGGGTTTCCTCTTGTTTGGTTTATGAGTTGAAAGAGAAGATAGTTTTCGTTTTATAAAAACTTGTTGGTTAACTTGAGATCTTAGAAGAGTGGAACACCTTTGAATTTTTAAGATTGAGGGATTTCTTCACTAGTGTATAGTAGAGAGATTTTTATTCTCTATTGAAGCTCCTTTGCTTTTGGTATACTTCATCCTTCATCAATTTTTGTTTTGATAAACGGAAAGCGGTTAGTTTGGGCTATCTCCTAGAGGTAGTCCAACCTAAAGCATCCTTGCGGATGAGAACACAAAGTTCAGGATCTTCAGAAAAATAGGTGTTGGGGTTCGATATTCTCAGATGTGTCAGTCGGTCAACAACACAATTGGTTTCTCTAAAAATATGTCTGATCTGGACTTCGTCAAAGAAGCGGAGGTCCAGTATGGACTCGAAAATAATCATCTCGACGACCTCCCACGGACAACTCCACAATCCTTGGAGTGCCTTGATAACACAAAGATTATCACCCTCGATTTTGATCTTTTTGTTCTTTAATTTGATAGCCTCTTGTAGACCCGATTTAAGAGCATAAGCTTCAGCTTTAATTACCGAGTTAAAGTTATTTTTTGTCGCATCAAGGCTAACAACCTCACCCTTGTGATCCCGAATCACAAAGCCAATGGATGTTATTCCTGAATCTAGTTTAGATCCATCAAAGTTAAGTTTATGGAAACCAGGTTTTGGTTTATCACACTTAATATTGTTTTTCTTCCTTTTGGTAGTATGCATGTCCTTTTTTGGTTGTTTTATATCGTAATCGTCTTCATCGATGATGTTAGTTTTCCACATTTGGATTTGGTTTTTAATGAAGTTGATAACCTTATTGCAAGGACCAATAGGCTCATTCTTAAAATTATTTTGTTCCCGAAGAACCAAATGCTCCACCAGATAGTTGCGAGACATGCAAATTTGTTAAGTCCAAATTTATTCTTTATTTCTTGTAGGAGGTCGTGAGCTTTTTTATTATCAAGATTGATGTTGTTTAGTTTGGTTAATATTGACATGTCGAAATTAGCAATGATTTGTTTGCTAAAAAGACATTCAATGAGCAAGTGGAACAAGTCCTCTAGGTGATGGTTGCATAGTTCACAGTGCCTTGTTACGGCAATTCTTCTTTCATCAAGCTTAGCCTTTGTTGGGATTCCGTTTTGTGAGATTTTCCAAACAAAGTTTTTAATTTTAGGTTGGGTATCGAGGTTCCAGATCCAATCGCATGTATAGTTTTGGGACATTCTTGAATTCCTCTCAATCATTTCTGACGCAGATTTTGTAGTAAACCAGCCATTATTACTACATCTCCAATATAATCTATCTTGAATATCATTTCTTGGTATAATTGTTTCTTTTATTTTTTTCCTAATCTTTGGGTTAATGATGTTTTGTAGCTCGTTATCAATTTTGTTGATATCCCATTGTCTCGAGTCGTTTATAAAGTGACTGACCTTTATATTTGTGTCAAAGAGATTGGTGTTCTAGGCCATTTTTATAAGCGGTGTTGTTGTTACCCAATTGTCATGCCAGAAGTTGATGGTTTTACCATTTCCGACATGCCTTCTTGAACTCAGTTTTTAGCTTCATAAGGTTATTCCAATGCCAAGACGTTGATCTTTCTTTTGGTAATGAAGAATATTATGATTTTTCAAATATTTTTCGTTTACAATTTAAACCCAAATATTATTTGGTTCAGCCAGAATTTTCCACAAGAGTTTCATTTGTAATGCTTTGTTTGTGATTAAAGATTTCCTTAATCCAAGACCGCCATTCTTTTTTGATTTGCATATTACGCCCCAACTGATGATGGGTCTATGTTGGTCCCCTTTGTTCGAAATTTTTTTTTATATGTTTTATCTAACTCCTCAAGATTATGACTCGGGAGCATAAAACTTTGCATGACAAAAGTGGGTTTAGCCGCCAGATTATGTTTTATGAGGGTGTTCCTCCCTTCTTGTGATAAGAAATTGGCTTTCCATTTCAAAAGTTGTTGTTTTGTTTTGAGGTTTATGTCGCCAAAAGTCTCTTTTGTCACTCTCCTGTTGATGATTGGACATCCAAGATATTTGTCGAGGGTAGTGGTATGATTCATGGCGAGAACATTTTTTAATTGGACAATATTACTTTCATTAGTATTTTTTGTTGTTTGAAAAGCAGATTTTTGGAAGTTAATCTTCTGTCCCAAAATAGAGCAATACATTTCCAAAATTTGCTTAGTTCTTTGACAAGAGGCTATATTTGCCTTAGCAAAAATGATCATGTCATCAGCGAAAGAAAGGAATGGGATTGGTGTTGCTTGTTTGCACACGGAGAATCCAATATGGTTGTCGTAGTTGTTGCAATCATCTTGTAGCATTTGTGTTAGGATTTCCGCCCCCAGGATGAATAAATAAGGAGAAAGAGGATCTCCTTGTCTAAGACCTTTTTCCGGAAAGAATTGCTCAGTTGGTCCATTGTTAACAAGAACAGAAAAAGAGACTGTAGTTATACATTCTTTAATCCATCCCCCAAATTTGTTATTGAATCCAAATCTTTTGAGGATGCTAATGATGTAGTCCATGTTGACTTGATCATATGCTTTTTCCATATCTAGTTTGATTGCGGCCCATCCTTCTTTACTTTTTTTTTGACCGAAAAGAGTGGAAAATTTTGTGTGCAATGAGAATATTGTCGTGTATTGATCTATTTGCTACGAAGGCGCCTTGTAGAGGGTGAATGAGTTTAGGCATGATGGTTTCCATTCTGTTCGTGATTATTTTCACAATGACTTTGTATATTGTTGAGCAAAGACTAATGGTCTGAAGTGGTTAATAATAGTAGGATTATCCACTTTAGGTATTAGGGTTATAAAAGTATGATTAATTTGTTTGAGCATTTTTCCGCTTCTGAAAAAGCCTTTCACAGCTTTTGAAACGTCAGTTCCTACAATGTGCTAGTATTTTTGATAAAATCCGGCCGGCATACCATCAAGTCCCGGGGATTTATCACATCCAATATCGAACATAGCATTTTTTATCTCTTCATTAGTGGGGGGTTTTGTTAGATTTAAGTTATCTTCATCGCTAACTTTGTTTTGAATAAGTTGGAGTTTATCCTCCAATAGACATTGATCTAGTTGGATTTTAGAGTATTTCCTCACAAATTCCATTTTAACTTCCAATCTGATCTCTAATTCACATGATATAGTCGTACCATTTGTAGTTATTAGTTCCTTTAAGTGTTTTCGATTTCTTCTTCCAGTTGCAATGCGATGGAAGTATTTGGAATTTGAGTCCATGTTCTTCAGATGATTGTTTTTAGTTCTTTGTCTCCAATATCTCTGGTGAAAAGACAGTAAACGGTTTTGTTTTGTTAGGAGATTTCTTTGGATGGTTTCTTCTCTTTGGTTTAAGTTATTGGGTCTTGTGCTTTGAATTTCCTGTAGTTGTGATTCCACCTCTTTAAGTTGTTTGAATATTTTACCAAAATTAACTTTACTCCATTCTTTTGCCTTTATTTTAATTAGTTGAGTTTTTCTTGTGAGTTTATACATTTCATTTCCGATAAAGTTGGAACACCAAGTTTGTTTTACAATATTCTCAAAAGATTTTCGTTTAGTCCACATCATTTCAAATTTGAACGGTTGTGGAGTGTAATTATCCGTTGTTGAAATTTCCAAAGATATTTGACAATGATCAGATATTGTGAAAGTATGATTTTTTGTTTTTAAGTTTGGGTACCACTGGAGTATTTGATTATGGACCAACACACGGTCAAATTTTTCAAAGATGTTATTCGGGCCATCACGTTTTTTCCTCCAAGTAAAGAAATTACCTAAAGTTTGGATGTCCTCAAGGTTACAAAAGTTTTTAAAGTTAAATAGTCTATTAAATCTATTGGTGTTGATAGGAGCTCCTCCTTGTTTTTCGAAATGTTGTTGAATTTCATTTAGGTCTCCAAGGATAATTGAAGGGAGGGGAGAATCTTGTATGATATCAGAGAGGTTATCCCAAAATTGGTTTTTTGTAGCTTCTTTTGGAGGAGCATACGCAAAGATGAGGTTCATCTTATGGTTCAAATTGTTACATGTAAATTCAACACAAATAAATCTGTCGTTTTTAAATATAAACTTAATTGTTTGGTTTCCAAGTTGGTACGCTTTCCATAAAAGAAATAAACCACCAGCCCTTCCAATGGCAAGGTAGTAAATAATGTTGTCAAAGCCGGCCGACCTCCTAGATCGCTCATCCGGAGGATTTTCCGATTTTGTTTCTGCTAAGGCAATGATGTTGATCTTTTGGATTTTACAAACTGCGTCGAGGTTTGTCTTGAGGGTACTCCGGCCCATTCCTCTAATATTCCAGAAGCTTACTATCATTTAAAACGGGCTTTGAGTTTGATAGTTAGGAGGGCCAAGAGGCTCGGTAGTCCTAAATTCCATAGGGTAGAGCCCATAAATTTCTCTTTGTTTATGACAATTTTAAATTGATTATGGGTCATAGATTTGGTAATATAATCCAAAAACTCGATCTTTTGTGAGACAAAGAAATCGAAATTTTGGTAAGATATAAAAAACACGGGTAAATGACACATTGTAAATCAAGAAGGTAGTAGTGTTTTTGTAAAGAAATTCCTCCGAGCAATAAGCACGGGATAAAAACAAATCCGATTGGACTATCAATGAAATTTGGTAGTATTCAAGGGTGCACATAACGATAAAAGACAAAATGGTTAAGTCGAGCGATATTGGTCGTAGCCCAATAATCATGGGTTGTGGCCCCTGGTAGTGGGATTTATTAGTCCCGTTGTAGTAAAAATTTGTTGAATTGGACCTTGTCAGGAGTTGAAACATGGATTTTCTCCACACACAGATTTTAGATAGAACCCAAGCAAGAAAAAAAGACCGATATCTTTGAATATAAATCCTCTTAACGATGTTAATTGGGTTACAACTGCATCTTAATTGATACTTGTTTATGTAATTTGTGTAAATCATGTTGTCATACAAATTTGAGCCAATGGGAATGAGCAATCTCGCTCTACAGGGCATCAAGAACCAATCAGAAGAAACACCATTAGTTCCATTGATAAAACTCAAGACCTTCATTAAAGTAGAAAACAACAAGTGGGGTTTACCCAGGTTGATGCGTCCTTGGACACGTCAATAAAATATTCCGGATCTAGATCAAGCTGAAGCTCAACTACTCCTTAGTTGAAGTGCGAATGCGATTGAAGATGGTTTGCGAAGGCGTAGAGATGGATGCGGAAGTTGAATGAATGAGTCGATCTAGATTGATCGATCAAGCCTTGAACTGAGTCGGTTGAGTTGGTTCTTGAAGAACCCTCGAATGTGGTTGAGTTTGGATCGAAGATCCAAAAGAAGAACTTTGAGAGGATTGGAAGAGGGATTGATGCTCAAGTAAGTAGGAGGAAAATACTTCTCAATACTTAATCAAATTGAACATGCCTTACAAATGAGCCAATCATCCCCTTATATAGTGGATGAAGGCCATACAATGGGTCGGAAATTAAATGACGGAATAAAGACGGAATTTAAGTTCTGAAAATGAAACACCTAAAAATATGAAAGGTTGAGAATTTAAGTTCGGAATTAAGTTTCCGAATTAAATTCTGAAACCAAAAGTCTAATCTTAAATTCGAAAAATTAATACCTGAAAATAAAGTCCCGGAAATTAATATTCCGAAAATAAAAAGACTTATTATTACAAAACGCTAAATTACGGAAAATGCGGAAAATGCGCCGGAACGGTGCCGGCTTGACAAGCTTCATGTCATTGTGGTGTAGAGCCACGGTTTGCAACCAATGGGTCCGTGACAAGCAACAGTGCGGCTAATGATGGAGCCGGTAGCTTGAGCGATTGTCTTAGCACGAGAACGGGTGAGCGGTCCATCTGAGCGAACCCGGAGTGCCTCGTCTTCCTCATGTTGGGACATAAGGGTCAAGGGCGCATCACAGGTAGTCGGTAATGGTCGTATCACATTCAAGCACAAAGAAAATGCAACATGAAAAGCAATGTCAGAAAACATTACTAGTAGAAGAAAGACAATGTTTTAGTCCCACTTGGTAAGTGCCTTGTTGGGCAAAAGAACAATCAGATTGAGATCCAAAATTAGGAATGTAATGAATCATGATAGAAACACCAAGAATCACCCAAGATTGTGATTTAGGAAGATAAATTGTGGGAAAATTCTTGTTGAAGCAGAAAGAGTCGAATTTGTGAAATCCATCATTGGCTTTCGACCATTTGATGTTCCAAATAGCTTGATGAATGATGAGGAGTGAAAAACTCCAGTCATTCACCAAATAAAAAAAACTGATTATGAGTATTTTACAACTAAGGCGTTCAAGCCAAAAGGGCACATATGCATCTAATATAATAAGACAATTCCATTTGAGGAACAACAGATTGAAAACATCCAGTAAGTAGCATACATAATATTCAGGAAAACAATTCCCTCTAGAAGAAATAAACCAGGGATCACCTAGATCAGGGTAACAAAAAGGGAGTGGAAAAGCAACAGAACCTTTCCAAAAGGTGAGACGACGGTCACAAGTCCTTGGTAAGTCAGCAGCAAGATCCCATTGTTTGGATCTCAAGGTTGAATCTCCAAAATTCAATGAAAATGAACCACAATAGAGGAATCAATGGCACGAGCAAAAACGTTCATGTTTCTTGAATTCGAAAACTCCATCTTCACCCTCGCCGTACATGCCCAAATATTGGAAATGGATTCTCCCTCCGAAAGGCCTCTCTTTCTTTTATAAATTGGGTTGAAATCAACCCAGATCCTGCTCTTACACTTACTGTAAAAAGCTCGTAGAAGGGAATCGATGCTTTGATGAAAGCCATTAGCAGGTCTGCCCAACGTCTTCTTCTTCCAATTTTGTGTGCCAAATCGGAGGCATAGACCCATATGATCGGAACGGCCCTCCTCTATATGTATGCCTACGAAGACGAGACTCAAGTGGACCGGAGGGGTGCCATCTTTGTCCTGATTCCATGCTTTCACATCGAGGGCAATCGTCTTTCCGGTTAAGGCTTGCACCGGAAACTCCATCAACGCAGAGCAGAGTTGCGGCGGGATTGATTTTGTTTTGGTTGAGAAGTTGGATTCCGGCTGGGTAGGGTTTTCATCCTTCATCAAATTGATGTCGTTGCAAAGAGTTTATTTGTTTTATTAATATATTATCCAATATCTATTTGATATGTTTCTTTTTGTCTTTTGACTCTAGGGTTCGTGACTTTACAAGCTGGTCAAAGTCGTCAACCATTCTCTATAGCAAAATATTGGAAGAGAGTAGGTCCAACTAAATGACGTAAAATAAGAGCTTTAAGGGAGAGAATTCTAATTCAGTTTGTGAATATCTTTTTTATTTTTATCTTATTTGATACATTAAGGACAATTCACGATTTTAAATATGGGGTAATTATATTCAAGATTTTGCATTTTGGATAAATAATTCATTTTAAAATTTTAGATCTTTTTTCCTCTCGTATTTTTCAAAATCTTCCTTTATGTTTTAGCCTAAGTTACCTAGTTGCTCTTGTGGAATGACCTGATCGAGCATAACAATTTATTGCATTTATGTTTATTTTCTATTTTGCCATCCTCTTCTCTTTGTTAAATGCAGATCGGTCCGACACTTCATTTGGATTGGCTCGATCAAGCATATTCTGTCGGGATGCATATTATGTCTAGCCTAAGTTGAGTCGGATGTTATTAAGTTCTCAAATGATATACTACTATATGTATCTATGTCTTTATACTTGTTAATGATTCATTTAGTATTTCTTTTGATCTTGTTATGTCATCGAGTTGTATGTAATGGAAAGTGATTGAATTCCATGACGTGTGTAACACCCAAAGTTCTGGGAACTTGAAGCGTTATGGGCTAGGACCTCACAATGGGTCCCGACCCTCAAAGTAACAACAATAACATCGGATCTTGCAACAAGGCACAAATAAATGAAAGCCAAAACTTATATAAAAACCATAAGGTATAACAACGGAAACGCAAAGGACTCGCAGCCGAGTTCAAAACAAAAGGGAAAGACAACAACAAAAATATAAAACCCGATCCCGTCTCATGTACAGGAATCCCGACTGACAACACCGTCCGGATCACTCAGCAACATCTCTATCCTGCAGAGCATCTACAACATTGGTATAAACCGTTAGCTAACATTCAAGATATCAGAAAGACAGTAAAGGCACAAACACACATAAGATGGTAAACACATATCATGCTCTCACACAACCGGTTATTATCTTTTATTAAGTTATCCATTACTAATTCAACTTCTTTTGTCACACGAGAGTCTCCCAAAACTCGCCTCCGCTTCTGTCTGCCGATAGGAATAGATCAGTACTATCTGTTACTTGTGGGCCTGGGTTGCAAGAGTACCTTCCAGTCTCCTGTAGAAATGGACAAGTAGTCACTGCCCGGTTATAATACACTTGGGCCAATTAAGGGTATAAAGTCATCCTAGTCCGGTTTTCCGTTATAACAATAAAGCAAACAAACACCACCAATACGTACAGTCAAACCAATATATGGAATGCAGCTAAGTAAGTCCAAGGGACTTACCTCACTCAAAGGTGAACTCAAGAATCCGCTACTGCTCAACTTCCCGAAAGAAACAAAGAATGCATGCTCAGACAAGGCAACACAAATCTGGAACTAAACGAATGCTAGAAGTCTACATACTTCTAGTCTCAATGATCTCTAATAGATCTACTGCAGCGTGCTAGAAGTTCCCCTACTTCTAGTCTCAATGATCGCTAACTGTTCTCATAATGCTAGGAGAAGAATTCCTAGTCTCAAGGTTCGCAAGGGACGTCATCAACAACACAACTCAAGGGTGTAGCCAACTCACGGGGATCAACAAGCCACTAACTGACATTCACACTAATCTACTAGGTCCAACGTAGCATGATCTAGCACAAGGAAATGGTAAATGAATTATGAGAGGAAGAAACTCACCAAAAACTGGAGTCACTGTAGGTGAACCGCGGGGCGGAAGACAGAGGCGCAGGGGCGGCGATGGCGTGCAGTCGCAGGGGCGGGAAGATGCAGGCGCGGGAGCAACGGTGTGACAGAAGCTGTTGTCGAGACTTCCTTTGACATCATGGCACAACAAGGAGACAAAAGCTCGATTCTTCGATCCACACACGTCAGTTTTCAACCAAGGGAGCCCGAGAACATACACGTATCAACAAGGGAAGCCAAACAAGAATCAAGACTCAATCTTGATTCATGTAAAGAATAAGAAGAAGAAAAGAGAAAGTGAAGAGAAACAAGAGGAAGAGAAGCATGCAACATGCTCATGAACATGAGAGTGATCAAAGGGGATGAAGACTTACACGTTCTGCAAAAGATCACAAAGGAAAGGCTGCAACTTTGCTCGAGGTTGAAGAAAAGGTAAGCAAGAATCGAGAAAAGGAAGAGAATGCGGGAATTTATAGGGAACGGTTGAGAAAAGATAAAGGAAGGTCAGATTTAGGGTTAGAAGATAGAAGGAAAGTCGGCCCATATCTTAGAATATCGGATCTTCTAAGAAAGGAAGGAAATAAAAACGGAATCAAAACAGATCGGCGCGATTTGGATTCGGCCACAGGGACGCCTGACCCGGCCGCGACCGCGGCTGGCCGCAGGGACGGCCCCCTTCACCGCGGGGGCGGTGAAGGCCAAAACTTGGTGTCACAACATGACCTAGTCAGGATTCCTTACGTTAGGGACGTTATTTTCACATGTTTTACTTTTTTCACGAGTGATCTTCATTGTGCTTTCAGTTCTTTGTAATTTACTATAAATTCTCCTTTGAGATTGCATGCTTGTTTTACTATACATGAAGATGATTAAGACATGTTTTTGATATGGCTATTGTTCTATTCCCACTTTTTATTATTGTTTTCATCTTATTATCCCCTAGTCTTCTAGCTTGATTAACCTTTCTCTATAGCTCCACAAAATTTCCCTAGCCATGTTTCCCTTCACTTGTCCCATCCAGGAGTTAGGAGTTGAGGTCATACATGGAAGAAGAAATATAGTTTCAAGTATGGGGTTATGTGTGTGTAAATATAAACACATTAAAGAAAAGAAGAAAATTTGTTATATTATATTTATATTTATGCACCATTTGAACCTAAATATGTAAAAGGGGATTGATTTGCAAAGCACACAACTTTGTTTTGCATAATATAATCATTTCTAATGATATGCGTGATGATGACAATTGTCTTATGAGTAGTATCTTCCTAGCCGGAAAGAGTATATTGTCGATCCAATTTTATCAAATGTCTCTGAGAAGACAATGAGCTTAACATCCTTAAATGTAGCTTCATCGCTTGGCTAATTGGACACCAAAGACTTCCCACCTTAACCAAACTCCATAATTGACACCTCATTAAATCCTAGCACTACTTGCAAGCTTTGCCTCTCCTCCCCTAAAGATGAAAACCAATTCTTGACCAACTGCACCTATACAACCTTGTCCTTGACATCATTTCTAGATGGACACGACTTCCTTCACCCCTACCTTTCTACCCTAATCTTTGGAGAGGGCTTGGATCCAAACTACCCGTCAACACATCCTCATCCAACAAAATGAGTCTCGAGCTTAACCGCCTTCATCTACTTCACAGCTTGAAAAGAGAGAAATGCCATCATCTTCAACAACTCCGGCTAGTACGGCCATAGCATGCGCAAACAACAACATTCTTGCAATAAAAAAAACTACACCTCGGCTCACTGGAATGATCTATCCCAAGATTCCATTGCTTAAAATTTGTACCCCATTTGGTTAACCCTCCTTCGCCTAGCGGGCCTCTTCTATATCCATTCTTCTTCTATACAACGTAAATTTTTTTTTAAAAAAAGTATATTGTCCTTCAGAAGAAGGTGTCTTTAGATTTTACTTGCGAATAAGTAAAATTCAAATATAAAATATTTTATGTTATCCATTTTAACGAGTTTTTTCACCATCATTCCTATCCATATTCTTTTCATATAAATGTATATTTGCATGAAATCGGACTTAAATTAATTGGTTTTACAATTTCAACTGTCTTGTGCTTTTATTGAATTATACGTGTTCAAGGCTATATAAAGAACCTTTTGGAACTAATTTGGAGTAATGTATAGTTTTCATCCACTCTTCTAAATGGTAAATCAATTTGCATGTAATCAAGCCGTATACACACATACATCAGACATACGTTCACCGAATTGATATACTGAACTTTTGTCACATAATGCATCTAAACAAACGTAAACAATTCCACTTAACAGTTAACACCACTTCATTAACCCGAGAAAGCGATGATTCAAGGATAAAGCTCAATAATAGACCTAAACCCTGATAAAGGGTAAACCTTGAAGCCACCCATAAAACCAGCATCTAGGAAGAGCTTCTCCCATTGTTTCCTGCTTCTCTCCTTACCAGCTACAACCGTCATCATTTCCATGTCGAAGAACAGTTGCGTCTCTTTAGTCTTGTAATCCTCTTCGTCTTCATCCTCCTCCATCACGATTTCTATGATTATCACCTTACCTTTTCCTTCATTACTCTCGTTGCTGGTGACAGCTTTTTTGCATTGCTTTAGTATCTTCACCGAGCATTCATCGCTCCAGTCGTGCAGTATCCACTGCACGTACATAGTTAAACCGATAAAAAGTTGATGGACTAAATTCGTTTTCATAAAAAAATGCAATCAAATGGGGTAAATCTTCCATCTTTACGGGTTTTGAGTTTTTTTAAGGAAAATTTTGGATTGTGACCTTATACTTTTGACTTTTTCGGATTATGTCCAAGAACTTTTCAGTTTTCGAATAGCAGCCCTGAGTTATAGACTTTTTCGAATTATACCCTTTTATATTTACAAATCAGTATTTATTTACATTTTAAGGATATAAGAAAAATAAGTTATTCATTCAAAAAGTTATTTATACCTTTAAAATGACTATTAACATTAACTAGCAAATTCCGCCCTCCTCAAAATATTAATTTATGAATGGTAAAAATGTATAATCCGAAAAAGTCTAAAACTCAAGTACATCATCTGAAAACTGAAAATTGTTTTTTTTTTGATAACGGAAAGCGGTTAGGTTGGCCTACCTCCTAGAGGTAATCCACCCTATAGCATCCTTACGGATGAGAACAAGGAGTTCGGGATCATCAGAAAAATTAGTGTTGAGGGTCGATACACCCAAGTGGATTAACCGGTCAGCAACACAGTTTATCTCTCTGAAAACTGAAAATTGTTGGACATAATCATACAAAGTCAAAAGTACATGAACATTATTTGGAATTTCACTTTTGTATCAAAAATTTTGTGTAGTGACACAAGATGTCAAGAAAATATTTTAGTTTAAATATGGCAAACCCTACTTTTTTGTAAGAGATATTGATCTTTATTGTATAAAGCGTACCTTTAGCAAGATTGCATTTGTGGAAGGGATATCCACGAACATATCTCCAGCTATGAAACTCAAGTTATGACTCCCTTCTAAGCCTTCAACAACGTGAGGCAAATCCAACACCATGCACTTGACGAGAGGAAAAGCAATAGAAATCGCCTTAGCCATTTCTCCAATCCCTCCACCAACATCAACCAACGACTCTATCCCACCAAAGAGATCCTGCGAAAGAGGGTTCGCCAACAATGCTTTAGCAACCATCCTCGAGTCACCGGCCATCGTATCGTTCATGATTCCACCAAGCTCCGGCTTATGACTATTGCACTCCCAGAATTCAATCCCATTACCGGAGTGAAAAGGAGTAGCGACGTCGTTTTGGAACCAATCACTCAAATCGATCCACGGGTTTACGAGAAGCGGGTCGAGTATGAGGAGAATGAAGGGTTTCACGCTAAAAGGATGGCCTTTCAAGAGAAGTTGAGAGACTAACGTAAGAGAATACACATTTTCATCAGCGTTATAAGTAAAGAAGCCGGAATGAGTGAGGATTCGCATGAGTTGGGGGAGAGACGCGGCTTTTCGAGGGTGGATGGGGATCGAGACGGCTAAATCGGATAGGGTCATGGGCTTGCCGTGGCTGTGGATAGCGTCGGCTATCCCGAGCTCGACGGCGCACCTGAGGGACATGGAAATTATGAAGCTGTATAAGTGGTTTGTGAAATGGGTCTTGGCTTTGAGGACTTCATTTGCTTGGTCTTTGCTTAGTTGGGTTGGATCCATATTGTGTGTAGTAATGTTGTATTGCTTGATTGGATGTGTAGCTATTTGTGCAACATTGTGGGTTTAAATAATGCAAGATCGACACAATATATAAAATTTTCTCTTCTTTAGTTCGTGAGTTAATTTTGATATAATATTGTAATTATTTGTAAATGATTAATTTATAATCAAAAGCATCCATACATTTTTTATATAAGTGTGAGCAATTGACTATTTCTGGTGTTGAATTATACTTCAAAATTTCGAAATATTGATTATGTAACGTTTTGTGAACTCAACGAATAATAAATTATATATATATATATATTATAAATTATATGAGAACAGACTTATCGCGTAATCATGAGAACATATTCGTAATTATTATTATTATTATTATTATTATTATTATTATTATTATTATTATTATTATTATATATAAAGGAGTAAATAGTAAACTAATAAATAAAGGGATAAATACAATCTACGGCTTAATATACTATGTCTAACCATGACTTGCCTTCTGCAAACCTCTGGACTGATTTGATCCACCACAACATCTTAAAAGATTACTCAATCTGATCTTACAGTCACCACGCCAGGTACAACCATACATGACACTCTATCCTCAAGGTCAGAGACTACATCTTCGCCACCACCATCGGCCCTCAATTCATCAACACCACTATCAGACCTAATGGAACCTACTCAACCACCGCTGCTTACCATCTCCTACACCCCCTCCACCACCACAAACCCCTACCCTCTTGATATCATCTGGACTGGTATCAACATTCCCCCGATGTAGTTTCATATCCTGGATCGCTAGCCACGTACGGATCTCCTTTGGTCTTTATTTTGTGAGGTTAGTAATAAAAACACACGGGTAGAAAAAATAGATAGAATTTTATTTTGTAATAGTTATGATGTAACCATTGTCTTAGCCTTATCATGAGACTCATGTTTTAGGTAAAACAATGTTGGTGGATACCAACATTGTACAATCAGGGGGATTTGATGGATTACATATGAATTAGATTTATTTGTATTTCTTTTCCAGCCAAATGGGGGGTTAGGGAAACGAAATGTTCAATGCAATACACCAATTCGATCATCTTTATAAATTTTTGGACGTTCAACTTCCAAATAGCAAACAGAGGACCAGAAAATACACGTTAAATACACCAGATGTCTCCTCAACGTACAATTTATCCACTTACAAACTGTAAAATAATCCATCAAATTGAATCTATCATCAAGGATAAACCTCAATAACAGATCTAAAACCCAACAAAGGAAAGATCTTGAATCCGCCTGTAAATCCAGAATCTAAGAACAGCTTCTCCCACTCTCTCTTGGTTCTCTCCTTTCCCCCAACAAGTGCCATCATTTCCATGTCGTAAAATAGCTGCGTCTCTCTCTTCTTGAAATTTTCTTCCTTTTCATCTTCATCAATGACGATATCTATGATGATTACCTTCCTCTCTCCTTCTTCACACTCCTTACTTCCAATAGCTCTTCTGCATTGCTTCAGTATCTCCACTGAATATTCATCGCTCCAATCATGTAATATCCACTACAAGAAGAATATTCTCAATAATTTTATTAATTACTAAATTTATTGACAAAAAATAGGACCCACTTCCTACCTTGAGCAAGATTGCATTTGTGGGAGGGATAACCTCAAACATATCTCCAGCAACGAAGCTCAAGTTATGTGTCCCTTCTATACCATCAACCACATGAGGCAAGTCAAGAACCATGCACTTCATCTCCGGGAAGGCATTAGCAACCGCCCTCGCCATTTCGCCTACCCCGCCGCCGACGTCAACAAGCGTGTTCACCCCTCCAAAGAGAGCCTTTGCAAGAGGGAGGTTAGACATCAATACACTAGCCACCATTTTCGAGTCACTCGCCATTGTATCGTTGAGAACGTTGTTGAGCTCGGCTCGATGGGCTGTGGACTCCCATAGAGTCATTCCGTTCGAGCTTTCGAACGGGGTAATAGCGTCCTTAGTTTTGAACCACTCACTCAAATCAAGCCATGGGTTGATGAGAAGTGAGTCTAGTATGAAGAGAAGGTAGGGCTTCATACTAAAAGGGTGATCTTTCAAGAGAATTTGAGAAGCTATTGTTAGAGAATACCCGTATACATTATCCGAATCGGGTATTTTCGTATACGTGAAGTATCCGGAGTGAGTGAGGATTCGCATGAGTTGAGGAAGAAACTTTGCCTTTTCGAGGTGGATCGGGATCGAGACGGCCAAATCGGACAGGGTCATGGGCTTGCCGTGGCTGTGGATAGCGTCGGCTATCTCGAGCTCGACGGCGCACTTGAGGGACATGGAGGTTATGAAGCTGTATAAGTGATTTGCAAAATGAGCATTTGCGTTGAGCGTCTCATTTGCTTCTTCTTGGCTCATTCTACTTGGTTTCATGTTTGTGTACGTATTGTTAAGTTGAGCTAGTGCATATCCATACGCAAACTTCTTGATTTAAAGGCAAGATTGACACGTTATTTGTTTTTTTTTTTTATAACAAAAATAGACACCTTATTTTATGGTATATATTGTCCTTGAAGTGGTTGGAGGTTATGAAGTTGTGTGTTCTTGGCTCATTCTACTTGGATTCATGTCCAAGCAATATTTGTACCTTCTTTTGTTGTATTGTTTACAAGTGCGACACTAGAAAACAATTTTCATTAGCTATTTAACGTATCTCCGTGACTTAATATAATATTATTATTAGATATCAAGTCATGCATTGGAAGAAGAAATAAATATTGAAGTATGGGGTTATGTGTATGTAAATATAAAGTTATATTACTAAGTACTGTGATTGCAATATGGTTCTTATAGTGTTGTGCATTAAAGAAAATAAGAAAAAAAATGTTATATTGTACTTACATTTATGCATCATTTGAACCTAACTGTAGAAAAGGGGATTGGTTTAAAAAGCACACAATGCTGAATTGTATAATGTAATGGGTGAGTATGAGTTCACGTGTGAAGAAATCAGGTTGTTGTAGAAAGATACTTGATCGAATCGATCAATAAGTCCAATCAATAAGACTCAAGACAACCGTTCCGCCTGACTAGGTGTATAGATAGTATCAACCGAGACTTTGATATGTCTTAGTTTCCGGATTTTTAACACCACAGAGCCTAAATGATTCTTCACATTTTTACTCATTAACCCTCACCAAGTTACAACCCTATAAAAGAACTAGCTCTGGATTCATATTGTAGTTGCACGAAGTGGGTGATGGAGAACGAGAATGCTTTGATAAGCTTATAGTTTATAGCATTTCATATTGTTGAGTTTGAGTGATTATTAAATATACCTAAACATATGTGAGATTGTTATATACATTCTCTTAAGAGTTCTTGAATTTTTTATGTTTTGACCTCAAATTTTTACCAAAATTCTTCCAACCATCATGTGCAGTTATAATAAAAATTGATTGATAAACTCTTTAAAATGGATGTTACCTTCAACCCCCCTCGTCTATGACCTCCAAATTGAAGATGGGCACAATAGAATAATTGTGCTTGTTCGATTTCTTCTTATCAGAACCCTTCCTAATTGGTTTTGAACCTTTATTCCTTAATCCACCACAACATAGGGTGAATAATGCTTCCTTTTTGCTTGTTTCCAGTCTTCTGCTTTTGCTCGACAGATGCTTCCTCGTGCGGATTAACAAGTGTAGCTTCATCTCCCGGGTAGCTTTCCATCAAAAGCTCTCTACCCATAACAAACTCTTACACTAGAACCTCATTTCTGACGACTCTTGCAAACTTTGTGGCAACTATTCGGAGACCACTTCTCACCTCTAGAACTCATGCAGCTTCACAAGCCTTATGCTGGACATTATCTCACGTTGGACAAAGCTCCACACCCCCTACCCCTACTCTAGAGACATTTGGGCTTGGCTCGCTATCCCGTAAGCATGATCTCATCTCCAACGTACGCTTCTCCTCGATCACAACTTACATTTACTTCACCTGGAAAGGTAGGAATGATCTCATTTACAATAACACTTCTACCACCCCCACTGCTTGCGCTCATCACACCATCAAAGCTGTTAAGAACATCACCACCTACCGTTGGAAAGATCGTTCCTCCGACTCCATCATGTGGGCTAGATTGCTCGGAATTCATCTCCCGTAGGCTTTTGTTTGACTTTAGTTCTTGTTATTGCTTGCTCTTTACTCTTGGTTATAGTGACCCCTATCCTTGCAAATTCACCTCTCAATATACGTAACCTTCAAAAAAAAGAAAAAAAAAACAATTTTCATTAGCTATTTAACGTATCTCCGTGACTTCATATAATAACATTGGTATATTTTTATTGAATGTTGTACTACCTAACACTAACGGTTTATTTTTCAAAATTTCGAAAAATGATTTGTTATCCTAAAAAAATAAACGTATATTTTTATTCATGATAAAAAAAATGATCAATACTACTAAAATAAAATGAACACATAGTATAAAAAATAAATAAAAATGCTCTTCACTCCTCTCTATATATAATAATAAATTCATAACAAGTATCTTACCGCCACCCCGGCCACCCATGGCTGGCTGGAAGAGGTCCCGTCGACTCACCATCAAGCTTTCGGAGATGCATCGTCCGTCCACTCCCTCCCACCATCCCTCACAAAGCCTCCTCCAGACACCAACCCCTCCCTTCCCGGAGAGCCCTTTCGAGCCCATACCTGATGACCTGATTCAATCCAACAACAGACAGCTGACCGCTAAGCCCCTAGCGCCACCTGCCCTATCATCCGAAACCCTCTTCCCACCATTATACCAGCCCACATAGAAGCTCCCCCATACCTTCTCGTACAAGTCTTGTTGATGTTGCCATTCGTATAGATTCTCCTACCAAACCTGGTGAAACTCCTCCTCCTCTAGCGCAGCATGCCTCCAACATACCTTGCCCGATCTCAACAATGGCAACTGGAGCTTCTGACCATGACTCTCTCTCTCTTCCCAGGTTGTGGTCCTGGCCCCCCATGATTCGCAGGATTCCAACTTTTCTATCCCTTCGCCTACCCCACCGGCCTTTACCTTACTTGGTGAGAACATTTCATCTCCCCTTGTGGTCCCAGTTACCAACACCATTAGTTTGTGTCGACCCATTCACTTTCCCTAGCCCACGCTTGCACTAACCAAAAAGAACCTTTAGCTGCCACCTCGATATCATTCAAAGATATTGTCTCGAGTAACGCCTGTTGGAATCACGTTCCTCTCTCCTTCACCCCAGGCATTGAATCCGGACACATCCCGTTCACAAAGGAAGATATTGTAAACTACCAACAAATGGCTTCTCTCCCTCGTTGGCTTTCCGCTTGGTAGTCCCATTTCCGTCCAGCGTATGAACAAGTTTGTGAATGAATATTGGAACTCTATTTCCAAGCCAAAGGTTTTACGAAATGAGAAGGGCATCTTCGTGTTTCACTTTGCTAACGAGGATGATCTCAACACAGTCCTTCTCGGCAGCCCATGGGTCACCAATGGCTCCACAACCCTCCTCCTAAAGCGTTGGACCAAGGACCTACCTTTGGACTACTCCTGCCTCAACTCCCTCCCCATATGGGTCACCCTCCATGACCTCGACAACAGGTTTTGGTCCAAGCACATGCATGCAAAAATCGGGTCTGCCCTTGGAACTCCTATCCTTACCGACTCTTGCTCGGGTAACCAAGAAAGACTTGGCTTTGCTCGAATTTTGGTTGATATTCAAGCTTCTCGCCCCTCCTTAGTGAGGTCACTCTGACCGGACCGGACGGAGTCACCTTCGTTCAAAAGGTGACCTGTGATTGGTTGCCTTCCCGCTGCCCAATATGTCTAACATTCGGTCACAGCTGCTCAAATACTAAGTCATTTGGTAATGACATGAAAGATGTGAAGGCCAAGCAACCCAAAACTCTACGCCCTAAGCCATGGCGTAACCCTAACCCTTATCAAAACCCAAATCTCGCTCCGATGTTCCTGTTCGCTCGAAAGTGTGTGTCACTAGTTTTAAATTTATATCTAGAACTTAAAGCAAAGCGAACCCGCAGTGTACGGATCAGCTGTAGTAAGGCAAGAAATTCTAGAGTCGAACTCAGGGATTTGGTGAGAATAAAATCGAATTCAGTTATCTAACAAAGTGCAAAAGCTTTTGTGATTAATAAAGGAGGGAAATGATTCCATGGATTCAAGTATCCGACTGCGGCTTTCGATTCAAGACACTCTAAAGATTAAAGGACAGAGTTTATATTGCCAAGGTTATGTGTTTCAAAAGTAGATATCGTACGGTGAAGTTCCGAAACCTATTTGTCTAATCCAAAGACTCTCTTTATAAGGGTTGTTGAGGCTGCAATATAGAAATTTCTAAGGACAAGAATTATACTCAAACTAACTACCCAAAACCCCAGGATGTGACTCTCCAAGGTAAAGATAGAAAGCACACTTAAACCTTAATAAAGGATGCTGAGTCTCTCTATTACGCAAATCTTACACTCTTAATCTATTAAATGTAGAATCAATGATGAAGTCTCTTCACACACTTAAATAGAGGTTAAAAAGGTTAAGCAAGGTTGGGATTTAGACAAGGATTAACTTTGATTAAAGAATAAATCAATTAAAGATCGTCAGAGGAATAAATCGACTGGATCATAGGAAAATCGGACGATTTTCCTGAAGAACAACACGATTTTTCTGTTGTCGCAAAGTTAAAATCTAAACTCTCAGGGTCCAAATGTTTGAATGAGTTCAGTCTATCATCATCTAAGCCTCAATCATCAACTATTCTTCCCAGAATCACAAAGGTTTTAGCCAACCATTTTCAATCAAATCAAAATTGAGATTCAATGAATAAATCAAATAAACCCGAATTTTGAATAAAAACTCAATAATCTCCAAATCTGTAAACCAAATTCAAATCCAATCAAAGTATCTCTTAAATTACTCAGTAATGTGTTCACAAACCACAAGAATAGCAAAGGAAACAAAGAATCTCACAACGATGATCAAGATTGACTTCCCGGCTATTTCCCTTTCAATCTACTTCCAAGAATCTTCAATCTCTCTCAAACGTGTAAAGATCTCCCGCTGCGGAACCCCGATTTTCGTTCCTAAGGTTCCAATGTATAGTTCCTTGCTAATGGGCCGCTTGGCAAAACACTTCTCAAGTCCAAAAGTGATGGGCTTTGAGTCGTCTTTATCCTTGGGCCGAAAGGTGGAAAAATCGTGCTAGCCGATTTACAAGAAAAACCGTTCGATTTTTGTGAAGGAAAATTGTCCGATTTATATGCAAATTGGCACGATTTTCTTCAACAGAGAATGCTCGTCTTTTGACTTGTTTCCTTCCTCCCTTTTGTGACTCTTTTACACAACTCCTTTGCTCTTTGTGATTCCTCTAAGACTCTTTAAGCTTCCCTAATAGCCTTAGATGCTCCTTGCTCCACTTTTGCTTCCAAATCCACCGAATTTACCTACAATTTAACCAAAACTCGTGTAAACCTCTATTTTCGGAATATAAATGAATAAAGCCTAAAAGGTACACAAATTCTCTCTAAATGCAAGGTAAATGGAGGTAAACCTCTACAATATGCATGATTATAATGATATATAATTCATGTCATCAGCTCCCAACCCCTAATGACTCCCTCAAGATCACCCTGAAACTATCCCCTCTATCTTCTGTTGACAACCTAGGTCAATCCGACCATCTTCCACCTATCCCTCCCCCAAGTCGCCTCAGTCCTTAGCCCTGATCCACCCCCCTTCGAACCACCCTTAAAAATCTCCAACATCACTCTTATACCTCAGATCCCCCATCCCTCTGATCATCCCGAGTCCATTGCCTCTCCTTCAACCTCAAACCAAGACACAAACCAAACCAAGATCTCACCACTTAATCCTCCCAATCAACCTTCTAACCCCGAAACTAATCCCTCGACCCTCCTTATCCTTCCCTCGACAACAAGTGCTGCCCAAACACTTAAAACCTCTTCTAATGAATATTAGAACATGCTCATGGAACAAGGCTTAGGTCCAATAAAGAGAGACGTCTCTCAAAATTCCTCTTCCCTACTTGGAGCCAAGTCTCTAATTCCTCCCATGCCCCCAACTGTAGGATTTGGATCTGGTGGAACCCCTCTAAGCTTCATGTCTCCACCATCATCAAATCTGACCAACTAATCCACTGCCACATCTCCAAACCTTTGTCTAATCCAAATCAAACTACCTCCAACGAATTGTCCTTCATTTATGCCCATAGCGCTCCTGAAGACCGCCCTGATCTTTGGGCCGCTATTTCTACCATCAGACTTCTTAACTGCTCTAAACCTTGGGCCTTGCTAGTGGATTTCAATGTTACCCTCTCCCCTGATGAGAAGTCGTCCAATAACATCCCTAACATCACGCAACCCTCTTTTGAGATTGCCTCCTGCTTGGAGCTGAACGATATCATGGACCACCCTTACTCTGGCTGTAAATTCACATGGAACAACAAGCAAATAGGGTCCCGAATTTGGTGCAAACTTGATCGTATTATCACCAATCCCTCTTGGCATGCCTCCTTCCCTCAGTCCCATGCTCATTTCGACTTCCCTGATGTGTCGGATCATTCCCCGGCTCTCCTCTTCCCTGCCTTTGTGTCGAGTTCTTGGATGACTAGGATTGAAGGTAATGCCATGTACAAGCTTTCTAGAAAGCTCAAGCTTCTCAAGCCAAAGCTTAAAAAGTTCCTAAGTGCGAAGCTCGAAGAGATCCATTCTAACATTAGCAAAAATAGAAGGCTCCTCCATTCCATCCAGGATCAGTTGAATGGAAATCTTCATGACTTTTCACTCTAGGAGGATGAAAGCAGACTCTCGGCTTCTTGAATTCCAGGATTTTGTCCCTCCACATTACCTTGACCCAACTCTCCAAAGCTAATTGGATGCCCATGGCGACCAATGATCCTCCTACTTCTTCAGGGGTATCAAATCTAGATGTTGTGCTAACCGTATCAACATCATCCGCACCCCTGATGGCACCATCTCCAACGACCCACACACCATTGATACCACATTTGTCAACCACTTCCGTAATATCCTAAACCCCCCAACCCAACTCACCCTCAGCCCCTTCCCTGGTACTTTGCTACCTCACCTTAACCAGGACGACATTGCATCTCTTGATAAGCTGGTCTCCCTTGATGAAATTAAGAACTCTCTCTTTAACATTAGGGATAACAAGTCTCCGGGACCTGATGGCTTCAGTTCCTTCTTCTTCAAAACCTCATGGGCCACTACTCAAAGGGACTTTACTGAAGCTATTCTTTGACTTTTTCACTCACGGGAGACTCCTGAAGCAAGTCAATCATACCTCAATTTCTCTTATCGCTAAAATTGATAACCCTCTTGCTCCCTCTGATTTCAGGCCCATATCTTGCTGCAATACCATCTACAAAACTATTGCCAAGGTCCTCTCGGCCCGGATAAACTTCGTCCTTCCTCACATTATTAGTCCCAATCAGAGTGCTTTTCTTTCCAACAGGTCCATCAAGCATAACGTGTTATTCTGCCAAGAGATGCTCAACAAGTATAGTCGGAAGCACATCTCTCCTAGAGCCGCAATGAAAGTGGATATCTCCAAAGCCTTTGACACGATTAGTAATGAGTTCATCATACATTCTCTTCTTAAGATGGGCTTTCTAGAGCACTTTACACAATTGATCAAGGAGTGTATCTCTACCCCCTCCTTTTCAATCAACATAAATGGCAACCTTTGTGGCCACTTCAAAGGCAGTAGAGGGCTTTGTCAAGGGTGCCCCCTTTCCCACCTCTCTTCACAATCGCAATGGAATTCCTATCCCAAATGATCCACCAAAGCACCACATACCTTGAGTTCAACCATCACCCAAAATGTACGTTACCAACCATTACTCACCTTTCCTTTGCTGATGACCTCCTGCTGCTTTGTAGAGGACATATTCCTTCCATCAAAATCCTTAAAGACACTTTTGATGAGTTTGGAGTCGTCTCCGGACTAAGAATTAACCCCTCCAAGTTTTCGCTTTTCATAGGGGGTATGAGCCCTTCTGACCAGGATCATACCTCTAATCTCACAGGTATGTCAATTAGTACCTTACCTTTCCTTTCCTTTATCTTGGGGTGCCCATCGGTAGTAGAAGACTTGCTATCATGGAGTATCTCCCCCTTATACATAATATCACTAAGAGAATCCAGTCCTGGATTGCCAAGACCTTGACCTACGCAGGGAGATCCCAGCTTATCAACTCCATCCTCTGCTCCATTAATCAATACTGGAGCTCTATGTTCTTTCTCCCTACAATGGTACTGAGTAAGATACAATCCCTCATCCGCTCCTATTTTTGGTCTGGTAAGGAGAACAACAGTCGAGCCCTCATTTCTTGGTCCACAATTCGCACTGCGAAGGCTGCTGGCGGTCTAGGTTTTCATGACTTAGCTGCTAGGAACAAAGTCTCCCTTGTACGCCTTATTTATGACATTGATCGTGGCTGCGATACCCTATGGGTCAATTGGATTGAGCGACATATTTTAAATGGCCGGAGTATCTGGAGTTGCCACCCTAAACCACACCACAACTTCTTTTGGAAGAGCCTTCTCAAAGTTAGGGACGAGCTGCCACCTCCTCTAATGGCAACCTTAACCAAAGTCCCTTCTCTAACCCTAACGGCTCCTTCTCTCCTAAGATAGCATACGCTATTTTTAACCCCGATCCCCCTCAGAACCTGCCAAATCCCTACAAGGCTATCTGGCTCAAGCCCAATATCCTCAAATGTTGTTACATCTCCTGTATTGCCTATCACAGGCAGCTTCCGACTCTGACAAAGATTAAGCAGTGGAACCTTGTTGATAACGACATTTGTAAGCTTTGCGACTATATGATTGAAGACGACGATCACCTTTGGTTCCATTGTACCTATGATTCCCTTGTACTCGACATACTCTCTAGGTGGACAAGAGTTCCCTACCCAGCTCCCTATATCCACAACGTGTGGACTTGGCTTAGCTCTAGGCCTAATCCTAAACACAATCTTCTGGAAAGCATCCGGATTGCCTCCATTATCTCCTTCATTTACTTTGTTTGGAAGGCAAGGAATAATCTTGTGTTCAACAACACCTTCCCTAGAGCGATTGATTGTGCCGGGGAAGCCATTAGAGCCACCAAGCTACACTCTGAGCATAACTAGAAGGAAAGGTCTCCACAAACCCGGGCTAATGCAAGAATTTTGGTAATTCACCTTCTTTAATCTCTTCTCCGATTCCCATTCCTCTCTCCTCTCCACCATTGTTCACTAGTTTTTGATCTTGATCTTGTAACCACACCATGTAAATTCTCCTCTTCTCAATACAATTAAATTTTCAAAAATAAATAAATAATAATAAATTCTTGTGAATTAAAGTTCACTCGATACAATGGTTTTTTTTATATGATTAAATATATAGATGATACAAGTAATCTTTATATAAATAAAATAGTTCTTCACTCCTATCCCCATACATAATAAATTCATGTTAATTAAAGTTCACTCGATACAATGGTTCTTTTATATGGTTAAATATATAGATGATACAAGTAATCTTGAGTTCAAACTCTATCTTACAATGATCAGGTGGGTAAGAAATCGGCCTTTTGATTGCAATGATCAGGTGGGTAAGAGATAGGCATTTTGATTACATCTATCTTACACTGATCACGGGGTGAGAAGTCGGTAGAGTATGTCCCAGTATATTGGATCGTATTTTGAGTTTGTTCCTTATTTGTTAGTTTACCGCTTTATCCTTTATGTTTGTCTTATATACACAATATTTGATCAATAAAGAAGTCTTTGGTTTACAAATATCTATCTAATATCAAAGACTACGATCATTAAACATGTTTTCGAACAAACTTAAATCACAAATCTTGTTGCGCCATCACCACCGCCGGTGATGACGGCGATGACTATACAAGGCCATATTCTAACAAAAGTTAGTTATAAGTTGATGGCTATGAACGGTGATGACGGCGGTAACTATATTAGGCGATATTCTAACAAAAAGTTAGTTGTAAGTTCATGGATATTGACATATTGTTCATAGCTTCTTTGTATTATTTGTTTAGTTCATGCCAATAATTGCTTAAAGCAAGGTGTCAAGGTAAGAGGTACGCATTTTAATTACAACTTTTTTGTTTTGTTGTTGTTGGATCTTGGTGAAGAACGTCAATGACTTCAACCTGCGAGACGATGATAAAATTGTAGAGTATATGTGCAGGATATATGTAGTAAATATATAGAATAAAAAGGAAGTATATGTAAATAAGTGAAAGGTGTAACAACCTAACTGGATCGTGTAGATATACGTATACATGAGAAGATGAATACAAGTTTTCCAGTTTCATAATTCACATGGTATCAAAACTGAGAGAGAATATGTGACAAGAATATTTTCTTAGGTCGTTTATATCCTATCAAAGTAATTTCCGAACTCAATACTAAAGCAAGTATAATGATTAAGTAAGGGTCGAACCCAAGAGAGATAGAGAGTAATTAAAGCACAAATGTGATTAAACTATCAACTATATGCAACCAAGGGGGGTTTGTGATTGTTAAAGTGACAAATAGGCAAAGCAAACAATAAGTTGATTTCAATGATTTTAAGAAAACGTTGCACTTGACAATTATCCGCTTCAACATAAGATATGGTTGATCATTATTTTCATGAAGTTTATTCCAAAGTTTGTTCTCATCTCGATCGTATTTAAATATCGGTTCAACCAACCCCGATATTACTTATTGTTAATCCTAACTCGTAAACCTACAGAATCAGATTTTAACAATAGCATTCAAATAAAGATAAAGAGGCACATGAGATTAAGAAACAACCAGTTACTAAAATCATGTGTTTATGTTCCACTCACGAATTACACTTGCAACCCGCTTATGTAAACGTGTTTGCTACTAGAAAGATGACCCGAACCCGGAACCACAATTCCTAGCACATTGGATAAGACCCAAGTACCTAGATGATCAAGCTAGATAGAGGGTGAGATACAATCAAGAAGTTAAGCACAAGAACATAACACAAATCATTATAGAATAACAACTTCAATTATACAACTTACAACCAGATCTATGTCGAGAGCTTCCAATGTCAAGCACAACTAAAGGTGCTTAGCCCTCCATAGAGAACAAAATAAAACAAAGAAAATAAAAGTGTTTTTGATGTGATGAGGTGAAAAATGAGATGTTCTAACACTATCCTAGCATCTCTATTTATACTAATTAGGACACTAAATTGCAGTAAATAGGCAGCCTAAACCGTCACTTTAAATGTCATAAAGTGAGAGTCTAAACAACCAAATTTATTACGACTGTTGAATAACCGCGGGCGCGGATCTGGGAGCCGCGGGGGCGGTTTAGTGCAAAACGCTCCATCTTCAACTAAGCCGCGGGGGCGGCATGGCAGGGCCGCGGGGGCGGGTCATTAATGCTTTGGAACGGCTGACTGTTGATCTTCTTGACCTTTCTAGTGTCAAACCGCGGGGGCGGCACAGTGTCGCCGCGGGGCGGGATAGTGTCGCCGCGGGGGCGGGACAGTGTCTCCGCGGGGGCGGTGACAGGGTTCCTCTAGAGTCAGTGTCACCGCGGGGGCGGGCCAGTGACGCCGCGGGTGCCGTGACAGGGTCCCTCTGGAATCAGTGTCGCCACGGGTGTTGTGACAGGGTTCCTCTGGAATCAATGTCGCCGCGGGGCGGGACAGTGTCGCCGCGGGTGCCGTGACAAGTTTCCTCTGGAATCAGTGTCGCCGCGGGGGCGGGACAGTGTCGCCGCGGGTTAAGCATGTCCACGGGTCACGGGTCACCCGTTACCCGGCGGGTCCGGGTTCCCCCGGGTCGCGGGTACGGGTAAGGGTCGTTAGATCATTACCCGTGACCCGCCGGGTCGACCCGTAACGGCTATAAATTCAAAAAAAAAAAACAATATAATTTAATAAATCTAACCTGAAAACAATTCTATAAATACCCCAAACTCAATTCATATCATCTTACACCAATTATCATCATTCAATCATTTATTCACTCTCTCAATCTCTCTAGAATTTCCAACTCTTACATTCAATTACTCTCCTAATCTCATATTCTCATTCTCTTATTTTTCATTTTACCACTCTTACTACTACATTCTATTATTCAAAAAAAAATGTCTAGCCGAGGAAGACGTTCTGTTAGCGGTGTCGGTCCTTCATCCGGCAAAGGTTTTATTCGAGGACGGCATTCCGTTAGCGGTCCTCCAACCGGTTCGGATTTAAGGCGAGACTTATTAAGTGGAGATCACGAGATCTTAGAGGAGGAGGAGGATATCACGGAATCACCTACTTTCCCCAACACCCAAGGATCCGGGACCCAATTCACGGTGGAGCCGGAGCCGGAGGAGCCGCCGTTGAACAACACTCAACTAACGGCGGCGGTCTTCCGATTTTGGTTTACAAAGGGTGCTCCCGATGCCAACGGAGTTTTCTATGCCAAATGCAATTTTTGTGCGACACAATACAAGCACAAAAAGGGAGAAGGCTACGGGAACTACAAGAGGCATATCCGGAACAAGCATCCCGAGAAAATGGGATTAGCACGAGGGCAAACACAACTTACCGGGTACGCATCTACTTCTAACCAACCTCCTTCTCTATTTACTTATGATCATTCTTCTTCTATGGATGCATTTTCGGAAATGTTGGCCGTAGATTCTTTAGCATTTAGTTTTGCACAAAATGTTGGTTTTAATGATTGGATGCAAAATCATGCTCAACCCGCATATAAACCGATTTCTCGCCAAACCGCTAAAAGAAAAATGATGCATAAATATAAAATTCGTAAAGAAGAATTGATTAAATATTTTATGGACAACGGTGATATTAAAGTTTCTATTTGTAGTGATATTTGGACCGACGGTTTTCAAAAAAATTCATATATGGGTATTACTTGTCATTTTGCTGATAAATTTTGGATTTTAAACAAAATTGTTTTAGCATTACGAGTTTTCAACGAACAACACACCGCCCAAAACATTGCCCGTTTGATTGCAAATGTTTTGGAAGAATATAGATTAGTTTCACGAGTTTTTTCAAGCGGTTTTGACAACGCCTCCGCTAACACGGCTTCCATTAGAGATTTAACCAACTATTGTAAGCCGACGATTGGAGGTAAATTTTTTCACATTAGGTGTGCCACTCATATTTTAAACTTGTGTGTTCAAGACGGTTTAGCATATGTTGGAAATTTAGTACAACCTATTCGAAATATTCTTAATGAACTTTGGTCTAAAAAAATGTACGTACTAAATGGTATGCATATTGTAAACAAAATGGCGTTTATCCTAAAAAATTTCCAAAAGATGTTTGTACAAGATGGAACTCTACTTACAAAATGATTTACGATTCATATGAATATCGAGAAGTTTTAAGTAGTTTTGCCGCACAACATATTGACGGTGATTTTGTTTTCGGTGAATTTTGGGTTTTAGCAAGAGATGTAATGGAGGTTTTCAAACATTTTTATGATGCTACTAACACTTTTACTTATGTTTATACACCAACTTCAAACATATTTTGTTATGTAGCAATTAATTTTGCATTTGCAATTCAACAAGGTCTTTTAATTGAAAATATTTCACAAGCTATTTATCCAATGCGAAGTAAATGGTTAGCTTATTATACAACCATTCCCGATGTTTTTCTTGTTGCATTTGTGTTAGACCCTAGACGTAAAATGGATGGTTTAAAACAATTTTTAGAAAGTTATTATGAATTTTTAAGTTTAGAACAACATCCCGATTGTCATGTTTCTACCATAATTGCTAATGTTAGAAAATTATTTGATGAATTATTGGTTCAATATCGTGTTTCCGATCGAGGTCAATCTTCTCAACCCCCTCCTCGTCCTTCATCTTCAAGTTCATCTAAATTTAAATCAATTGCTAGAGATTTGTTTGGCCCGAAAAGGGCAAAAACCACGTCGAGTTCCAACTCGGAACTCGACGAATATCTAACCATTTCTTTTGAGTTTGCCAATGACGAAGAAGAGGAGGATTTCAACATATTAGAATGGTGGAGCCGACCGGAGAGAATGAGGTTCCCTACCCTCTCAAGGATCGCGGCACAAATTCTCGCCTTTCCCGCCTCAACGGTAGCGGTTGAACAAACCTTTAGCTGGAGTGGAAAGGTGCTCGATCCGACGAGATCAAACATGTTGCCCGAGACGTTGGAGGCACAAGTCCTCCTAGCCGATTGGAGGAAAGCGGAAATGCGAACACAAAAGAACAACCTCTCGGCGGAGGAAGGCGACGAAGATGATGACGAGCGACAACAAACGCCATCGGATGTATCGGCGGGAGAGTCCCTTTTTTTTTTTAAGTTTAAGTCCATTTTTTTTAAGTTTAAGTCCTCTTTTTATTAGTTTATTTTCTTCTTTTTTAAGTTTAAATCCTATTTTTTATTAGTTTATTTTCTTCTCCTTTTTTAAGTTTAAGTCCAATTTCTATGTTCTATTTATTTTCTTATTTTTTAAAGTTTACTAGTTGAGACCGCGCGCGCAAAGCGCGCGCGTCGGGATTTTACTTCGTGTCATATGAGAGCGGAAAATAACGTATCATAAAGCTGTAAAACTGTGATGTTAACTATTGGTAGAGCATACATATTTTTATTCACACAGTAAAAAATAAGCAAATGTTATTGCCCTCGGTATGAGAACTCCAGCAGGTCACTCGTGGGATACATTATGGAAGCATTGTCATCTCTTCGTGATCGCTTGAATATTTAAACCTCTTAGTTCTCAATGTTGCAGCTCGGTTTGCCTACATACCTTGGTATTTTCAAGAATGGCATCAGTATCACCTGATTGTTTCAGCTCTATCACATGTAGAATGTCTTGAACCCTTGTGTAGATTAGGACCTATGCAAGCAAAATCAACTGAAGTTGTAAAACATGATAAAGGAGGCTGGAAAGATTGCCTGATCAAGCCAAGCTACAATGTTTACCACTCTGCCTAGAAGACGACAATATGTTGCAAGAAAACTCATTCTTAGATTATATGCATTACAATATTAAACAACCTATGATGATAACATATCTAGAATTCATGAAATTGCTCTAAATGACAATACCGACAACATAAGTTTGTTATTGTGTGAACTTGCATGCATGAAGTTGACATATAAACTTGTGTTCGACAAAAAGAAGAAGATGAAGACATGATTAAACCAATACAGGAAGGACTACCTGAGAACGGAGCATAGGAGTATCGTCTAGCTTGGAGATATTCATCTTCGAACTTGTAATAACTGCATACAAAACCCAAAAGATCCATCAGCAAACAAAATATCATGCTCTGTCATAAACGTGAACAACATAACTCCATAAAAAGAATGCTAAGAATGCCCTGCTACATGCAAAAATGTCCAAACATTTATACATCAGATAGCATAGCAAAAATAAAATTAGATGCTCAGGTTGTTCTTCACCAACCAAATGTGATTTAAGATCCTGATCAAGTAACACTATACTCTTCTCCATGGAGAGGGCGAGCGAGAGTTATTAAACAAGATTAAGCACACACCAAGAACCTTTCCAATGACAATCCTAGAATGAAATATGCAATTAGATGGAGAATACAAACACAAGTGATGTAAAGCTCGCACAGCCTAAAAACATAACATGATAATAAACCTTATAGAAAAAACCTTATGGTTGTCTAAAAAACACTCGCTTCGTAATCCTTATTGAAATCCAGTGAATTTGCAACCCACTTGCCATTTGTAGGAATTTCAGTGCAGAACCAATAGTAAAAAGAGGGGGAAATCGGGACAGGACAGAGGAAGAACCTTGATTATACATGTCCGTGAATGCTTACAAAATCCAATAAATGTCAAGAAGAGCATAACTGCAGCAATTATGATATGAGCTAGGATCCTACAATGAAAAATCACTCCTACAATGAGTTCAAAATTGTGCAAATCAATGTATAAGGACGGAAAAACTTAGAAGATATGTGACAAGCTCTTCAACAGAATCAAAACTCAACAGAAATTGACTCACATGCAATGTGAGACGCAACTAAATTGTAAAAACTTAGAGCTTGAATTGGTATGGACTCTGTACTACTTATGATAACACAAGAAATTGACTCACAAGCTCACATCATGTGAAAGCATATGAATCACAAGTTGAATTGTTGTAGGTACTAATAAAGCAATCAAATTCAGAAAAAAATATTTGGGAAGTAATTGATTTGCCTACCACTAAAGAAAGCATATATAAATTCCAATCATCAAAAGCGTTCTAGTAATCCAATGACAACATCAATTTACAATCAGATAAGCAAAATAAATATACAACTTCAAAAGCCTTCACAAGTTGAATTGGTAAGCTGCAAAGGATTAACAAAATGGTGTTAACACGTCTTTATCAAAACTATTAAGAGGAGCTAGGTACAGAGCAACATCAAGACCTACGTTTGAGGAGTACCAAGACTTAATAGCAAACCATAGCCGTTCTCAGAGACATCTAATCGAGCACGTTGAGTACGCTAACACGGATAATGTAAAATAAGGGAAATAACAAATTGTTATTCTCATCTAATCAGAATTCAAATCAAAGTTGACATCAAAATCCATATGATCCACAAGCACAAACAAGGGGGAAAATCAAACAAATGCTTTGAAGCATCATTACCAGATGCATTTTCCTTAGCCTCTTCAATTCCAGAATCAACTTCATTATGAAAAGCAATGATAGGTATAAATAAATAAAATCAAACCGGAAAGCCCATAAAGGTGGCGTTAATAAGCGGAGCAGCCTGAAGTTCTCCGCTGCCAGAGATTGAAAGTTCGACTCCGGTCAGATTTGATGGAAGAACAGGCATAAAGCATCAGCGAAAGAGAAGAAGAGGGAGAAGGAAATGAGAGATGAGGTTCAAGAGCATACCTGATATGCCGTAGTCGGTAAGGAAGTTGATCCATCCAAAGAGGCTATTCAATTTGAAGAAGGAGAAGTCGCCACAGCAACAGAGAAAGTGAAACTTGTACCTGTATCGAAAATCCCAGCCATGAAACCAAAAGCAGGCCACCGAAAATCCTAGAAGCGAAGGATACACTCGTTAGTTCTTCCATGACTGTAGACCGGAAACCGTAGATGAGATCACGATAAGAAAGGAGAAATAAGGAAGAAGATCATCGAAGAAGAAATGAGACAGTAGAACAATACCTAAAGGAGAAGACGACGGATGTTGGTGGTGAATCCCTATCACGCCGACAAAGGAACTCAGAGAGAAGGCGACGAGTTGTGAGACTCGGGAGAAGCCAAATGCGAAGATGAAAGAGGCTATGGGAGGATGAGTATCATCGAGCGGTGGAAGGAGAAATACGCCGACCCAGAAGTGAAAGAGAAGAAGACACGTTAGGTAAAAGAATGACTCATCAACTAAGGGTATAAAGGGAATATATTAATTTAGAGCAGGGGTAAATTAGGATATGAACTATTCATAAGAGGGATTCATGCTTTTAGTATTGTAAGGATTTCCACTTTTTTTTTTTAATAGTGAGCTGGCCGACCCGTCGACCCGCCGGGTCGGCCAGATACACGGGTCCGGGTCACCCTCCCCGGACCCATGACCCGGCGGGTCGGACCCGTCGACCCGGCGGGTCCAACCCATGGACATGCTTACCGCGGGTGCCGTGGCAGGGTTCCTCTGGACTTCTCTTTGCTTCCGTTCTTCTTCCAACTGTTGCTAAATCTTTGGATTTCTTCGTTGCTTAGTTCTTCAGCTGGATTTACACAATTGGCAACAAAATACAACCATTTGACTCTAAAAACATACTTAAACTACCTTAATAAGATAGTGATTCCATCACCTATCAAATTCCCCCATGCTTAGACTCTTACTCGTCCCGAGTAAACTAAAAATCTACCTAATGAAAACAAAAAGCCTCAGGAAACATGATGAATATAGAAAGGCAATGAGACAAAGCATGCAAAAGAGCAAAAATCAAGAATCTATCAAAGTGATGTGAAAAGAGAAAAACTACCATTCTTATTGCTCCAAGAGTGGCCTACCTGTTCCTCCTTATATCTCCTCTTCTTATGTCGCCAACATCAAAAAAGGGAACCTATCACTCGGATTTCACTCATTTTGCCAAGGAGTCCTTTCGGGTTTTCACCTTGCCACTCTTCTTTTTTCAAAGATACTCTCACCACTTCTCACATCCCTCAAGTCCATTTTTGCACCAACCTAATGTTGGTCGGACTACCTTCTTTTTGCCTAAACCGTCCTTTCGGGTTTTCGGTTTATCCAAGGATTTTTCATGCCCTTTTTTTCAATTTTTGTTGGCTTTTTCTCTTTTTTTTTGACTGAATATAAAACATTACAATTCAATAATCAAACATAACAAAGATAGATCTCTCCCCCATGCTTGAAGATCACTTTGCCCTCAAAGTGTGAAATTGAAGGAAAAAACTAAAAAGAGAGAATGATGAAGAACAAGCTTACTGATGAGATGGTGGACAATCGGGATACTCTTGTCGGTACGGGAAGTATGAGAAGAAGAGCTCCTGCCACTGGTGGAGATCAGGTGGTGGCGTGGTGGATAAGTGGATGTGAGTGTGGAATATAAGTTTTGAGTGGAGAAGAATGGTGAATGTAAGTGGTGAGGGAAAGAGGGGATGGTGGTCGGAGATTTGAGTGGAGGTGAATTTTTTCTTCTTTTTTTTTTCTTTCTTTTTCTTTCTTTCTTTCTTTTTTTCTTTTTTTTACATACATGTTGTCATGGCCATCGCGGTCGCGGTTCTTCTTTGCCGCGGGTGCGGCCACTGTTGGGTTAGCCGCGGTCGCGGACGTTCCTAGCCGCGGGGGCGCATAGACGACAGAAAGACTTTTATTCCTCCTTCCTCGGGTTGCCTCCCGAGCAGCGCCTTTGTTTTACGTCGTTGGCTCGGCGTAAGTCCTTGATCATGCTTGTATGACTCCTCCGGGATCAATTTGTTGATGTTGAGGTCTTATCCTGTTGATGCCATCCATGATCCAACCACTTGTTTTCTCACTCTCTTCTAGTGCAAAAGAGAGATTAGTAGCATGAGTTTGAATCATACAAATGGTTCAAACCAATAATTGACAATAAAAATAACAAAGTACTTAAAAACTCTAATCTCCCCGACAACGGCGCCAAATTTGACAAGGATATTTCTTAGGTCATTTATATACTATCAAAGTAATTTCCGAACTCAATATTAAAGCAAGTATAGTGATTAAGTAAGGGTCGAACCCAAGAGAGATAGAGAGTAATTAAAGCACAAATGTGATTAAACTATCAACTATATGTAACCAAGGGGGGTTTGTGATTGTTAAAGTGACAAATAGGCAAAGCAAACAAGAAGTTGATTTCAATGATTTTAAGAAAACGTTGCACTTGACAATTATCCGCTTCAACATAAGATATGGTTGATCATTGTTTTCATGAAGTTTATTCCAAAGTCTGTTCTCATCTCGATCGTATTTAAATACCGGTTCAACCAGCCCCGATATTACTTATTGTTAATCCTAACTCGTAAACCTACAGAATCAGATTTTAACAATAGCATTCAAATAAAGATAAAGAGGCACATGAGATTAAGAAACAACCAGTTACTAAAATCATGTGGTTATGTTCAACTCACGAATTACACTTGCAACCCACTTATGTAAACGTGTTTGCTACTAGAAAGATGACCCGAACCCGGAACCACAATTCCTAGCACGTTGGATAAGACCCAAGTACCTAGATGATCAAGCTAGATAGAGGGTGAGATACAATCAAGAAGTTAAGCACAAGAACATAACACAAATCATTATAGAATAACAACTTCAATTATAAAACTTACAACCAGATCTATGTCGAGAGCTTCCAATGTCAAGCACAACTAAAGGTGCTTAGCCCTCCATAGAGAACAAAATAAAACAAAGAAAATAAAAGTGTTTTTGATGTGATGAGGTGAAAAATGAGATGTTCTAACACTATCCTAGCATCTCTATTTATACTAATTAGGACACTAAATTGCAGTAAATAGGCAGCCTAAACCGTCACTTTAAATGTCATAAAGTGAGAGTCTAAACAACCAAATTTATTACGACTATTGCATAACCGCGGGCGCGGATCTGGGAGCCGCGGGGGCGGTTTAGCTCAAAACGCTCCATCTTCAACTAAGCCGCGGGAGCGGCATGGCAGGGCCGCAGGGGGCAGGTCATTAATGCTTTGGAACGGCTGACCGTTGATCTTCTTGACCTTTTTGGTGTCAAACTGCGGGGGCGGTGACAGGGTTCCTCTGGAGTCAGTGTCACCGCGGGGGCGGGCCAGCGTCGCCGCGGGTGCCGTGACAGGGTCCCTCTGGAATCAGTGTCGCCGCGGGGGCGTGACAGTGTCGCCGCGGGTGCCGTGACAGGTTCCTCTGGAATAAGTGTCGCCGCGGGGGCGGGACAGTGTCGCCGCGGGTGCCGTGACAGGGTTCCTCTGGAATCAGTGTTGCCGCGGGAGCGGGACAGTGTCGCCGCGGGTGCCGTGGCAGTATTCATCTGGACTTCTCTTTGCTTTCGTTCTTCTTCCAACTGTTGCTAAATGTTCGCTCCAAACGGTGTGTGCAAGCTTTAAATTTATAACCCTAGACTTAAGCTTAAAACAAGGATGCGAACCCGCAGTGTACGGGTCAATCGTAGTAAAAGCAAGAAAATTCCAGGGGTCGATCACAGGGACTTAGTGAAACAAAGTCCAATACGGTATGCTAGTGTTGATGCTAACCACAAGAGCAAGTAATACAATCAAAGATGAATAAGATGTCAAATAAAGCAAACATGCAATTCTAGGGATTAAAGCATCTAGTTGTGGTTCCAACTCAAGATCTATAGATAAGCGGACAAAGCTGAGATTTTTGCATGGGGAAGGTGTTTCTAAAGTGGAGTAGATCACCGGGTAAGTCTCACTACACACTAATCCCAAACCGTAACTCCTATTACCGGGTAAGTCTCAAGGAATTAAGATAAAGAACTATTGCCTCAAACTAACACACCATCTAAGGGAATAGAATCAACCTTTACCGGGTAAGTCTCAGGCTAACTCACAAAGATGGGATGGAAGCACACTCAAACCCCAATAAAGGACAAGCCTTTATTACCTACACTTATGATCGTTGGTATACAAACTAAGGAATTACCGGGTAAGTCTCATCCTAAGCTTGCTTTGAACCAGAAAGGTATAATAAGAATAGGATTTGGCAAACTCTAACACATTAACTCTCAGTTAAGGATCGGATAAGCCACCTCGGTCAGCCAGTTTCCACCCCGGCCGAGATGTTCATCGACTGAACGAGATGCTTAGGGTTAAGGTTAAAGACTCGAACTTTCAGGATCCTACTGTGATTAAGATCATTCTATCATTGTTTTTCCCACAACCTTCAGCCAATCACCCTAGAATCACACAAGGAAATTAGCCACTCATCATCATAATGAAAGTATTAAATATATGGGAAGAAGGTGAATATTTGAACAAAGAAGAATTTAATGAAAACACTTCAATAACTGAATCAAATATCACACAAAATCGTTCCTTGGATAATAATCCAACAAGACAAGACAACAAGGAAAGGAATTGAAGATAATCTTACAAAACCCTCCAAAAAGCTATAAAGCTATAGTCTTCAAATCTTCCTTCAACCTTCAAAAAGGTTCTTCAACTCTCTCCCAAATTGGAGTAGGATGCGGCCGCTGCGCTGATAGCGGGTGTATGCAGCCTGTATTTCGGTGTAAGCGGGCTTCTCGAATTGTGGAAAATCCAACCCTTTTTATAGGAAAAATAACCCTCCAAAGATAAGAAATCTTAAGAAGATATATTCCCATAAAAATAGGTAAAATATATGATTCTGCATATCTCCTTCCTTCTAGAAGCTCAGCCCAAAGATATAAGATCACTTTCCAATTTTAAAAGATCTCAGCCGAGAATAAAATATTCTCGCCGCGTCCTAGGTGTTCGCCTCGGTCGAGTCGGCGTCTCTGGATCGCCTCGGTCGAGATGAATCTCTGGTCAACCGAGGTGACTCATAACTGAATGTAGAATCTCTCAAAACTGGTCCAAAGTAAATCTTTAATCCATGGTTGTGCTTCCTGAATGTAGCTCCAAATGACTCTTGACTCCTTTTGCTCCTTTTTGATGCAAAACGTACCATATTACCTGCAATTACAACGAAACTAGGTGTAGACCTCGATTCTCGCAAAGGTAGATGAAATGGTAGTAAAATCACATAATGTACATACAAACATGCAGATTATGAAAGATAAAACGTCCAAACAAACCCCAAAATATAGACTATAATTCATGCTATCAAAATACCCCATACTTAGCCCTTGCTTGTCCCTAAGCAAGTTCCTCATATAGAAATCAAGATAGAATGGATTATAAGTCAAGAAAATCAATGAAAAGTCTTTCAAAAATATTTTTATGGTGTGCAATCATCATAGATCACTCTAAGAGAGTACTTCCTGGAAATTAAAAACTCAATATGATCAAAACATTTTATAAATATAGGAAAGTTGTTCATCTTTGCATAAAATCATAGAATGCATAATAAATCATAATTATCAAAATTAATCATGTATAATCCGATTTAAACCGCTAAGTCAATCAACAAGCTCAAGGTCTCAAGGGCTTCCCAAAAGAAAAGGTCAAGAAACGTGTAGGGTAGGGATGAATGTAAGGTAATGTGGTGCTAGAATCCGGGAAAAGGATGAACTTCACTTTCACTTTGACTTGCAACATCTTCCACCAATAAGCTTTGCTTATTTCACACTTTTTCTTTTTACTTTACTTTTTGGGATGCATGGACAGAGGTGCACAATAACCGAAGCCTAGGAAATCCGCAATCATCAATTTCTCGAGATGCGTCAAACCCTTGATGCACATACCATGACCCGTTAGGAATATCGCTCAATCCGACTTTGGCAAGACACAAACACCCGGCTATGTGAATGGTGCCGAGTTACTCATCTTCATGATTGACTTCCCCAAACCTATTATTGCTTTCTAAGACTTTCACTTTCAGCCACTTCTCAACTTTTGACTTGCTTTCACCACTTTGCTTGCTTCCAAATTCCCGGATAGGTAAAGGGAGGCAATATGTATATGAGGGGCTAAGCATGATCAAGAAGAAGAAGAAGAAGAAGAATGAATTGCCTTGGTCTTTCCAAGAAGAACGTGAGAGAACTTATGCTGCGGTGTCAACCTTCAAATTCAACATAATTTGGATAAAAATAAAGTATTAAACATGCCAATAATTTCAAACAAAGCATTTAGCAACTTAAACATATCATAAAACATTTCAAACATATAAAGAATTTAAATCCAGTCAGTAAACAAGATCTTCACTGAGATCATATCCAGATAAGTAACACAAAAATCGTTTTCGAAAACTCTCAGTTAACCCACCTCGGTCGAGATGTTCTTGGGTCAACCGAGGTGAAACACCTCGTTTTGCCAGAACTGTCCCGGTCGAGGTCAAAAATTTTTTTAAAACCATTTTTTTTTCGGTTTCGACGTTTTTCTCAATCAAATAACCTGTAAGTATTTAGCAACTTAAACAAAGCATTTAGCAACTTAAACATATCAGAACTGTCCCCGGCAACGGCGCCAAAAACTTGTTCGCTCCAAACGGTGTGTGCAAGCTTTAAATTTATAACCCTAGACTTAAGCTTAAAACAAGGATGCGAACCCGCAGTGTACGGGTCAATCGTAGTAAAAGCAAGAAAATTCCAGGGGTCGATCACAGGGACTTAGTGAAACAAAGTCCAGTACGGTATGCTAATGTCAATGCTAACCACAAGAGCAAGTATACAATCAAAGATGAATAAGATGTCAAATAAGCAAACATGCAATTCTAGGGATTAAAGCATCTAGTTGTGGTTCCAACTCAAGATCTATAGGTAAGCGGACAAAGCTGAGATTTTTGCATGGGGAAGGTGTTTCTAAAGTGGAGTAGATCACCGGGTAAGTCTCACTACACACTAATCCCAAACCGTAACTCCTATTACCGGGTAAGTCTCAAGGAATTAAGATAAAGAACTATAACCTCAAACTAACATACCATCTAAGGGAATAGAATCAACCTTTACCGGGTAAGTCTCAGGCTAACTCACAAAGATGGGATGGAAGCACACTCAAACCCCAATAAAGGACAAACCTTTATTACCTACACTTATGATCGTTGGTATACAAACTAAGGAATTACCGGGTAAGTCTCATCCTAAGCTTGCTTTGAACCAGAAAGGTATAATAAGAATAGGATTTGGCAAACTCTCCTTGTCCTTCATGATGAAAGCATTGATCTTCCCTCTCATTTCAGCAGTCTTTGAGGGGGGAAAGAATTTGGTCAAGAATTCCGTAGTCATCTCTTCCCATGTGCTGATCTTTCCTGCAGGAAGAGATTGATACCAAGTAAGAGCTCTATCTTTAAGAGAAAAGTAGAAAGGTCTTAGCTTGTAGTTGTTATTTTCAATTCTGGGAGGTCGCAAGGTCTCCATCAAGATCTCGTAGTTTTGAAGATGTTGATGCGGCGACTCCTTCTCTAGCCCTCCGAATTGACATTGGCGAATCATCGCTAGAACTTGTGGTCGAAGTTCGTAGTCATGGTCCGCTGGATCTCCTAGGTTCACTCCTGGACGCCTCAGCTGTTGATTAGGGTCCATCCTTTGACCTAGGGTTTGTGGAATTCCTGCAAGAAGAACATCTCGGACTGGCATCCGAAGTGGATGCACATCGGCCGGGGCGTCAGGAACTGGGACTTGCCTCGGTCGAGGATCAATCACTGGATCCTGCATCGGTCGAGGTTGAATCTGGTTCCGAATTGCTGCAATCTCAGCTTCGATTGCTGCATTCCTGGCCTGATTCTCTTCTTTTTCCTGCCTTAGCTCTTCTTTACTGAGACGTAGCTGCTCCTGCGTCTCTCTCAATTGGGCCAAAAGATCGTGATCGTCTTGTTGGGCCATCTTCGCTTCTCTTAAGCGTCGTTTGTATGTCTTTTCTGGTTCGGGATCGTAAGGAACGATTTCCTTTCCAGTGCGGGTTCTTCGCATATACCTAAGAAAGAACCTGCAAAAGTCACTCAAGCAGAGTGGTAAGACAACACGGGGCAAATGCCCCAAGAGCAAACCGTACCGGCTCGGTCTAGACCAAGTCCCCGGCAACGGCGCCAAAAACTTGTTCGCTCCAAACGGTGTGTGCAAGCTTTAAATTTATAACCCTAGACTTAAGCTTAAACAAGGATGCGAACCCGCAGTGTACGGGTCAATCGTAGTAAAAGCAAGAAAATTCCAGGGGTCGATCACAGGGACTTAGTGAAACAAAGTCCAATACGGTATGCTAGTGTTGATGCTAACCACAAGAGCAAGTATACAATCAAAGATGAATAAGATGTCAAATAAGCAAACATGCAATTCTAGGGATTAAAGCATCTAGTTGTGGTTCCAACTCAAGATCTATAGATAAGCGGACAAAGCTGAGGTTTTTGCATGGGGAAGGTGTTTCTAAAGTGGAGTAGATCACCGGGTAAGTCTCACTACACACTAATCCCAAACCGTAACTCCTATTACCGGGTAAGTCTCAAGGAATTAAGATAAAGAACTATTGCCTCAAACTAACACACCATCTAAGGGAACAGAATCAACCTTTACCGGGTAAGTCTCAGTCTAACTCACAAAGATGGGATGGAAGCACACTCAAACCCCAATAAAGGACAAGCCTTTATTACCTACACTTATGATCGTTGGTATACAAACTAAGGAATTACCGGGTAAGTCTCATCCTAAGCTTGCTTTGAACCAGAAAGGTATAATAAGAATAGGATTTGGCAAACTCTAACACATTAACTCTCAGTTAAGGATCGGATAAGCCACCTCGGTCAGCCAGTTTCCACCCCGGCCGAGATGTTCATCGACTGAACGAGATGCTTAGGGTTAAGGTTAAAGACTCGAACTTTCAGGATCCTACTGTGATTAAGATCATTCTATCATTGTTTTTCCCACAACCTTCAGCCAATCACCCTAGAATCACACAAGGAAATTAGCCACTCATCATCATAATGAAAGTATTAAATATATGGGAAGAAGGTGAATATTTGAACAAAGAAGAATTTAATGAAAACACTTCAATAACTGAATCAAATATCACACAAAATCGTTCCTTGGATAATAATCCAACAAGACAAGACAACAAGGAAAGGAATTGAAGATAATCTTACAAAACCCTCCAAAAAGCTATAAAGCTATAGTCTTCAAATCTTCCTTCAACCTTCAAAAAGGTTCTTCAACTCTCTCCCAAATTGGAGTAGGATGCGGCCGCTGCGCTTGTAAACCCTGATCGGTGTTATAGCGTGATGTATGCAGCCTCTAAGCATCTAAGCATGATCGGATTTGTGGAAAATCCAACCCTTTTTATAGGAAAAATAACCCTCCAAAGATAAGAAATCTTAAGAAGATATATTCCCATAAAAATAGGTAAAATATATGATTCTGCATATCTCCTTCCTTCTAGAAGCTCAGCCCAAAGATATAAGATCACTTTCCAATTTTAAAAGATCTCAGCCGAGAATAAAATATTCTCGCCGCGTCCTAGGTGTTCGCCTCGGTCGAGTCGGCGTCTCTGGATCGCCTCGGTCGAGATGAATCTCTGGTCAACCGAGGTGACTCATAACTGAATGTAGAATCTCTCAAAACTGGTCCAAAGTAAATCTTTAATCCATGGTTGTGCTTCCTGAATGTAGCTCCAAATGACTCTTGACTCCTTTTGCTCCTTTTTGATGCAAAACGTACCATATTACCTGCAATTACAACGAAACTAGGTGTAGACCTCGATTCTCGCAAAGGTAGATGAAATGGTAGTAAAATCACATAATGTACATACAAACATGCAGATTATGAAAGATAAAACGTCCAAACAAACCCCAAAATATAGACTATAATTCATGCTATCAAAATACCCCATACTTAGCCCTTGCTTGTCCCTAAGCAAGTTCCTCATATAGAAATCAAGATAGAATGGATTATAAGTCAAGAAAATCAATGAAAAGTCTTTCAAAAAATATTTTTATGGTGTGCAACTATCATAGATCACTCTAAGAGAGTACTTCATGGAAATTAAAAACTCAATATGATCAAAACATTTTATAAATATAGGAAAGTTGTTCATCTTTGCATAAAATCATAGAATGCATAATAAATCATAATTATCAAAATTAATCATGTATAATCCGATTTAAACCGCTAAGTCAATCAACAAGCTCAAGGTCTCAAGGGCTTCCCAAAAGAAAAGGTCAAGAAACGTGTAGGGTAGGGATGAATGTAAGGTAATGTGGTGCTAGAATCCGGGAAAAGGATGAACTTCACTTTCACTTTGACTTGCAACATCTTCCACCAATAAGCTTTGCTTATTTCACACTTTTTTTTTTCTTTTTACTTTACTTTTTGGGATGCATGGACAGAGGTGCACAATAACCGAAGCCTAGGAAATCCGCAATCATCAATTTCTTGAGATGCGTCAAACCCTTGATGCACATACCATGACCCGTTAGGAATATCGCTCAATCCGACTTTGGCAAGACACAAACACCCGGCTATGTGAATGGTGCCGAGTTACTCATCTTCATGATTGACTTCCCCAAACCTATTATTGCTTTCTAACACTTTCACTTTCAGCCACTTCTCAACTTTTACTCCATTTGCTTTCACCACTTCGCTTGCTTCCAAATTCCCGGATAGGTAAAGGGAGGCAAAATGTATATGAGGGGCTAAGCATGATCAAGAAGAAGAAGAAGAAGAAGAATGAATTGCCTTGGTCTTTCCAAGAAGAACGTGAGAGAACTTATGCTGCGGTGTCAACCTTCAAATTCAACATAATTTGGATAAAAATAAAGTATTAAACATGCCAATAATTTCAAACAAAGCATTTAGCAACTTAAACATATCATAAAACATTTCAAACATATAAAGAATTTAAATCCAGTCGGTAAACAAAATCTTCACTGAGATCATATCCAGATAAGTAACACAAATCGTTTTCGAAAACTCTCAGTTAACCCACCTCGGTCGAGATGTTCTTGGTTCAACCGAGGTGAAACACCTCGTTTTGCCAGAACTGTCCCGGTCGAGGTCAAAAAATTTTTTTAAAACCATTTTTTTTTCGGTTTCGACGTTTTTCTCAATCAAATAACCTGTAAGTATGCATGCAATCTCAGATAAACATATAAATGCAGAATGAAGCATAAATATGAAAATATCCGATACATCATAAGTCGAATAATACATCATGAGTCAAATAAGTCAGATAATACATCAACTACCCCATACTTGAGACACACTGTCCCAGTGGGTATAATAAAAGTCTGAAAGAAAGGAGGACTCACCGGATAAAGAGCCGAACTGCATAAAAATATAATAAATAAAATCCTGCAGCTCCTCAGTAGTCCTGATCCGGCGGTGGTGGTGGTGGTACGTAAGGATGCTGGGTCGGATCAAACGGATAGCCCATAGTCTGCTGGAACTGTAGCTCCATCATCCTACGCTGATAGTGCTGCCCCTCCAACATCTGCTGAGTCCAGCTGTCAAGGTGTCGGTGCTGGGCGGCAAACCTCTCCTGGATGTCCACTGTAAGGGCAGCATATGAGTCTATCATCTGCTCTGTCAAGTCGTCGATCCGACGATGAGCCTCTGCATCTCTATGGCGGCGTGTCCGACGCCTAGCAGATCTAGCAGGAGGTGCAGCAGGTGCAGGCTCAGTATCCTCCTCGTCCTCATCAAGATCAATAATGGGAGGCGCGCTCGTCCCAGCAGTATCTGTCCCTGTGTCCATCGGGACGCCGCCTCCTCTCTCATCGACTGTCTCGTCATCATCCTCCTCCTCAGCCTCCTCAGCCTCCTCAGCAGCTGCAGCAGCTCCCTCTCTATAGTCCTCCATCAGCGGGGCCCATGCTGTCTGCCAAAAATGCGGGTCGAAGACCGAAAACTGTGCAGACCATCTGATGCCCTGAGGCGCTGTCCGCTCCCAAGGCATGGCAACATACGGAGTAGTCAACCCACGAGGAACAAGAATCCGCCTCGTGATCATCTCCTGCAGACCCAGCGGCTTCGGAGCCGCCGCCAATGTGCAGATACTGAGATCCATCCCGTGGTAGGAGGCGATGTGGGTGACTAGACCTCCACAGCAAATATCACCCTTCCCTTTGGCCTTGATCCTGTGCAGATCCTCTGCCAGGAGCAAGCCAAAGTCCGGGAAGCCGCCTGTAACCATGCAGTATAAAGAGAAAAGCTCCCCCTGTCTGATCTTCTGGGGCGTCTCAGTACGCGCCAGAAGCATCTCGCTGAATATCCGGTGGGCGAGTCTGAAAGCTGGGTGGAAGATGACCTTCTCCCTGGAATCACCAGGGCGCCATCTGTCTGCATGTGTAGTGATGTGGGCGATCTGACCCCAAAACTCCCTAGCTACTGATCGGGAGGGGAAATCTACAGCTGTAGGGGTAGGAAAGCTGAAAATCTCTCGGAATATCTCTAATGGAACTATGAAGTTCCGGCTCATCAGCCGGTACTTCACAGATCCCTCTGTGGGTAGGTAGGAGAAGGAGCTGACGAACTCTAGTGTCGGCTCTATGTAGGCTGGGGCTCGGATCTCAGAAAACTGATCCAGCCCAACTGTGGCAATCATCCTCCTAAGGTCATCCTCTAACCCTAGGCAGTCAAAAGCGGATACCTCCAGAAATCGCGGTGCGATAACCGGACGGCCCGCTATCCTCTCATAATCTACCCGACATCTCTCGTGGATGACCGGGCGGTAAGGTCGGGAAGAAGAAGGGGAAGGGGAGGGTGAAGATCTATCTCTCAGGGCTAGTATCCTATCTGAACTCATCTTCACAAATCACTGTCAGACCACCTCGGTCGACTGACAAGTTCCAGAAATCACCTCGGTCGAGATGCAGGCCGACTGGACCGAGGCGTAGCAGTTCGAATTCCAATTCTCAGATTTCCAGTTCTTTTCCCCCTAAAATCACTACAATTGCTTCCTAAGGGGTACTTATGCCTTTTCTCAGCAAAATCAAGGGCAACCAAAGCCCAATAAGCAGTAAACGACGAGTTAGGGTTTTCGAACGGTTTTTACCTCGTTTCGGTCGAATCACTCAAATTTCTTGCAGATCTGTTGTAGTAATCGACTCCTCTACTCTTTAATCTCGGTTTGGAAGCAGAAATCTTCGAAAACGAGCGAGAAATGAGGGAGCGAGGTGATTCTGTGCGCCGCGGTCGAAGTGGGTAATAAAAAGTAAAAATGTAATTTTTCCCCCTTTTATACTTTTACTGAATCTGCTGTCACCTCGGTCGAGATGGTTTCGACCGGACCGAGGTGGTCTGGACCGAGGCGGTTCTGCAGAAACCCTAGTCGCCTCGGTTGCTTCAAGAATCAACTCGGTCGAGGTGTTCTGTCAGTGACCGAGGTGCCTCTTTCTTCTCAGAATCCCGAACTTCTCCCTTTTCTGGAGTGCTCCTTCCTGTTATCTGTCTAAAACACCAAAAACAAAGCAAAGCAAAGCAAAAACAAAAGACTATCTAAACTAGACTAGAAAGCGGGAAAGAAAGCAATACCTTGGGTTGCCTCCCAAGAAGCGCTTGATTTAAGGTCGCTAGCTGGACCATAGTGCGTCTCAAACGAGGTAGGAGGTTCCCTCACCCCATACTTCACCTCCATCGTGGGGTGAAGTAAGTAAGTCCATCAAACGCTCCAAAACGTGCAAGTGCTCGTCGGGGAATGAATCGTCTATGGGTGGGCTATCCGTCTCGCGGGAGGATTCCGGTAACCGGCTGAGGTGATCCGCAACTGAATTCTCGGATCCCTTCTTATCGCGGATCTCTAGGTCAAATTCCTGGAGCAAGAGAATCCATCGAATAAGGCGCGGCTTTGCATCTTTTTTAGCCAACAAGTAACGAATGGCTGCGTGGTCGGTGTAGACAATGACTTTCGCCCCTATTAGATAGGAACGAAACTTCTCGAAAGCATATACAACCGCCAATAACTCCTTCTCAGTGGTAGCGTAGTTGCGTTGTGCTACATCTAGCGTCTTGCTAGCATAGTAAATGGCGGTGGTCCGTCCATCCTTCTTTTGCCCAAGCACCGCTCCTACGGCTACATCGCTAGCGTCACACATGACCTCAAAGGGCAAGGTCCAGTCAGGAGGTTGGATAATGGGAGCGGAGATCAACGCTTCCTTAATCCTGTAAAAAGCATCAAGACACTCCTGCGAAAACTCAAAAACAACATCTTTATTCAAGAGGTTAGTTAGAGGTTTAGAAATCTTGGAGAAGTCCTTGATGAATCTCCTATAGAAACCTGCATGCCCGAGAAAACTCCTCACACCCTTAACAGAACAAGGAGGAGGGAGTTTCTCAATAGTCTCGATCTTAGCTCGATCGACCTCAATACCTC
>BSUD01000004.1:147259635-147382704 GCA_033239045.1 Fagopyrum esculentum
GTGTTCAGCTTCCTATAGTCGATGCAAACTCTCCAGCCCGTAACGGTCCTTGTTGGGATCAACTCGTTGTTCTTATTCGTCACAACGGTCATCCCTCCTTTCTTCGGAACGACATGCACCGGGCTAACCCACTTGCTGTCCGAGATAGGATAAATAATACCTGCATCCAACAACTTAAGAACTTCCTTCTTCACAACCTCTTTCATGATCGGATTTAACCGTCTTTGAGGTTCCCGTGAAGTCTTATGATTATCTTCCATTAGAATTCTATGCATGCAGAAAGAAGGGTTAATGCCAATAAGATCGTCCGTGGTGTAGCCTATGGCTTTCCGATGCTTTCTCAGGACATGCATTAGCTTAGATAATTCAGAATTGGAGAGGGAAGCACTAGCAATAACGGGATAAGTAGAATCCGGCCCAAGAAAGATATACCTCAAGTGACTAGGGAGTTGTTTAAGCTCCGCAACTGGGGGTGCTTTCTGGGAGGGATCTGTGCTTCCTCTTTCCAGTGGAGTGGTGTCAGAAACTGGACTATGTGCAGTCTCAGTTTGAATCGTCTCTCTGCCGACCTCGGTCGAGGCGCAAAGGCGTTGACCGAGGTGTTCTTCAGACGCCTCGCTCAGTCCAGAAAGTGCCTCGGTCGAGGTACTGCTACTGGATCCGAGGCTGGAAATCTTCGTTTCCTGGATCAGCTTCTCAGTCATGGCTCCTGGATCTTCTTCCAGTGCCTTCAGGCTCCGTATATCTGCATCACAAGAAGCATCTATACCTTCCTCCATTAAACTGAAGCTTATAACTCTTTCGAGTGGATCATTAATAAGGATAGAGCTCACCAATTCTCTTGATTCTTCTTCATCGTAGATGTTGAAGATATCATCAGTTATTTGCTCCCCTTTCATGGCTGCAAGTAGTGCGAACTCCACCTCATCGCCACCAACGTTGAATTTCAACTTGGCGTTCTTGCAATCCACATTGCAACCCGAAGTTGCTAGAAATGGCCTCCCGAGAATGATAGGAACAGGATAATCTGCGGGAATGTCAAGTACGACAAAATCTATGGGTAGATAGAAGTTACCTAACTTGACCGGAACGTCTTCCAAAATGCCCACGGGATGGGTGATGGAGCGATCCGCCATGTAAAGTCGAATCTTGACCGGCTTGGGCTCTCCAAGACCGATCTTAATGCATAGCTCCAGCGGAATGATGCTCACGCTGGCTCCTAGATCACATAGGGCTTCACAAGTGACATCCCCAACTTGAATGGGAATGCAAAATGAGCCGGGATCTCTCAACTTAGGTGGCATCTTCTCCTTCATGATCTTTATAAGCTCCGAAGACTTAGATGTCATCCTAACTTCACCAACATCCTCCAGCTTCCTCTTCCTTGATAGGATCTCCTTTAAGAACTTCCCGTAGGCGGGCATACCTAAAATAGCATCAAGGAAAGGGATATTAATATGGAGCTTATTCATCAAGTCAAGGAACTTACCAAAGTGCTTGTCAAGATGTGCTCTGGCTCTGGACTGGGGAAATGGAAGTGGTGGTTTATATGCAGGAGGTGGAACATAGGCTTCAGTTGTTCCTCCTGCTTTCTGTTGCACCGCCTCGGTTGGCATCTCGGTCGAGGTGTTCTTCGACTGGATCTGGACCGAGGTGGTCTGCGTCGAGCGAGGTACTGGATCTGTGGTTTTGAGTCCACTCCTCGTCGTGATGGCCATGCACTGGCCCTTAGGGTTAGTTTCCGTCTTTGCTGGAAGCTTCCCTGGATCTCTTGGCGCTTCATTCGCCCTATTAGCAAGTTGTTGTTCGAAGGACTTTTGGGCCCTCGAAAATGAAGTCATAGAATTCTCCATAGCACTAAGCTTGATCAAGATTGCCTCCAGGACTGCGTCCTTCTTTTCCGGCTGAGACGAACTTGATCCTTGCCCTTGGCTCTTCAATGGAGTAGAAGAAGAAGAAGGAGGAGAGAGGAAAGGGTTAGAGGAATCATTAGAGTTGGAGTTTGAATAATTGTTACCGTTGTTTTGGTTATTATTCGCTCTCCAATTGTTGCTATTGGATCCTCTATTGTTGTTGTAGTTGTTGTTTTGGGGTCCGTTGTTGTTGTTACGGTACCCGTTCTTGTTGTAGTTGTTGTTGTTCCTTTGCCCTTGCTCTTCCTTCTTAGTTTGAGCCATCAATAGCTCCTTCAATTGCTTCACGTCGTTCTTCAAGGACGTGAATTGGTTGTTGTTGGTTTGAGTCTCTTGAAAGTTGACTCTTTTAACTCCACCTTCAGCTCCTTGGTGGGTATACTTCTCCATATGTAAGGCTTGCTTCTCAATGAAATCCCAAGCCTCGTCAACCGCCATATCCATGAATGTACCGGCGGAGAGTAGTTGGAGATTGAACTGGGTGTTTCCGTCCAGTCCTTTGAAGTAGATCTCCAGCAACTCTATCTTTGGAATCCCATGATGTGGGCAATCCAAAAGGATATCCTTGAACCGCTCCCATGATTTGGACAAACTCTCCTTGTCCTTCATGATGAAAGCATTGATCTTCCCTCTCATTTCAGCAGTCTTTGAGGGGGGAAAGAATTTAGTCAAGAATTCCGTAGTCATCTCTTCCCATGTGCTGATCTTTCCTGCAGGAAGAGATTGATACCAAGTAAGAGCTCTATCTTTAAGAGAAAAGTAGAAAGGTCTTAGCTTGTAGTTGTTATTTTCAATTCTGGGAGGTCGCAAGGTCTCCATCAAGATCTCGTAGTTTTGAAGATGTTGATGCGGCGACTCCTTCTCTAGCCCTCCGAATTGACATTGGCGAATCATCGCTAGAACTTGTGGTCGAAGTTCGTAGTCATGGTCCGCTGGATCTCCTAGGTTCACTCCTGGACGCCTCAGCTGTTGATTAGGGTCCATCCTTTGACCTAGGGTTTGTGGAATTCCTGCAAGTAGAACATCTCGGACTGGCATCCGAAGTGGATGCACATCGGCCGGGGCGTCAGGAACTGGGACTTGCCTCGGTCGAGGATCAATTACTGGATCCTGCATCGGTCGAGGTTGAATCTGGTTCCGAATTGCTGCAATCTCAGCTTCGATTGCTGCATTCCTGGCCTGATTCTCTTCTTTTTCCTGCCTTAGTTCTTCTTTACTGAGACGTAGCTGCTCCTGCGTCTCTCTCAATTGGGCCAAAAGATCGTGATCGTCTTGTTGGGCCATCTTCGCTTCTCTTAAGCGTCGTTTGTATGTCTTTTCCGGTTCGGGATCGTAAGGAACGATTTCCTTTCCAGTGCGGGTTCTTCGCATATACCTAAGAAAGAACCTGCAAAAGTCACTCAAGTAGAGTGGTAAGACAACACGGGGCAAATGCCCCAAGAGCAAACCGTACCGGCTCGGTCTAGACCAAGTCCCCGGCAACGGCGCCAAAAACTTGTTCGCTCCAAACGGTGTGTGCAAGCTTTAAATTTATAACCCTAGACTTAAGCTTAAAACAAGGATGCGAACCCGCAGTGTACGGGTCAATCGTAGTAAAAGCAAGAAAATTCCAGGGGTCGATCACAGGGACTTAGTGAAACAAAGTCCAATACGGTATGCTAGTGTTGATGCTAACCACAAGAGCAAGTAATACAATCAAAGATGAATAAGATGTCAAATAAAGCAAACATGCAATTCTAGGGATTAAAGCATCTAGTTGTGGTTCCAACTCAAGATCTATAGATAAGCGGACAAAGCTGAGATTTTTGCATGGGGAAGGTGTTTCTAAAGTGGAGTAGATCACCGGGTAAGTCTCACTACACACTAATCCCAAACCGTAACTCCTATTACCGGGTAAGTCTCAAGGAATTAAGATAAAGAACTATTGCCTCAAACTAACACACCATCTAAGGGAATAGAATCAACCTTTACCGGGTAAGTCTCAGGCTAACTCACAAAGATGGGATGGAAGCACACTCAAACCCCAATAAAGGACAAGCCTTTATTACCTACACTTATGATCGTTGGTATACAAACTAAGGAATTACCGGGTAAGTCTCATCCTAAGCTTGCTTTGAACCAGAAAGGTATAATAAGAATAGGATTTGGCAAACTCTAACACATTAACTCTCAGTTAAGGATCGGATAAGCCACCTCGGTCAGCCAGTTTCCACCCCGGCCGAGATGTTCATCGACTGAACGAGATGCTTAGGGTTAAGGTTAAAGACTCGAACTTTCAGGATCCTACTGTGATTAAGATCATTCTATCATTGTTTTTCCCACAACCTTCAGCCAATCACCCTAGAATCACACAAGGAAATTAGCCACTCATCATCATAATGAAAGTATTAAATATATGGGAAGAAGGTGAATATTTGAACAAAGAAGAATTTAATGAAAACACTTCAATAACTGAATCAAATATCACACAAAATCGTTCCTTGGATAATAATCCAACAAGACAAGACAACAAGGAAAGGAATTGAAGATAATCTTACAAAACCCTCCAAAAAGCTATAAAGCTATAGTCTTCAAATCTTCCTTCAACCTTCAAAAAGGTTCTTCGAATCTCCCAAATTGGAGTAGGATGCGGCTGCTGCGCTGATAGCGTGATGTTCTAACTGTAAGCGGATGTATGCAGCCTCTAAGCATCTAAGCATGATCGGATTTGTGGAAAATCCAACCCTTTTTATAGGAAAAATAACCCTCCAAAGATAAGAAATCTTAAGAAGATATATTCCCATAAAAATAGGTAAAATATATGATTCTGCATATCTCCTTCCTTCTAGAAGCTCAGCCCAAAGATATAAGATCACTTTCCAATTTTAAAAGATCTCAGCCAAGAATAAAATATTCTCGCCGCGTCCTAGGTGTTCGCCTCGGTCGAGTCGGCGTCTCTGGATCGCCTCGGTCGAGATGAATCTCTGGTCAACCGAGGTGACTCATAACTGAATGTAGAATCTCTCAAAACTGGTCCAAAGTAAATCTTTAATCCATGGTTGTGCTTCCTGAATGTAGCTCCAAATGACTCTTGACTCCTTTTGCTCCTTTTTGATGCAAAACGTACCATATTACCTGCAATTACAACGAAACTAGGTGTAGACCTCGATTCTCGCAAAGGTAGATGAAATGGTAGTAAAATCACATAATGTACATACAAACATGCAGATTATGAAAGATAAAACGTCCAAACAAACCCCAAAATATAGACTATAATTCATGCTATCACTAAATCTTTGGATTTCTTCGTTGCTTAGTTCTTCAGTTGGATTTACAGAATTGGCAACAAAATACAACCATTTGACTCTAAAAACATACTTAAACTACCTTAATAAGATAGCGATTCCATCACCTATCAATATGACTTAATTCCCTTTTTTTCGAACCTCATTCTTCCATACTGAACCACATTATTCCTCCTTATTCATCCTCATTTCTTCCGCTTTATCGTCCTCTATCCAATCAATGCCTACTGGTCAAGAATCAGGTTCGAATGATGACTCTTCCAACACTACTCTGGATCGACATTTTGTGGATGTCAATGATCCATTGCAGTTGTCCAACTCGGATAATCCGGGGATGCAATTAGTTTCAGTCCTCTTCAATGGCTCTAATTTCACTACTAGAAGCGGAGCATCCGAATGGCGCTTGGAGAGAAGCTGAAATTAGGTTTTATCGAAGGAACGTGTGCCAAACCTGCAATTGGAGATACAGACAAGCTTGCACGGTGGATACGAGCTGATTACATGATCCGTTGCTGGATCTTATATTCCATGAAGTTTGACATAGCTTAGTTGTTCACCAATGTTGAATCGGCTTTGGAACTCTGGAAGGATATTGCTGAACGTTCGAGGTATCGAACGCTCCTCACATTTATCAAATCCATAAGGATCTATCCATTCTTAAGCAAGAAAATACTTCTGTTGCGGTTTATTATGCCAAATTTAAAAAGTTGTAGATGAACTGAGCACAATTGATGCTATTCCTATGTGTTCGTGTCTTGGCATTTCTCACTATAAGTGTAAGATTCTTAAGATGATCATTGCTAGGGAGGCTAATACTCGAATCATGCAATTTCTCATGGGGCTCAATGAGCAATATGAGCATACACGTAGCCAGATTCTGTCCCTTGAAGTGCTACCTACAGAAAATAGAATTTTTCACATGATCTTGCAAGTTGAAAAACAAAAGAACTTACATGTCATGCTTCTATTTAGAGCTGATACAACCCGGGCCGTCCCGACCGGCCCACAAAAACGGGCGGGTATGGACAAGATAGAAAGCCCGACCGGGCCTAAAAGCCCGGCCCGGCAGGACATCCGGGCCGGATCCGGACATAATAAAAAGCCCGGTCGGGCTGCTTGTCCGGCCCGAATTATTAAAAAATATAATATATATATATATATATATATATATATATATATAGGTTTTAGTTCAAGTGAGGAGAGAGCTTGTAGATAGGAATTAGGAGAGTTGTGAGCCATTGGATGAGTTTTAAATCAAGGGCTCACACACGCTCATCATTAATGGCATTTATGTAAATTGACTTAAAATTTGGAAAAATCCCCTACGTTCATAGATAGGTGATCAGTGTTCATGTTTTTATTCATCGGTGTTCATAGTATTTTTATTCATCAAAGTGTCATGTTCATTTATTCTTTAGTGTTTATTTTATAATACATAGATGTTCATTTACAATATATAACCAAAAAAAAAATTCATCACAAAACGTGAAAATATGATCATAATATGTTATATATGTGTAAAAGTTATAGATAAGTCACTAGTGTTCATACTTTTATACGTCATTGTTCATGTTTTTATTCATCGGTGTTCATACTTTTATACGTCATTGTTCATGTAAATATGATCATAATATGTTTTGTATGTATGAAACAGACATCAATGCATTGAACACTAAAAAAAAGACAACAATGCATTAAACACTATCCAAGTTAATGAGCTTCATGAACCCACTTCACAAAATACTTTCCACCCTCCATAATCTTAAACGCAACTCTTGCATTACAACCACATCGATTGGAAGTTGTCTTCCTTTTGCCCGTACTATGTTTGCCATTTTTTTTACTTTCCCTTGTCCATACCAAAATAATTCCTCAATACAACATTATTGGGTTTTGATTACATGAAACACAAATCTCAAATTCACAAATAGAGGCCTCCTTTAGAAGTCCTCAACTTCCTCCACACTTAAAAATTGTTGACCAACATGTAGCTTCAATGTATCATCACAATTAGAACCCAATTGGTAGAGTAATTTGGAGTTACTTGTATAATAGTTCCACCTTCATTACATGGAGCATTCGCCCTCAATCCCGACACAATGATTGGTGATGATTGCGTACCCAACATCACTGAATCTGTAAAACAATGTAAAAATATACTAGTGTAAGTTCATACTTTTTATTCATTGGTGTTCATACTTTTATACGTCATTGTTCATGTTTTTATTCTTCGGTGTTCATAATTTTAATTTCATGTTCATGTAAATATTATAAACTATTTTCCTATTAGACATTTTGTCGAACAATTGGCGTGCACACTAAAAAAAGCTTATAGATTGTTTCAATTGGAAGTATTAGACCAACTCAACATATGTATATACATATATAATCTCAATCAAACCTATCAAAACAAAAATTAATTCAACAAATTTGATTTCAAAAATAAACATCAATCATAATGATTCCTAAACTATAAGAATGAAAAACCTAAACCTTGAGAATAGAAATTTCGAAGAGACAATACCTGAATCGTCTTGTATTCTCTTTGATTTCATCATTTTTATATAATCCGTCTTTGATTTGGTTGAAAATCGGCCAAATATAGAGCTTGTAGGATGAAGAATGTGAGAGTGTTGTGATTTGTGAGTCGGTCGATCAGCAAGGGTGTTGTACTTTTTTTTTTCTTCAGATTTATGTAATTACAAGATGCCATTAATGATGAGTGTTTGTGAGCCATTGATTTAAATTTGATCAAATGGCTCACGTAGCTCCTAATTCCTATCCATAAGGCTTCTCCTCCCCGGAACTAGCCTATATATATATGCACTTCTTAGAGAATAGAAACCCTAAATTCCTAAAAGAACAAACGCCGCCTCTCCAATCTGCTTGCCTCATAACCCTTACTCTCACCCTCTCAAAATTTTCACTCTCTCAAACTTCTCAGTAATGAAGTGTGATTCGGGATCGGAAGCAGTGAAGCGTGATAGCCCTCACTCGTTGCTTGTCCGATAGCGCCTCTCCCCGCTGATTGTCCGATGGCCCTCACTCGCATGTCCCGCCTCTCCTCGAGTGCTTGTATCATGTCCGCCTCACCTCGAGTCCTTGTATTGGAAGCAGTGATGGGTGATTCGGGATCGGAACTTGGAAGCCTCAAACTCTCATCTCCTTTGTTCATATTCTCTGAATCGTGAATCGTCTCTCCCGCGTCTCCTCGAGTCGTTTTTGAGTCTCCTTTGATCTGAAGCAATGAAGTGGCCTATGATCTGAAGCAATGAAGTGTTATTCGGGATTGGAACTTGGACGTTTCAAAATCTCCTTTGCTTTGTTCTTAATTCTTATTCTTTGAATCGTGTTGTAGCTTGCCCTTGAAATCTCTAATCAGATTGGAACCCTAGAAAGTGCCAATTCATAAACTTTTATTTAAGTTTTTTAATAGAGAAGAAAGTAACCCGGGTACCCGGCCGGGCGGCCCGGCCCGGGTTGACGGACGGGTACGGACAGACCTTGAAGCCCGGAACCTGGGCTTAGCCAGGATCCGGCCCGGACAAACGGGCAAAAAACTAGGAGAAGCCCGGTCCGGATCCGGCCCGAACCCGGACAGTATCAGCTCTACTTCTGTTGCTCATGATTTGTTTGTTGTCTCTCGTTCTCCTCCATATGGACAATCAGAAGATAGTCACAGAGATTACAAGAAAGAAAAACTTGATCGCTTGTGCACCTATTGCAAGGAGAAAGGTCACTTGCGAGAGTCTTGTTTTAAGCTAACTGGGGTGTCTGATTAGTACAAAGAAATCAAGATCAAGGAGGATAAGTCAACAGGGAGCCGTGTTGATCCTTCTGCTCGATCTTACAAGGTTGCTAATAATCTTGACACTGCCTTGGCTGAATCACCTCTGGATTCTTCAGACATGTTACCATCGATACCTGTCATGGATCAGTCCATGATTAATGTTGTTTGCCAAGAGGTCATTAAAATGATGATGGATATACAAGGTACATCATCATTCAATTATGCAGGTACTCTTTCTGGCTTTGTGAACACTACAGTTAATACTCATATTTGGATCTTGGACTCTGGCGCCACAGATCATATTTCATTTTGCAAAGAATTATTCTCTGCAATGTCACAGTTAGACAAACCTTTGTTGATTGGGCTTCCTGATGATTCTGTGAAGGAAATCTCTCACCAAGGAGACATTATTCTATCTCTAGAGATTACTCTTCATGATGTTCTGTATCTCCCTACCTTCAAGCATAATCTCTTGTCTATATCTCGCTTGATTCTTGATTTATCCATGAAGATAACTTTCACTCATCATTCCTGTGTATTCCAGGACCTTATCAATGAATTTGTCATTGCATCTGGTTACAAGGACGGCCACCTTTACAAGATAGGATAATCTATTGCTCCTTCTATTCATATAGTTTCTAATGCCATTAATAAGCCATGTGATATGCATTTCATTCATGCTCGACTAGGACATATGTCTATGTCTAAAATCCATCATGTTGATGAGTATACAACTCTAAAGTTACAATTCTGGATTGTCAAGCTTGTATAACAGCTAAACAACATAAAATTGCTTTTGATACTAGTACTTCTAGAGCATCAAAGGTGTTTAGCTTGATTCATTGTGACATATGGGAACCTTACCATACTATTGCTTTGTGTGGTGCTCGTTACTTCTTGACAATTGTTGATGATTTTTCCAGATGCACATGGACCTTTCTTATGTATAATAAGCAACAAGTATTAAAGATTATTATCAATTTCTTGGCATTTGTGAAGAATAAGTTCAATACTACATTCCAAGTCTTTAGATCGGATAATGGAGCTGAGTTCATGCAAAAATAGCTTCAAGATGTCTTTCTTGCATCAGACATTATACATCAAAGATCTACCCCTTATGTGCCTCAACAGAATACCCGAGTCGGAAGAAAACACAGACATTTGTTACAAACTGCTCGAGCTATACGCTTTCATGCTCAATTACCTTTTCATTTCTAGGCTGAGTGTGTGCTCACTACTACTTACCTTATTAACCTCATGCCATCTTTAATCCTTTCCTGGAAATCCCCATTTGAGATTCTTCACAATCACAAGCCATCTTACACACATTTACATGTTATTGGTTGCTTGTGCTTCAGCTTACTCCCCAAACGAGACAAACTTCAACCTGTATCTACACCTTGTATCTTATTGGGCTATCCCCCCAGGCCAAAAATCATACAAGCTTTTCAACCTCATTACCAACAAAGTCATAATCAGTCGTCATGTCATATTCCAAGAACACGTTTTTCCTTAAACAAAATCTTCACAATCTACCCCTCATTCCACTAGTTCACCAAACCTACCATTGGTTACTCCTGCTCCTGACATGGATTATCCAATGGTTTGTCATCGTCCCTCAATACCTGCTATTCCACCTTCTTTTTCTCCATCATTACCTATACCTACAAATCAGCCTTCATCACCTCTGCCTAGTGATCCCTCATTTGCTCATCCACCTCAAGTTCCTTTTCCCACTTCCTCTAATTCATCTTCACCATCTTCATCACCTACTTCCAATATAATTATTCCATCTACTACTATATGTTTGCTCCAAATGATGTGTGCAAGCTTTAAATTTATAATCCAAGATGTATGCTTAAAACAAGGATGCGAACCCGCAGTGTACGGGTCAATCGTAGTAAAAGCAAGAATTCCGGGGTGTCGATCTCAGGGACTTATGTGAAACAAAGCAAGTATAGGTTGTCAATATTACAACTAACCACAAAAGCGATTAAAACAATCAAAGATGATAATAAGGTCAATTAAAGGAAATATGCAAATTCTAGGGATTAAAGCATCTAGTTGTGGTTCCAACTCAAGATCTCAAAGTAAGCGGACAAAGCTGAGATTTTGCAAAGGGAAGGTGTTACTAAAGTGGAATAGATCACCGGGTAAGTCTCACTACTCACAATCCCAAGCCAAAGAACCTATCACCGGGTAAGTCTCAAGGTACTAAGGAAAGGAATTATAATCTCAAACCAACACACCAACTAAGGGAATAGAATCAACCTTTACCGGGTAAGTCTCAGGCTAACTCACAAAGATGGGATGAAGGCACACTCAAACCCCAATAAAGGATAAACCTTTATTACCTACACTTATGATCTTGGGTAAACAAACAAAGGAATTACCGGGTAAGTCTCATCTTAGGCTTGCATTGAACCAAGAAAGGTGTAATACGAATAGGATTTGGCAAACTCTAACACTTAACTCTCAGTTACGGATCAAATAAGTCACCTCGGTCAGTCAAGTTCCACGTCCCCGGCCGAGATGTTCATCGACTGAACGAGATGTTCTAGGTTTAAGGATAAAGACTCGAGCTTTCAGGGTCCTACTGGAATTTAAGATTATTCTATCATTGTTTTTCCCACAACCTTCAGCCAATCACCCTAGAATCGCACAAAGAAATTAGCCACTCATCATCATGAAAGCGATAATCAAATATATGGGAAGAGAATGAATATTTGAACACAAAAACCTTAAGAACAAGGCTTCAATAACTGAATCAAATTTCAAACAAATAAGCGTTCCTTGGATCACAAATCCAACAAGACAAATCAACAAGAAAGGAATCTAAGAAAGTCTTACAAAACCCTTCACAAAAGCTATAATAAGCTATCAATCCTTCCTAGATTGATCTTCAATCTTCCTTCCTTCCAAAAATCCTCCAGAAAATCCCTTAATTGCTGGATGCTATCGGCCCCCTAAGCATGGTTGAACTTGTGGAAAATCCAACCCTTTATATAGGAGAATTATCTTCCAAAGATAAAATATCTTAAAAAGATAATTTCCTAATAAAATATATCCATATCTCATAAATAGATCCCTAAAATATCCAGCCCAAAAATATAAGATCTCTCCTTCCAAAAATAAAAGATCTCAGCCAAATAAAATATATCTCGCCGCGTCAGAGTGTTCGCCTCGGTCGGGGTGCTCCTCTAGATCACCTCGGTCGAGGTGATTCTGTGGTCAACCGAGGTGACTCTCAGCTGAAGGTGAAATCTCTCAAATCTGGTCCAAAGTAAATCTTTAATTCAATTCCATACTTCTTGGGTTCTTCCTTAAGCTCTTGAATGTAGCTCCAATGACTCCTTAGCTCTTTTAGCTCCATTTTGATGCAAAACATGCCATTTTACCTATGATCACAACGAAACTTGGTGTAGACCTCGATTCCCTTAAAGGTAGATGAAACGACAATATAATCACAAAATATACATCCAAACATGCAGATTATTGAAGATAAAACGTCTAAACAGGTCCCAAAATATAGACTATAATTCATGCTATCACTATACCTATCATCCCTACTTCTTCTCCTCCATTAATTAATCCATCTACTCGACCAGTTCATGCTATCACTCGACCAGCCTATCTTAAAGATTACACTTGCAACTCCATATCTTCCATTGATCATTTTGATCTTACTTCTCATTCTCCATATTACATACATGCTTTATGTAATGTCATTCAAACTGTTGAACCATCTACTTAACATCAAGCTACACAATCTCCTCATTGGGTTGTGATAGCATGAATTATAGTCCATATTTTGGGGTTTGTTTGGACGTTTTATCTTTCATAATCTGCATGTTTGTATGTACATTATGTGATTTTACTACCATTTCATCTACCTTTGCGGGAATCGAGGTCTACACCTAGTTTCGTTGTAATTGCAGGTAATATGGTACGTTTTGCATCAAAAAGGAGCAAAAGGAGTCATGAGTCATTTGGAGCTACATCCAGGGAGCATAGCCATGGATTAAAGTTTTACTTTGGAGCAGATTCGAGAGATTTCACATTCTGTCGTGAGTCACCTCGGTTGACCGCAGATTGACCTCGACCGAGGTGATCCAGAGACGCCGACTCGACCGAGGCGAACACCTAGGACGCGGCGAGAATATTTTATTCTTGGATGAGATCTTTTAAATTTGGAAAGTGATCTTATATTTTTGGGCTTGGCTTCTGGAAGGAAGGAGATATGCAGAATCATATATTTTACCTATTTTTATGGGAAGATATCTTCTTAAGATTTATTATCTTTGGAGGGTTATCTTCCTATAAAAAGGGTCGGATTTCCCATAATTCCGACATCCGCTTACAGTTGGAGATCCTGCATACAGCCGGAAGTCGTTTACGCAGCAGCAGCATACTCCAATTTGGGAGTTTTCGAAGAACCTTTTTGAAGGTTGAAGGAAGATTGAAGTCCATAGCTTTTATAGCTTTATTGAAGGGTTTTGTAAGATTGTCTTCAATTCCCTCAATTGTTGTCTTGTCTTTTTGGATTATTATCCAAGGAACGCTTTGTTGTGATATTTGATTCAGTTATTGAAGTCTTTTCATTAAATTCTTCTTTGTTCAAATATTCACTTTTTTCCCATATATTTTAATACTTTCATTATGATGATGAGTGGCTAATTTCCTTGTGTGATTCTAGGGTGATTAGCTGAAGGTTGTGGGAAAAACAATGATAGAATAATCTTAGATTCCAGTCGGATCCTGAAAGTTCGAGTCTTTAACCTTAACCCTAAGCATCTCGCTCGGTTGATGAACATCTCGGCTGGGGTGGAATTCTTCTGACCGAGGTGACTTATCCGACCTAAAACAGGAAGTTAAGTGTTAGAGTTTGCTAAATCCTATTCTTATTACACCTTCCTGGATCAATGCAAGCTTAGGATGAGACTTACCCGGTAATTCCTTAGTTTGTGTACCAACGATCATAAGTGTAGGTAATAAAGGTTTATCCTTTATTGGGGTTTGAGTGTGCTTCCATCCCATCTTTGTGAGTTAGCCTGAGACTTACCCGGTAAAGGTTGATTCTATTCCCTTAGACGGTATGTTAGTTTGAGGTTATAATTCTTTATCTTGATTCCTTGAGACTTACCCGGTAATAGGAGTTACGGTTTAGGATTAGTGTGTAGTGAGACTTACCCGGTGATCTACTCCACTTTAGTAACACCTTCCCCACGCAAAAATCTCAGCTTTGTCCGCTTATCTTTAGATCTTGAGTTGGAACCACAACTTGATGCTTTAATCCCTAGAATTGCATGTTTGCTTTATTGACTTCTTATTCATCTTTGATTGTGTTAATTGCTCTTGTGGTTAGCATTGACATTAGCATACCGTATTGACTTTGTTTCACCGAGTCCCTGTGATCGACCCTTGGAATTTTCTTGCTTTTACTACAATTGACCCGTACACTGCGGGTTCGCATCCTTGTTTTAAGCTTAAGTCTAGGGTTATAAATTTAAAGCTTGCACACACCGTTTGGAGCGAACAAGTTTTTGGCGCCGTTGCCGGGGACTTGGTCTAGACCGAGTCGGTACGGTTTGCTCTTGGGGCGCTTGCCCCGTTTCATCTAACCACTTTACTTGAGTGACGACTTTTGCAGGTTCTTTCTTAGGTATATGCGAAGAACCCGCGCTGGGCAGGAAATCGTTCCTTACGATCCCGAACCAGAAAAGACATACAAGCGACGCTTAAGAAAAGCGAAGATGGCCCAACAAGACGATCACGATCTTGTGGCCCAATTGAAAGAGACGCAGGAGCTGCTACGTTTCAGTAAGGAAGAACTAATGCAAGAGAAAGAGGAGAATCGCGCCAGGACTGCAACAATCGAAGCTGAGATTGCAGTCATCCGAGATCAGATTCTACTTCGACCGGGGGAAGATCCTCCTGTTGATCCTCGACCGATGCAGAATCCAGTAGTTGACCCTCGACCGAGGCAGATTCCAATACCTGTCGCCCCGGTCGAGGTACTTCCACCTCGGATGCCAGTCCGAGATGTTCTTCTTGCAGGAATCCCACAAACCCTAGGTCAATGGATGGACCCGAATCAAAAGCTGAGGCGTCCAGGGGTGAACCTAGGAGATCCAGCGGATCATGACTACGAACTTCGACCGCAAGTTCTATCCATGATTCGCCAATGTCAATTCGGAGGGCTAGAGAAGGAGTCGCCGCATCAACATCTTCAAAACTACGAGATCTTGATGGAAACCTTGCGACCCTCCAGAATTGAAAATAACAACTACAAGCTAAGACCTTTTTACTTTTCTTTAAAAGATAGAGCTCTTACTTGGTATCAATCTCTTTCTCCAGGAAAAATTAGCACATGGGAGGAGATGACTACGGAATTCTTAACCAAATTCTTTCCCCCTTCAAAGACCGCTGAAATGAGAGGGAAAATCAATGCTTTCATCATGAAGGACAAGGAGAGCTTGTCCAAATCTTGGGAGCGGTTCAAGGATATCCTTTTGGATTGCCCACATCATGGGATTCCAAAGATCGAGTTGTTGGAGATCTACTTCAAAGGGCTGGACGGAAGCACCCAGTTCAATCTCCAACTACTCTCCGCCGGTACCTTCATGGACATGGCGATTGATGAGGCTTGGGACTTCATTGAGAAGCAAACCTTGCACATGGAGAAATATACCCACCAAGGAGCTGAAGGTGGAGTTAAAAGAGTCAACTTTCAAGAGACTCAACCAAACAACAATCAACTCACGTCGTTGAAGAATGACGTGAAGCAATTGAAGGAGCTCTTGATGGCTCAAACTAAGAAGGAAGAGCCAGGGCAAAGGAACAACAACAATAACGGGTACCGTAACAACAACAACGGTCCCCGAAACAACAACTACAACAACAACAATAGAGGATCCAATAGCAACAACTGGAGGGCGAATAATCAAAACCACGGTAACAATTATTCAAACTCCAACTCTAATGATTCCTCTAATCCTTTCCTCTCTTCCCCTTCTTCTTCTTCTACTCCATTGAGAAGCCAAGGGCAAGGATCAAGTTCGTCTCAGCCAGAAAAGAAAGACGCAGTTCTGGAGGCAATCTTGATCAAGCTTAGCGCTATGGAGAATTCTATGACTTCATTTTCGAGGGCCCAAAAGTCCCTTGAACAACAACTTGCTAATAGGGCGAATGAAGCGCCAAGAGATCCAGGGAAGCTTCCAGCAAAGACGGAAACTAACCCTAAGGGCCAGTGCATGGCCATAACGACGAGGAGTGGACTCAAAACTGCAGATCCAGTACCTCGCTCGACGCAGACCACCTCGGTCCAAATCCAGTCGAAGAACACCTCGACCGAGATGCCAACCGAGGCGGAGCAACAGAAAGCAGGAGGAACGACAGAAACTTATGTTCCACCTCCTGCATATAAACCACCACTTCCATTCCCTCAATCCAGAGCCAGAGCACATCTAGACAAGCACTTTGGTATGCCCGCCTATGGGAAGTTCTTAAAAGAAATCTTATCAAGAAAGAGGAAGTTGGAGGATGTTGGTGAAGTTAGGATGACATCTAAATCTTCGGAGCTTATCAAAATCATGAAGGAAAAGATGCCACCTAAGTTGAGAGATCCCGGCTCATTTTGCATTCCCGTTCAAGTTGGGGATGTTACTTGTGAAGCCCTTTGTGATCTAGGAGCCAGCGTGAGCATCATCCCGCTGGAGCTATGCACTAAGATCGGTCTTGGAGAGCCCAAGCCGGTCAAAATTCGACTTTACATGGCGGATCGCTCCATTACCCATCCCGTGGGCATTTTGGAGGACGTTCCGGTCAAGTTAGGTAACTTCTATCTACCTATAGATTTTGTCGTACTTGACATTCCCGCAGATTATCCAGTACCTATTATTCTCGGGAGACCATTTCTAGCAACTTCGGGTTGCAATGTGGATTGCAAGAACGCCAAGTTGAAATTCAACGTTGGTGGTGATGAGGTGGAGTTCGCACTACTTGCAGCAATGAAAGGGGAGCAACTAACTGATGATATCTTCAACATCTACGATGAAGAAGACTCAAGAGAATTGGTGAGCTCTATTCTTATTAACGACCCACTCGAAAAAGTTATAAGCTTCAGTTTAATGGAGGAAGGTATAGATGCTTCTTGTGATGCAGATATACGGAGCTTGAAGGCACTGGAAGAGGATCCAGAAGCTAAAACTGAGAAGCTAATCCAGGAGACGAAGATCTCCAGTCTCGGACCCAGTAGCAGTACCTCGACCGAGGGACTTTCTGGACAGAGCGAGGCGACCAAAGAACACCTCGGTCAATGCATATGCACCTCGACCGAGGTCGACAGCGAGATGATGTCAACTGAGATTGCATCGAGTCCAGTTTCTGACACCACTCCACTGGAAAGAGGAAGCAGAGATCCCTCTCAGAAAGCACCCCTAGTTGTGGAGCTTAAACAGCTCCCTGGTCACTTGAGGTATATCTTTCTTGGGCCGGATTCTACTTATCCCGTTATTGCTAGTGCTTCCCTCTCCGATTCTGAATTGTCTAAGTTAATGCATGTCCTGAGAAAGCATCGAAAAGCTATAGGTTACACCACGGATGATCTTATTGGCATTAAACCTTCTTTCTGCATGCATAGAATTCTAATGGAAGATAATCATAAGACTTCACGGGAACCTCAAAGACGGTTAAATCCGATCATGAAAGAGGTTGTGAAGAAGGAAGTTCTTAAGTTGTTGGATGCAGGTATTATTTATCCTATCTCGGACAGCAAGTGGGTTAGCCCGGTGCATGTCGTTCCGAAGAAAGGAGGGATGACCGTTGTGACGAATAAGAACAACGAGTTGATCCCAACAAGGACCGTTACGGGCTGGAGAGTTTGCATCGATTATAGGAAGCTGAACACGGCGACTCGGAAGGATCATTTTCCGCTTCCCTTCATTGATCAAATGCTCGAACGGTTGGCCCAGCATTCACACTTTTGCTACTTGGACGGCTATAGTGGATTCTTCCAGATTCCTATCCATCCGGATGATCAGGAGAAGACCACTTTCACTTGTCCTTGGGGGACGTTTGCCTATCGGAGGATGCCATTTGGATTGTGCAATGCACCCGCTACCTTCCAGCGATGCATGATGGCTATCTTTTCAAAGTACATAGAGGAGATCATGGAGGTATTCATGGATGATTTTTCTGTATATGGTTCCTCTTTTGATGATTGTCTGTCTAACCTTTCTCTAGTGCTTAAAAGATGTGAAGACACTAACCTTGTTTTGAATTGGGAGAAGTGTCATTTTATGGTTAATGAAGGCATTGTGCTAGGACACCTCGTTTCTAATCGAGGTATTGAGGTCGATCGAGCTAAGATCGAGACTATTGAGAAACTCCCTCCCCCTTGTTCTGTTAAAGGTGTGAGGAGTTTTCTAGGGCATGCAGGTTTCTACAGGAGATTCATCAAGGACTTCTCTAAGATTTCTAAACCTCTAACTAACCTCTTGAATAAAGATGTTGTGTTTGAGTTTTCGCAGGAGTGTCTTGATGCTTTTTACAGGATTAAGGAAGCATTGATCTCCCGCTCCCATTATCCAGCCTCCTGATTGGACCTTGCCCTTTGAGGTCATGTGTGACGCTAGTGATGTAGCCGTAGGAGCGGTGCTTGGACAGAAGAAGGATGGACGGACCACCGCCATTTACTATGCTAGCAAGACGCTAGATGAAGCACAACGCAACTACGCTACCACCGAGAAGGAGTTATTGGCGGTTGTATATGCTTTCGAGAAGTTTCGTTCTTATCTAGTAGGGGCGAAGGTCATTGTCTACACCGACCATGCGGCCATTCGTTACTTGTTGGCTAAGAAGGATGCCAAGCCGCGCCTTATTCGATGGATTCTCTTGCTTCAAGAGTTTGATCTAGAGATCCGCGATAAGAAGGGATCCGAAAACTCCGTTGCGGATCACCTCAGCCGACTACCGGAATCTTCCCGCGAGACGAATAACCCACCCATAGACGATTCATTCCCCGATGAGCACTTACACTTGTTGGAGCGTTTGATGGAGCTACTTACTTCACCCCACGATGGAGGTGAAGTATGGGGTGAGGGAACCTCCCACCTCCTTTAAGACGCATCATGGTCCAGCTAGCGACCTTAAATCAAGCGCTTCTTGGGAGGCAACCCAAGGTATTGCTTTCTTTTCCCGTTTTCTAGTCTAGTTTAGATAGCTTTTGTTTTTGCTTTGCTTTGCTTTGTTTTTGGCGTTCTGGACAGACAACAGGGAATATCTAGGAAGGAGCACAACTGGAAGGACAGAAGTTCGAGATTCTGAGAAGATAGAAGCACCTCGGTTATTGTCAGAGCACCTCGACCGAGTTGATTCTTGAGCAACCGAGGCGACTAGGGTTTCTGCAGAACCACCTCGGTCCGTACCACCTCGGTCTAGTCGAGACCATCTCGACCGAGGTGACAGCAGATCCAGTAACAGTATAAAAGGGGGAAAAATTACTTTTCACTTTTTTTTTACCTACCTCGACCGCGGCGACAGATCCACTTCGCTCCCTCTCAAATCTTGCTCGTTTTCGACGTTTTCTGCTTCCAAACCGAGATTGAAGGGTAGAGGAGTCGATTGCAACAACAAATCTGCAAGAAATTCGAGCGATTCGGCCGGAACGAGGTAAAAACGATCGAAACCCTAAACTCGTTCGTTTCCTTCAATTTGGGCTTTGGTTGCCCTTGAAACTGTTGAGGAATAGCTTAAGTACCCCTTAGGAAGCATCTGTAGTGATTTTTGGGGGAAAAGAACTGGATTTTTGAGAGTTGAAATCGCGACTGTCTTCGCCTCGGTCCAGTCGATCTGCACCTCGGTCGAGGTGATTCTTGGAGTTTGTCAGTCGACCGAGGTAGTCTGACAGTATTGATTGAAGATGAGTTCTGACAGATTGTTAGCCCTTAGAGATAGATCCTCTCCTTCCCCTTCTTCTTCCTCATCCAGACCTTCTATCCCGGTGATCCACGAGAGACACCAGGTAGATTATGAGCGCATTGCTAGCCGTCCAGTGATCGCACCTAGATTTCTGGACGTTTCTGCTTTTGACTGTCTCCACGTAGATGGAGATCTTAGGAGGATGATCACCACCGTCGGGCTGGATCAGTTTACTGAGATCCGAGCCCCAGCCTACTTAGAGCCGACGCTCGAGTTTGTCAGTTCCTTCACTTACCTCCCCACAGAGAGGGCTGTGAAGTACCGGTTGATGAACCGGAACTACTTAGTACCTCTAGACCATTGGAGAGACATCTTTGGCTTCCCTGCCCCCACTACCGTAGACTTCCCGACCCGAGCCGTAGCTAGAGAGTTCTGGGGTCAGATCGCTTATGTTGTAGAGCATGCAGATAGGTGGCGCCTTGGTGATTCCAGGGAGAAGCTTATTTTCCATCTTGCTTTTCGACTAGCCCACCGGATCTTCAGCGAGACGCTTCTGGCGCGTACTGAGACGCCCCAGAAGGTCCGACAGGGGGAGCTCTTCGCTTTATACTGCATGGTCACAGGTGGATACCTTGACTTTGGATTGATGCTGGCAGAGGATCTGCACAAGATCAAGGCCAAAGGGAAGGGAGATATATGCTATGGAGAGATAGTGACCCATATCGCTACTTATTAGGATATGGATCTGAGTAGGTGTACTATGGTGGCGGCTGCCAAGCCGCTCGGACTACAGGAGATGATTACACGGAGGATTCTAGTTCCCCGTGGTTTGACTACACCTTACGTCGCTATGCCATGGGAGCTGACTGCACCTCAGAGCATCAGATGGTCTGCACAGTTCTCAGTCTTTGATCCACATTTCTGGCAGACCGCTTGGGATCCATTGATTGAGGATTACAGAGAGGGAGCAGCTGCCCCTGCTGCAGCTGAGGAGGAGGCTGAGGATGAGGATGACGACGATGATGATGAGACAATAGATGAGAGAGGAGGTGGCGTCCCGATGGACACAGGGACAGATACAGCTGGGACGAGCGCGCCACCTATTATAGATTTGGATGACGAGGAGGACACTGAGCCGGCACCAGCTGAGACTTCTCCGGTCAGACCTGCTAGACGCAAGAGGCGGGGAGTGAGGGATAGGGTTGCGCACCGACGGATTGATGACCTGACGGATCAGGTTATCGACTCATATGCTGCACTTTCGTTGGATATCCGCGAGATGCAGGAGCGGCAACATCATCAGCACATCATGGCTCAGCTGCAGTTCGAGCGGATCATGGGCCATCCTTACGATCCGACTCAGTATCCTTATGCACCACCACCGGATCGAGACTACTGAGGAGCTGCAGGATTTTATTATTATATTTTTTATGCAGTTCGGCTTTTATCCGGTGAGTTCTCTTTTGTTTAGACTTTTATTATACCCACTGGGACAGTGTGTCTCAAGTATGGGGTATTTGTTGTTATTTGACTACGTGACTACGTGATGTATTTGACACCTTTGATGTATTATATTTAGAAACAATTTGGTTTACTAGGCTTTTTCTACTTTTGTATTTAGTAAATGTACTCCTTGAGAGAAGAGTGTGTAGAGTTTGAAAATAATTACAAAAGGTTGGGGTATATTTAATTAATTGAAATATTAAAAAGCCTAGTTACTATTCTAATTTCTCAAAAAGGCCTAGTTATCAAAATTGTCCCTATATTTATCGGATATTTTCATATTTATGCTTCAGTTGCCTTTATATGATTATCTGATATTACATGCATACCTACAGGTTATTTGATTGAGAAAAACGTCGAAACCGAAACAAAAATAATGGTTTTAAAAATTTTTTTACCTCGACCGGGGAGATTCTGGCGAAACGAGGCATTTCACCTCGGTTGAACCAAGAACATCTCGACCGAGGTGGGTTAACAGAAAGTTTTCGAAAACAATTTTGTGTTACTTATCTGGATATGATCTCAGTGAAGATTCTGTTTACTTACTGGTTTTAAATTCTTTATGTGTTTGAAAGGTTTTATAATATGTTTAAGTTGCTAAATGCTTTGTTTGAAATTATTGGCATGTTTAATACTTTGTTTTATCCAAATTATGTTGAATTTGAAGGTTGACACCGCAGGATAAGTTCTCTCACTTTCTTCTTGGAAAGACCAAGGCAATTCATTCTCTTCTTCTTCTTCTTCTTGATCATGCTTAGCCCCTCATATACATTTTGCCTCCCCTTACCTATCCGGGAATTTGGAAGCAAGCAAAGTGGTGAAAGCAAGTTAAAGTTGAAGTGACTGGAAGTGAAAGTGTTAGAAAGTAATTTTAGGTTTGGGGAAGTCAATCATGAAGATGAGTAACTCGGCACCATTCACATAGCCGGATGTTTGTGTCTTGCCAAAGTCGGATTGAGCGATATTCCTAACGGGTCATGGTATGTGCATCAAGGGTTTGATGCATCTCGAGAAATTGATGATTGCATATTTCCTAGGCTTCGGTTATTGTGCACCTCTGTCCATGCATCCCAAAAAGTAAAGTAAAAAAAAAAAAAAGAAAAAATGTGAGATAAGCAAAGCTTATTGGTGGAAGATGTTGCAAGTCAAAGTGGAAGTGAAGTTCATCCTTTTCCCGGATTCTAGCACCACATTACCTTACATACATCCCTACCCTACACGTTTCTTGACCTTTTCTTTTGGGAAGCCCTTGAGACCTTGAGCTTGTTGATTGACTTAGCGGTTTAAACTTATTATACATGATTAATTTTGATAATTATGATTTATTATGCATTCTATGATTTTATGCAAAGATGAACAACTTTCTTATATTTATAAAATGTTTTGATTATATTGAGTTTTTAATTCCAGGAAGTATTCTCTTAGAGTGATCTATGATAGTTGCACACCATAAAATGTTTTTGAAAGATTTTTTCATTGATTTTCTTGACTTATAATCCATTCTATCTTGTCTTCTATATGAGGAACTTGCTTGGGGACAAGCAAGGGCTAAGTATGGGGTATTTTGATAGCATGAATTATAGTCTATATTTTGGGGTTTGTTTGGACGTTTTATCTTTCATAATCTGCATGTTTGTATGTACATTATGTGATTTTACTACCATTTCATCTACCTTTGCGGGAATCGAGGTCTACACCTAGTTTCGTTGTAATTGCAGGTAATATGGTACGTTTTGCATCAAAAAGGAGCAAAAGGAGTCATGAGTCATTTGGAGCTACATCCAGGGAGCATAGCCATGGATTAAAGTTTTACTTTGGAGCAGATTCGAGAGATTTCACATTCTGTCGTGAGTCACCTCGGTTGACCGCAGATTCACCTCGACCGAGGTGATCCAGAGACGCCGACTCGACCGAGGCGAACACCTAGGACGCGGCGAGAATATTTTATTCTTGGATGAGATCTTTTAAATTTGGAAAGTGATCTTATATTTTTGGGCTTGGCTTCTGGAAGGAAGGAGATATGCAGAATCATATATTTTACCTATTTTTATGGGAAGATATCTTCTTAAGATTTATTATCTTTGGAGGGTTATCTTCCTATAAAAAGGGTCGGATTTCCCATAATTCCGACATCCGCTTACAGTTGGAGATCCTGCATACAGCCGGAAGTCGTTTACGCAGCAGCAGCATACTCCAATTTGGGAGTTTTCGAAGAACCTTTTTGAAGGTTGAAGGAAGATTGAAGTCCATAGCTTTTATAGCTTTATTGAAGGGTTTTGTAAGATTGTCTTCAATTCCCTCAATTGTTGTCTTGTCTTTTTGGATTATTATCCAAGGAACGCTTTGTTGTGATATTTGATTCACTTATTGAAGTCTTTTCATTAAATTCTTCTTTGTTCAAATATTCACTTTCTTCCCATATATTTTAATACTTTCATTATGATGATGAGTGGCTAATTTTCTTGTGTGATTCTAGGGTGATTAGCTGAAGGTTGTGGGAAAAACAATGATAGAATAATCTTAGATTCCAGTCGGATCCTGAAAGTTCGAGTTTTTAACCTTAACCCTAAGCATCTCGCTCGGTTGATGAACATCTCGGCCGGGGTGGAATTCTTCTGACCGAGGTGACTTATCCGACCTAAAACAGGAAGTTAAGTGTTAGAGTTTGCTAAATCCTATTCTTATTACACCTTCCTGGATCAATGCAAGCTTAGGATGAGACTTACCCGGTAATTCCTTAGTTTGTGTACCAACGATCATAACTGTAGGTAATAAAGGTTTATTCTTTATTGGGGTTTGAGTGTGCTTCCATCCCATCTTTGGGAGTTAGCCTGAGACTTACCCGGTAAAGGTTGATTCTATTTCCTTAGACGGTATGTTAGTTTGAGGTTATAATTCTTTATCTTGATTCCTTGAGACTTACCCGGTAATAGGAGTTACGGTTTAGGATTAGTGTGTAGTGAGACTTACCCGGTGATCTACTCCACTTTAGTAACACCTTCCCCACGCAAAAATCTCAGCTTTGTCCGCTTATCTTTAGATCTTGAGTTGGAACCACAACTTGATGCTTTAATCCCTAGAATTGCATGTTTGCTTTATTGACTTCTTATTCATCTTTGATTGTGTTAATTGCTCTTGTGGTTAGCATTGACATTAGCATACCGTATTGACTTTGTTTCACCGAGTCCCTGTGATCGACCCCTGGAATTTTCTTGCTTTTACTACAATTGACCCGTACACTGCGGGTTCGCATCCTTGTTTTAAGCTTAAGTCTAGGGTTATAAATTTAAAGCTTGCACACACCGTTTGGAGCGAACAGGTTGTTGCTATGAACAAAGAGATACAAACTCTTGAACTGAATGACACATGGGACATAGTGTCTCTTCCACCAGGCAAGACTGTCATTGGTTCAAAATGGATATATAAGCTCAAGTATCGAGTTGATGGCACAATTGAAAGGTATAAAGCCAGGCTAGTAGCCAAGGGCTACAATTAGATAAAAGACAAGGACTACAAGCATACGTTTAGTCCAGTAACCAAGTATGCCACTATTCTCATAGTTTTGGCTCTAGTTGCTTCTCATTCATGGCCTTTGCAGCACTTAGATATTAACAATGCTTTTCTGCATGGCTACCTAGATGAAGAATTTTATCTTTTGCCTCTTGAAGGTTACAACCAAGCTCCTCCAGGCCATGTATGTCGATTAAAACGATCATTATACGGACTTAAACAGGCCAGTCGCCAATGGAATATTGAGTTTACCAAGCTATTACTTCAGCTGAATTTCATTCAGTCTCATCGAGACTACTCCCTTTTTGTCAAGAAATCTTCTTCTGGCATTACTATTGTCCTCATCTATGTTGATGATGTATTGATAACAGGTGATACACCTTCTGAAATTTCTGCCCTGAAGACAGCCCTTGATCGAGCTTTCACTATTAAAAACTTAGGCCTTGCCAGATTTTTCCTAGGCATGGAGATAGCTCATGATGTGTATGGTTTACTCCTCAACCAACGCAAGTATATCCATGACATACTACATGATACTCAGATGTTGAATTGCAAGCCGACCAACTTTCCAATGCAATGAAATACTCATCTTTCAGCTGACTCTGGTGATCTATATCCAGAACCTGAGCTGTATAGGCGTTTGATAGGTCGCTTCTTATATCTCACACTCACTCGACCAGATATTGCATATACAGTATAGCAGCTAAGTCAGTTCCTCTCCTCACCACGACTTCCACATTGTCATGCAACCACTTACTTATTACGACATCTCAGAGGGACATTGACTTTGCTCTTACATATAAACCTCAGTCTACATTATCTCTCAAAGCATATAGTGATGCTGACTGGGGATCATGTCCATATTCTCCTGTAGATCGGTGACAGGATATTGTTTGTTTCTTGCAAGCTCTTTGGTGTCATGGAAGACTAAGAAACAACGAACAATTAGTAAATCATCTGCTAAAAGTGAGTATCGGGCAATGTCTATGACCACTAGTGAGATTATTTGGATTGATGGGTTACTCACTGATCTACATGTGGTTCTTCCTCTTCCATTCATACTCCATTGCGATAATAAGGCTGCTCAGCATCTAGCAGCTAACCTTGTGTTTCATGAAAAAACAAAACACCTTCACATAGACTGCCATTTTGTAAGAGATGAAGTTCAGAAAGGCTTCATCACCACTGCTCATGTCCCTTCTACACTACAGCTCACTGACATCTTCACCAAGGCTCTAGGTGAACAACACTATTTTCTGTCTCGCAAGCTGGGACTTGTGACTCCTGTCCATCATGAGAGGGGAGGGGGTGTAGAGTATATGTGCAGGATATATGTAGTAAATACATAGAATAAAGAGGAAGTATATGTAAATAAGTGAAAGGTATAACAACCTAACTGAATTGTGTATATATACGTATACATGAGAAGATGAGTACAAGTTTTCCAGTTTCATAATTCACAAAAATCACTATAAGATACCACCAAACACACAACGGATATCACAATACAATGCAACAAACACAATTTTAGGTTGAGTATTAGGTGATACACACTATATTGCAACAAAACAGTTTTAGGTTGAGCATTAGGTGATGCACAACATTCACCTTTATCCGTGTATACCACACAGTAATAATGACTATATATGTTGCCATGTAACTTTGGTGAACCGGTTCAAAGAACTCGTTTAGGATGATTGGTATGTTGGAGTGAACACAAATCCCACAAATTTCGTTCTGGTCCCAACGGAATTCATGTCAAAATAACAATTCAGTCCTCGTCAAAAAAGTATGAGGGACGAGATACGGGTCTTAACTTTTTCATCTCACTAAGCCCGTCTCGTGTATATAATTTTTTTATTTTAAATATATTACGACAAACCATTTTGCGATAAGTTTTGTCCTAAAATCTCTCCCTTTTTCTTTCACCATTTTTTTTTTGATCAAGTCCATTCAAGCTTCGGTCGTCGGTGACTACGCTGCCGCCCGTAACACCAACGAACACAACATCGAGGAGTAGAAACCATCACTGCGGGGAAGAAAGATTCAATGTTTTATATTACTATCATTTTTATTTATATAATTTATTTTATTTAAGTTCTATCATTTCCAAATTGTTTGTAAAATATGTTAAAAAAAACTAACTACAAATATTATCTTTTAAAAGATTTATTGATTAATATTTATTATACTAAAATAATTAAAAAAAAAAACATAACCAATGAATTTATGCATAAACTCAAGTCATATAACTCGAGTCATACAAATATTATCTTGTCATATAATTTTGGTGAACCGGTTCAAAAATCTCGTCGTATAACATGATCGAAATGTTTCAAGTGTCACGACTCCTATTATATACATTCCAAGTCTTAATAAAAGTGTTGACCTTCTTACTTAATTTCATTATGTAATATTTTACATAACATAGTTACAAAGAGCAAGAAAGCAATTTTAGAAAAATTAGATTCATGTTATCCTGTTAATTGGTGTTTTCCAGAGTAACTTAGGTGCGTTTCAAACTCGATCTCCATGCCAAATATGATAATCATGGCCTAATACCTCATCATGTACGTCATTAGAATTAACAATATATATGAATGTGACTTAGTCGATCTATGATGATATCTAATCTAATATATATAAATCAAACAATGGTTAAAAAATTGATCGGGGTTGGATTCAGCATTAACAAACGTGATATAGATAAGTGTTGATATGTTGCACCAAAATAGGTAGAAAAAATGTAATTTAAAAATGGTGTTATTTATATATAGTCACCTATTTTGGTGCACCATATTAGCAATATTTAACTATTATGATTGCGCCTAAAATATTAATTTTACGACAATAAGTGTGACGATTCAAGCATACTCAACAATCTTCATCTTGACTAGAACTCTCTTAAACGTATTAGATATATTAAATGTCATATGATCTCCTCAATCTCTCCGATCCAGACTTGTCCTATAGGGCAATCTAACCACCTTTTATGTTTAGATCCAAGAAGTACTTCTACAGGTAAAGGGGGTTCGAATAGATATTGTTTGGACAAGTCAAAATAATGTTGGAACTTACTATGAGAAACGGACTTGATGACCCTACTAACAAGATTGTCAGTAAAAACTATTTTCTTTATCTTTATCCTCTTCTCACTTCTTAGAAAATGATACCTCACGTCAATATGCTTCCTCCATTTGTGATGAACTTGATCCTTGACTAAGCATATAACACTCAGATTGTCACGAAAATTGTTTGATCATGATGTGGATCGACCCAAATCACTAACCAGTCCTTAACCATTTTTCCTCTTTAGCAGCACAAGGTACAATAGGCTTAGCGGGTGACAAGCCAAACCTTGACAACACCTTCTCAATGTAATTTTCTTATGATAAGAAAAGTTTTTTCTGGCCTCTATATCTAAGAGTCTCATTCCTAAAATCTTTCAATCTATCTCAAATCTTTCATCTCAAATTCACCACTTAAGAGATCTTTTAGTTTCTAAACTTTTGCCTTGCTCTTTGCGGCTACCAACCTTTTATCTGCATGCATAACTAGGTAAATGATAGAGCCATCTTTCAGCTTATTGTAGTGGACACAACAATCATATGTACTTCTATTGTAGTCAAGCTCCATCATAAAACTGTCAATCCTCTTATACCACTTCCTAGGAGATTACTTAAGTCCATATAAAGACTTCTTCAACTTGCAAATGTAACTTTCCTTTCCTAGAACCTAGACACCATATGGCCGAACAACACAATCGTGTGTGGTTCTTAAGTGTACGATCACGTGATTTGTTTTTTTATAAAGGGGTGCACGATCATGCACTTTTTTTTGGCATGAATAAAACAATCGTGCAACAATGACCAACACGATTGTGAACTTTTTCATGAACAATACGATCATGCTCCATGTTCATCTTAAATATATAGTATAATTCCAAAGCGCTACACTACTTTGGCGTTTTGAACCTTGGTTGAAAGACTCTCCCTTCCATCATATTACTAGTTGGATCTCGTGAGACAAGTGGGACAAAGATGGTCATGGAAGAGGATGTTATTGATCAAGTGCAGAAACTAATGTCGGTTGAAGTAAAGACCAAGGGTAAGGAGGTGATGGTGGAGGAAACTGAGTTGGATACAAGTGATGAAGAAGCATGTGAGAGTGACGAGGGAAGCAGCTTTGTGTCCATGGACATGGAGTTTGATTCCGATGAGAATCTCACACATGATGACGGTAGTGAAGATGAGGACATTGAGGAGGAAGAATACACTCTGGTGATGTCTAAAAGCCAGCGGAAGCTCATCAAGAAGATCAATACCTCATTGAAGGAGCAAACGACGAAGGCATTGACTGAGACAAAGAAGAAAGGAGAAGGTGGTCGAAGACTCACTCGGAAAGTTGTGAAGGCGCCGGACAAGTTAAGACTAGGTTGATTTTGCTTGTTCATGAGAGTGATTATAACCTCATTTTGAGTTTTTATGGTTCTTATGTTTTGACATGTCACGCCAGCTACGGTTGGGCATGTATGTTTAGTTTTGATCTTTAGATCACATTGGACACATGTCATGTAGCCGATTACCTCACATTGAGGTATAGACATTTTTATACTCTTGTTCGAATTTACCAGCATCTTACTAGTTGGATCTCGTTATGTTTTATTCATTGAAAAATATAAATGTCCAATAGGGTTTGTTATACCATCACTTGTTTTATATTACTTGATTATTGATATAAATAAATTAACAATGTGATGCAAATGAACAATTAGGGATGAAATGGTTATACACCCTATTCATGTGGCTTGTATATATGGCATGTTACATGATCATACATCCCTTCATATTTCTCTCTTTGGATGTCGGGTCTCGATTATTGTTAGTATCGTCACCCTCAATTGCTCATCAATTCGATCTAAACCCTAATTGTTTCCTCATCTTTGCACGATCATACACCACCTCATCCTCACCTTCCTCTACTTATCGTAGCTTATCGTGGATACTGGGGAAGGAAAAGTTATGCAACTCATCATAGAATAACCTTGAAAGGCTACCAATCAAAATGTAGAATTTACCCATTATAAATTAATGAGCAAATCTTTCAATCATGAACTTCCAAATACAAACAGAGAACCATAAAATACATGTTAAATACACCAGATTGCTCCTCAACGTAGATTTTATCGACTTACAAACTTCAAAATAATCGAAACAACCCTTTAATCCAACAAATTGAAATCTTCCATCAAGGATAAACCTCAATTACTGATCTAAAACCCAACAAAGGAAAGATCTTCAAACCGCCTGTAAAGCCAGCATCTAAGAAGAGCTTCTCAAACTCTCCTTTGGTTCTCTCCTTACCGGTAAATAGAGCCATCATCTCCATATCGTAAAGTAACTGTGTCTGTCTTTTGTTGTATTCCTCTTCGTTTTGACAATCTTCATCTATCACAATATCTATGATGATCACCTTCCCTTGTCCTTCAAACTCATTGCTTGTAATAGCTTTCTTGCAGTTTTTTAGTATCTTTACTGAGCATTCATCACTCCAGTCATGCATTATCCACTACACATATTCAAAAGTAAACAAAATTCAAAACCTAATCATAATGATTCAGGATAAAAATACATATACCTAGCACCTAGTAGTTTTCCTATTGGTACTGATGTAGTATAGTGTTAAACTCTAAGCCTGATATAGACGGACTGCACATGCGAGTTAGATGTGAGAACTTATTATCTCCAACGAACAGATTGACTCTCTGGAAGTAAGGAATGATTACTACTTAATTAGTTTGTCTTGATTAAGGGTAAACATACATACCTTGAGCAAGATAGCGTCCGTTGGAGGGATTGCTTCAAACATATCTCCAGCAACATAGGACAAGTTAACACTGCCTTCTAAGCCCTCAATCACATGAGGCAAGTCTAGGACAATGCATTTGATATGTGGATAAGCATCAACAATGGCTCTTGCCATTTCCCCGAGCCCTCCACCGACATCAACCAAAGAGTTCACCCCTTCAAAAATCTCGTGTGCTCGATGGCTAGCCATCAATACGCTAGCCAACAGCTTAGAGTCACTAGCCATTGTATCTTTCATGACTTTGTTGAGTGCAGGCTCATAGCTAGTATACTCCCAAAAAGGCATCCTATTGGAAGTATAGAAAGACGTAGGCTCATCGTTTTGGAACCATACACTTAAATCGAGCCACGGGTTCACAAGAAACGGGTTAAGTACGAGGAGAATGTAGGGTTTGACACAAAAAGGGTGATCTTCCAAGAGAAGTTGAGAAGGTAGTTTAAGGGCATAGCCGTATCCACCATTTTCATCATCAAGAATCTTTTCATAAGAAAAGTATCCTAGGTGAACGAGGATTCGCATGAGGTTCGGAAGAAACTCGGCCTTTTGAGGATGGATAGGAAGAGAAGCCGCTAAGTCGAGGAGGGTCATGGGTTTGCCATGGTTGTGTATAGCGTCGGCAATGCCTAGCTCTACAGCACACTTCAGAGACATGGATGGTATGAAGCTGTGTACGTCGTTCAACCACTGCGCGTTTGCAATGAGAAGCTCAGTAGCTTGGTCTTTGCTCACTGCGGTGAGATCCATATGCCACTTCGTGCTAGTTCTAGGGTTAATTGTATAGTATTCTGGACCAGCCTCAATAGATATCATAGAAAAATATACAACTTATTTATAGGGTTTTTATACTTATTGTGTATTTTATATATCCTATACTAATAAAAAGAGGAACGTACTTTATTTGCCCATTCAAGGCATAGGCTGATTATAATATTTCCTTGGTTCAAACTTATAAAAATTATTTATGAAAAAAAGGTTCATTATGTGTTTGTAAATTTGTGAGAGTTAATGAAAATTTAAAATTTCGTCCATTTATAAGCTAGATGAAGAAAATTATTCGTATTTAATCAACTATAACAATTATCGATTTATCAAATAAACTTTAACTTATTTACCTAACATGCGAAAATAACAATGTGTTCGAGATAATAAGGTCCCACATAGAAAGATGGGGACACTCCGAGCCTGGTATATAAGGTCGGTGGGCTACTCCTCCTATTGCCAATTGGTTTTAGGATGGAACCTCGCCGGATTTATGTGCTGGGATTGGACCTAATGCGCATGTGCGCTCGTATGCACACGACCCCGCTCTACCGGTCCGTCTGTATCGGACTTTGACACAATGTTTAATCCAACCGATTAACTTTAACTTCCACAAACATCCTCGTAGTTGTTTGTGATTATGCGAAGGCGTCCTGACATCGTCAATTAAAAAAATAAGAGAAAGTTAATTAGTATGGGAGTGAAAAGGAAGTAGGTCCTTTTTTTAATTAATAAATTTTGGTGTATAAAAAAATTAAAAATTAAGTAGTTCATAATATTTAGATCTTATACCGGATTTGAATACTTGTATTTCAATACCCACATTATTATTATTAAAATTTAATACTCAAAATCTAATTAGGGGCGAGTATTTTTGGATATCCGACCCGATAATTCTATAAAAGACCGATTCGAGAGTATCCGGATATCCGATACTTTTAGCCGAATCGAATCCGATCTGATTCGAATGTTTATTACTAGATTAGTCAGATACTTTCATATTCGGATTTTTTCAGATCGGATCTTCAAATTGGATGAATAAGATTTTTTTGCTCACCCCTAAACGTAATAGCTGAAACATACATATATAGTTCAATAACCAAATTTCTGTAACGCCCAAAACAATTGATAACCAAACACACATATCTAATTTACACTAAAAGTTAGTCACTAGGACACACTTTATTAATTAGACGGCTGAATTGGCAATGTAGGCCTTTTACAATGTAGAGTTTGGATTTAGGGCCTCCCAATTATTCATTTAGAAAATGGGCTCCTATATACTAGATGATCAGAATAAGTACAAAAAAGTGATAGTCATATATTTGATTGGTGGCAATTAGACCTGTACAAATCCGGGCCGGCCCGTCCGGCCCGCCCGCCCGGAAAAAAAACGGGTATGGACAGCGTAATTGGCCCGTTCGGGCTAGGCCCGACCCACCCGAATTTACGCGGGCCGGACATGGTTATCCATGTTAGCCCGCGGGCTGGCCCGGCCCGGCCCGTATATATATATATTGTAATCAAACCCTAACTTCTTCATTCTTCAGCTCTTCCGCCGCTTCCAGCCTTCCCTCACTTCTACGACTTGTAAACCCTAAACGAAGAGAGCAAGAGACGACTACTCTCCGGCGCTCCTCTCAGTCTCTCATTCATCCCGCTCTGGCGCTCCTCGCTGGCTCATCCCGGTCCGGCGCTCCTCTCTCTAGCTTGTCTAGTCGTCTCTTCATCTTTGGCTCTCGTTCCTCTTTGGCTCTTGTTCCTCTTTGGCTCTCGCTCGTCTCTCTGGCTGAGTCAATCTCGAATGCTCTCTCTGGCTGAGTCAATCTCGAATCCTCCATTGACAAACCAGGTTAGTCTCTTATCATCCCGCTCTTCTCTGACTCTCGCTCGTCACTATCCTCTCTGGCTCCATTCTCTTATCGATATCTTTCTATAGTCTCTCAGGTCTCCAGTCCACTCTACAGCTTATCGATCTCGAATCCTCTCTGGCTCTCGATTGACATACTAGGTTTGTTGCGATTCTCTCTTCTCTCTAATTGATTGAATCTCTATTTTATGTGTGGTTTGCATTGCTCTCGTCTCTAATCAGTCACTAATTGATCTCTATATTGGTCCAGTGACTGGAAATATTGAAGGACCGTCTCTCCCGGACTGCAGCTCGACTTCACTGCTCTAGTCTCTCAAGTTTGCTGCTCTTCTCTCTTATTTCTGATTCTTTATTTTGTAAACAAACTATGATTTGTTGCTCTGTCTTTGTGTGGTTTGCTCTGTGTGGTTTGCTGCTCATTTTTTTTATGTAAATGAAGCCTTCTTGTATATTGTTGCTACTTATCTCGGATTGATTGAATCTCTTTTTTTCCTGATTTTGATTGACTGAATCTCTTCTCTGTTTTTATGTAAATGAAGCCTTCCCTGTAAACGGTTTGCTGCTCTGTTTTTATGTTGTTTTTATGTAAATGGAAACAATCTTCTCTATTTTGTGAACAATGATTTCTGATTCTCTATTTCTTAAGGGGGAAAAACTTCTGTTGTTGTTCACTTGCATCCTCAACAGTTGAAGCACTTGCATGCTTAGAAGATTGGTTACGTGCAAGAGGATTCGAACCCGGTAACAAATTTGTTCATATTACAATTTATACCAATTGTTTCTATAGTTATTTACTAATGTAATTGTGTTTTTTTTTTATAATTTGGTAGGTCCTTCAAGTATTTTCAAGATTGGTAAGACACCTCGAATTGAAGTGAATGATGAAGAATAAGAGAGGATCTTCCACGAAATTGGCATTGTCATTGATTTAATTTTGTTTGTATTGAATGAGTATTTTCCACGAATTGTATGACTTATGTTTACTCTTTACCGGTATCGGTAATACGGTATGTAAGACTTGGTAGTTGTGTTGGGATTGTGTCATTTGTGTGGTATCTGCAGGATTGTGTCATTTGTGTGGTAGTTCTGTTGGTTTTTTAGTTTATAAATTGTAATGCAAAATTTCAGCTTATGCAGGACTGCACTATACACTAGTACATAAATGCACATTTAACACGGTTCCGTGTGCATTATTTAACACGATTATGAACCGTGCTAAAACTGCCTGTGGTAAATGTGTTTAATACGGTTGGGCCAGAACCGTGTTAAACGTGTTTACAACGGTTCATGTTTCCACCGTGGTAAACGTGTTTAACACGGTTAGACGGGAACCATGGTAAACACGTTTACCACATACAATTTTAACACGGTTCGGCTCGAACCGTGTTAAATGTGTTTACAACGGTTGACCCCCGAACTGTGTTAAACATGTTTACCACATGCAGTTTTACCACGGTTCCATCCCAACTGTGTTAAAATTGTCGTGTCAATCGTGTTTGCCGGTTCTCTTCGAACCGTGTTAATCGTGTTTACCACGGTTCTCTTTGAACTGTGTTAATCGTGTTTACCACAGTTCTCTTCGAAATGTATTTTAACGTGTTTAACACGGTGCTATAGAACCGTGGTAATAATGTTGAAACCTTGTAATAATACTGAACCGTGGTAAATTAATAGCGCGTGTTAAATATGAATTTGACCGTGATAAATGTGTTTATCACGGTTTCATCTACAACTGAAGTAATATTATATATTCTTTTTTGACTATGCTATATTGTTGCGCATATATACCGTACACCTGTAGTAATCCAACACAATGAACAAGTTAAACTGGCAGGTTAACCGACAAATAATACTCAAAGACAATTATCAACAACACCATGATGATCGATCAATCAAATATAACCATGTCAATTGACAGCAAATAATCATTTCGATGATCTCAAAATACTAATCACTAAAAATCCATAAGTATTTCATAAGATACCTAGCTATTTACTTCAATATCCGTTCTTTCTACTTAATGAAACCAATGCAACTAGTGTACACGTATGAATTGTTGCACATAACTAACCCACTGATCTTGAACCTCATCGATTTGCTTTGGTGAATACGGCGCCGATTTAGCTAACTCCGAAAACCACTGTCATTTAAGGGGAAATGATTTAGTTAGAAAACATGTCATATATACATGAAAACACAAAAAAAGTGAATATAGCTTATGCAAGCCATAAGAAAGTGAACTTCACTAATAATAAATCGATTTTGACAAGTGACGGTTTTGACAAGTTAATAATTGTAAATATTTAGAGAAGTAACTACAATTATACACATACCTTCTTAGGAAGGTGATCTTGTCCTCCTAAGATAATCTCTTGAATAAATCGAAGGACATAATAACCACAATTTGCATTATTTTTCTTGTGAGGGCATTACAAAATAATCTACATCAATGAATTTAGAGATAAGTCATCACAAATTTTTTATAGACAAATAAATTGAAGAGTGAACCAACACATTTCATAATAAACTTTTGCTAACAAAGTTAATTAAACCTAACATTTACTTCAATCCACTTTATTGCCTTGTTAGGCTTGTTGAGAGATTTGTTAGCAATCCACACGTTCATACCCCTATTTACACAGGCTAATTGAGTAAATTTTGAGCAACCGGGATAAAGTGGTACTTTTAAACCACTAAACAGACGGTTAAATTCATTTCCCAATCCATGTATATTGTTTTCAATATCATGTATCATATCTTCTAACCTCTCACCCTCATGATCCTCCTCCTCCTCATCATCCTCTCTATGATTTAAGCTAATATTATTTACCTCACAATGTCATATCCATCGTTGGTAATTTATATCAATCCCATACATTATTAGATGTCCTTTCAATTGATCACCATTAATAGTCTGAATATTTCCGCCCCTTAAACATGGACATAGTATTTTCCTACCCTCTCCATAATATCCAACTGCTTGATTTACAAATTGTGCAACACCATTTCCATATTCTTGGGACAATTGATTTGTAGTCATCCAAGTTTTATCCATAATAAGAGATTGTTTTTCTATGCATAAAACACAAAAAGGGTACTTTAATCTAATCTAATTATACTAAGTGCACTAACAAGAAAAGGGTATTTTAAACTATATCGATCTAACCAAATCAAAATCAAATAATAAAGATGGTTCAGTTTAACTTACCTTAAGTTTTAAAGAGGAACTCCTTGAGCTATAAAATGCAGAAATAACCTCTCTACGATCGATTTCTGCAAAAATATATACGTTGCTTAGTTTAATAATGTCTAATCAGGTAGTTTTCACAATAAGTAGAAGGCTTCTAAAACACAAAAAAAAAAATCAAGACAGAACCCGCCTCAAAGCAGTTTTTCTTATAACAAGTTCCAAAACGTGCCTCAAAGCAGTTTTCCTTAAAACATTATAAAGCCTTAATTTCGAAGGATAAACACCTAAAATATACCAATTATTTGAAATCAGTATAGAGCGTCCAAAAAATGAATTGATACCACCCAATTGTCCTAAACAACACACGTATACAAATATTTGTTACCATTTCTACGTAGTGTCTAAACAATCTACTATCCTTATATTCGGTGTTGAAATATATATATATATATATATATATATATATATATATATATATATATATATATATATATATATATATATATATATATATATATAACACCTGCTCATCTAATATATAAAATAATAGGTACTAAAATAACTACATGTCAGCAAGCAACCTATCCTTTGATATACTCTAGTTAGTAGCAAACATGTATGATACTGATATAACAGTTGCACCCCACAATCGATCAAAACCCTAAAAACTGAATCGATTATTTCTAAACTTTACTCTAACTTATAGTCTACTGAGTTTCTAGTACTATAGATCCATAATTAAGAACTCTTAACTACTTTTCAAAAGCCCATAAAATAACACAGCATACAATGAGAGCAATAAAGGTTGTGGGTGAGGCTTAAGCTGTAAGTCCCAAACTATCCCGACTCAACAGAATGAAAGAAACGAGGTAACTTACCCGTTGCGCATAGAAGTCCCGACTTCGGTAAACTTTGGACTAAGAACAAACCCCACCACCATTCGCCAACACTACTCCAGAAAGACGACAGTGAGATGAGAGACGACGGCATCGAAAAAGTCGAAGTAATGAATTAACAATGGTTCACATGAAGGTTGTAGATCAGTCCATGAAGAAAGAATTGAAGGAGATATATCCATGGATACAACACTAGAAACAAGAAGGAGCTTACCCGGAATTGTCCAACGAAACCTACAATTTTCCGGTGATACCGTGATAGGCCTTAACCGCAAAGCCAACCCAATTAACTCACAAAGGACACGATATAGTTTCTTTGTTGCAAGAACGATGGGAGAGACGGAGGAGATATCGATCGAGGGAAGTTAAGAGTAGAGTAAATAAAAGAAGAGAACCGTAATCTCACAAGAAACTCGATTCATTCCAACAACTCCTAAAATCACGTACCTAAAAGGTAAGATTTGCAAAAATTAGAAGGAGAATGCAACACGCCGATCCCCTATTTCTTATATATATATATATATATATATATATATATATATATATATATAAAAGACGATTAAAGATATGTATACTAGAAGATTGTTAGAAAAAAGTAAAATAAAAAGATGATTAAAAATTTGATAAAAGATTATGTGATATTCAAATACCTAAAATGATAAGACGATGAAATAGGTCCAAACCGATCGAAGTCCGGTTTGACTCGGAATCTATCAAAAATTAAATTTTTGGGTATTACAAATCCCACCCAAAATCCAAATTATTTTTTAAATAATATTATTTAATCGTTGGAGAACAAGGACTCGCTAGATCTAATTTTTAGGTCAAGTAGAGATTTATATACGTACGGAATATCTTATCTTTAACACGGTTGATCGGTGCTTTTTAACACGGGTTTAATGAATTTTATTTAATTCCAATCAAATCTCGCGCTTTCTAAAAAATTTTCAAATTATTTTTTAAATAATATTTAACACGGTTGATTGAAAGACGTGGTAAATTGTGTTCATACGCTTATTTAACACGGTTTAGAGGAGAACCGTGGTAAATCGTAAATATTTTTACTACGGTTTCGAAGAGAACCGTGATAAATGACACACAAGTTTAACACGGTTACAAGGAACCGTTATATTATAACAAAAAAATTTAACACGGTTTGTAGGGTAACCGTGTTAAAATGGGTGATACTATAATTTACCACGGTTATTCGGTGAACCGAGGTAAATTATAAGTATTTTTAACACGGTGTTTTGGACAACCGTGGTAAAAAAGTTGGTTTTGCATATTTACCACGCAAAAACACGGAACCGTGTTAAATGTACTGTAACCAATGTGCTTTTTTGTACTAGTGTATATAGGGTTTTTTAGGTGCAAAATTTCAACTTATGCATTGCACTTTACAGGATTTTGTAGCTGAAAATTTCAGCTTATGCACTTCATTATACAGGGTTTTTTTAGCTAGTAGAAATGCATTATTTCAGCTTATGCACTGCAGAAGAAATGTGTCCATGTTGCTGTCTAGTTAAAAAACAAAAGCGGGCGGGCCGGCCCGTCAGCCCGCCCGAGTTTTTATATGGGCGGTCACGGACAGATACAGTGGCCCGAACAAGGCGGGCCGGGCCGGCCCGACCCGTACATTTCGGACAGATTTTTAATTCTGGCCCGGCCCGAACCCGGACCGAGCCCGGATTTGTACAGGTCTAGTGACAATGTTGATGGACATTTTACAAGGAATTTGTGCCAAATAAATGCAACTCTTTTTCTTTCCTATTTATAAACTCATGTCCCTTCTTCTTCCCTTCAAATGCAGGTCCTTTCTTCTTCCATAACTCAAATTCTTCCAAACGCAGTTCCTTTCTTCTTCCCTTCACCGGAATCTGGAAGCAATCCCCTGTTCTATTTTTGGGTAAGCACCAACGTTTGTTTTTGGGTAAGCAGTATCCAAAACTGCATACCCAAACTGCACACGTATATAGTCAATAAGCAATACAAAAAAATGCATATCAATAATCACTCAATAAGCAATACCCAAAAATGCATACCCAAAAAATGCATACCCAAAAATATGCATACCCAAAAGTATCCATATCAATCACTCAATAAACAATATTCAAAACTGCACACATATATACTCAAAAATGCATACCCAAACGGCACACACATACTTAATAAGCAATACCCAAAAAATACATATCAATCCCTCAATAAGCAATACCCAAAAAATGCATACCCAAAAAAAATGCATATCAATCACTCAATAAGCAAATACCCAAAACTGCACACACATATACTCAAAAATGCATACCCAAACTGCACACACATATACTCAATAATCAATGCCAAAAAAAACTTATCTTCAATAACAAATACATACCCCAAACAACAAAAGCTTATCTTCAATAATGCATACCCAAAATGCACACACATAGACTCAATTTAAAACAATACCCAAAAAATGCAAACATTAAGTAATCAATCTCTTTCATAATACATACTCAAACTGCACACACAAAATCAAACACATACCCACTACTACTTACAAAAACGAATCAAATGCATACCAAAAATCTAGTAAAAATAGCTTACCCAAAAAATACAGATTTGGTTCCCGGCAACGACGGAGCATACAACGGTGAGAGAGAGGAGGTTGGTGACGGAACGACGATTAGACAGCGGCGCCGGCGCCGGAAACCAGTGGCGTAGCTCCTCCTCGTGTCAACCTTGACGGCGAAACCCTAGATCTATTTCTCCCGCTCGAAGGAAACCCTAGATCTCTCGCTCACCCTTCGGTGTCGGCTTGGTGGCCAAATGTCCTGACGGCGAAACAGTGCTCCCTGTCGTTGAAACTCCGGCGGATCTCCGTTTCATCCTCTATTTCTCCTTCCTCTCTTTCGTTCCTTTCTAGATTTGTTTTCACTCTCTTTACAAAGAGAATGAATGTTTTCTCTTTCTTCTCTACAAATAATACCAACAGTCATTTAAAATTCAATTTTTTTGGCGGTCCATCCATCCATCTTTTCTTGGGAGGCCCACAAATACACCTATTAATTTTTTTGCAGGCCTAAATTATACTAGGAGCCCACTTTGCAAAATTAAAATTTTAGGAGCCTTATTTCCCTCATTTAGTCATAAAAAAAGAGCATGAAAAACAACAATTATAAATCTTATGTAAAAAAAAACTTATAGTATGAACAAGGCTCCATACTTCGTATATGTAGACAATAAAATCTACCACACCTCAATTGTGAAATTAGACGGATCATATTTAACGTGAGAGTTCATCGTAAGTTTAGATGTGCATGGACATTAGACATTTAGACATAAGCCAAAAAAAAAATGGAGTAATCTATACGTTGATTTATTTATTATCTATATGAAATAATTTTGTCTCCCACATTGAAAGATGGGACACTCCAGCCTAGTATATAAGGTCGGTGGGTTACTCCTCTTATTGTCAATTGGCTTTAGGATGGAACCTCATCGGGTTTATGTGCTGGGTTTGGGCCCAATGTGCATGTGCGCTCGTATGCACACGACCCCCGAGCGGTTAGCCTCAATTCGGCTCGCGATCCTAACCTGTGGACAAGTGCAACTCGGTTTATATCCTCTAGTTGCACTTGCGGGGGCGTGTTGGAGATAATAAGGTCCAACATCGGCTTGGGCCTAATGTGCATGTGCGCTCGTATGCACACGACCCCCCACTCTACCGGTCCGTCTGTATCGGACTTTGACATGGTATTAGAGCGGTTAGCCTCAATTCGGCTCGCGATCCTAACCTCTAGTTGCACTTGTGGGGGCGTGTTGGAGATAATAAGATCCCACATCGAAAGAATGGGGACACTCCGAGCCTAGTATATAAGCTCGGTGAGCTACTCCTCCTATTGTCAATTGGTTTTAAGATGAAACCACATGTGCACTCGTATGCACACGACCACACTCTACCGGTCCGTCTGTATCGAACTTTGACAAACAAAATCCAACTGTACAGAATCCAACTATATGATTTTTGAAATAGAATATTTTTAGGTGCTCGTTTGTCATAGGGAATTCATGTTGACCATTTGATTGATTTGTGGTAGGTATGGAAATAGACTGAATTGGCATGAATTTCGTGGATGTGATAAGATGATAAGTGCTGCATCTGTCTATTCAGGAAATATGATTATCTTTATCAGAAAAAGGGCCAACTAATCAATCATATGAATCCACTCATCATTATGCATATTCATATTTCAATATTAATCAATTAGTTATCAAGATAGAGCACATTATATAAATTTCGCCTATAGTAATCTATTTAATATAATATTCGTAAATACACATTTAACATTTTGAAACCTGAAAGCCTGAAACCCTACCCGCACCCTTAGCCTTGATCAATTAAATATTTCTAAATACGCTTCATTAATTTGGTAACTTAGGGCAAATTTAGAAAGTGTCTCCTTCTTTCATAATGTCGCATTACCTATGTTAACAAAATTGTGTAAAGAAAATATGTTATTTTGTGTAAATGTTTTCATTGTGGGTTAGTTTATTGAAGTTTGTGTTTGTTTTTTCTGAAAATTTACTTGTATTAAGAATAAGAGATATACATGAGGGAGAAGGGATCAACATGATAGCTTAGTGAAGTACAATTAGGATTCAAACAAGATGAAGGTCGAGCATTCTTGCAGTGGCCATTGAAGAAGCAGATTGGTCCTTCCAGTGGTAAGTTAGGTGGAGTTTGGTGGCACGAATGGCTTCTCTAGCGCAGTCAATTGCTTTTGTGAAGCTATTGTTATACACGAGGTTGTTCCTGCCCTTCCAAGTGAAATAGATAAAAGTAGTAATCGAAGCAATCCGGATACTATCCATTTTGCTTAGGGTTGGGGTGGGAGCTGAGTCATTGCCAAATGTTATGGATATAGGGTCCTGGCCTTCCAAGATTGTGTTCGTATGAACTTCCATGTGTATTTTTTGTTGTGTGATTTGTTTTATAAATATTTGGTAATCATGCATTTTTTTTCTTGAATAATTTCGTTTTTCTGAAACTAAACAAATATATTCATTCAACATCCAAATTGTCAACCTCAAAATAGACGTAGGAATACAAGACTCAAACCTATCATCTAAATCATAAGAAGGAACATAATAAGCAACATAATGCACAACTGAATTGACTATCCTAAAGATCATAGTTAAATCAACCTCTTAGCCCTTGGAGTACGCGCTCCCCACATGCTACGACCCCTCCCTTCCCCTCCCCCTCTCCAACCTTGTCATGGGAGGCTCCAAACACACACACAAGCTCTCCATCAAGATGTCGGACCTTCCAGGTCCGTTCACCGGCCCGCGAAAACTCTCACAACTCTCCTCTACACCAAGAACGCCGCTCCTACCCCCCTCCGGTCATCTCCGATGCCCTTTTTCCCTTGCCGCCACCACCAACCATCACCCCTCTCACGCCTCCTGCTACAATTGATATCCCTCCTACCATTACCACAGTAAACCAAACCTTCTCCTCTGATGACATGCCATCTATTACCTCTTCCTACTTGGCCTCTCATCAACCTCAAACTGTGCACATCCCTCCCACACCCAATCTTCTTAAGTCGAACTCAAACGTCACCCATGCCAACTCTACCGCTCACGCTCCCTCGTACAAGGAGATTGTCTTGAAAAAATCCTCTTGGAATCATGTCCCGCTCACATTCACTCTAGGGCTCGAGGAGGGAGTCATCACTTTTACCAATGAAGATGTTTCTGACATAATAAAAAAGTGGAACCTATCTCTAATCGGTTTTCCCATTGGTTCAACCACCAGCTTCCAAAAGATGATTGCCTTCGCCTCCGCCGCTTGGAATACCATCCATCCTCCTAAGATACTCCGAAATGAGAAAGACATCTTCATATTCCACTTTGCTTCTGAAGAGGATCTCAACTCTATCCTCCTGGGCAATCCTTGGTGATCAATGGCTCATCCACCTTACTCCTCAAACGCTAGCACAATGGTCCGAATCTCGATTATTACAGTCTTGACTCAATTCTTGTATGGGTCACTCTTCATGATCTTGATTATCGGTTTTTGTCGCCTCAATTGCTCGCCCGTATTGGATCGGCTATTGGAACCCCCTTGCTCACTAACTCATGCTCTGCTCAACAAGATAGACTCGGATTCGCCCGTATCCTTGTTGAAATCCAAGCTTCTAAGCCCCTACTACGTGAAGTCCAACTCCAAGGTCCTAACAATGAGTCCATCTCTCAAAAGATATTCTTTGATTGGTTGCCTAAACACTGCTCAAGATGCATGCTTTTTGGCCATCGATGTCGACCCATATATCCACCACCACAAGCGGCCCACCACCACTAGCAAAGCATCAATAAGCATTCCATATCTTAACCCTAAATCTCTCCTGCCAACCGTTGATATCTCCCTTCGGATCCTTAACCCTTCAATCACCCATCAAATTACTAACCAAACCACTCTTTCAACCCCACCTATACCCTCTCTCACTTTCAATCAATCCCCCTATGATGAGGAGCAAGCTCCACCCCACTCTAATCCCTCTCAGGAGACTAAGAAAGCTGATCACATCTCCCAAACCCCCCATACCCCTACACTTCCGAAAGCCATACCATCTTCTCTATCCACAAACACTCCTAACCCCAACCCTCTCACTTAGGTAACAAGGATTGCCTCGAGAAAGATACATCACCCCAATGATTATCAAGATATACTCTTGGAACATTAGGGGACTTAATCTCCCTAATAAACAAAAAGCAATACAAGGCATTGTCAAGACACACAAGATCGACCTTCTTGCTACCGTCTTAAGAAGAACAAGGAAGATCGGATTGCTTCTTACCTTCTACCAAACTGGAAGCATCTCTCAAACTCATCTCTTTCTCACAACAGTTGCTTGTGGATTTGGTGGAACCCATCGATCCTCCTTCTCACTCCCATCATTATCACAAACCAAATTGTTCACTGCCGAATCACCTCCTCCACCAACCCAACTCATCAACTACCCCTCCTTGAATGCTCCTTCATCTATGCACACAATACTCCCTCTGACCGTACTAGCCTATGGAACTCAAACTCTACCATCCAACTCCTCAACACTACTACTCCTTCGGCTCTCATGAGTGACTTCAATGTTACCCTTACTTCTGACGAAAAGATAACCAAAAGCGCACCCACCCTATCCCAATCTTCCACCGAGCTTTCCTCATGCTTCAACCTCAACAACTTATCTCATCTCCCTTATACCTAGAGCAACAGGCAAACGGACAACACTACTTGGTGCAAATTGGATCACATTGTCACCAATGCATCTTGAGCCTCATCTTTCCCTAACTTCTCCGCCTTCTTCGACCAACCCTATATTTCAGACCACTCACCAGTCATCCTCTCTCTTGATAACTCCAATTATTACCACTTCCCACACTTAAGATTCAATAATGCATGGCCATGCAAGAGGGATTTCTCTCTTATGTATCGAACACATGGAGTCTTAACATTGGGGGTAACCCAATGTTCAAGCTCGTCAACAAGCTTAAGCACCTTAAGCCAATGCTTAAGAAGTACCCAAGTTTAAACCTTGAAGCAATCCACTCGACCATCCTGGAGCATCAAAAATTTCTCACCACCACCTAAGAAGCACTCCAATCAAACCCGCTTGATGAAAATCTTATTGAGAGTGAAAAGAAGACTACTCACTTGCTCAACAACTCGCTCAATCTTCTCCGAACTACCTTGGCACAACTTGCTAAATCAAAATGGATCAAACATAATATGGACTCTTTCTTCTTCAGAAGTATAAAGGCTAGAAGGTGCTCCAACAAGATCAATGCTCTCATGGACCATTCAAGCAACATTACCCATAACCCATACCAAATAGCTTCCATCCTGATCAACCACTTAACATTCTGAGTCCTCCTACTCACCACAACCATGACCAGTTTCCTGTGGTAACCCTACCTACCCTCAAGCCTCAAGACATTCAAAGGCTCTCCTTGTCGGTTACCCATGATGAGATTAAAGATGCACTCTTCAACATTGGTGATAACAAGGCTCCTGTCCCCGATGGTTATAATGCTTACTTCTATAAGTCTTCATGGAACATAATCAAAGGTGATTTCATCATGGCCATCCAGGACTTCTTCTCTTGTGGTAAGATGCTTAAGCAAATCAACCATTCCTCCATCTCTCTTATTTCCAAGCATGAAAACTCTTCCTCACCCACTGATTATAGACCCATATCATGATGCAATACCACCTACAAAATCATTGCTAAGATCCTATCCTCAAGAATCAACTGCATTCTACCACCCTTAATCGGCTCCTATTAAAGTGTCTTTGTAAAAGGAAGATCTATTAAGCATAATATCCTTGTCTACCATGAGCTTCTCAAGAAATATATTCAAAAACACATATCACCCAGATGTTCCATGAAGATTGACATCACTAAAGCCTTTGACTCAATAAACCACCACTGCCTCCGTAAGATGGGCTTCTTAGAGGCCTTTGTTATTTTGATAAAAGAATGCATCACTCCTACATCCTACTCCATCAACATTCATGGCACCCTCAAAGGCTACTTCAAGGGCACTAGAGGAATCAAGCAAGGATGCCAGGTATCCCCCCTCTCTTCGTTATAGCTATGGAAGTCTTCTCCTCCATGCTCACCTCCAACACATCTAACCCTTAACTTCAACAACCATGTCAAATGCAACAACCCTTACATTACTCACCTTTGCTTTGTCGATGACCTTATGATGTTTTGTAGGGGCGATCTTCCTTCAATCCTCACCTTGAAGTAGACATTAGACTCCCTTGGTGACTTTTTTGGGCTCCATATCAATCTCAATAAATCAACTATCTTCCTTGGTGGTCTGAGCCCTACTACTAGTGCTCACATCACCAATGCTTATGGATTCACACTCGGATCTCTCCTTTTCCAATATCTTAGAGTTCCCGTGGGAAGCAAAAGACTCAACCTGACGGATTATCAACCACTTAATTATCACCAACATCACCAAGAAGATACATTCCTGGAGTGCAAAAGTCCTCTCCTATGTAGGAAGAATGCAAGTCACTTTTACCATTCTTATGGTCATGCACAACTATTGGTGTTCTGTCTTCCTTATCCCTTCCATAATCATGTAGAAGATCCAAAGCTTGCTTCGATCCTTCCTATGGTCAGGTAATGATTCTAGCAAGAGATCTCTTGTTGCCACGGATATTGTCTGCACCCCAAGAAGCCAAGGACGATTATAGGATTCAAAGAGCTCGTTTTCTGGAACAAAGCTTGTCTCTCGAGATTAATCTTCGAGCTGGATTCAAATGCGTGTAATATTTTGTGTGATTGGATCAAGAAGAACATCCTTAAAGGCACTCCATTTGGAACTACAAGAACAACTACAATCATAGTCATATTTGGAACATGATCATTAATGTTAGAGATGAGCTCATCTCTACACACAACTCAAGTGGATCCCATAACCCCATCTTCAACCCAAACGGACCCTTCTCCACTAAGAAAGCCTATCTCACCTTCAGGAACCCTACCCCTCCTACCAATGCTGCTAACTTCAAAGTACTTTGGTATGATCTGAACCTACCGAAGTGCAGCTTCATTGCTTGGATCGCCTGCCACCATAAAATCCCCACCTTGGCCAAGCTTCTTCAGTGGAACATCATCACCAACGCTACCTGCAGGCTTTGTCAGAGGTGAAGATCACCTTTGGTCTAGAATCTAGATGCATCTACACCTCCCTAGTTCTTGACATCATCTCTAGATGGACAAGAACTCCTTACCCCCCTCCATACTTGCACAATATCTGGACTTGGCTTGTGACGCAGCATAGGCAAAAACATAACCTCATTGCTAGTATCCGAATCTCCTCAATCATGGCCTTCACTTACTTCACTTGGAAAGCAAGAAACAATCACCTTTACAACAATGTCTTAACCTCGCCACTACCTACGCTAATGACATCATTCTGACCATCAAGAACTATGCAGCCCACCATTTGAAAGACCGTTCTATGGACTCGATCTCTTGGACTAGTATACATGGAATTCACATTGGCTAATTCCCTCTAGTCCCTCTTCCCTCTCTAGTTACAATAATTATGATACTATGATCCAACCCTTGTAAATTCCATCATCTTTATTCCTTAATACACGTAAACTTTCAAAAAATTTCACTGTCCTAAAGGAAAAGGAAATTCTACAAGACAACTTATTTCATGTAATTTCATTATATGTTTTTGGAAAAATAACCTAAAATAATACCAACTATCAACATTCAACCCAAAATAATACGTACTTTGAAAATTACTAGGAGTAAAACAAACTATCAACGTATTTACCAAAAATAATACGTCTTACTTTTTCGGCAAAAATACTAACTCCGGCGATGAAGTGGCAACCGGAATTTGACATGTCATCTAAAATGGATTAATTGTATGATGTGGATTATTTTTTAAAATCAAATAATAACAAATAAAATTTTAAAAAAATATAAATTAAGTTCTTTTTTTAATTATTATATTTAAAATATAATTTTTGTATAAAGTTTTAAAAAAAAAATTGTGAAAAAATTTGTAATATATACATTAAAAAAAATCGTTTTCTTGTGAATTTTGTATATATTTTAAATAATTTTAATATAAAAAATATTACATATTATTAACTTGATTTAAAAAAAAATCCACGTCACATAATTATGATGACAAGTCAAATTCCGGTTACCACGTCATCGCCGGAGTTTGTATGTTCGCCGGAAAAGTAAAACATATTATTTTTGGTAAATACATTGATAGTTTGTATCGCTCCTAATATTTTTCAAAGTTGGTATTATTTTGGGTTGAATGTTGATAGTTTGTATTATTTTGGGTTGTTTTTCCTATGTTGTTTTATTTTATGTAACAATTTAACTTAGGTTCATATAAAACTCTTGTGAAATTTAATATTTTTAGGATTTTACGATAATTGAAAAACAACTTATATCCAATCCGATTGCACCCCCTAAGTTAGCATTGTTTTTTTAAAAAAGTAAAATTACCTAATTTCGTATTTCGGGTGTAAAATATTAGGTTAATTTTCTAAAATTGTTTTGGACTCCCATTGCGGAATTTGATTAAACTCTACACACTCTAAGTGCGGAATTAGTTAAATCTCAATTTCAATTCTGCACCCAAGTGCGAAATTATTTGTATCCAATTTTGATTTCGGACTCTAAATGCGTGATTAATTGAAAACTAATTCCACACTTCAGGTGTAGCATTAGAGATATATGTGTTCGTTAAATCTTCGTTTTAAAATTTGTGACATTTTTTTAAAAGAAGGGGTCCATTTTTTTTAATAAAAATGAAAAGGCTAGTTTATTAACAAACCAAGATAAAATTATCTAATAAAGAGACTAAGACTCTAATTGAGACATGAGAATGGAACCTAACATTTGTAACTTTTTTTTAATCCTACTAAACAGCATTCTAGATACTGCTGCAATAAAAAATGAGGAAATTACCGGAAACCACCCGTTAAATAGGCCATATTGCAACTAACCACCCGTTATATCACTATTTACCGGAAACCACCCGTAAAACGTACTCCGTTACCAAAACACCATCACGTGTCAGTTTCCCGTCAAAAATCCGTCTTGTGGGCCCATTTTATAATAAAATAACATTTTATTTCTTTTTTCAGTTTTTCTTTCTTAAACTTGTAATTGTTTAACGATTAAAACTGCCCCCTTTCATTAATAAATGATTAGAACTAAATTAAAGAGTATGTTTAACGATTAAAACTGCCCCCTTTTTAACATGACCTAAATTTCTGACTTAAACCCTAAATCGAAAAAAGAAGGGGAGAAGTGAAGAGAGAACTCAATCCCGATCCTGGAGAAGTGAAGAGAAGAACTCGAGCATCATCTTCATCAAAGAACTCGATCCTGCGGTTTTCAAATGACAAGCTCAAGCTCAAGCTCTACAAAGGAACAAGGTACTCCAAGATCGACATATTCTCAACCTAGGCTATGTCACCATGGTTTGCCAGAGAGACATTCTACTACTCGAACAAAGGAACATTAAAGAAGAAGGTTTTTTGGTTATCCTTTGTACAAATCAGGAGGAAAGTGCAATCATTTTGTATGGGATGATGAGAAATTTACTCCAAGATCGACATATGTTATCCAACAGTTGGTGAGGGAGAAGGAAGAACTGAATGTTGCTAACATGGAGTTGAGACAGTCAAGAAGAGTTGAACAAGAGAAGATTGGGAAGATGCTTGAATAGCTTGCTTCTAAAAACAAGTTGATATCTGAGCTGGAGATAGAGAATGAGCAATGCAGGTTGGAAAATGATAATTTTTTGAGAAAGTTGAAGAATGAACATAATAGTCGTTTGATGATGACAATTATTGGCTTGTTGTGTATGATATTGTGTTTGGTAGTTGTTGTGAAACTGTAAGGTTGTAAAATGTTTGATGATCTTTTAGTTGTTGTCATTAAGGTCGGTTGTCAAGCTTTTAGTAGCTTGGTTCATGTAATATGACTGTTTTTACAAATTAATGAATGAGTAGTTGTTTGATCCTTGTTTATGAGCAATTGTTTTATAGCAATTTAAGGTCTGTTTATGAGCAATTGTGAAGGTTTTAGTAGCTTTGTTGTCTCTCATATTGTCAAGGTTTAAGTGCAATTTTTTATGAGCAATTGTCAAGGTTGATAGATGCAATTGCTTAAGGTATTGGATGATATTTTGGTTTGTTGTCAAGGTTGTTATGATCAATTATTTGTGATCTTTTTTCTTCAATTGTTGTTTCTCTAATTGACATAACTAATAGACAGATTCAAGGTTTATGCAATAACTATTTGTGTACAGATTGCCAATTGTTGTCCCTCAGATTGATAGACAGATTCAAGGTTTATGTAATCTATCAAGGTTTGCTGTCAAAATATTTTATGTACAGATTTTCATGGTTTATACCTTGACAGTGTAATAAAATGACCATGAAATTCATGTACAGATTGTCAATTTCAAGGTTATGCAATCAAATAGCCATGAAACCTTGACACAATGACAGTGTAATCAAATGACCATGAAATTCATACACTAACAGATTGTCAATGTTGTCCCTCAGATTGACAAAGGCTACACTAATAGACTCACATTGACAGTGTAATAAAATAACCATAAAATCATGTACAGATTTTCATCAAATAACCATAAAAACCTTGACAGTACATAAGAAACCATTCATAAGACCCGGCAATAACATTGACAATAACCATGACAATACAAAAGGCCAAAACATTGGCAATAATTTAACTAAGTTAGACAATACCAAAGGCTAAGACAGTCATAACAATACAAAAGACTAACAGATTCATAAGAGACAATAGGCTAAAAGTACAAAAGACTAAGAAAACATATTTTATGGTCCTCCTAAATCTTGAGTTGGTGCTTGTTCTAGACCTTTACTTGATGAACTCCCTTTGGGTGCAGTTGAGCATTGTGTTCCTACATCTTGTCCTCCTAATATGCTCATAACAAAGCTCTGTTTAGGCTGCAAGAAAACAGATTCCAAATTAGGTTGATCAAAAAAATTGAAGAGCAATTTAAAGCTTTAAAAGAAGATTACCTTCTTTGTGTATTTCCTTTTCTGAGAGCCAACCTCCACAGTGTTAGCATTCCTTGGCCTCCCAGCATGATTCACAGGCTTTGGTGGTGGTGGTGCTTTAGGTGGGTTTTTACACTTGTTTTTGTAGTGCCCTTCTCCACCACAGTTTGAGCACTTCACCTTGCCAGATCGAACCCTAGCTACTTGATGGATCTTCTCCCATTGACTTTCTCCTGATCTTCTTAGGCCTCCCAGGTTGTACAATGTACTTTGGTGGACCTGGCTTTAGGTAACTAGTGCATTCCCATTCTGATTCTCCAGGTTGAGGGTGAATTATATTGTCATATGCCCTCATGTAAGTCTTCCTTGTGTAGTAAGAGTGCACAAAATCATCCAACTTCCTTCTGTAGTTTGCAATACAACACATGGCATGTGGGCATGGTATTCCAGTCAAGTCCCACTTATAACAACCACAAGTTTTCTGAGCCAAATCAACAATAAAGGTCATGTCCAGATGATCAACTTCAAACCTGTCTCCACTACCCCAAGTAGGTGTGCAAGCCTTCACACCTTCTTCCATTGCAAACTCTATCTTCTTTAAATCTTTTGGTGTATACTTCCCTTCATACTTGATAATTCCCTGTTTTTTGGTGACAAATCTTCTCATCAACTGCCTTCTAATAGACTCACACATTGACAGAATAGGCTTCTCCCTTGCTTGAAGTATGAAAGAATTGAAGCTCTCACACATATTATTGAGTAACATATCTAACTTGGTGTATGATTTGAATCCATGCTTAGACCAAGTTGTAGGGTTTGCTTCCATAAGGTATGTCCAAGCATCAACATCTAATTCTTTCACCTCATTCATTGCATAGTTGAAATCAACAACAGTTGTTGCTCTTGCAGCAAACCATAGAGCATCCTTAAAACTCTTCCCAGGAAATCTTTGCTTGAAATTATTGTATAGATGCCTAATACATACTCTAGTGTCAGCTGTTGGAATAACCTCATGAAGAGCCTCAATTAAACCCTGCAATTACATAGAAATAAAAGGAAGAAATGTGAGAACATTAAACTTAAATGAAAATATATAAGCAAGACAATCACACTCACCTATTGTCTATCTGAGATAAATGTGGGATTGCTTTCCCCAACATCTCTCATCAGAATCTCAATAAACCAACCCCATGTTTCCTTTCTTTCTGCTTCAACAACAACAAAAGCAATTGAAAAGATATTGTCATTCTCATCTTTGCCAACTACTACCAAAGCTTGTCTTGTGTAAGCCCCTCTTAAATGGCACCCATCAATACCTATGATTGGTCTGCAACCTAACATAAACCCTCTCTTGCAAGAATCAAGGCACACATACAACCTTTGGAATAAGGGCTTTTTTGGATCATCTAGACAAACTTTCACAAACACAGAGCTTCCTTCATTGTACTTCTTCACTGTTGCAGCATAATCCCAAACCCTACCATATTGTAATCTAGCATCTCCTTGTGTCATTAACATTGCCCTAAACCTAGCTCTCCAAGCCTGGTTATATGAGATCAGAATTCTATGATCTCTTTTCACTGCAGCTATAAACCCTTTCAATTTCCATCCTGGATCAACTCTATAATGCTCAAAGTATTTGTCAGCTAGCCACATTAAGGTTATCTTAGTGTTTCCATGTTGCCATCCACACTCATGCTTAGGGTTAAAACTCTTAAGCTGAAATGTACCATCTTTTCCCATTTTCCTAGCACAAGCTCTGAACTTACAGAAAGTCTTTCCACACTTGCACACTTTTCTAGCATGCTTCATAGGGCAATCACACTTATTCTTACAGTATACAAAGACTTTGGTTTTATCATTATGCAAATAGTAATAATCACCCCCATTCTCTATAGCATACTGCCTTAATGCTTTCCTAAATATATCATTAGACCCAAATCTCTTCCCCACAACTAAACATATTTTTCTCTTGAAATCTACAATTGGATTAAACTCAGGATACCTGAAAGATGATTTACCATCAGAATCTGTCACACTGTGCAAATCATCAGAATCTAGTTATTTCTCATCAATGGAAACCTCATCCACGCCAACTTCTTTAGCTACATCACCAACATCACCAACAGTGGGATCAACATTATTCTCAAACAATTCATCATCTTTATCTTCACTGTCTTTGAAAGTGAATTCTTCACCTGAAGAAGAAGACTCCTCACCTAACACCTCTTCCCCATCTTCTGAACCTTCATCTGAACCTTCTTCCAAACCTTCTTCATCTGAGCAATATCTTTCAATTGATACTTCACAAGAAGCATCCTCGACTAGGGTTATGGCATTAGATATAGGGGTTCTGGCATTAGATGTTGGGCTCAGTGGGCAGTTTAGGGATGAACTATGTTGGTTGAGGTTATCTTTTGGGCCTTGGGGTCTCAAATAATGTGGGCTAGGCTCATCACCTTGAACAACATACAAGTGAACTAGTTTATCACTCCCAACACAGCCAACCATTTTCAAAATGTCACTGCCATCTCACACAAATGTTAACCCATTATGTATGGTTTGACCTGGTTTATAGTACCATATCTCTTTCAATTCCAACAACCCAACTTCTTCCTTTAACATTGTCTCTAACACAATTTTGGACAGTAAATCAGGATCAACATTTGGGTACAAATAAAATTTAGATTTCCTATAAAATAACTGATCATCATGCCCTGTGTAAAACTGCCCATCATACATAACCCTCAAATTGATATTCAGTCCTGGAAAAACAATAAGAAAAGCCCTAATTAAATAGCATTCACATGTTTCCTAATTCAGTCAACTTTGTCATTAAACAAATAAGAAGTGGTCCTACACACAAACATGAATCACCTTGTATAAACAATATAAAAGCCCTCATTCAATTCACTTTCCTTTTACAGATTCTTCCACATCACTACTGTACAAAAAAACTCAGTCAATGACCCTACATTCTGCCATACCATTTAAGATGACTTAAAGTGACATGAAAAAACTAAAAAGAAGACAACACAAATGCAACATCACAACACAGATGCAACATCACCAACAGAGGTGAAATTACTTCAATCAAAAGATGCAAAATTTCTTCAATCAAAGTCAAATTACAGAGATGCAGCAATGGAGAGAGATACACTCAGAAGATGCAAAATTAGGGCTTCAATCAAAGCGAAATTACACACAGAAGCAAAACTACTTCAATCAAGTAGAAGTTACACAGAAGCAAGGAGTTAAATACGACATTACTAATTAGGGTTGGAGAAGAGTAGCTACATACCTGATTTTTTCGCTTCCCTTGAGCACGATCTTCCATTCTTTGTTCGAACCATCTCAAACCAAACTTCTTCGCAAACGAAAACTTGGAGAAGAGTCTCTTCTTCGTCCAAATCAAAGTGACAGAGGGTGGTTGAGTATGAGTAGTAATGTGGCGGTTTTAATCGTTAAACTGATAGCATGAATTATAGTCTATATTTTAGGGTTTGTTTGGACGTTTTATCTTCAATAATCTGCATGTTTGTATGTGTTATATGATATTATATTACCATTTCATCTACCTTTGCGAGAATCGAGGTCTACACCTAGTTTTGCTGTAATTGTAGGTAAAATGGCGCGTTTCACATCAAAAAGGAGCAAAAGGAATCATGAGTCAGTTGGAGCTAAATCTAGGGAGCATAGCCATGGATTAAAGATTCACTTTGGACCAGTTTTGAGAGATTTCACATTCAGTTGTGACTCACCTCGGTTGACCAGAGATTCATCTCGACCGAAGTGATCCAGAGACGCCGACTCGACCGACGCGAACACCTAGGACGCGGCGAGAATATTTTATTCTTGGCTGAGATCTTTTATCTTTGGAAAGTGATCTTATATTTTTGGGATTGGCTCCTGGAAGGAAGAAGATCTTATATTTTACCTATTTTTATGGGAAAAGATCTTGCTAGGATATCATATCTTTGAAGGGTTATTTTCCTATAAAAAGGGTCGGATTTCCCAAAAATCCGGCATCCGTTATACATCCAGCATACGCAGCAGCAGCAGCATACTCCAATTGGGAGTTTCGAAGAACCTTTTTGAAGGTTGAAGGAAGATCGAAGTCTATAGCTTTCATAGCTTTTTGGAGGGTTTTGTAAGATTGTCTTTAATTCCCTCACTCGTTGTCTTGTCTTGTTGGATTCATATCCAAGAAACGCTTTTTGTTGTGATATTTGATTCAGTTATTGAAGTCTTTTTCATTAAATTCTTCTTGTTCAAATATTCACTTTCTTCCCATATTTTTAATACTTTCATAATGATGATGAGTGGCTAATTTCCTTGTGTGATTCTAGGGTGATTGGCTGAAGGTTGTGGGAAAAACAATGATAGAATAATCTTAGATTCCAGTAGGATCCTGAAAGTTCGAGTCTTTAACCTTAACCCTAAGCATCTCGTTCAGTCGATGAACATCTCGGCCGGGGTGGAATTTGGCTGACCGAGGTGACTTATCTGATCCTAAACTGAGAGTTAAGTGTTAGAGTTTGCCAAATCCTATTCTTATTACACCTTTCCTGGTTCAAAGCAAGCTTAGGATGAGACTTACCCGGTAATTCCTTAGTTTGTATACCAACGATCATAAGTGTAGGTAATAAAGGTTTATCCTTTATTGGGGTTTGAGTGTGCTTTCATCCCATCTTTGTGAGTTAGCCTGAGACTTACCCGGTAAAGGTTGATTCCATTCCCTTAGATGGTGTGTTAGTTTGAGGTTATAGTTCTTTATCTTAATTCCTTGAGACTTACCCGGTAATAGGAGTTACGGTTTAGGATTAGTGTGTAGTGAGACTTACCCGGTGATCTACTCCACTTTAGTAACACCTTCCCCACGCAAAAATCTCAGCTTTATCCGCTTATCTTTAAATCTTGAGTTGGAACCACAACTAGAAGCTTTAATCCCTAGAATTGCATGTTTGCTTTATTAACTTCTTATCCATCTTTGATTGTGTTAATTGCTCTTGTGGTTAGTATTCACGAAGCCTACCGTATTGACTTTGTTTCACCGAGTCCCTGTGATCGACCCCTGGAATTCCTTGCTTTTTACTACGATTGACCCGTACACTGCGGGTTCGCATCCTTGTTTTAAGCTTAAGTCTAGGGTTATAAATTTAAAGCTTGCACACACCGTTTGGAGCGAACAAGTTTTTGGCGCCGTTGTCGGGGACTTGGTCTAGACCGAGCCGGTACGGTTTGCTCTTGGGGCGTTTGCCCCCGTGTCATCTAACCACTCTACTTGAGTGACTTTTGCAGGTTCTTTCTTAGGTATATGCGAAGAACCCGCACTGGGAAGGAAATCGTTCCTTACAATCCCGAACCAGAAAAGACATACAAGCGACGCTTAAGAGAAGCAAAGATGGCCCAACAAGACGATCGCGATCTTGCGGCCGAATTAAAAGAGACGCTAGAGCTGCTACGTCTCAGCAAGGAAGAACTAAGGCAAGAGAAAGAAGAGAATCGCACCAGGACTGCAGCAATCGAAGCGGAGATAGCAGTCATCTGAAATCAGATTCTACAACCACCAAGGGAAGATCCTCCTGTTGATCCTCGACCGATGCAGGATCCAGTAGTTGACCCTCGACCGAGGCAGATTCCAGTACCTGACGCCCCGGCCGATGTACTTCCACCTCGGAGACCAGTCCGAGATGCTCTTCTTGCAGGAATCCCACAAACCCTAGGTCAAAGGATGGACCCTAATCAACAACTGAGGCGTCCAGGAGTGAACCTAGGAGATCCAGCGGACCATGACTACGAACTTCGACCGCAAGTTCTATCCATGATTCGCCAATGCCAATTCGGAGGGCTAGAGAAGGAGTCACCACATCAACATCTTCAAAACTACGAGATCTTGATGGAAACCTTGCGACCTTCCAGAATTGAAAATAACAACTACAAGCTAAGACCTTTTTACTTTTCTTTAAAAGATAGAGCTCTTACTTGGTATCAATCTCTTCCTCCAGGAAAAATTAGCACATGGGAGGAGATGACTACGGAATTCTTGACCAAATTCTTTCCCCCCTCAAAGACCGCTGAAATGAGAGGGAAGATCAATGCTTTCATTATGAAGGACAAGGAGAGCTTGTCCAAATCTTGGGAGCGGTTCAAGGATTTCCTTTTGGATTGCCCACATCATGGGATTCCAAAGATCGAGTTGTTGGAGATCTACTTCAAAGGACTGGACGGAAGCACCCAGTTCAATCTCCAACTACTCTCCGCCGGTACCTTCATGGACATGGCGATTAATGAGGCTTGGGACTTCATTGAGAAGCAAGCCTTGCACATGGAGAAATATATCCACCAAGGAGCTGAAGGTGGAGTTAAAAGAGTCAACTTTCAAGAGACTCAATCCAACAACAATCAACTCACGTCTTTGAAGAATGACGTGAAGCAATTGAAGGAACTGTTCGCTCCAAACGGTGTGTGCAAGCTTTAAATTTATAACCCTAGACTTAAGCTTAAAACAAGGATGCGAACCCGCAGTGTACGGGTCAATCGTAGTAAAAGCAAGAAAATTCCAGGGGTCGATCACAGGGACTCGGTGAAACAGAGTCAATACGGTATGCTAATGTCAATGCTAACCACAAGAGCAATTTAACACAATCAAAGATGAATAAGAAGTCAATAAAGCAAACATGCAATTCTAGGGATTAAAGCATCAAGTTGTGGTTCCAACTCAAGATCTAAAGATAAGCGGACAAAGCTGAGATTTTTGCGTGGGGAAGGTGTTACTAAAGTGGAGTAGATCACCGGGTAAGTCTCATTACACACTAATCCTAAACCGTAACTCCTATTACCGGGTAAGTCTCAAGGAATCAAGATAAAGAACTATAACCTCAAACTAACACACCATCTAAGGGAATAGAATCAACCTTTACCTGGTAAGTCTCAGGCTAACTCACAAAGATGGGATGGAAGCACACTCAAACCCCAATAAAGGATAAACCTTTATTACCTACACTTATGATCGTTGGTACACAAACTAAGGAATTACCGGGTAAGTCTCATCCTAAGCTTGCTTTGAACCAGGAAGGTGTAATAAGAATAGGATTTAGCAAACTTTAACACTTAACTCTCAGTTTAGGGTCGGATAAGTCACCTCGGTCAGAAGAATTCCACCCCGGCCGAGATGTTCATCAACCGAACGAGATGCTTAGGGTTAAGGTTAAAGACTCGAACTTTCAGGATCCTACTGGAATCTAAGATTATTCTATCATTGTTTTTACCACAACCTTCAGCCAATCACCCTAGAATCACACAAGGAAATTAGCCACTCATCATCATAATGAAAGTATTAAAATATATGGGAAGAAGGTGAATATTTGAACTAAGAAGAATTTAATGAAAACACTTCAATAACTGAATCAAATATCACAACAAAGCGTTCCTTGGATAGCAATCCAACAAGACAAGACAATCAATGAGGGAATTGAAGACAATCTTACAAACCCTCCAAAAGCTATAAAAGCTATAAACTTCAATCTTCCTTCAACCTTCAAAAAGGTTCTTCGAAAACTCCCAAATTGGAGTATGCTGCGGCTGCTGCGTGTGTAAACCCTGATCGATGGTATAGCGTGATTTTCCGGCTGTATGCAGCATGTCGAATTATGAGAAATCCGACCCTTTTTATAGGAAAATAACCCTCCAAAGATAAAAATATCTTAAAAAGATATCTTCCCATAAAAATAGGTAAAATATATGATTCTGCATATCTCCTTCCTTCCAGGAGCCAAGCCCAAAAATATAAGATCACTTTCCAAATTTAAAAGATCTCTTCCAAGAATAAAATATTCTCGCCGCGTCCTAGGTGTTCGCCTCGGTCGAGTCGGCGTCTCTGGATCGCCTCGGTCGAGATGAATCAATGGTCAACCGAGGTGACTCACAACTGAATGTGAAATCTCTCAAAACTGGTCCAAAGTAAATCTTTAATCCATGGCTATGCTCCCTGGATGTAGCTCTAAATGACTCATGATTCCTTTTGCTCCTTTTTGATGCAAAACGTACCATATTACCTGCAACTACAACGAAACTAGGTGCAGACCTCGATTCTTGCAAAGGTAGATGAAATGGTAGTAAAATCACATAATGTACATACAAACATGCAGATTATGAAAGATAAAACGTCCAAACAAACCCCAAAATATAGACTATAATTCATGCTATCAAAATACCCCATACTTAGCCCTTGCTTGTCCCCAAGCAAGTTCCTCATATAAAAGACAAGATAGAATGGATTATAAGTCAAGAAAATCAATGAAAAAGTCTTTCAAAAACATTTTATGGTGTGCAACTATCATAGATCACTCTAAGAGAGTACTTCCTGGAATTAAAAATTTAATATGATCAAAACATTTTATAAATATAAGAAAGTTGTTCATCTTTGCATAAAATCATAGAGTGCATAATAAATCATAATTATCAAAATTAATCATGTATAATCCAGTTTAAACCGCTAAGTCAATCAACAAGCTCAAGGTCTCAAGGGCTTCCCAAAAGAAGAGGTCAAGAAACGTGTAGGGTAGGGATGTATGTAAGGTAATGTGGTGCTAGAATCCGGGAAAAGGATGAACTTCACTTCCACTTTGACTTGCAACATCTTCCACCAATAAGCTTCGCTTATCTCACACTTTTCTTTTTTTACTTTACTTTTTGGGATGCATGGACAGAGGTGCACAATAACCGAAGCCTAGGAAATCTGCAATCATCAATTTCTCGAGATGCATCAAACCCTTGATGCACATACCATGACCCGTTAGGAATATCGCTCAATCCGACTTTGGCAAGACAGAAACACCCGGCTATGTGAATGGTGCCGAGTTACTCATCATCAAGATTGACTTCCCCAAACCTAGAATTACTTTCTAACACTTCACTTCCAGCCCACTCTTCAACTTTAACTTGCTTTCACCACTTCGCTTGCTTCCAAATTCCCGGATAGGTAAAGGGAGGCAAAATGTATATGAGGGGCTAAGCATGATCAAGAAGAAGAAGAAGAAGAGAATGAATTGCCTTGGTCTTTCCAAGAAGAAAGTGAGAGAACTTATCCTGCGGTGTCAACCTTTAAATTCAACATAATTTGGATAAAAACAAAGTATTAAACATGCCAATAATTTCAAACAAAGCATTTAGCAACTTAAACATATTATAAAACCTTTCAAACACATAAAGAATTTAAAACCAGTAGGTAAACAAAATCTTCACTGAGATCATATCCAGATAAGTAACACAAAATCGTTTTCGAAAACTTTCTGTTACGCCACCTCGGTCGAGATGTTCTTGGTTCAACCGAGGTGAAATGCCTCGTTTCGCCTGAACTGACTCGGTCGAGGTAAAAATTTTTTTTAAAACCCATTTTTTTTTCTTTTCGGTTTCGACGTTTTTCTCAATCAAATAACCTGTAGGTATGCATGTAATATCAGATAATCATATAAGGGCAACTGAAGCATAAATATGAAAATATCCGATAAATAAAATACATCAAAAGTATCAAATACATCAAAGGTAGCCACATAGTCAAATAACAAACACCCCATACTTGAGACACACTGTCCCAGTGGGTATAATAAAGGTCTAAACAAAAGAGAACTCACCGGATGAAAGCCGAACTGCATAAAAATATAATAATAAAATCCTGCAGCTCCTCAGTAGTCTCGATCCGGTGGTGGTGCATAAGGATACTGAGTCGGATCGTAAGGATGGCCCATGATCCGCTCGAACTGCAGCTGAGCCATGATGTGCTGATGATGCTGCCGCTCCTGCATCTCGCGGATATCCAGCGAAAGTGCAGCATATGAGTCGATAACCTGATCCGTCAGGTCATCGATCCGTCGGTGTGCAGCTCTATCCCTCACTCCACGCCTCCTGCGTCTAGCAGGTCTGACCGGAGAAGTCTCAGCTGGCGCCGGCTCAGTGTCCTCCTCATCATCTAAGTCTATAATAGGTGGCGCGCTCGTCCCAGCTGTATCTGTCCCTGTGTCCATCGGGACGCCACCTCCTCTCTCATCTACTGTCTCATCGTCGTCATCCTCATCCTCAGCCTCCTCCTCAGCCGCAGCAGTGGCAGCTGCTGCCTCTCTGTGATCCTCCATCAGTGTATCCCAAGCTGTCTGCCAGAAATGCGGATCAAAGACTGTGAACTGCGCAGACCAGCGGATGCCCTGAGGTGCAGTCCACTCCCAAGGCATGGCGACGTATGGAGTGGTCAAACCACGGGGAACTAGAATCCTCCGTGTGATCATCTCCTGTAATCCCAGCGGCTTCGGAGCCGCTGCCAACGTGCAAACGCTGAGGTCCATCCCGTGGTAGGTAGCGATGTGGGTGACTAGACCTCCGCAGCATATGTCTCCCTTCGCCTTGGCCTTGATCTTGTGCAGATCCTCTGCCAAGAGCAAGCCAAAGTCTGGGAAACCTCCTGTAACCATGCAGTAAAGCGAAAAGAGCTCCCCCTGTCGGACCTTCTGGGGCGTCTCAGTACGCGCCAGAAGCGTCTCGCTGAAAATCCTGTGGGCTAGTCTAAAGGCCGGATGAAAAATGACCCTCTCCCTGGAATCTCCAGGGCGCCACCTGTCTGCGTGCTCAGTAATATGGGCTATCTACCCCCAGAACTCCCTAGCTACGGATCGGGAGGGGAAGTCTACGGCAGTGGGATCAGGGAAGCCAAAAATCTCTCGCCATATCTCTAAAGGAACTATGAAGTTCCGGTTCATCAACCGGTACTTCACAGACCTGTCTACGGGAAGGTAGGAGAAGGAGCTAACAAACTCAAGTGTCGGCTCTAAGTAGGCTGGGGCTCGGATCTCAGTAAACTGATCCAGCCCTACTGTAGCAATCATCCTCCTAAGGTCAGCATCTAACCCTAGGCAATCAAAAGCTGACACATCCAGAAATCGTGGTGCGATGACTGGACGGCCAGCTATCCTCTCATAGTCTACCCGGCATCTCTCGTGGATAACCGGGCGGTAGGGACGGGATGAGGAAGGAGAAGGGGAAGGGGAGGATCTATCTCTAAGGGCTAAACGACGATCTGAACTCATCTTCAAACCAATACTGTCAGACTACCTCGGTCGACTGACAAACTCCAAGAATCACCTCGACCGAGGTGTAGATCGACTGGACCGAGGCGAAGACAGTCGCGATTCCAACTTTCTGAATTTCAGTTCTTTTCCCCCAAAAATCACTACAGATGCTTCCTAAGGGGTACTTAAGCAATTCCTCAACAAAATCAGGGGCAACCAAAGCCCAAATCGAAGTAAACGAGCGAGTTAGGGTTTCGATCGTTTTTACCTCTTTCCGGCCGATTCGCTCAATCTCTTTGCAGATCTGTTGTTGCAATCGGTTCCTCTACCCTTCAATCACAGTTTAGGAGCAGAAATCTTCGAAAACGAGCGAGATTCGAGAGGGAGCGAAGTGGAAGTCGCCGCGGTCGAGGTGGGTAAAGTAAAAAGTAAAAAATAAAAATTTTTCCTTTTTATACTGTTCCTGGATCTGCTGTCACCTCGGTCGAGATGGTCTCGACTGGACCGAGGTGGTATGGACCGAGGTGGTTCTGCAGAAACCCTAGTCGCCTCGGTTGCTCAAGAATCAACTCGGTCGAGATGCTCTGACAATGATCCGAGGTGCTTCTATCTTCTCAGAATCTCGAACTTCTGTCCTTCCAGTTGTGCTCCTTCCTAGATATTCCCTGTTGTCTGTCCAGAACGCCAAAAACAAAGCAAAGCAAAGCAAAAACAAAAACTATCTAAACTAGACTAGAAAACGGGAAAAAGAAAGCAATACCTTGGGTTGCCTCCCAAGAAGCGCTTGATTTAAGGTCGCTAGCTGGACCATGATGTGTCTCAAAGGAGGTATATCGGTGCAACCTCCTCAACCGGCGTTTCCGGTTGGTACTTCTTTAGTCTATGACCGTTGACCTTGAAGCTTCTGCTAGTTTCGCCCCATATCTCAACTGCACCATGAGGGAAAACATGTTTCACAACATAAGGTCCGGTCCATCTAGATTTCAACTTACGTGGAAAAAGGCGGAGGCGGGAGTTGAAGAGTAGAACTAAATCTCCTTCGTGAAGCTCCTTTGGAACGATACGCTTGTCATGCCATCTCTTCGTCCTTTCCTTGTAGATTTTGGCATTCTCATAGGCGTTCAAACGCAGCTCTTCCAGCTCGTTAAGTTCCAATAGTCGCTTCGCACCAGCCTCCTTGATGTCAAAGTTCAACCATTTGATAGCCCAATACGCCTTGTGCTCCAATTCGACGGGCAAATGGCAAGACTTCCCATATACCAAATTATAAGGGGTGGTACCTATGGGAGTCTTGAATGCGGTCCTGTACGCCCAAAGAGCATCGTCCAATTTCATGGACCAATCCTTCCTCGTTCTAGAGACGGTCTTTTCCAAAATTGCCTTGATTTCTCTATTCGAGATCTCGACCTGTCCACTAGTTTGAGGGTGATAAGCGGTTGATACCTTGTGGGTTACCCCATACTTCGATAGAAGTGCTTTAAACTTGGTTGATGAAATGTGTTCCTCCATCGCTAATGATGATGCGTGGAGTTCCAAACCGTGGAAAGATAGTTCTATTCAAGAACTTCACAACCACCTTGGCGTTGTTAGTGGGAGAAGCAATGGCTTCAACCCATCTAGAGACGTAATCAACTGCAAGGAGAATGTAGAGGTTTCCTCCGGAGGATGGGAATGGTCCCATGAAGTCAATCCCCCATACATCAAAGATTTCCACTTCTTGGATGTTATTAAGTGGCATCTCGTTCCTCCTTGATAAGTTCCCTGTTCTTTGGCATGCATCACAAGAAACAACAAAAGATTGCACGTCCTTAAATAATGTAGGCCAAAAGAAACCGGAACGCAATACCTTAGCGCATGTTTTATCGGTGCTAGCATGCCCCCCACAAGGAAGTGAATGACAATGCTTTGTAACGCTATTAACTTCATCCTCCGGAATGCACCTTCGAAGCATCCCATCCGGTCCGCGCTTGAACAGCAGCGGCTCATCCCAGTAGTAATGTCGTACTTCCTTGAAGAATCTCTTCTTTTGAGAGTACGTCAATCCGGGTGGTGTTTCCTGGCAAACAAGATAATTCACAATATCAGCATACCAAGGACCTTTATTATCAGAAAGTTGGTGGAGGGAATGGTCCGCCAACAGTGGGTGAATGTCAGAGAAGGGAGTAAGAAAATTGTTATTCTCAGCAATCTCAGTTTGAATCGTCTCGCTGTCGACCTCGGTCGAGGTGCATAGGCGTTGACCGAGGTGTTCTTCAGTCGTCTCGCTCTGTCCAGAAAGTGCCTCGGTCGAGGTACTGCCACTGGATCCGAGACTGGAGATCTTCGTCTCCTGGATTAGCTTCTCAGTTTTAGCTCTTGGATCCTCTTTCAGTGCCTTCAAGCTCCGTATATCTGCATCACAAGAAGCATCTATACCTTCCTCCATTAAACTGAAGCTAATAACTCTTTTGAGTGGGTCGTTAATAAGGATAGAGCTCACCAATTCCCTTGATTCTTCTTCATCGTAGGTGTTGAAGATATCATCAGTTAGTTGCTCCCCTTTCATTGCTGCGAGTAGTGCGAACTCCACCTCATCGCCACCAACGTTGAATTTCAACTTGGCGTTCTTGCAATCCACATTGCAACCCGAAGTTGCTAGAAATGGCCTCCCGAGAATAATAGGAACAGGATAATCTGCGGGAATGTCAAGTACGACAAAATCTGTAGGTAGATAGAAGTTACCTAACTTGACCGGAACGTCTTCCAAAATGCCCACGGGATGGGTAATGGAACGGTCCGCCATGTAGAGTCGAATCTTGACCGGCTTGGGCTCTCCAAGACCGATCTTAGTGCATAGCTCCAGCGGGATGATGCTCACGCTGGCTCCTAGATCACAAAGGGCTTCACAAGTGACATCCCCAACTTGAATGGGAATGCAAAATGAGCCGGGATCTCTCAATTTAGGTGGCATCTTTTCCTTCATGATTTTGATTAGCTCCGAAGACTTAGACGTCATCCTAACTTCACCAACATCCTCCAGCTTCCTCTTCCTTGATAAGATTTCTTTTAAGAACTTCCCATAGGCGGGCATACCTAAAATAGCATCAAGGAAAGGAATATTAATATGTAGCTTATTCATCAAGTCAAGAAACTTACCAAAGTGCTTGTCTAGATGTGCTCTGGCTCTAGATTGAGGGAATGGAAGTGGTGGCTTATATGCAGGAGGTGGAACATAAGTTTCTGTCGTTCCTCCTACTTTTTGTTGCTCCGCCTCGGTTGGTATCTCGGTCGAGGTGTTCTTCGACTGGATCTGGACCGAGGTGGTCTACGTCGAGCGAGGTACTGGATCTGCAGTTTTGAGTCCACTCCTCGTCGTTATGGCCATGCACTGGCCCTTAGGGTTAGTTTCCGTCTTTGCTGGAAGCTTCCCTGGATCTCTTGGCACTTCATTCGCCCTATTAGCAAGTTGTTGTTCAAGGGACTTTTGGGCCCTCGAAAATGAAGTTATAGAAGTCTCCATAGCGCTAAGCTTGATCAAGATTGCCTCCAGGACTGCGTCTTTCTTTTCCGGCTGAGACGAACTTGATCCTTGCCCTTGGCTTTTCAATGGAGTAGAAGAAGAAGAAGGAGAAGAGAGGAAAGGGTTAGAGGAATCTTTAGAGTTGGAGTTTGAATAATTGTTACCGTAGTTTTGGTTATTCCCCCTCCAGTTGTTGCTATTGGATCCTCTATTGTTGTTGTTGTAGTTGTTGTTTCGGGGACCGTTGTTGTTGTTACGGTACCCGTTATTGTTGTTGTTCCTTTGCCATGGCTCTTCCTTCTTAGTTTGAGCCATCAAGAGCTCCTTCAATTGCTTCACGTCGTTCTTCAATGACGTGAGTTGATTGTTGTTGGATTGAGTCTCTTGAAAGTTGACTCTTTTAACTCCACCTTCAGCTCCTTGGTGGGTATACTTCTCCATGTGCAAGGCTTGCTTCTCAATGAAGTCCCAAGCCTCGTCAATCGCCATGTCCATGAAGGTACCGGCGGAGAGTAGTTGGAGATTGAACTGGGTGTTTCCGTCCAGCCCTTTAAAGTAGATCTCCAACAACTCGATCTTCGGAATCCCATGATGTGGGCAATCCAAAAGGATATCCTTGAACCGCTCCCAAGATTTGGACAAGCTTTCCTTGTCTTTCATGATGAAAGCATTGATCTTCCCTCTCATTTCAGCGGTCTTTGAGGGGGGAAAGAATTTGGTTAAGAATTCCGTAGTCATCTCCTCCCATGTGCTAATTTTTCCTGGAGGAAGAGATTGATACCAAGTAAGAGCTCTATCTTTTAAAGAAAAGTAAAAAGGTCTTAGCTTGTAGTTGTTATTTTCAATTCTGGAGGGTCGCAAGGTTTCCATCAAGATCTCGTAGTTTTGAAGATGTTGATGCGGCGACTCCTTCTCTAGCCCTCCGAATTGACATTGGCGAATCATGGATAGAACTTGCGGTCGAAGTTCGTAGTCATGATCCGCTGGATCTCCTAGGTTCACCCCTGGACGCCTCAACTGTTGATTAGGGTCCATCCTTTGACCTAGGGTTTGTGGGATTCCTGCAAGAAGAACATCACGGACTGGCATCCGAAGTGGGCGTACATCGACCGGGGCGTCAGGTACTGGAATCTGCCTCGGTCGAGGATCTACTACTGGATTCTGCATCGGTCGAGGATCAACAGGAGGATCTTCCCTCGGTCGAAGCAGAATCTGATCTCGTATGACTGCAATCTCAGCTTCGATTGCTGCAGTCCTGGTGCGATTCTCTTCTTTCTCTTGCATTAGCTCTTCCTTACTGAGACGCAGCAGTTCCTGCGTCTCTCTCAATTGGGCCGCAAGATCACGATCATCTTGTTGGGCCATCTTCTTCGCTTCTCTTAAGCGTCGCTTGTAGGTCTTTTCTGGTTCGGGATCGTAAGGAACGATTTCCTTCCCAGCGCGGGTTCTTCGCATATACCTAAGAAAGAACCTGCAAAAGTCGTCACTCAAGTAGAGTGGTTAGATGAAACGGGGCAAGTGCCCCAGGAGCAAACCGTACCGGCTCGGTCTAGACCAAGTCCCCGGCAACGGCGCCAAAAACTTGTTCGCTCCAAACGGTGTGTGCAAGCTTTAAATTTATAACCCTAGACTTAAGCTTAAAACAAGGATGCGAACCCGCAGTGTACGGGTCAATCGTAGTAAAAGCAAGAAAAGTCCAGGGGTCGATCACAGGGACTCGGTGAAACAGAGTCAATACGGTATGCTAATGTCAATGCTAACCACAAGAGCAATTTAACACAATCAAAGATGAATAAGAAGTCAATAAAGCAAACATGCAATTCTAGGGATTAAAGCATCAAGTTGTGGTTCCAACTCAAGATCTAAAGATAAGCGGACAAAGCTGAGATTTTTGCGTGGGGAAGGTGTTACTAAAGTGGAGTAGATCACCGGGTAAGTCTCACTACACACTAATCCTAAACCGTAACTCCTATTACCGGGTAAGTCTCAAGGAATCAAGATAAAGAACTATAACCTCAAACTAACACACCATCTAAGGGAATAGAATCAACCTTTACCGGGTAAGTCTCAGGCTAACTCACAAAGATGGGATGGAAGCACACTCAAACCCCAATAAAGGATAAACCTTTATTACCTACACTTATGATCGTTGGTACACAAACTAAGGAATTATCGGGTAAGTCTCATCCTAAGCTTGCTTTGAACCAGGAAGGTGTAATAAGAATAGGATTTAGCAAACTTTAACACTTAACTCTCAGTTTAGGGTCGGATAAGTCACCTCGGTCAGAAGAATTCCACCCCGGCCGAGATGTTCATCAACCGAACGAGATGCTTAGGGTTAAGGTTAAAGACTCGAACTTTCAAGATCCTACTGGAATCTAAGATTATTCTATCATTGTTTTTACCACAACCTTCAGCCAATCACCCTAGAATCACACAAGGAAATTAGCCACTCATCATCATAATGAAAGTATTAAAATATATGGGAAGAAGGTGAATATTTGAACTAAGAAGAATTTAATGAAAACACTTCAATAACTGAATCAAATATCACAACAAAGCGTTCCTTGGATAGCAATCCAACAAGACAAGACAATCAATGAGGGAATTGAAGACAATCTTACAAACCCTCCAAAAGCTATAAAAGCTATAAACTTCAATCTTCCTTCAACCTTCAAAAAGGTTCTTCGAAAACTCCCAAATTGGAGTATGCTGCGGCTGCTGCGTGTGTAAACCCTGATCGACGGTATAGCGTGATTTTCCGGCTGTATGCAGCATGTCGAATTATGAGAAATCCGACCCTTTTTATAGGAAAATAACCCTCCAAAGATAAAATATCTTAAAAAGATATCTTCCCATAAAAATAGGTAAAATATATGATTCTGCATATCTCCTTCCTTCCAGGAGCCAAGCCCAAAAATATAAGATCACTTTCCAAATTTAAAAGATCTCTTCCAAGAATAAAATATTCTCGCCGCGTCCTAGGTGTTCGCCTCGGTCGAGTCGGCGTCTCTGGATCGCCTCGGTCGAGATGAATCAATGGTCAACCGAGGTGACTCACAACTGAATGTGAAATCTCTCAAAACTGGTCCAAAGTGAATCTTTAATCCATGGCTATGCTCCCTGGATGTAGCTCTAAATGACTCATGATTCCTTTTGCTCCTTTTTGATGCAAAACGTACCATATTACCTGCAATTACAACGAAACTAGGTGCAGACCTCGATTCTTGCAAAGGTAGATGAAATGGTAGTAAAATCACATAATGTACATACAAACATGCAGATTATGAAAGATAAAACGTCCAAACATACCCCAAAATATAGACTATAATTCATGCTATCAGGAACTCTTGATGGCTCAAACCAAGAAGGAAGAGCAAGGGCAAAGGAACAACAACAACAACAACAACAACAACAACAACAACAACAACAACAACAACAACAACAACGGGAACCGTAACAACAACAACGGTCCCCGAAACAACAACTACAACAACAACAACAATAGAGGGTCAAATAGCAACAATTGGAGGACGAACAATCAAAGCAACCAGAATCCTGGTAACAACTATTCTAACTCCAACTCTAATAATTCCTCTAACCCTTTCCTCTCTTCCCCTTCTTCTTCTTCTACTCCATTAAAAAGCCAAGGGCAAGGATCAAGTTCGTCTCAACCGGAAAAGAAAGACGCAGTTCTGGAGGCTATCTTGATCAAGCTTAGTGCTATGGAGAATTCCATGACTTTATTTTCGAGGGCCCAAAAGTCCTTCGAACAACAACTTGCTAATAGGGCGAATGAAGCGCCAAGAGATCCAGGGAAGCTTCCAGCAAAGACCGAAAGCAACCCTAAGGGCCAGTGCATGGCCATAACGACGAGGAGTGGACTCAAAACTACAGATCCAGTACCTCGCTCGACGCAGACCACCTCGGTCCAGATCCAGTCGAAGAACACCTCGACCGAGATACCAACCGAGGCGGAGCAACAGAAAGCAGGAGGGACAACTGAAACTTATATTCCACCTCCTGCATACAAACCACCACTTCCATTCCCCCAGTCCAGGGCCAGAGCACATCTAGACAAGCACTTTGGTAAGTTCCTTGACTTGATGAATAAGCTACATATTAACATTCCTTTCCTTGATGCTATTTTAGGTATGCCCGCCTATGGGAAGTTCTTAAAAGAGATCTTATCAAGGAAGAGGAAGCTAGAAGATGTTGGTGAAGTTAGGATGACATCTAAATCTTCGGAGCTTATAAAGATCATGAAGGAGAAGATGCCACCTAAATTAAGAGATCCCGGCTCATTTTGCATTCCCATTCAAGTTGGGGATGTCACTTGTGAAGCCCTTTGTGATCTAGGAGCCAGCGTGAGCATCATCCCGCTGGAGCTATGCATGAAGATCGGACTTGGAGAGCCCAAGCCGGTCAAGATTCGACTTTATATGGCGGATCGCTCCATTACCCATCCCGTGGGCATCTTGGAGGACGTTCCGGTCAAGTTAGGTAACTTCTATCTACCTATAGATTTTGTTGTACTTGACATTCTCGCAGATTATCCTGTTCCTATTATTCTTGGGAGGCCATTTCTAGCAACTTCGGGTTGCAACGTGGATTGCAAGAACGCCAAGTTGAAATTCAACGTTGGTGGCGATGAGGTGGAGTTCGCACTACTTGCAGCCATGAAAGGAGAACAGCTAACTGATGATATCTTCAACATCTACGATGAAGAAGAATCAAGAGAATTGGTGAGCTCAATCCTTATTAACGATCCACTCGAAAGAGTTATTAGCTTCAGTTTAATGGAGGAAGGTATAGATGCTTCTTGTGATACAGATATACGGAGCTTAAAGGCACTGGAAGAGGGTCCATGAGCTAAAACTGAGAAGCTAATCCAGGAGACGAAGATCTCCAGTTTCGGTTCCAGCAGCAGTACCTCGACCGAGGCACTTTCTGGACTGAGCGAGGTGACCGAAGAACATCTCGGTCAACGCCTATGCGCCTCGACCGAGGTCGATGGCGAGATGATGTCAACTGAGACTACTGAGAATAATAATCTTCCTACTCACTTCTCTGACATTCATCCTCAGTTGGTGGAACATTCCATCCACCAACTTTCTGATAAAAACGGACCTTGGTATGCTGATATTGTAAATTATCTTGTTTGCCAGGAAACACCGCCCGGATTGACGTACTCTCAAAAGAAGAGATTCTTCAAGGAAGTACGACATTATTACTGGGATGAGCCGCTTTTATTTAAGCGCGGACCGGATGGGATGCTTCGAAGGTGCATTCCGGAAGATGAGGTTAATAGCGTTATACGGCATTGCCATTCACTCCCTTGTGAAGGACATGCTAGCACCGATAAAACATGCGCTAAGGTACTGCGTTCTGGTTTCTTTTGGCCTACATTATTTAAGGATGTACAAGCTTTTGTTGTCTCTTGTGATGCATGCCAAAGAACAGGAAATTTATCAAGGAGGAACGAGATGCCACTTCATAACATCCAAGAGGTGGAAATCTTCGATGTATGGGGGATTGACTTCATGGGACCTTTCCCATCCTCCGGAGGAAACCTCTACATTCTCCTTGCGGTTGATTACGTCTCTAGATGGGTTGAAGCCATTGCTTCTCCCACTAACGACGCCAAGGTAGTTGTGAAATTCTTGAATAGAACTATCTTTCCAAGATTTGGAACTCCACGCATCATCATTAGCGATGGAGGAACGCATTTCATCAACCGGAAGTTCAAAGCACTTCTATCGAAGTATGGGGTAACCCACAAGGTATCAACTGCTTATCACCCTCAAACTAGTGGACAGGTCGAAATCTCGAATAGAGAAATCAAAGCAATTTTGGAGAAGACCGTCTCTAGAACGAGGAAGGATTGGTCCATGAAATTGGACGATGCTCTTTGGGCGTACAGGACCGCATTCAAGACTCCCATAGGTACCACCCCTTATAATTTGGTATATGGGAAGTCTTTCCATTTGCCCGTCGAATTGGAACACAAAGCGTATTGGGCGATCAAATGGTTGAATTTCGACATCAAAGAGGCTGGCGAGAAGCGACTATTGGAACTCAACGAGCTGGAGGAGCTGCGTTTGAACGCTTATGAGAATGCTAAAATCTACAAGGAAAGGACGAAGAGATGGCATGACAAGCGTATCGTCCCGAAGGAGCTTAACGAAGGAGACTTAGTTCTACTCTTCAACTCCCGCCTCCGCCTTTTTCCAGGTAAGTTGAAATCTAGATGGACCGGACCTTATGTTGTGAAACATGTTTTTCCTCATGGTGCAGTTGAGATATGGGGCGAAACTAGCGGAAGCTTCAAGGTCAACGGTCATAGACTTAGAAAGTACCAACCGGAAACTCCGGTTGAGGAGGTTGCACCAATATACCTCATTTGAGATGCATCATGGTCCAGCTAGCGACCTTAAATCAAGCGCTTCTTGGGAGGCAACCCAAGGTATTGCTTTCTTTTCCCGTTTTCTAGTCTAGCTTAGATAGTTTTTGTTTTTGCTTTGCTTTGTTTGTTTTTGGCGTTCTGGACAGACAACAGGGAATATCTAAGGAAGGAGCATAACTGGAAGGACAGAAGTTCGAGATTTTGAGAAAACTGAGACACCTCGGTCCAGTTGGGGCCACCTCGACTGAGTTGATTCTTGAGCAACCGAGGCGACTAGGGTTTTTGCAGAACCACCTTGGTCCGTACCACCTCGGTCCGGTCGAGACCATCTCGACCGAGGTGACAGCAGATCCAGGAACAGTATAAAAGGGAGAAATTTTTTTTTTTTTCACTTTTTACCTTATTCAACTCGACCGCGGTGCCCTTCCCACCTCGCCTCCTCCGTTTTTGCTCATTTTCGAAGATTTCCGCTTCCAAACTGCGATTGAAGGGTAGAGGATCCTATTGCAACAACAGATCTGCGAAGAAATCGAACGAATCGACCGAAACGAGGTAAAAACAGTTGAAACCCTAACTCGTTCGTTCGCTTCGATTTGGGCTTTGGTTGCCCTTGATTCTGCTGAGAAAAGGCTTAAGTACCCCATAGGAAGCAATTGTAGTGATTTTTGGGGGAAAAGAACTGAATTTCTGAGAATTGAAATCGCGAACTGTTGCGCCTCGGTCCAGTCGAACTGCATCTCGACCGAGGTGATTCTTGAGGGTTGTCAGCGACCGAGGTGACCTGACAGTGTTTGAGAGAAAATGAGTTCCGATCGTCGCCTAGCCCTCAAAGATAGATCCTCACCTTCCCCTTCTTCTTCCTCTTCCCGACCCTACCGCCCGGTGATCCACGAGAGATGCCGGGTAGATTACGAGCGTATAGCTAGCCGTCCAGTTATTGCACCACGTTTTCTAGACGTGTCAGCTTTCGATTGCCTAGGGTTAGATGGAGACCTTAGGAGGATGATTGCCACTGTTGGGCTGTATCAGTTTACTGAGATCCGAGCCCCAACCTATGTGGAGCCGACCCTAGAGTTCGTTAGCTCCTTCTCCTACCTCCCCACAGACCAGTCTGTGAAGTATCGGTTGATGAACCGGAACTTCATAGTTCCCTTAGAGGTTTGGAGAGAGATTTTTGGCTTTTCTGAGCCCACTGCCACTGATTTCCCCTCCCGATCCGTAGCTAGGGAGTTCTGGGGGCAGATTGCCCATATTACTGAGCATGTAGACAGATGGCGCCCTGGAGATTCCAGGGAGAAGGTTATCTTCCACCCAGCCTTCAGATTAGCCCATAGGATATTCAGCGAGACGCTTCTGGCGCGTACTGAGACGCCCCAGAAGATCCGACAGGGCGAGCTCTTCAGCCTTTACTGTATGGTCACGGGCGGTTTCCCAGACTTTGGCTTGATCTTGGCAGAGGACCTGCACAAGATGAAGGCTAAAGCGAAGGGAGACATTTGCTGCGGAGGTCTAGTCACCCATATTGCTGCTTATCACGGGATGGACCTCAGTGTTTGTACGATGGCGGCGGCTCCGAAGCCGCTTGGACTACAGGAGATGATCACACGGAGGATTTTGGTTCCCCGTGGTTTGACCACTCCATATGTTGCTATGCCTTGGGAGCGGACTGCGCCACAGGGGATCCGCTGGTCTGCCCAGTTCACAGTTTTCGATCCACATTACTGGCAGACAGCTTGGGCTCCACTGATGGAGGATCATAGGGAGGCAACAGCTGCCCCAGCTGAGGATGAGGAGGAGGAGGATGACGAGGAGACGGTAGATGAGAGAGATGGTGGAGTCCCGATGGATACAGGGACAGATACTGCAGGGATGAGCGCGCCGCCGATCATAGATCTTGATGACGACGATGAGACTGAGCCTGCACCAGCTGAGACCTCTCCAGTCAGACCCGCTAGACGCATGAGGCGCGGAGTGAGAGATCGAGCTGCCCACAGACGGATCGATGACCTGACGGATCAGGTTATTGACTCGTATGCTGCATTATCGCTGGATATCCGCGAGATGCAGGAGCGGCAGCACTATCAGCACATTATGGCCCAGCTTCAGTTCGAGCGTGTCATGGGTTACCCGTTTGACCCGACGCAGTATCCATATGTGCCACCACCACCACCACCGGATCGAGACTATTGAGGAGCTGCAGGATTTTCTTTATTATATTTTTATGCAGTTCAGCTATTTATCCGGTGAGTACTCTCATTTCCAGACTTATATTGACCCACTGGGATAGTGTGTCCCAAGTATGGGGTGTTTGTATTTATATGACGACTTTGATGTACTTATTTGACTACTTTGATGTATGACGCACATTCCATTTTATCGGATATTTTATTTATGCTTCACTTCTGCATTTATATGATTATCTGATATTACATGCATACATACAGGTTATTTGATTGAGAAAAACGTCGAAATAAAAAAAATGGTTTAAAAAAAAAAAAAAAAATTTTGACCTCGACCGAGTCAGTCTTGGCCAAACGAGGCGTTTCACCTCGGTTGAACCAAGAACACCTCGACCGAGGTGGGTTAACTGAGAGTTTTCGAAAACGATTTTTGTGTTTCTTATATGGATATGATCTCAGTGAAGATCCTGTTTACTAACTGGTTTTAAATTCTTTATGTGTTTGAAAAGTTTTATAATATGTTTAAGTTGCTAAATGCTTTGTTTGAAATTATTGGCATGTTTAATACTTTATTTTTTATCCAAATTATGTTGAATTTGAAGGTTGACACCGCAGGTTAAGTTCTCTCACTTTCTTCTTGGAAAGACCAAGGCAATTCATTCTCTTCTTCTTCTTATTGATCATGCTTAGCCCCTCATATACATTTTGCCTCCCTTTACCTATCCGGGAATTTGGAAGCAAGCAAAGTGGTGAAAGCAAGTTAAAGTTGAGAAGTGGCTGAAAGTGAAAGTTTTAGAAAGCAATAATAGGTTTGGGGAAGTCAATCATGAAGATGAGTAACTCGGCACCATTCACATAGCCGGATGTTTATGTCTTGCCAAATTCGGATTGAGCGATATTCCTAACGGGTCATGGTATGTGCATCAAGGGTTTGATGCATCTCAAGAAATTGATGATTGCTGATTTCCTAGGCTTCGGTTATTGTGCACCTCTGTCCATGCATCCCAAAAAGTAAAGTAAAAAAAAAAAAAGAAAAAGTGTGAAATAAGCAAAGCTTATTGGTGGAAGATGTTGCAAGTCAAAGTGAAAGTGAAGTTCATCCTTTTCCCAGATTCTAGCACCACATTACCTTACATACATCCCTACCCTACACGTTTCTTGACCTTTTCTTTTGGGAAGCCCTTGAGACCTTGAGCTTGTTGATTGACTTAGCGGTTTAAATCGGATTATACATGATTAATTTCGATAATTATGACTTATTATGCATTCTATGATTTTATGCAAAGATGAACAACTTTCCTATATTTATAAAATGTTTTGAACATATTGAGTTTTTAAAATTCCATGAAGTATTCTCTTAGAGTGATCTATGATTGTAACACACCATAAAAATGTCTTCGAAAGATTTTCATTGAATTTTTATGACTATTAATCCATTCTATCTTGTCTTCTATATGCGGAACTTGCTTGGGGACAAGCAAGGGCTAAGTATGGGGTATTTTGATAGCATGAATTATAGTCTATATTTTAGGGTTTGTTTGGACGTTTTATCTTCAATAATCTGCATGTTTGTATGTGCTATATGATATTATATTATCATTTCATCTACCTTTGTGAGAATCGAGGTCTACACCTAGTTTTGCTGTAATTGTAGGTAAAATGGCGCGTTTCACATCAAAAAGGAGCAAAAGGAATCATGAGTCAGTTGGAGCTACATCTAGGGAGCATAGCTATGGATTAAAGATTCACTTTGGACCAGTTTTGAGAGATTTCACATTCAGTTGTGACTCACCTCGGTTGACCAGAGATTCGTCTCGACCGAAGTGATCCAGAGACGCCGACTCGACCGAGGCGAACACCTAGGACGCGGCGAGAATATTTTATTCTTGGCTGAGATCTTTTATCTTTGGAAAGTGATCTTATATTTTTGGGATTGGCTCCTGGAAGGAAGAAGATCTTATATTTTACCTATTTTTATGGGAAAAGATCTTGCTAGGATATCTTATCTTTGAAGGGTTATTTTCCTATAAAAAGGGTCGGATTTCCCAAAAATCCGGCATCCGTTATACATCCAGCATACGCAGCAGCAGCAGCAGCATACTCCAATTGGGAGTTTCGAAGAACCTTTTTGAAGGTTGAAGGAAGATCGAAGTCTATAGCTTTCACAGCTTTTTGGAGGGTTTTGTAAGATTGTCTTTTATTCCCTCACTCGTTGTCTTGTCTTGTTGGATTCATATCCAATGAACGCTTTTTGTTGTGATATTTGATTCAGTTATTGAAGTCTTTTTCATTAAATTCTTCTTGTTCAAATATTCACTTTCTTCCCATATTTTTAATACTTTCATAATGATGATGAGTGGCTAATTTCCTTGTGTGATTCTAGGGTGATTGGCTGAAGGTTGTGGGAAAAACAATGATAGAATAATCTTAGATTCCAGTAGGATCCTGAAAGTTCGAGTCTTTAACCTTAACCCTAAGCATCTCGTTCAGTCGATGAACATCTCGGCCGGGGTGGAATTTGGCTGACCGAGGTGACTTATCTAATCCTAAACTGAGAGTTAAGTGTTAGAGTTTGCCAAATCCTATTCTTATTACACCTTTCCTGGTTCAAAACAAGCTTAGGATGAGACTTACCCGGTAATTCCTTAGTTTGTATACCAACGATCATAAGTGTAGGTAATAAAGGTTTATCCTTTATTGGGGTTTGAGTGTGCTTTCATCCCATCTTTGTGAGTTAGCCTGAGACTTACCCGGTAAAGGTTGATTCTATTCCCTTAGATGGTGTGTTAGTTTGAGCTACATCAAGTAGAAGTTACACAGAAGCAAGGAGTTAAATACGACATTACTAATTAGGGTTGGAGAAGAGTAGCTACATACCTGATTTTGTCGCTTCCCTTGAGCGCGATCTTCCATTCTTTGTTCGAACCATCTCAAACCAAACTTCTTCGCAAATGAAAACTTGGAGTAGAGTCTCTTCTTCGTCCAAATCAAAGTGACAGAGGGTGGTTGAGTAAGAGCAGTAATGTGAGGCGGTTTTAATCGTTAAACATTCTCTTTAATTTAGCTATAATCATTTATTAATGAAAGAAAAATAAAACAATTACAAGTTTAAGAAAAAAAAAACTGAAAAAAGAAAGAAAATGTTATTTTATTATAAAATGGGGCCCACAAGACGGATTTTTAACGGGAAACTGACACGTGGTGGTGTTTTGGTAACGGAATACGTTTTACGGGTGGTTTTCGGTAAATAGTGATAGAACGGGTGGTTAGTTGCAATATAGTCTATTTAACGGGTGGTTTCCTGTAATTTCCTCATAAAAAATTGGTCACATAATCAAACAACATACATTTGAAAGATTCTAATTAAGCTGCAGCCAATCCAACAAACAAGCTATAACACAACTTTCCTTATGCTAGAAACTAGAAAGAAACAAATACATTCAAGTCCAGATTATTCAGAAACACTTAAATTAGCATACTTTCATGGGTAAACCTCAATAACAGACCTAAATCCCAACAAAGGAAAGATCTTGTAACCACCAGTAAAGCCTGCACCCAAGAGAAGACTCTCCCACTCGCTCTTTGTTCTCTCCTTACTGCCATAGAGAGTCATCACCTCCATGTCGTACAGTAACTGCATCTCTCTTTTATCGTTATCATCTTCATCTTCACATTCATCTTCCATCGCAATATCTACGATGATCAACTTTCCATGTCCTTCACTCTCATTACTTGTAATTGCTTTTTTGCAGTTTTTTAGTATGTTTAGTGAGTGTTCATCACCCCAGTCATGCAATATCCACTGCACAAGCATATTACCACCATTTATCAATATTAAATTACAAATGTCACTTAATCATAATAATTCAAGATCACAGGTCTTGGCTAGGGTCTTATTATAAAAGCATGCTTCTTTGAATTGGTTTTAATATGAAACCCAAAAAGTGGCTTATCGACTTTAGTACACGTAGGCCCAACTCAATAGTTTTGGTGACCCTGTACAATTTATATAAATAGGTTTGATTAATATATATATCGTAAAATATTTTCTTTTTTTTTCTTTAAAATGATATATAATTTTAAAAAAAAAGCAGAAAAGAATTACAGGCAGCATGAATAGCATTAACTTCTTCACTTTATTTTTAAAATTATTGTTTTCTAGTATATAAATATGAGCTAAATATATTAGGAGGTCCATCTGACTTTGGAGCCTGGGCAACAGAACTGGTTGCACAGGTTAATAATTGGGCGTCCTTACGACTTATTATAAATTAAGCTAATGATATTTCTTCATAAAACTAAGTTATTATACAAAATGATTCACCTATCATATATTTTATTAGGTTTTGTATCCGTTTGTAACTAATGTGAAATAGTTTTTATATATCTGGTTAGGCGAATCGGGTAAGAGTTTTTTATGACTCTATTATACTAGGGTTTCATCTTAAAACCAATTGACAACATTATACCAAGACCGATAAGCCAATACCTCTGATAAACCCGACGTTCTATATTTCATGAGATTTCATCGTAAAATTAATTGACATTAAGAAAAGTATATACAAGACTAACAAACAGTATACATACCTTGAGCAAGATTGCATCCGTAGGAGGGATGGCTTCAAACATGTCTCCAGCAACATATGACAAGTTTTGAGTTCCCTGTAAGCCCTGAACCACATGAGGCAGGTCTAAGACAGTGCATTTGATATGTGGGTAAGCATGAGCAATGGCTCTTGACATTCCCCCAAGCCCTCCAGCCACATCAACTAAAGACTTCACCCCTTCAAAAATCTCTCCTGCTTGGGGACTCGCCAGCAACACACTGGCCAGCAGCTTCGAGTCACCGGCCATAGTATCATTCGCGACTTTGTTGAGCTCCTGTTGATCTCCGATATACTCCCATATAGGCAGCCCATTGGCGGTTTGGAAAGACGAAAGATCATCATTTTGGAACCATAGATTTAGATCAAGCCACATGTTCATAAGATGTGGGTCGAGTATGAGGAGAATGTAAGGCTTGACGGTAAAAGGATGGTTTTCCAAGAGAAAATGAGAAGGTAGTTTGAGGGCATAACCGTATCGACCATTTTCATCATCAAGAATTTTTTCGTAGGAAAAGTATCCTAGGTGAACGAGGATTCGCATGAGTTGCGGAAGAAACTCGACTTTTTGAGGATGGATAGGAAGAGAAGCCGCTAAGTCAAAGAGGGTCATGGGTTTTCCATGGTTGTGTATAGCGTCGGCGATGCCTAGCTCTACGGCACACTTCAGAGACATTGATGGTATGAAGCTGTGTACGTCGTTCAACCACTGCCCCTTTGCAATGAGAACCTCATTAGCTTCGTCTGCGGTGAGATCCATGTTGTGCAGAAGTGTATGCACAAACTCTCAATTTAAATGCATCATTGACACTTGGTTGCAGATAGTGTAATGATTCGACATGTTACGTATTGTTTTAATTACAAAAAATTGTAAATTCTGTAAATTAAGTAAAAATTCAAAACTCATGAGTCACGTCTATCGATTCATCACATCATGAATATAACACCACAACCAAAGATATGGGGGCCATCTTGGCCGGTAAGAGATTTTGGTACGATGCTTGTGTCGGTGTGTCCATAGCTTAGGGATCTGCATGTCCCGAGAGCACAGCTATGTGGCTCGAATCTTTTATATATATTCCCATATTTTTCATTTGCATTTTTTGATCCAATTTTTGGAATTTTGCAAATCTGTCCTTGCTGATTCAATTATAGAATGTGTCCCAAATTTTTAATTACAGGATATGACCCAAGTTTCTCAAAAAATATAATTACGTATTTTAACCAAAGTTTTAATTACGAGTTTAAATTATACCAATATATATATATATATATATATATATATATATATATATATATATATATAGAATTACAGAAAGTATCCCATATTTACGTTTTATGACCGAAGTTTTTGAAATTGCACTTTGTTCCCAAGAAAATATAGTTACAGATTTTAATCAAAGTTTTAATTACGAGTATAATATATATATATATATATATATATATATATATATATATATATATATATATTACATTTTATGACCCAAGTTTGACTTATAAAATCAAACTTGTTTAGTTGTGTTTTAGAATTGGAAATGTCTTTGCGAAAGGGTTAGCTCAAATCAAAGTTCGACAATCATCGAACGACTTTCGTTACGTGAGTAATCTTGAACTTTATTTCTATTTATTTTTAAATATTATAAAGTATTTTATTAGATTAATTCGTAGAAAATACGATAATTAAAGTGACAACGACATAGATACTATTTGAATGAAGGTAAGGGAGTTCGAGCAGTGTCGGTGGAACCGATTCATTTTGTTTCTAGTTCATTTATTTTGTTTGAACTCTATAATATTATTTTAAATGATGATACTATGAATGAAGCTTTGTTTTATTAAAATAAAATTGACAACGAACAATCTCGTACCATTTGTTTATGATTAGGAGATTATTGCATGATTGAAACAGACGGAATTGGCATGAATTACGTGTTTGGATGTAATATTTTAAAGGAAACTCGATTATATAAATTTATCGGTTCCTGCTATTCGTACTACATTAGTCATGCTATATTTATCCGTTCTACGCCTACGCACTGCGTAGGCGTAAGTTTTCCATACTTTTTCGAACCAAATGTATGTTATGGACACTACACATACACTCTACGACTACGCATGGCGTATGCGTAGTATGACTACGCTTCCGCAATGCGTAGTCATTTTCCTTTATTTTTGAACGAAATGAGCTTGTTGTTACGGCTACACATTGTTTACGCGTAGTCAGGGTATGAATAGCATGTTTAAGGTGGCACGAATAGCAATCTCGAGATTTATCTTTATTAAAAAATTGGATTTTATAGCAACTTGGATTTCTCTTTGTAAGAAAAGTTATGGTCACTACTAGAAAAGCGGGTGTAAAGCGACACTTTTAATAGCATTTAGCGACACCTTAAGGTGTCGCAAATATGTTCAGTGACACATTGAAAGGGTGTCACAATTTCCGCCGTCACAATTGGCAGATGTGTCAATTGCGACACCTTAACATGTCACAGTAAATTGCGACACCTTACCATGTCATAGTAAATTGCGACACCTTAAGATGTCACATTAGTTAATAATTTTGCGACAAGTATATCTATCATTGTTTTGAGACATTTGCGACACTTTAACATGACTCTCTTTGGTACTTGCGTTGCTTTTTAACTCAACTATTTCTGACACCTCAAGGTGTCGCAATTTACAATAAGTAATGGAAAACAAATTTTATTTTAATAATACGGTTCTTTGTCTTCCACACCAATTGCAATAATATCAAATGACATGTATATAAAAAAAAAAAGGAGAATGCTCCAATACACAAGATTTTCATATTGATTGCTTCACAAACTAGTAGAAATAAATTTATTACATTAAAAATTCTTGCAAAATATAATCTTAATCATAAACCTCCTTCAAATAACATTAAATTAATTTACTGTTTTTACAAAATATCATGCACAAAAAGTCCTACTATTCTTCAAATAAGTCATTCCTTGTCAAAGTCACAAACCCTTGGTTCTAGGCATTTGACCGTTTGTAGCACTTTGTTTCGTACTCATAAACTGTTATAAACTTGAGACCTTGCAGTGTTGATGAACTTGGGCCCTACAATTCTTCAAATTATATTAGATTAATTTACTGTTGATGAACTTGAGCCCTTGCAGTGTCACGTTTGAGCTGCCAAAGAACCTTATAGCCTGCAACAAGGAGGATTAAAGTGTATCAAATGATGGGTTCGTGACAAGAACGAAAACGGAAACATCTCATTGGTGATTTGGATGCTTTCTTACCACTGGGCTATTACAGGGGTAGGCATGGTTGTTCCATTAATCCCCTGTTCAGAAAATGATAGTTGATCATAAGCCAAAAGTTGTATACTTTTATGATTAACCGATTAACCGAATAACCGAAAAAGGAGGCACCTTGTGAGGTTTACATGGAAGATCCCACCATTTCTCTCCTCTTCCATCGATGAGTCCACCGCCTTGCATTCTGAGCCCACGAGTCTTGTAAAAGATGAGCCTTTGCCTTTTGTTGCTGGTCTTTGGCCATGATTTTGGACCGTCGTGTGGCACGAGCATCCCTTGAACCTTTTCAAACCATCAAATGTTACAAGTGGCAGAAAAAGAGAATCACCTAAATCTGAATAAAGTGTATGTTCTTATTGCTTTACAAGCTGAACTAAGCTAATTAAGCAACATGAACAAGGCTAAGCCTCTTCTTCTTCCACTCTCTACAACTAATACTCCTCACCAAATCAGGAAAGCAATGTCGGTCGGATTTCCTGTTTGAAGGAACATTCATCGGAGTTTCTTGATTAGGACTCTCTGAGAAGATACTTTGATCAATGCGCTTTGTACTGTCAAAGCTTTCACAGAAAAGCTCACTTAAATTCTTCTTTTGGTGCATTGGACTTGCCTTCAATGAAGGAATGGCAGCAGCATTTAGAGTCACAGGTATATTAATGTTAACAATGCTGCTTTAGTCCCTCACCTGGAAGACGAGTCCGGCCTTGCAGGGTCCAGTGAATAGTAGGTTGTATCATGAATGTATAGCCACTTGGTGCAAGAAGCATAGAGGATTCAGTCTCGGCACAGGCGGTGTCCCAAGCTGACTTGAACGCGGAAGTATCATCTGTCATTCCATCCCCAACAACCGACTTCATTCCAGAATCACCCTACAACATTTCAAAGAAATTGGTTTGACGTGCTTATAGAATCTGAGTAACAATATATCCTTCATTATAGTAAAGTAAACCATTGAATGTAACTTTGTACTAACCTCATAGACTAAATTAATAATGTAGTTCCATTTTAAACCAATTCCTAATAGCTACTTTTGTAAAGCCAAAACTATGACATAACAAATTGGAACCATTCTAGTGACAGGTTGAATGTAACTACATGGAAAGGAGAACCAATCGTAGAGGAAAGTAATATAAATCGGGAACTAAGTAAGCAATAGATGTAGATTGAATATGAAATATCACCAGATTTGTGCTCAGTATATTTACCTCTCCTTGTGATCGGGATGAGGTAGATGCCTTCCAGGCAGGGGCGGACCAAATTCTTTAGTAGACTCTTAGTAAGAAAAAGAATTAGAAGTTATACTTGTGGTAACTATTCAAGAAATATCTAAAAGATCATAACCAGAAAACTTTCAGTGATACCTAGAAAATATTATGATAGAGAATACTTTTTTTACTCGAGTGTTTCCTGAACAAAATGCACAAAGTTTTACTATTAAAAAATAAGAAGATGATTTACCTGTAAATATCTCCGTAAATTATCACCATACTTCCCATTCCACTCAGTCCACCTATATTTGAAAAACAGAAGCAATAGTGAAGTGTAAAAGTACTTCCAAAATTTCAGGGGAACCTCTGCAGTTAATAGCAACAAGATTGCGACTAAAACTCATGTTGCAGAGCACAACTGCACATTTCCAAGCACCTTAAGTTTGACTTCATTTGGATTTAAGAATTATGCAGAAATAAACCTTATTTCAACTTCTAGATGATAACCAAATTAATTCTTGCATAAAAGGAATGCACCTGTGCTACCTAATCCAGCACCCATACAAGATCATTCAACAAAAATATTCATTTTATGCGTGTGTGTGTGAGAGAGAAAGAGAGATCTAGCCTTTGATAATGCTTAGTCTTCCATGATTTAGAACAATAATAGAGTAATCAGCATTTTGATGAAGCCCGCTTTCGTGTGGGTATTGTTGTTGTTTTGGATCTAACCTTATTTTTAGAGTAACATAGGAACCAATAGAACCATCTTTTGCAATAAACCCTAGTGCAGATCAAGATGCTAGACATCTCTATAACAAGGACTAAGGAGTATCAACCTAAACTATATACAACTTTAATTTAAACAACAAGAACAGCTGCCTGAAAAATAGAGATGATTAATCAATCTTATTTGAGTTCTGTTATCATCAAGACATCAAGCCAAATACTAGGGAAGAAATGTGCGTTATCCTCCATCTACCAATACAACAAACAGTACTCACATATTTGTAAGACAACATTCATTTGAAGTAAGAATACTAGCTGCAAAAGGAAAGTGACACATTCAACGAAATTTGAATTCTTATTTTGATGTGGTACTTAAAATACATGATGGATAAGAAGTGTGACAAAGTGAAAGTTAACAAACAAAGAATAACCTTTTTACCACTGAGGGAAGTCAAGGAACTAACCTGTTCATTGTGTCCTTGGGGAAAGTAGTAAACAAGGCTTCCTACTTGGGGCAATGAAACAGGGGGGCCAATACACACATGCCATAGCTCCGAATGTATAGGCTTCCTAATACCTGTAACCAAAAAATCACCAAATGACAGTATAAATAAAACTCAAACTAGCAAGTAAAAGTTGCCAAAAAAAAAGCTAGTTATCTAGTTTCTCAAGCATTCAGCACATTCAGTGTTCCTTTTATGGCTGGAATAAAGGAAAGCATCACAGGGAATGAGAAACCGAAACCCGAACCTTTGGCGAACGAGTGAACGCCTTCATCGGGAGACAAGAGAGGCATTTCATCGAATATCTTATTAGCACCTCCATCGGCACAAATTTTCAACCGTGCTGCTCTACCGGCAAACTAATGACCACTAAAATTAAAAACAAAGTCTGAAACCATTATTCAAATCCAAAATCTAGAGCACTAAATTGAGTTTTCATGAAGCGAACGGCTCCAATTCATCAACTTGCCATTAGCACATGATTAATAGGCTTCAGTTGCCGGTTTCTTACAATTAAATAATCAATATGATTAGAAATCATTTTCAATTGTTTAAAATGCTCAAACAGATGTGTATTCAATTCTTAACACTAACCGTGTTCCCAAAGGAGAGGAGCGAAAGAAGGGAGGCGCTGATTGAGGATGACAACTGAGTTGAAGGTTGAAGACGAGGTATGCGCAACATCAATAGAGGGAAGGAGCTGAGGAAGGAAGTAGAGTACCGTATAACCTCCATAGCTGAAGATGATGGCGAGAGCGTATCTCTCCTGCGGAGCGGATCTACAGTGAACGAGGTTTGCTATTTGCGAGTCCCAAACACAATATCTCAAAGGCGTAACCTAATATTCTAATTAGATTTTAATATTGTGACATCTTAGAGTGTCGTTAAAATGAGATAAAAAAGCGACAAAGGTGTTACTATTTGTGTCATTTGCAGCACACACATGTTTCTATTTGTATTAATTGTGACACTCTAAGCTGTCACTTTTTTGTGCCATTTGTGATACCTGCATATATCCGACATTTGCGACTCATTAACGTGTCTCTGATACTGCTATTTGCGACACCTATATGTGTCATAAAATTGCGACACCTTAAGGTGTCGCAATTTTAGCGAGGGTTTGGAGGATGCGAATTTTTTGCGACACATTGACATAGTGTCGGAAGCAAAGCGTCGCATATAGCCCGCATTTCTAGTAGTGGGTGTTAAGTGTTAACTTCCACTAATCTTTGTCTTAGAGCCCTACCATGCAAGAAAAATATATTATTTAATAATGATGTTATAACTTATAAGTCATGAAATCCATTGAAATATGTTTAAGATTAACTTTAAGAATAAACAAATATGCACTTGTTTTTTTTTTCTTCGCTTAATTTCAGAATTATACTTTTCCTAGACAAATAAAAAATTTAATAACCGAAGTATAACAATTTATGTTATTGGACAATTGAAGATTTGTACCTTTTTATTCTAAAATAATGTATTATTTTTAATCATAAAAGTTAAACATTTTATAAATAAAACTTTAAAATAAAACAACTGAATAATTATCGAAAATGCTCAATCATAAATAAAAATACACCGAATTGACATGAATTGCACGACAGCTTTAGTCTTACTTCGTCCACTAAATTTTGTCTAAGAGATGAACCAATCAAGCATGGAGTCATGCCTCTTACCGACAATAATGATTCACTCTCGATACAACTAAACTTTAGAGCATATGAATACAAAAAATTAGTTATTAAAATTTGAAAGAATAACTTAAAATAATATAACTATTAACATTCAACCCAAAATAATAACAATTTAAAAATGATTATGAGTGATACAAACTATCAACGTATTTATCGAAAATAATGTCTTTTTTTGGACAAAAATCATAACTCCGGCGATGACGTGACAACCGAAATCTTTCATGTCATTAAGAAATAATTATGTGCGGATTTCATTTTTGTAAATCAAGTTAATAACATTTAATACAAACTATCAACGTATTTATAAAAAATAATGTCTTATTTTTTTGGCAAAAATCATAACTCCGGCGATAACGTGACAACAGAAATCTTCCATGTCATTAAAAAATAATTATGTGTGGATTTCATTTTTGTTAATCAAGTTAATAACATTTTTGTTAATCAAGGCATATTATTTTTGATAAATACGTTGATAGTTTGTATTGCTCATAGTAATTTTCAAAGTTGGTGTTAATTTGGGTTCAATGTTAATAGTTTGTATTATCTTAGATTATTTTTCCTTAAATTTTTTTAGTAATTTTTTAGAAAAAAATTCTTACATCCGCATTAGTTTAAGAACCTATCTCCTGTAACACCCCCAAACTTCAAAAACTTGAAGTGTCACAGGCTAGGATCTCACAATGGGTTACGACCCTAGCTTGACAACAATTTTACAATATCTTACAACAAGATACAAATGTAAATAAAGCAGATGAAAAACTTATGAAAATAATAACGTCATGAATCATAATATGAGACAACCTTGTACGAGATAACTAGTAACATCCTAAAAATGTAAGACATTTTTTACAAATGCAACATCCTAAACGCCACCGATCTATATGAATATGTGGACCCGACTAACATCCGCTCAAGATCGCCCCTACAACTTTCTTGTCCTACAAGAAATCTAACAACATAAGATAAAATCGTTAGCTAACAATCCTAAGGGATGAACTAAGTATTATAATAGCACAATCATAAGTCAACGTGGAAAGTAATCACAACAACATTTTGCACACAAAACCTTGTCATTATCTTTATTGGGTGATTCACTCTAAATTCAACTTATTGTGTGGCACGACACGAGAGTCTCCCGAACCTCGCCTTCGTCCCCTTATACCAGCAGGAGTGGCTCATATTTGCTCTGATTACGCTGTTGATAGATTTTGGTGGAGAAGACCACTCAAATGGTGGTGGAGGTAGAACCACGAATGGTGGAAATAGAACCACACTGTATTAACATTATTACGATCCATTATATAGGATTACAAGAAAATCAAAAAGTGAATAATAAAGATAATGGGTATAAAATAAAATAGAAACTAAGCTAAAATACATATATTATATCGCAATATATTCAAATATTTATCTCACATATCTTTCAATAGCTGTCTATATGCGGAGTCAAAAAATTCTAAGGAAAAATCTAAACCACACATCCGATACACATAGTTTCGGGATTGATTATATATTTTCGTAAGTGTGTCTAGAAATAAACATTCTAAATTGTTTCTTCATTATTTTGCATGGCCGTACAATGAAATTGGAGGGCCGTCTAAAATAATATAATAAAACTTTAATTTTAATACTAGCTTAAAATTAATTATAAACATTCTAAATTGTTTCTTCATTTTTTTGTGAATTTCATGATTCGTAAGCTCTCTCTTCTCTCTCCTAAAAAAAAACCCTTGTGTGGCCTCCCGGCCGCACCCCCTCCTCCGCCCCACTCCGCCCGGCCCCATGGCTGGATCCCGGAAATCCCATCGTCGTACCATCAAGCTTTCGGAGATGCACCGTCAACCAACAACACACCACCCTCCCTCTAAACACCCACAACCACCATCATCCCCATCCCCTGATAGCCCATTTGAACCCATCCCGGACGACCTCATCCACTCCAATAACAAACGCCTGACCTACAAACCACCTACACCGCCTGCCCTATCCTGTGATTCCCTTTTTCCTCCCCTCACCCCTCCGCCCATTCTACCCCAAGCATCACCAGCAGTGGGTTCTGTCGAGGCCACAATTGCCTTACCTGAATCTGAAGCTGCTACCCCTACGTCAATCTGCTTGGACTCACCTTCAAGCGATCCTGCTAACGTCCCTTCGTCTGACCAAGATCAGATGAACCTCAACCAAACTGACCCTTCGCCTGACCCCACCCAACCCCCCAATCCGGATTCCAACGTCTCATCTTCCCAAAACATCCCAGTTACCAAGACCATTACTCACACGCTTAACCTTCCAACTCCCCCAGTAACTGCATGCTTTAAACATAAAGCACCTTTAGCCGCCACTACGTACTCCTATAGAGACATTGTCTCGAACAGTGCATGCTGGAACCACGTACCCCTCACCTTCACTCCTGGACTGGAAGCCGGAAACATACAGTTCACTAATGAGGATGTTGCGGAGGCTACACTCAAATGGAGCCTATCGCTTGTGGGTTTCCCTCTTGGGAGCCCCCTCTCTTTCCAAAAAATGAGCAAGTTCGTCAAGGATTACTGGACTGCAATCACTCCTCCTAAGATCCTTAGGAACGATAAAGGAATCTTTATTCTCTAGTTCTCCAATGAAGCTGAGCTCAACTCGATTCTTCTAGGAAGCCCCTGGGTCACCAATGGATCAACGACCCTTCTACTTAAGCGATGGACCCATGGCTTAGAGCTAGACTACTCTTCTCTTAGTTCTGTTCCAGTTTGGATAACACTTCATGGCCTCGACTACAGGCTTTGGTCCACACATATGCTAGCTAAAATTGGATCAGCAATAGGAACTCCCTTACTCACGGACTCCTGCTCTGCTAACCAAGACAGGCTAGGATTTGCGCGAATCCTGGTTGACATACAAGCTGCCCGACCGCTTATCCGGGATGTCACCTTGAAGGGGCCTGATAATGAAACCATCTCTCAAAAGGTTACCTATGACTGGATACCGACCCGCTGCTCAACCTGCCTGACTTTTGGACACAGCTGTTCCGTCACTAGGTCTTCGGATAAAGGCCCCTCTAGCGCGACCACCAAGACACCCATCGCCCACATGAACAAGATAAGGTCACGCCCCACTCCTGTAGACAACCTTAACCTCGCCCCAATCCTCCCAACCCCTGATGCATCTCGTCGGATCACTACGACCTTACCACATCCTGCTCCTACTGGAGGCCATGATACTCAAATATCCCCATCCCCAATCCTACTGACCAACCCTACTCCCAATTCTAACACATTGGGGGAGCCCACCAACCCCAGTGACTCCACTCCCTCCACTACTCCTCCTAATCAAGCATTACCTCCTAACCCACCTATGAGCTCTCTCACTCACCCCTCAATAATTCAAAAACCCAACCCTAGTCACACTTTGCCCTCTAGTGCGTCTATAGACACCCAAGCTAGTCCTGACTCCCTTATCCCTATCCCAAGCAACTCCTCGATAGCAAGTGCTAACCAGGTCCTAACCAATGGTCCTAATGAATCATAGAACCTGTTCGTGGAATATACGGGGGCTGAACGACCCCGTGAAACAAAAAGCCGTTCAAAGATTTGTGAACAAGAACAGCATTGACGTCATTGCCTTGCTAGAAACGAGGCTGAAGTGTAACAAGGAGAAGCATCTCTCTACCTACCTATTCCCCTCATGGAACCATATTTCCAACTCCTCAATCTCCCATAACTGTCGGGTGTGGGTTTGGTGGAACCCCAACCGCCTACACCTCTCCACTTCCATAATAACCGATCAACTCATCCATTGCTACATCACAAATCCCAAAACTAACCCCAACCAAGCCACCATATCAGAACTTACCTTTGTCTATGCACACAACGCACCTGAAGATCGGGTTGACCTATGGAACACCATTTCTACAATCAAACTGTTGAACTCTTGCATTCCCTGGGCTATCCTTGGTGACTTCAACGTCACGTTAACTCCCGATGAAAAATCCACCATCCATGGGCCTTGTTTTTCTCAGCAATCTACGGAGCTTGCCTCCTGCTTTCATCTCAATCAACTTGAGGATCACCCCTATTCTGGCAGCAAATACACATGGAATAATAGGCAGATTGGATCTCGGATTTGGTCTAAACTCGATCGCATTCTTGTCAATGCTTGTTGGCGCCAGACTTATCCTCTTTCTCTGGCCCACTTTGATGTTCCCGACATCTCAGATCATTCTCCTGGTCTTCTCTTCACAATGCCTAATGCTACTAGGCCGAAACTCCCATTCAGGTTCAATAATCAATGGGCTGAGCATGAAAACTTCCCCAACTGTGTCGCTTCAATCTGGGCCTCGAACATTGTGGGCAACACTATGTTTCGCTTGACTAAAAAGCTTAAACTCCTTAAGCCAATGCTCAAAAGATTTCAAAGCTTGAAACTTGAAGACATTCACAATGACATCAACAAGAATAGACTGCTGCTACATGAGATTCAGGACAAGCTGAATGACAATCTTCACGATCCTTTGCTCCAGGACGAGGAGCGCAAACTATCAACCACACTGAAAGCTAACACTACCTCCCTCCATGTGCACTTAGCCCAACTCTCAAAGACCAATTGGATCTCTAAAGGAGACCAATGCACCTCATACTTCTTCAAGTGCATTATGGCTAGACGTTGTGGTAACCGAATCCATTCCATAAGAACATCTGATGGTACCACGACTTATGACCCCATCACCATCGAACGTACTATTGTCAACCACTTCAGTAACCTACTCAACCCCCCCTCCCCACCCAACTATGCCCCCTTCCCTGACATCCTACTTCCCCAACTCAACCTGGAGGACGGTGCATCTCTTTGCTTGCAGGTTACTGTCGAGGAAATCAAACACGCTCAATACTCCATCGGTGACAACAAAACGCCTGGGCCGGACGGTTACAATTCCCTGTTCTTCAAGGCATCATGGGATACCACTCACATCGACCTAACTGAGGCAATCTTGGACTTCTTCTCAACTGGAAGACTACTTAAACAGGTTAATCACTCATCCATTTCTCTTATTGCTAAGATTGATAACCCCCAAACACCTGCAGATTTCAGACCCATTGCATGCTGCAACACAATCTATAAGGTGATTGCCAAAATTCTATCAGCTAGAATTAGCAAGATCCTGCCCCACATCATTAGCCCCAATCAGAGTGCTTTTATTGCGAATCGGTCGATCAAACACAACGTTATTATATATAATGATTTGCTGCACAAGTATGGTCGGAAACACATTTCCCCGAGAGCTGCCATGAAGATTGATATTACCAAAGCATTTGATCTTATCAACCATGGATTCATCTTGCATTGCCTGAAGTTGATGGGCTTCCCATTGAACTTCATCAAGTTGATCAAAGAGTGCATCACCTCCACTTCTTACTCCATCAATATCAATGGGAGCCTCTGTGGTCACTTCAATGGGGGGAGAGGCTTGCGTCAGGGGTGTCCGCTTTCCCCACTTCTCTTCTCCATTGCTATGGAGGTCCTCACACAATTGCTTCACAAAAACACGAGGGACCCTGAGTTCAACTTCCACCCTAAATGTACCTACCCAGAAATAACACACTTGGCCTTTGCTGACGACCTTTTACTGCTTTGTAGAGGTGACATCCCCTCTATCAAAATCTTGCTTAGTACCCTTAATGAATTTGGTGACGCTTCTGGGCTCCGGATTAACCCTGCCAAATCCGCGCTCTTCACTGGTGGCATGTCCTTAAGGGATCAGGAGCTTGCTGCTAACCTTTCCGGAATGCCAATTGGATCATTACCTTTCAAGTATCTTGGTATTCCCATCGGGGCCAAACGTCTCGCATTACCTGACTACCTTCCACTTATTCACAAAATAACCTCAAGAATCCAGTCCTGGAGTGCCAAGCAGCTTTCATACGCTGGGAGGGCGCAACTCATCAAGTCTACCCTCAGCGCTTTCACCCAGTTCTGGGGCTCGATGATGCTTATCCCTGCTGCTGTTCTGGGCAAGGTCCAATCCCTCATTCGCTCTTACTTCTGGTCCGGTAAGGAAAACAGTAAGCGTGCCCTTGTTGCCTGGTCTACCATTTGCTGCGATCAGATGATGGGAGGCCTTGGCTTTCCCAACCTGCTTGCCAGGAATAAAGCCGCTATGGCCCGTCTTATTTATGATATTGACAAGGACGATGAGAACCTTTGGTCCCGCTGGAACAAGAAGCACATCCTCAAAAACAATAGCATCTGGAGTTGTAACTCTAAAGCATACCATAGCTGCCACTGGAAGAATCTTCTCTCGGTGCGTGATGAGATACTTACCCCTTCCAATGGTGCTGCAAACCCTTGGCCCATACCTATCCCTTCGGGGCAGTTCTCTCCCAAGCTGGCTTACATGTTCTTCAACTACCATGAACCTGCTACCCAGCCTAACCCATTCAAAACTATATGGCTCAAGACTAACCCCCTCAAGTGCTGCTTCATCACTTGGATGGCCTACCACAAGAAACTTCCAACTCTCTCTAGGCTAAAAAAATGGAATCTTGCTACTGACGAGATTTGCAAGCTTTGCAGATCTATGGTGGAGGATGATAATCACCTATGGCATCATTGCAGTTACTCCACTCTTGTGCTTGACATCATCTCGAGATGGACAAGAGTTCCCTATCCGGCACCTTACAACAGCAACATTTGGTCTTGGCTTTGCACGAGACATCACCATAAGCACAACCTCCTGGAAAGCGCCAAGACTGCTACCATCATCGCATACATATACTTTGTATGGAAGGCAAGAAACAGCATTGTTCACAACAGGACATTCACAAGAGTTGTGGAGTGTGCGAGGATGGTAATTAGCAGCACCCAATTGCACCTTGCTCATCACTGGAAGGGCCGATCTACACATGACCTTGCTGATGCTAGAATTCTAGGAATTCACTTTCCATAGTCACATCTCTACCTACTTCTGTTCTTGTACATGAACTTATCTTCACTCTCACATCATTCTAATACAATTAAACTTTCAAAAAAAAAAATACTAACTTTTTAAATAAAATTTTTAAATATAATTGACATTTTTACGGTTCTAATAATAAAAAATAGTTTTTTATAAATTAAATCGATAACACTTAATTAATAAACATATTAATAAAATTGATACAATAACTAAAATTTGTAAAAAAAAATATAAAAGTGATAGTTGTGGGAGGGAGTTTAACACGGGACCGTGCGGTAATTGCCAACCACTTCTATAGTCTATTGATGATAGAAACAAGAAAACAAATTTATTATATACGTTTTATATTTGGAGGCTATGTGCATGTGCTCGAGCCCGGCCCTGTTAATATATAAAAATATTTATTATATAATATTTTGTTAAATATATATATTAGTGCAATGTAATATTTAATTTTTTCTCTTTCCTAAAGTAAATATTAAATGTATAAAGTTTATTGGCAAATTTTGATATACTAGGTTTTTTTAAGTTTTTATAAAAGAAACTATACCCCTAATTTAATTAGGGTTAATTGACCTTATTTTACCTAATTAGTTTACCTTACTAATTTACCCAAACAAACTATCCGCTCATTCACTCACTTAACTACCAGAGAAAAACACTTCGCCATACCCTTCGCCTGTTCGACTCCTCAACTTCTTCAATCTCTGGTTCATCATCTCTCTCGTAATCTCTCTCGTAATCTCTCTCGTAATCTACATTTTCTTCATCTCTGATTCATTCTTCGTCACTTTCCGGCCATCTCCTCACTTGTCACCTGTGTTTCGTCTTCGTTTTTACCCCAAACACACCACAATCCTTTCGAGTTTTTGTAAACCCTAAGAAATTGAAAATGTCGACTCGATCAAAGGTTGCTGCCAACAAATCTTCTTGTGATGCTCCTACCTTCAACCTTCTGACTCCTACGCCTCCTTTACCTATTGAAGATGCCACACCAAACGAAGGCGACGATTCTGCTGTCTCTCATGATGAATCATGCCTTCAGATTGTAGTATCTGGTGGTCCTCGACCAGTCGATATACCTATGGTTAGTATTGCTTTGATACTCTTTCAGGTTTTATGGTATTATAGTTTCTGGTGATTGTTCATATTAGGGTTTGTAAGTTTAATCATCGTTTCTGGTATCTGTTTTGATATGGTTTGTTCTATGTTTGTTTCGTCTTTATATTTGCATGACTTTTCTGGTATGTTTGTATGTTATTACATTTTCTGGTATGTTATTGGTTTCAAATTTTCTGGTCTTTGCTTTAGTTTAAGTTTCTGGTAAGTGTTTATTAGAAGTTCTGGTATGTTATTCTGGTAATTTTAAGTTTCTGGTAAGTTTCTGTGATTTGTTCATATGATGTTTAATGTTTTCTGGTATTCGAAGTTCTGGTATGTTATTCTGGTATGTTATTTGTTTCTAGTATTAGATGTTCTAGTTAGGGTTTCTGGTATTTGTTTTATTTATTAATGTCTTCTTGTATTTGTTCATATGAGGTTTTTATATTACTTTCTGGTATTTCATGTTGATTTATATATTGACATTATTTTCTGGTATGTTTACACAGGCTGCTGAGGAAAGCGTTAGTTATGGACATGAAGAGTCCAATGTAAGTTGAATGGCTGATATGAGTTTCTAGTTTGTTCTTGACTGTTTTTCTTGTATTAACAATCTTATTTCCTTTACTAGTTAATGTACAGATTTGATGAAAACCCACAATACGAGGTAGCACGTATAACTGTCTTGTCTCGTGTCAACATGGTTAAATTTTTACTTGAAGGGTTGGATGCCAATGGGCAAGAAATGTTCAAAAACTCTATTTTTTCATCTGTCATCTCCCTCTGTACCAGTCTCAAACCTTCAAACCAATTAATACACTTCATGCTTCTGCATGAGGTTCAAACTGACCGCAAACACTCAATGTGGTTTGCAATCAACAAAACCTTGCTTAGGTATATATTAACTATACACCTAACCTTTTCAGTTCAGATTGTTACCTCTATTCTACTTTCTATTGTTAATGTGTTTCTATCTTTTTTTGTTGTGTATTTTTGTTCATAAGGTTTGGCTTAAGCGAGTTTTCAGAAATTACCGGCCTTGAGTGTCGGTTCCATGTGTACAACGAAGAAGAAAATGTCGACATGAAGGAGTTGTTCGGCATGCCCAAGTGCAAATTGGATCAATTGGAGGAAAAATATTCAAAGCTGAAAAAAAATGATGAAAGGAAATTCAAGATGGCTCTGTTGCTGTTTATTGAATTTGTTTTGCTTGGCAATGACAAGAAGAAGTTCGTCTCCAATCTTCCTCTATCGCTTCTGAAGGACATGGATGCCTTTAATTCTTATTCATGGGGGCGCCTTGTCTTTAATAAGACACTTGACAAACTGAGGGATTGCGAGCCAACAAAGTATAGGGCATCCGGAAATTACTGCCTTTCTGGTTTCCCTTTGGCATTCCAGGTATGCTTCTGGTTTTCCATTTATGTGCCTCTGGTATGTTTATATTTGTTATTTTTGTTATGGTTTACGTCTCTGGTATGCTTGTTATTCATTCATTTTCCTCTGGTATAAGTAATTAGTTACCAGAAATGATACTTTTGTGATTTTATGGTATACTTTATTGCATTAGCATTTCTGGTTTTTGTTTCTGGTTTTTGATTCTTGTATTTTGTTTTAATGTATTAGATTCTGGTATGATTGTGTATGTTGTATAATTGAGTTCTGTGAAGTATTGTTTTGTTTCTGGTATGTTTTGAATTTTATACTTTCTGGTATAAGTTTACTTGCTTTCTGGTATGAGCAATTAGCTACCAGAAATATTAATTTTGTGATTTATGGTATGCTTTATTTCAATAGCATTTCTAGTATATCTTTCTAGTTTGTGTTTTATAATTGAGTTTACTTGATTTCTAGTTTTCTGATATGCATTTGTGGTTTCATTTTCTGGTATGATATTATTTTATTAGTATTATATTATTTATTGGTTTGAGTTTCTGGTATGGTTTATTCATTTGTTTCCTGTCTATATTATGCAGGTTTTCATCCTTGACTCTCTCCCCACACTGACATCTTTGTTTGCCACATGTGTTAATGAAGAAGCAACCCCACTTTGTCTTAAGTGGGTTTCATCAACAAAGGGGAAGATGAAATGCAGCTTCCAGACAATAAAGGATACAGCGTCATCGGTGGTTCAAGATGACATCAAAACTATCCCCCTCAACCTAGAAGACCCAGAAACCGAGGATGACTGCAAATGGTGGGGGGATGAAGTTTTGAACCCAGCTGGCTATCTTTGTCATCTTTTCAAAGTAGGGTTCCACGATGTACGTGTATTCAGGCCTGGAGGGCATAATGTCAAGGCTATCAAGGAAGTTCCAAAGAAGGAGGAATCCGAGAGTGATGACTTTGCTACTCCTCCTCCTCCTCCTCCACGTCGTCATATTTTGAGGTTGCCAAGACCACAAAAGGTTGTTAAGAAAGAAGATGTCCCAAAGAAAAGGAAAATTGAAGAGGGAAGTAAAAGGTATCTCAATACATTTCATACTCAATCTATATTTTAATAATGTTGCATTAGTTTCTGTTATACTAGTTTCTTTAGTTTTATTGTATGACTGCTTTTTTGCTTTCTGGTCTGTGCCTGTTAGTTTCTGGTATGCTTATAATATAACTTCTGGTATTAGTTTCTGTTTTATTTTTCTGGTATACATGCTTTGTTACTTTCTGGTATGTGTCTTTTTGTTACTGGTTTTTGTTTTATGTTAATTCTGGTATACTTTTTTCCTTACATTCTTGTATTAGATTTAATATGTTTTCTGGTATGATATTTTTAATCTTTGTTTCCTGTGTATATTGTTATGTTTTATTTGGTTTTTGTTTCTGGTATGTTATTGATTTACTTAATAATGTTTGTTTTTCCTAATGTAGGGTTGCATCTAAGAAGCCTAAGAGAGAACAGATTGTAGAGGAAGTATCATGGTAAACTGAAGTTGAATATGTATTTATATTATCATACCAGAATACTTAATATTTACAAAATTTGTTCTATTGTTTTAGCCCTGAAGAAGACATGCTGGCAGTGGCTACACCTCCAGTTGTTGTTGTTGTTGCACCTTCTAGCACTGTTGGGATTGTTATTGCTCCAGAAATGGATAGCATTGTCCCTACAGATGCTTTGGTTGCACCACCTCTGCCTGATCCCACCACCTCCAATTCTGAAGCTGTGGTTGAACCACCTGTCCTTGATCCGACCTCTTCCAACACAGAAGCTGTGGTTGCACCACCTGTATCTGATCCCACAACCTCCACTATTTCTACCACAAAAATGTAGTTGATATTTTACATACCATAATTTATTAGTTTCAAATGCTTATTTGATATCGCATTTTTAATCTTTTATTATGTTAATGTATAGTGTGCGTGATTGGGTTGAAGACTTAAAGAAACAACTACAAGCCCAAAATCAATTGCTTTCTGAGTTGGTCAAGAAGGTTGAGCAACAAGATGCCACTATCAACCAAGTTGTTATGAGGCAGAAGGCACAAACGATGACAGAACACAGAATAGAAAGTCAATGTTTCAGGCTCATCACTAATGTTCAAAGGTTGGCTGGTTCTTCTAAAGGTACCAAAGCCTCTAGAAAACCGGCCTCCCAACCTCCAGCTGATGCTCCTAAGTTAGAAGTTCTTGGGGTTTCTTCAAGTTCTGAAGAGACGGTATCTACAGAAAAGCCAATGCCCCAGCCTCAGTCCCAGCCCGAGCCCAAGGAGGAAGCTAAAGTTGATCGATCAGCCAAAGGAAGAAGCTGTGGAAGAGGTATAATACACTACTATTCTTCATGTGTTTTGTTTCTGTGTATATTTATATTGTGTTATGTTGTTGTTCTGGTACAAAAACCACTACCAGAGGTAGATGTGAAAGGGAAAGGGAAAGTTAAAACTAGAGGACCGAGGAGAATGGGTTTACGTGAAAAGAAACCCAGCGACTTTGTTGTATCACCGTATGTTGTCCCAGTAAAAATCCCCAAGCCCCCCAAGCATTGTTTCTTGAGCAAGAAAGATAGAGATGCTTTTTATGCTTGATACCTTAACCCGAAGACTAAAAAAGACCTTATTACTGGATTTCAACATGAAGCAAATAAAGAACACTTCAAGCTCTTACTCCAAAAAACTGGCTGGTTGTGGGATTATGTAAGTTAACACTAACCTTACTTTTGTTTAAGTTAATAATTTCTGGTATGATGTTTTCTGGTATGACTTTCTGAAACTAGCTACTGATGTGTTTCTGGTAAGATGTTGTTTGTACATTTTGTTTTTACAATTTCTGGTATGCTGTGTTGTACTGCTTTCTGGTATTAGCTACTTGTATAAGAGTCTGGTATGATTGTATTTTTGCTTCTTTTTTCTAGTATTATGTATTTCATTAGTTTTATGGTATGTAATTCTTTCATTTTGCCATAAACTATCATTTGACTTCCTTAGATGATTTATTACTTGAGCCTTCTGGTATTTGTTTATTTTTTGTGTTTCTGGTATGATGTGTTTTCATGTATTTGTATCTTGCCTGATGGTTATCATGTCTTGAATTCTGGTATGAACTTTTTATGTTTTTCTGGTATTATTCTCATATTTGCTCTGGTATTGAATCATTAGTTTTTTCCCCTACTTTACAGCAACTGGATGAAATGATTACATACCTCCGAAAAGTTGTAATTGAGTATCCAAGGGTTTATCGCCGTATTACCATTGTTCCCGTACCCTTCGTCGACTACTTCAACGATGTGCGTTATAAACAATACTTAGAGTTGAAAGAAACAGGGACTTTTAATTACGGTGAAGAAATTGCATGTTATATACTTGGACTTGATCCTCCCTTTTTTAGCAAGAGCTTTTTTGAAGTCGATACAATATACACTGCCATCAACACCTGTGGTAAACACTGGATAGCAATACAGATTGATTTACTTAAATGGTGTGTTGTTGTATATGACTCAATTGTGGACTGTATGTCTGATGGGGACTTGAAAGCTTTGCTCACCCCATTCCTTGTTATGTTTCCTTATATTCTGAAACTTAATGGAGAATTTGGGAGGTTTGGGGACAATCTTGATAAGCCATTGGATTATGTTCGAAAGACAGCCAAAGAAGTTCCACAGAACAATCCAAGGTGATTTTTACAATACTAGTCATATGTTTCTGGTATGTTCATTAGTATGATGTTTTGGAAAAACACTTATATAATCTTTTGTCTACAATTGCAGTGGAAGCTGTGGTGTATTCACAATCAAGCACATTCAATATTTGTCGTCTGGACGAACTGATTTGTCAAACATATGTCAATAATGGGTTCCAGCTTTCAGGGAACAATTCTGTTCTATTTTGTACCATAGGGAGTGGGTGAAACCCCACGAGTCCCTTTGAAACTTAATCTGTCCAAAATGATGTATTTGACTCTTGCTAAACTTGTACTTTGGTATTGACTAACTCTGTTGTAATATATTAACTCTTTTGTAATATAATTTACCAAAAGTTTTTATGTTGCTATTTACCAGAAGTGTTTATGTTAATATAGTTTCTTCACCAGAAGTGTTTATGTTGCTATTTTGGATTCTGGTATTTCATTTAAGTCCCTCTGGTATGATTATATCTGGTATTTCTTTGTTATTTTTTATGCTTCTGGTATGATTGTTTTTCACATATGTGCCTCTGGTATGAGTAAATGTTTACCAGAAATGTTTATTTTGTGATTTTCTGGTATGATATATTGCTTTTGTATTTCTGGTATGTGTTTCTGGTATGTGTTTCTTGTAGTTTGTTTCATATATTTGATTCTGGTATGATTATTTGTTTACCAGAAACATTCAATTTGTGATTTTCTTTCCTATGCTTTCTGGTATTCATGTAAATAGCCTAATGGTATACTTTTATTTAATTCTGGTATGAGTTTTTTATTTAGTTGTTGTTATTACCTATTGTTTTGATTTTGGTAATTAAGTGGACATTTACACATAAAACAAACATATAGTTATATAGTAACTGTTTTCTACATATCTAATAATGACAAATAAGCAAAATTAGTATTTCTGGTATGTGTCTTCATTCTTTCTCCATTGGTTGATTTCGGCAAGTTTTTTTGTTATGGCCTATCCTGCCGCAACAACTGCATTTCTTCTTCTTGCTTCCTTCCATTGATCCCCGTATCCTAGCTTTAGGCAATCTTCCTGTTCTCTTCCTCTTTATTGGAGGGTTGCATTCAATAGATGTAATGCAACTTGGAATCTCACAATGCTCATGATCTACAATTGGGTATATTGTCTCCTCATATGCAGTGTTCCAATATTCAGTGCTGTAATATTTACTTACCAGAGAAGCCGGATTCATTTTCGCCATCTTTGTTGCAGCTATTGCATGAACACATGGTATTTCCTCAATATCAAATTCCTTGCAAGTGCAACTCCTATCCACTAAACACACAACTTCCCTTTCCTGGTTCCATTGTATCTCAAACACCAGCCTTTTCGCATCAAGCACATAGCATCGATACTTTGTTGCCTCTCCATATTTAGCTTGTATCAGGGCATCAACGTTTGGTGTTGTCATTTCTGTACATGATTCAGCACTTTGCCTTCGCGTTGCAAACCATCTACCCACTGTCTGTCTGATAACATCAATGAGGGCAAGCACTGGATAATCTCTTGCATCACACAGTACACTATTTATACATTCTGCATTGTTGCTTGTCATAATGTTATAACGTTTTGCGTTGCAAAAAGCTCGGGACCAAGCAGCAAATCCAATTTCTTCCAATAGTTGTGCAACTACTACCTTCTCCTACAAACATTAGCAGGTACACATGAAGTTATATACAATACCAGAAAAAACATACCATACATCTAACATGTTTCAATACCAGAAAAAGGTAATACCATAATCATTGATCATCAATAATATTGTTGAATACCAGAAACATATCATGTATGATACCAGAAACAATCACAAAAAGCATACCAGAATTCATACTAGAGATTAAATTTAATACTAGAAACTATAATTTTCATACGACAAACCTAACCTGCGTTCATACCAGAAATATTCATACCAGAAACACTATAAATGAGAGATAAGGGACAATACCAGAAATAAAATAAACCACCAGAATTGAAATACCAGAAGCATAATGTGATTGCATACCAGAAAATAATAAAAACCAGAATAAGCATACCATCTTTATATTTTCAAACAGTTGAAGACACTTATCCTTTCTGTAGCACCTAGCCGCATCCACGAACATTTGTTGAACTATATTCTTGGTTGATTTTTTCTTGATGTTCCCTTTCAAGTGGTACATGCAAACTCCATGAGATGCTTTTGTGTAGTGCTTAGCAATACCATTCTTGATTGACATGTGTCTGCCCGATATAAATAGTTGTTCCTCGGTATCAAGGACAAACTTGTGTATATGATAGAAGAAGAAATCATACGAGTCATCACATTCACGGTCAACAATTGCAAATGTTAGGGGGTATATTTGTTGGTTTGCATCTTGTGTTGTTGCAAGCAATAGCACCCCACCATATCGTCCTTTTAAAAATGTTCCGTCAACTGATATGACCTTAAACAACAACAACCAAAAATCAATTAGTTTTCTGGTATACCAGAAATTGATAATAGTCATACCAGACACTTAATTGTTCAAATATATATAATACTATACCAGAAAAGAGCATACCAGAAAGATAATTCTACTGCTTACCAGAAACACAACATAACTACCAGAATCTAACAATACCAGACACTGGTTATACAAACCAGAAAAGAGCATACCAGAAAGATAATTCTACTGCTTACCAGAATCTAACAATACCAGACACTGGTTATACAAACCAGAAAAGAGCATACCAGAACGATAATTCTACTGCTTACCAGAAACACAACATAACTACCAGAATCTATATCATTCATGCATAATTTATAATACCAGAGGCATAACTTTATTACATACCAGAAGAAGGATAATACCTTTCTCATTACTGAATATCCTTTGATTGATTGTCCCAAAGCAAAGAAGACATACTTGAATTTGTTTTCATCATCCAATTGCAGTGCTACAATAGTGTTCGGATTTGCCTCTTGCAATCGATGTAAGTACACTGGCACACCCTTGTAGTTCTCTTCATTTGTTCCTCTTATATTGTCCTTGACAACCTCTTGTGCCATCCAGCATTTCCAGTAGCTAGCTTCTAAGCAATGCTCGTTTCTCAAAATTCCAATAATTGTCTTAGGCTCGGGGAGTTTATGTGTATTAGCATACCTGAATAACATAAACAATATGATTTGAATGTATTACATACCAGAATGGAAGAAAAAAATATAGAATTGAATATTATATGTGATAATAAGGAATGGACTTACATTTTTGCAACTATTTCAGCAATGACAGGATATGAGACCTTTCTGCGATAATTTCTTCTGGTATGGAATGAACAAGTGTGCTCTGGTATACTTTGTTAGTGTAAACACTTTCGATTTCTTGATTTTTGAGAACCGCACACGCCACTTACAATCTTTATCCAGACATCGCGCAAGAATAGCAAGCTTGATAGACTTTGTTATTCTGTATTGTGTACATTCGGCAACAGCATTCAAACACAATGCATTTTTCACTGCGTTTTTATCCTTGAACTTTTGTCCAAGCTTAAGACCCCATTGAGTTTCTTCAGGTTCAACTTCAGTGATTGCATAGCTATTCTCTGTTTCTATTTCAGTCACACTGGGAGCAGGAACAATGGCAGTGTGTGGATGATATTCATTAATTTCTTCAATTTCTGGTATAATAATTGTAGACTTTAATCTCGCACACAATGGCACACTCCAGCATGGTTGAGTCATTTGATTAACTTCAACAAAATCCTCGAAATCTTCTACCGTCTCAATATCAAACGGTTGCAACGCTTTATTTAAGGTATTCTTGTATGTAAGTTCCAATTTGTTCAGTGTCTCATCAACTTGAAAACGTTTGGCAATCAACATCCTAATTTCTGGTATGCTAACTGGATCTCCCACAGTTATGGGTTTGCACACTACTTTATCCCCTAAATATGTCCATTCATTTCTCACAGATTTCCACTCTCCTCCACAATAAACTACAATTTGTAACTGAGCCATGGCTAACAAGTTCTGTATATACCAGAAAAAAAACTAGTATAAGGATACCAGAAGTTAAAAGTATACCAAATTATGCACAACATCACAAATACCAGAAATTAAAGTATACCAGAATTATGCACAACACCACAAATACCAGAAGTTAAAGTATACCAGAAATTATACCAGAACTCATTAATTCATACCAGAATTATTCATAACACACAAATACCAGAGTATTAATGATACCAGAAAAACATTTATCATACTACAAAAGAGAGTATACCAGAACTCATTGATTGATACCAGAATTAATGATACCAGAAAGATAATTATCATACTACAAAGGAGATTATACCAGAACTCATTAATTCATACCAGAATTATGCACAACACCACAAATACCAGAATTTCAAGTATACCAGACGTTGAAGTAAACCAGAATTATGTACAAGAACATAAATACCAGAAGATCTTGTATACCAGACGTTCAAGTATACCATAATTATGCACAACTCGACAAATACCAAATAATTAATGATATCAAAACTTATTTTTTCATATCAGAATTAAGAAAACAAACTAGCAACAATGATCATACAAGAATCGTAACACACTCATTCATACCAGAAACATACTAGAAACATAATTTAAAACAAAATCAAATCTGTAAATACCTTATACCAGAAATACAAGAATCTGATTAAAATGTCACAATGGTGAACAAAATACCAGAATAATACTGAAGAAGATGTCGAGAGAGAGAGAGAGACTAGAATATTGTTAAAGAGATACCTGTTAGATCGAAGCGAATTCTGGTATTTGAAGTCTTGGATCCCAAGTCGATTGCGTCGTATTCGTTTCTGGTGTTTGATTGATTGATACGAGAGAAGATTACTCGATCGATGTCGATTGTGAGAGATAAGAGAGAAAGTAATTGTGATACCAGAGAAGCTTGCGAGAAGGGCGAGATCAAAGGAGGAGAATATTGGATTCTGAAATCGAGATCGAGAGGAGGAGAAGAGTGGATTTTGAGATCGAGATCGAGATCGAGAGAGGAGGAGAAGAAACCAGATTTGGTTTCTTTGCTTGTAACAAAAAAGAGAGAGAAAGAGGGGATTTACCTAATTATTATGGTAATTAATTATCCTTGAACGGTAAATATGGTTTTGGGGTATATTTTGTTGATGGAAAATATGAAAAAGCCTACTTTGTATCCCTATTTCTTAATAAAGCCTAGTTAGGAAATTTGCCCAAGTTTATTTTAATGACTTGATATCCAGGAATATCCAGTGGTCCGGGGCTATTCGAATATCTGATGATCTGAGAAAATTCGGTGATCCGCGTACATCCGGTGTTTCGAGAATAATCAGGGACCCGCAAATACCCATATATTCACGGATATCTGTTTTTTGGAACCCGGGTATCCTCGGATATCTAGAGGCCTAAGATCTAGATTTGTATCCAATTCGGTAACCCGGCAAATCTCCCAGATCAGATTCGGATCGGGTATTTATTTTAGGTTTTTCGGAGTGGGAAACAAAATTTTCAATTCAGGTCACTAGATCGGATGATTTTGCCCACCCTTAATTGACGTGACTCAAACCTGATTGACCCATCCCCACGTACCCGAAGCCATTAAAAGCAAAGAAATCTGACCCGAGAAGCCCAAGAATCAAACTATACCGATTTGTTATGGCCCGATACCGAGGCTACCCGATATCCCTATCCAACCCGAACAATTGGTGTGCGACCCAAACCGACCCGACCCAAAACAATGCGCTAAAAATAAGCATGTTTTGGCCCGACCTTTTGTAACCCGGTCTTGCTATGACCCGATCCGAACCCGACTTGTCGGCCCTATTTGGCACATCTACTATCATCTAGTCACTAGTTATTCTGTTTTCCTTGCAAAGACTCTTGTTCCATGGAAGACTAAGAAACAAAAGATAATTTGGAAGTCATCATTTGAGAGTGGATATCGAGCAATACCCTGTACTGCTAGTGAGGTTGTTTGTTTGAGTTGAAGGGTTATTACCTAATCTCCATGTTCATATGCCACTACCTAATCCTATGTTTTGCGATAAGCTTGTTACTCAGCATCTTAGAGCTAATCCTGTGTACCATTAACGCACCAACCATTTGAAAAATAACTTAACATAGTACCAAAAACAACTTTAGTAATAGTAAACATAAATAATGTAAAGCAAAGTGTGCAAGGGTTCGAGTGTGCAAGTGATCTTGTCCATATTCATCACTTCCTTGGGTTGTAGATCACTCGCTCTCCCAAAGCAATTATGTTAAGAACATCCTCTTTCGTAATAACATGACCGATGCTAACCCTATAACTAATCCTACATACACTTCAGCTCAGCTCCTCAAGGATGATGAGACTTTCCATGAGCCCACCCTCTATAGACAAATAGTTGGCTCCCTACAATAGGCGACCATCACTCGCCCGTACGTATGGGTTTTATCATTGATGAATTCCAATCAATTGTGTTTACAGTTTTCTCTGTTAATCACTTAAACCTCATTACACTTCTTTTGGTCATTTCTTCTCTTGAAAACAACACTATTCTCAAGTCCTAATCAAAGGAGATCGAATAATAACATGATAATTATAAATGTTCAACTTGTTAACACATTACATCTCGATACGTACTAGCATAATGTTCAAATCATAACAAAAACATCTATCTGGAAAACAAAGAATCAAAAGAGCTCTCTTCTCTCTCATCCCCCTTGGTGTAAACTGTGTGCCTCCACCACCACCCCGCGCGGCTGCCCAGCCGTGCCCCCCCCCCTCCACCCCCCACCCTCACTCAGTCCGCCTGTCCTTGACTGGCCCCCATGGCTGGTTCAAGGAGAGCCCGTCGACCCTCCATTAAGATATCTGAGCTTCCTTACCCAAACCAAAAACATACTAATAAACCACCACAAAAATCGCCCAGCCCTTCTTCTCCGGCTAGCCCTGTTGAAGCCATTCCGGATGATCTGATACGTACCAATAACAAAAGACTTAACCCTAAACCCACAGAATCTCCACCACTAACGTCTGACATACTCTTCCCTCCCCTGAGCCACACAACCAAAAACACAAACCAAACATCACAACAAATACCTGCTGAGACTTCCAAACCTGTGATGGACGAGGTGCCTGTTCTTCCGGAAGGTGAACCATGCAACCTTGTGGTTTCATCTTCCCTGTTGGAGAAGCCTGACTCTTTGGATTCTACTATCATTAATGCCGTCCCTTCAGTTCCCGAGGTCGTTAGCACAAGGGTCACTTCGGATTCCCCCTTGTCTGCTGACTGTCCGCCTCCCTTAACTGCATGCGTTAAGAAGAATAATAACCTTAAAGACGCCTCGATCAGCTACAAAGACATCATTGCTAAAAGTGTAGGGTGGAATCATGTGCCTCTCTCCTTCATCCCTGGATTTGAATCGGGTCACATTCCTTTTACTGAAGAAGAAGTGGTCGAAAATACCAAGAAATGGACGTCCTCCCTGATCGGATACCCACTGGGTAGCCCCATCTCCTACTTCAGGATGAACAAGTTCGTCCAGGAGTGCTGGAACTCCATTTCGAAGCCAAAAATACTTCGCAATGACAATGGGATTTTTGTGTTCCACTTTGCATCGGAAGATGAACTCAACACTGCCCTAGCTGGCAGCCCCTGGCTGATCAATGGTTCTACTACAATGCTGCTAAAGAGATGGGTTCAGGGCCTTCTTCTAGACTATTCAAGCCTTAGCTCTCTTCCAATATGGGTCACCCTCCATAACCTGGATTTCAAGTTTTGGTCACACAATATGCTGGGAAAGATCGGCTCGGCAATAGGCTCTCCCATCCTCACAGATACATGCTCGATCAACCAAGATAGGTTGGGGTACGCACGTATTCTTGTGGAAATACAAGCTTCACGTGACCTTCTTCGTGAGGTTACTCTTACCGGATCGGATGGCTCCTCTTACACCCAAAAAATCACCTACGAATGGTTGCCCTCACGCTGCTTTTTATGTGGTACGTTTGGCCACAACTGCAATAATCCAAAAGTTCAGGAGAATAACTTCCAGGCTAAGAAAGCTCAGTCTTCTAACCACAACAAGCGAAGAGCCCCTAAACCAAACCCTGATCCTACTCCTTTACTGCCTACCCCTCCGAACCACATGATGATCCAGACAGCATCTGTTATCACCATAAACCCTGCCATTTCCCCTATACCTACTCCTGATGGTACCGATAACAATCCTCCTGAATCTCCCTGTACCCTTGTAACTGCTCAAAAGGCTACTTCTTCTCTCCCTGGCCAAGTTGACCATCTTCCTAACCAGTCCCTAAGCCATAAGCATCCCATCCCCAATGATTCTGAAATCCTCATTACCACACCATTGCTTCACAACCAACCCACTGCCCCAACCAAAACCTTCATAGCCTCTCATGATCTCCCATTGATAGCAAGTGCTATAATGGACAACACCCAAAAATCTAATGATAATTAGAGCATGCTCATTGAACATCAGGGGACTCAATGACCCTGCTAAACAAAGAGCCATCCAAAATCTTGCTAAGAAGCATAACCTTGACATTGTTGCAATTCAGGAGACTAGACTGCGCTCCAACAATGAAACACGTATTGCAAAGTTCCTCTTCCCCTCATGGAGCCAGGTTTCTAATGGCTCTATTTCTCACAACTGTCGTGTCTGGGTTTGGTGGAACCCTGCCAAACTCCACCTTTCCCCCCTCATCATAACAGACCAGATCATTCATTGCCAAATTTTTAAACCCCACCCAGCACCCATCCATACTTGTGTGACTGAACTATCCTTTGTATATGCACATAACTCTCAGGATGATAGAGTGAGCCTCTGGAGTACTATAGCAACATTGAACCATCTTAACCGTTCTACTCCATGGGCTTTAATGGGAGATTTTAATGTTACACTCTCGCCTGATGAAAAGACAACAAACAGCATCCCTTCCATCTCACAGGACTCTGATGAGATTGCTTGTTGCTTCGAGCAGCACCATCTCATGGACCATCCATTCTCGGGATGTAAATTTACATGGAATAACAAGCAAACTGGTTCAAGAATATGGAGTAAGCTTGATCGCATTATCACAAATGATGAATGGCACATCACATTCCCACAATCCAGGGCCCATTTTGATCTTGTTGAGGTATCAGACCACTCTCCAGCTCTTCTGTTCACATGTACTGCTCAAGCACGAAGGAATATCCCATTCAGGTTCAATAACGCATGGTGTACTCACGAGGCATTCCTGGACAGTGTGAAGCAATCATGGGACACTGTGGTGGATGGCAACCCCATGTATAAACTGGTCAGAAAACTTAAGATGCTCAAGCCCATTCTAAAACGTTTCCCTAGTGCCAAGATCGAAGATATTCACACTAGAATACATGATCAACAAAGGATTATGCATGACACTCAACTGAAACTTCAGTCTGAGCCCCATAACACCACCGCACAAGATGAAGAAAGGCTGCAGTCTGCTAACCTGATCGAGAGCTATAACAACCTACACACTGTGATGGTGCAATTATCCAAGGCCTCCTGGATTGCTCATGGTGATCAGTGCTCTTCGTTCTTCTTCAGAGGCATCAAAACGAGACGAAGTAATAACCACATCAATTGCATCCGAACTACTAATGGTGATATTTCAAATGAACCATGCTGCATTGATGCTACTTTCGTATCACACTTCAAGCAGGCACTTAATTTACCTACTCAGCAGACTAGCCAAAGTTTACCTGAAATTTGCTTACCAATATTGTCCTCTGACGATGCTGCCTTCCTTGGTCGAATGGTAACTCCGGAGGAAATCAAGAACGCTCTCTTCAGCATTGGAGATAATAAAGCGCCGGGGCCTGATGGTTTTGGGTCGAGATTTTTTAAGGCTGCTTGGGAGATTGTTAGCTTCGACTTCATAAACGCTATTCAGGATTTCTTCTCACATGGAAAATTACTGAAGCAGGTAAATCATGCATCCATTTCACTGATACCTCAACGTGACTGCCCTCTTGCCCCATCGGATTACAGGCCCATTTCATGCTGCAATACAATCTATAAGACAATCTCCAAGATTTTATCAGCAAGAATCAACTCCATCCTGCCTAGTGTCATAAGCCCTAACCAGAGTGCCTTCGTATCCAAAAGATCAATCAAGCATAACGTACTTATCTGTCAAGAAATGTTGAACAAGTATGGAAGGAAGAATATCTCACCTAGGGCTGCTATGAAGGTGGATATATCTAAAGCCTTCGATTCGGTGAACCACCAATTTATATTACAATGTCTCAAGAGTATGGGATTCCCTGAAAGTATGGTAGAGCTGATCAAAGAATGTATCACTTCTGCTACCTACTCAGTGAATATTAATGGGTCTTTATGCGGACATTTTGCTGGGACTAGAGGGCTGCGTCAAGGATGCCCCCTCTCTCCCCCACTCTTCGTCATTGCAATGGAATACTTAACAAGATCGATCCAGCAGAATACCTTGAATCCTGAATTTAACCATCATCCTAAGTGCTCTAACCCCACCATCACTCACCTCATATTTGCTGATGATCTTCTGCTGCTCTGCAGAGGGGACTGCCCTTCTATCAAGATATTGAAGGATACCCTGGATGACTTCGGTAGGGTTGCTGGTCTCAAGATCAATGAGACTAAATCTCTCCTCTTTACTGGAGGCATGGAGGATGACGATATTACTAGGGCTATTAACATCTCTGGCATGTCTTCTGGCACTCTCCCATTCCTCTATCTGGGAGTTCCTATTGGGAGTAGTAGGCTCAAGGTGCAGGACTATCTCCCCCTGATACACCGTGCTACTAAGCGCATCCAATCCTGGAGCGCAAAGGCGCTCTCTTATGCTGGTAGAGCACAATTGATCAAGTCGGTACTCTTCTCTATTAGCCATCACTGGTGCTCATTGTTCCTACTCCCTGCTAAGATCATCAACATGATCAATAAGGTTATCAGATCCTATTTCTGGTCGGGCATGGAGAACAGCAGGCGTTCCCTGGTGGCCTGGGATGACATTTGTTCTCCTAAAGTCAACGGTGGGCTAGGCTTTCCGGATCTTCACACTAGAAACAAGGTTTCCCTTGCTAGATTAATCTACGACCTGGACCAAGGGGACCAGAACATATGGACTATGTGGATTTTCAAGCATTTGATCAAGCGGGGTCATAGCATCTGGAACTGCTGCGCTAAGCCCCACCACATCCCCTCATGGAAGAACCTTATCAAGATCCGGGATGCTATCACTATCAATACTACGGGTAGTTGTGGTGACACCTTAACCAACCCTAATGGCGCATTCTCGCGCAAAAAAGCCTATGCTATTTTCAAGCACCATATTACTCCAACTGCACCAAACCCCTTCAAAGCCATATGGCTTTCATCAAACATTCCTAAGTGCAGTTACATTTCTTGGATTGCATCACTACACAGGCTTCCCACTCTTGATAGAGTCAAATCTTGGAACCCTAATGTTAATGAGGTATGTAAACTTTGCTCCAGTTCTATGGAGAGTGGTGATCACCTTTGGAACCACTGCAGCTACGGTTCCCTTGTGCTCGACATCATTTCCAGATGGACCCACACACCTTACCCTGCACCTTATCTGGGCCGCATATGGACTTGGCTAAACTCCTGTACTGCGTCCAAGCCTAAGCTCATGGACAGTGTCCGTATTGCCACCATCCTTTCTTTCATATACCACGTATGGAAGGCAAGAAACAATCTACTCTTCAACAATAGCTTTACTAGAGCAATAGACTGTGCAAGTATGATCATCAAGACCACGAAGATTCATTTCGAAACCAACTGGAGAGACCGATCAGATTCCACTATCATGTCGGCCAGCATGCTCCATCTTAATCTTGCTTGAATAATGCAGTAGACTGTGCAATATCTCTTTTAGTCCAATGTACTTGATCATGCATATGTAACCCCTTGTACATTCTTCATTCAATACAAATTAACATTTCAAAAAAAAAAAAACATCTATCTGACAATTCGATCGTAATACAGATTCAGACCGATAAACCGGTGTTATTGCAGACTTGAACTGAACCAATTAAGACACAGATTATCAAGGATAAACCTCAATAACTGATCTAAATCCAAGAACAGGATAAATCTTATATCCTCCAGCAAATCCAGCATCATCGAAGATCTTCTTCCATTCCTTCTCATTTCTCTCTTTACCTGCGAGTATGCCCATCATTTGCATATCGTACAACAATTGTGTCCTTCGAAGCTTGTCATCACCATCATCCTCGTTGTTTAGCACAACTTCAATGATTATCACTTTCCCTCGCCCTCCGTTGCTTGTCACAGCCTTTCTGCACTGCTTTAATATCCTCACAGAGTCTTCATCATCCCAGTCATGCAGCAGCCACTAAAATGCATACATATACAGATTATTTACCTAACTGTAATAATGAAAACTGAACATATCGAGGATACTGCGTTAGTTTACCTTGAGCAATACTGCATCTGCAGGAGGGACATGCACAAACATATCCCCAGCCACAAACTTCAAATTCTCAGTTTCCTTAGAGGCTTCGACCACCTGAGGTAGATCCAGCACCGTACACTTCATCTCCGGGTAAGCGGCGGCAATGGGCCGAACCAGCCCCCCGACCCCACCACCCACATCGACCAGCGACCGCACCCCTCCGAATAGGGCTCGACCCAACTCCTCATCCTTGGCAACGAGGACGCTCGCTACCATTCTCGAGTCCCCGGCCATAGCGTCGTTGATGTTGCGGTTCAGCTCGTGGTCTTGCTTCGTGCAATCCCAAAGAGACATCCCGTGAGCCGTATGGAACGGCGTTTGATCCGTTCCGCTTTGGAACCACCTGGTTCGATTCATAGATATATTCATTTAAAATGAAGACTGCTCAATTGGATATTAGAAACATCGATCATTGAAGTCTATTTTTTTCTACTAAAGTTCAATAATGACGTATACCTGCTTTTCCGTACTTTAAATATTTATAGAAGAAAGCTAGATTTTCTATTTTGCTTTTGTTGAATATCTGATTTTTTAAATGGAAATTATACTATAATGTTCCTACAACAGCTGTCTATTATTGATCATTCTCACGAAAAATTAAATGAACAAAAAATTAAATAAACTAACATATTTATATAAAAATATAAAAAATACTCAAAATCTTAGTTACTTAGTTAGACAATTATTATGGGCAATATATTCACATAAATAAAAAAAATCACATATTTTCTACGCAAAAACATTTTAACTTATTCCAATGAAGCTTTTTTATAATAAAAAAGTAATAATATGTTCGTTTTTATTTTTTAATAAAAATAAACTATTGAGTTGTAAATTCTGATGTACTATATATTATACTGCCGGTGTCGGCCCATGTATTAGAGTATATCTCGTAACTATATATCATTATAAAATTGTGCAAAATCCAAAAGAGTTAACCCATATAATAACTTTATTCACAAGAAGTGACCACGCACCTGCTTAGCCCGAGCCACGAGTCCATGAACTTGTGACCAATTGCGAAGAGAAGGTGGGGTTTGCCGGTGAAGGGATGGTCATCTAGGAGGAACTGCGAGACAGGCGTGAGCCCGTAGGCAGTTTCTTCTTCGGAGCCCGGAAGCCGGTGTTTGGAGAAGTGGCCGGCGTGGGCGAGGATGCGCATCAGCTGAGGGAGGAACTGGGTCTTCTGCGGGTGGATCGGAAGGGCTTTACAGAGCTCGCCTAGCGTCATGGGCTTCCCGTGTCGGTTGATGGCGTCGGGGATGCCGAGTTGGACGGCGCACTTGAGTGACATGGGGATTATGAAGCCATATAAGTGCCTTGCGAAGTGAGCGTTTGCTTTTAGAAGCTCGTTCGCTTCGTCGCCGGTGATAGTGTGTTCGGCTGAACCCATTGTTATGCACTTAAGTCTGCTGTGAAACAAATGTATATCTTATGATAGAAGGTTTTGGTTTTGCGATTGCTTCTATATTTATAATAAGGTTATGTACCTATATGGGCTTATATTAAAAATTCATATTCTTATTTTAAAGTTTGACACAGACGGACCGGATTTCAATGGGAGTTAAAATGGGCCGATGACACAGACCGGCGTTCTTGTTATCCCTCCGCCCCTCATATCTGTCATTGGTCGTGTACATATGAGTGCAAAATCCAACGCATAAATCTCATTGGCTTCCATCCTAAATTCAATGGTTTTCATCATAAACCGATTACAGATTATCCACTCTCATACCATGTAAAAGTCAAACATAAACGAACTGTATAGTGAAGACATGTGCATACGAGTGTGCTAGGTCTAAATCCGATGCAAAAATGTGCACGAAGGAGAGTTAGTGCACTGAGGCACACGATCCTTTACGGTGACTACTTTTAGGATTTTGTCGTTTTCTAGACCGGTATGTAGAATTTTTCGGTAAAATTTAAGTTTTTTATATAATGATTCACTTTGTATGTATAGTAAATCATATCACGGTCGTACCATATTTCATAGTCCAAAACGCACCTAAATAATACAAATTTGTTTATAATCTTGTTTAGATTTAGGTAAGTATGAACTATTTTTATGCGTTGGGTTGTTTCTTTTAGTCTTTAAGCTACTCTAACCAATAAAATTACGAAAAAGCTAAATACACCGGGTTTGAATTACAAACGTCAAATTTGATCGCAGTCCGGCTGCGCTCAGTGGACGCCGGCGCCATCAGCCGGCGTCCAAAATTTCCAGGGAAAATTTTTTATTTTATTTTATTTATTTATTTGGGCGTCGGCTGGTGGCGCCGACTCCCAGATAAAAAAATTTATTCGGAAAAACAAATTCTCTACTTCAAGGGTTCCAAAAAAAATGAAAATTTTGGGCGCCGGCTGATGGCGCCGACGCCCAATGTTATAATAAAAAAGGTGCTAGCGCCATTCACCGGCGCCCAAGTTGAGCGCCGGCGCCTTGCGATTGGTTTTTGCCCTTGTGAATTTAAGTTTCGTGTATATAACACGCCCCTAAAATTAAAAAGCGCCTCCATGCACATTATCATTTTCTAATTTTATGAATAGAAATATTCAAAGTTATTAATTCACATTTTTTATTGTTTGGTGGGAGCTTTATTATAATAAATTAATATATTATAATTCCCGACAGCAAACTAACCTTACACATTAAAATTGGAAGGATGTTAGACGTGGGATTGAGTTTCACACTTTTTTGACAACGTGATAAGATGTTTTATGTGTAAATTTATGGTGATACTCACTTGTAAGTTTCCGCTTATAAAGTATGGAGATTCCGAGCTTAATATATAAAGTCGGTGAATTACTCATTTTATTATCAAACTGGTTTTCGTATACCTCGTCATCTAGTACTCCTTGTTCGATTAGTACTAACATATCAACGTATAATTTTTTTTCATTTTTTGGCCGTGAAAACGCTCATTTTAATTATCATATATTATTAATAATTTACTTAATATTTATTTGTAATAGATCATAACAATAACTTAAGGTTATACATAATTCTTAATTAAGTAGTGTCATTTATTATTATTATTATTATTATTATTATTATTATTATTATTATTATTATTTATTTAATTGGGCCCAGTTCTACCTATAGCCTACACAAGTAGTGAATAAACACATGGGAAAATGGATAGAGAGTAAAGAGATCCGACACCGACGACTACAAAGAGCCCCATCACCTCATTAGTTGTAATGTATTATTACATTTAATGCAATGCCAACAAATATGAATTTGAATTATTTTTAAAACGTCACAAAGTTTTTCTCTATCTAGAGGTGAGACAAGGAGACCCGATGTCCCCGTATATCTTTAACCTCTACCTTGAAAGCTCAGTCATGCTATTAACGATCTAGTTGAGCAAAGTCAGTGAAAACCGGTGATCATTAAGTGTGGTGGCCCAAAAATCTCCGACATGTTCTTTGCGGAAGATATCGTCCTATTGTTGAAACCTCCTTATCTCAAGTGAATTAATGAATATAACCGTTTCAAGAAGTTTTGTAATGCAAATAAAACGATCCCTTTCAAAAAACCCCTGGCGTTGTTTGGGTTGTACATGAACTTCTTGTTAAAGTTATCAAATAATTGGTTGAGAATGGGGAGAGCATTCGGTTCTGGAGTGATACCTGGTGTTCAGACTCTCCGCTTATCGACTCAGCTATGTCTCTCCCGGTAGGCTTCTCCTTGACTACCAAAGTCCATGATTATTGAGTCAATAGTGGGGGATGGGATTGGTAGTCGTTCAGGGGTATTCTCCCTTTCGAGAGTATTCTAAAAGTGGATGAGTATAGTCTTGACAATGCTCACGGTATATCAAATTGCATTTCTTGGTTCCGCTATTTGAATGGTATGTATTTGTCTTCTTCGCCACATAAAATCATAACTTGCAGTGGTGGTCCGGCCAACTCTGGGGAACAACTTTACGAGATGGTGTGGAAGCTTAAGGTTTCTGAGAGAACTCATACTTTTCTCTGAAACCAATTGACAATAAGAGTAGTTCGGGGACTTATATGTTAGGTTCACATTATATAGTATTGTCGAGTGGGATACTTTTCCCTACATCTCAACAGAACCCTTGTGCGCAATTGTGAGAATGAGGAGACATATGGCCCAATCGAATTTATGTCCGGTGTGTAACAGTGAGTCGGAGACACTCGTGCATGTTTTTCGGGAATGTAATTATGTGGCTGAGTTATGGGGAAGTTTTCTACATTGGGACTCAACTACTCCTTTCTTCATGCTCAATGGGAATCATTGGCTTCTTTACAATATGATGGAGACCAGAATCCATGCCAATGAGGTGGCTTGGGGCAGTCGGTTCCTCAAAATGTTATTTTGGTTGCTTGCAGACTACCTACGTCGGGCTTTTATAAACGCAACTGTGGCGGGGCAGTTTTTTGTAAACACATAGAAATGTAATGAAATTCTCTCTGTATATTGCATCTAGACTTGATTACAGATGTATACATAGGTCATAGAGTTCGTTAGGGTTGTTAGCATATATTTGCTTTATAACATAAGGCTCCCTCTTATTCTATATATTTCCACATATATCCTATACACCCTTCAAGCTGGACAGGGAGTACTAGGCCAAGCTTGCGAGATAGAAACGTGTGTTGTTGTTCTCATAGTGTCTTGGTAAAATTGTCTGCAAGTTGCATTAAAAAAGGAACATGTGTGGTGGAAATGAGACCTTTATGGACTTCATCATGGAAAAACTGACAGTCGATCCTGAGATGCTTGGTCCGTTCATGAAAGACTAGGTTGGCAGCTGAATCCTGAGCTGCTTTGTTGTTGCAATTGAGCACAAAAGGACGAGGGAGAGTAACATGAAGCTCTTGTAATAAACCATCAAGCCAAATAACCTCACTTGTGGTCATGGACATTGCAGGATATTCACTCTTAGCTGAGGATTTGCTAGCAGTGCATTGTTTCTTGGTCGTCCAAGATACCAGAGAACGACCAAGGAAGAGGCAATAACCGGTGATGGGTCGGCAAGAGGAGGGACAAGATCCCCAATCGGCATCACTGTAAGCAGTCAGGGAGAGAGCAAATTGCGGAGAGTAGGCAAGAGCATAGTCTATTGTACCTTTGAGATAGCACAAGAGATAAGTAGAAGCATGCCAATGAGGGAGACGAGGTGAAGTCAGAAACTGGCTAAGTTGTTGCACTATATACGCAATGTCTAGTCGAGTGAGGGTTAGGTATAATAGACGACCAATTAGTCGTCGGTAAGCTTCAGGATCAGAATATAGGTCACCAAAATCAGGAGAGAGGTGAGTTTTCCGTTGCATGGGAAAGCTAACAACCTTGCAAGTAAGCATATGAGTGTCAAGGACAATGTCATGAATATATTTGCGTTGATTGAGTAGGAGGCCTGAAGAATCTCGAGCAATTTCCATGCCTAGAAAGAATCGAGCAAGGCCAAAAGTTTTTATTGTGAAGGCATGATCAAGAGCAGTTTTAAGAGAAGAAATCTCATATGGGATGTTACTAGTGATCAATGCATCATCCACGTAAACTAACACAATGGTAATGCATGAGGTAGAATATTTCACAAATAAGGAGTGGTCTTGATGAGACTGAACAAAGTGTAGCTGAAGAAGATGTTTTATAAACTCAATGTTCCATTGTCGACTAGCGTGCTTAAGGCCATAGAGATCTTTTCAAGTGACAAACATGGCCACGAGGAGCTTTTGTATAACCTTGAGGAGGCAGGAGAAACACCTCTTCATCAAGAAAACCATGAAGGAAGGTATTGCTGATATCTAATCTATTCAAAGCCAAGAATGAGCTGCAGCAAGAGCCAAAACCACCCAAATGGTGGCGAACTTGGCCACTAGACTGAAAGTATGCTTATAGTCCTTATCCTTAACTTGATTGTATCCCTTAGCAACCAAGCGAGCTTTGTGCCTTTCAATGTTCCATCTGGACGATACTTAAGTTTGTAGATCCACTTAGAGCCGATGAAAACTTTCCCTTGAGGCAAGGGAACTATATGGCTCGAAAGCTTGAATGGCATTGCATAGAGCTTGATTATGCTCAAGAGAATGTGAAGCGAGATTAAACTGATCAAAGGAGGAGATGGAATTGCAATGGCAGTATTGGAGATATGTAGGTCGACTGATAGTGTAGGATGGTCTAGAAGTAGGGGGTGGGGGTATTATTGGAGATATGTAGCTTGATTAAGTTTGTAGATCCCTAGAATTGCATGTTTGCTTTATTTGACATCTTATTCATCTTTGATTGTGTTAATTGCTCTTGTGGTTAGCATTGACATTAGCATACCGTATTGACTCTGTTTCACCGAGTCCCTGTGATCGACCCCTGAAATTTTCTTGCTTTTACTACGATTGACCCGTACACTGCGGGTTCGCATCCTTGTTTTAAGCTTAAGTCTAGGGTTATAAATTTAAAGCTTGCACACACCGTTTGGAGCGAACAAGTTTTTGGCGCCGTTGCCGGGGACTTGGTCTAGACCGAGCCGGTTGCGGTTTGCTTTCGGGGCACTTGCCCCTGTTGCTACTAACTACTCTTTCTATGAGTTTTGTAGTTTTCAGGATTTCCGATGACTATATTTGATCCAGCTTGGATAGCAAGACAGAGTGCTAGGGCGGACCATTATGAATACTTGGAGGAGAAGTACTCCTTCTATTGGTTCAACAATGAATGGGAAAGAGAAGAGGCCATTCAACATGAACTTGCGATATGGGATGAGAAGAATGTCCCTAAAAACATTTATGAGCAACCTTTTGAAGACTCTCTCGAATCAAGATTGGAGAAGTTGATGAAGAAGGTGGAGGAGCTCAAGGAAAGCACCATATCCTATGCTAAGCCGGAAGAGGAGCATAAGGAAGTGTTGCACGTTCCAAGCATTCCTCTGGTCGGACTGGAAGCTTCTCCTGAAGTTTTTGTGGAAGAAAAGGATGTGGAGGATCTCGATCCGACTGTTGAGACCTCGGCCGAGGTGGAAGAGATCTCGACCGAGATGGAAGAAGAATCTGCAAAACCAGAAGTGGAAGATGCAGAGAACCTTGGCCAAATTACTGAGATTGTGGTCAAGGTGGAAGAAAGACCAGCAGAACTGAGAGAGATTTCGTGGGTGGATTATCAACCCAACACGAAACTTGTCTCAAGCTTTGGAGAATTTTGCAAGGTACATTCTCCTACTTCATTTGAATTCCCTATTAATATTTCTGAATTTTTCAGGAAGGCACCGGAGAGTTGGAGGTCTCTTCCGAAAGAACCTCCTAAGATCAAGATGAAACCTCTCTTGAAATTGTTGGAGGAAGATGCTCCTTGGATTATAAGGAGTAAAGTTAACAAGCGCTTCACCGCTAAGGCAACGAAGTGTTATTTGTTCAAGTATGGGGTCCCTCGCATGCTCAGGACCCTGTACCATCCCCAAGCTATAGATGGGGAAGCTGCTATGATTCTCGAGAAACTATTTTCTCGATCAAGGAAAGGATGGGACACGAGGAATGTCCCATTGAAGTGCATGAAGTCTAGAAGAATTCCAGTGAGAATCAAACCGTACAAGCTTGTACGTGGGAGATCTTACCATTTTCCGGTGAAGTTAGGAACTGGAACCTCCTTGGAAGATTTTTACGGATGTGATGAGCACTCCACGACATTCGAAGTGCATTGAGTAATCCCATGCCGCATGGTCCAGCTAGCGACCTTAAATCAAGCGCTTCTTGGGAGGCAACCCAAGGTATTGCTTTCTTTTCCCGTTTTCTAGTCTAGATTAGATAGTTCTTGTTTTTGCTTTGTTTTGCTTTGTTTTTGGCGTTCTGGACAGACAACAGGGAATATCTAAGGAGGAGCACACACTGGAAGAACGAAATTTCGAGAAGTTGAGGAAACGAGCTTTACTGAGATACATCTCGGGTACTGTCAGAACACCTCGACCGAGATGTACTTCGCCAACCGAGATGGTCTTATCTGGGAGCTGTTTCTTACTTCTCCATGCAGTTTAGCTAGGTTCGGTGAGTATCCTATCCTTAGACTTATTTTGACCCACTGGGACAGTGTGTCCCAAGTATGGGGTATTTATGTATTATTTGACTCATGGATGTATGACTTGGCCTTCTATGATATTTATGCTTCATTTTGCTTCTATGTGTTTATCTGAGATTGCTTGCATACATACAGGTTATTTGATTGAGAAAAACGTCGAAACCGAAAAAAAAATGGTTTTAAAAAAAAAAAAAAAAAATATTTTTTGACCTCGACCGAGTCAGTCTTGGCAAAACGAGGTGTTTCACCTCGGTTGAACCAAGAACATCTCGACCGAGGTGGGTTAACTGAGAGTTTTCGAAAACGATTTTGTGCTACTTATCTGGATATGATCTCAGTGAAGATCTTGTTTACCTACTAGTTTTAAAATCTTTATGTGTTTGAAAGGTTTTATAATATGTTTAAGTTGCTAAATGCTTTGTTTGAAATTATTGGCATGTTTAATACTTTGTATTTATCCAAATTATGTTGAATTTGAAGGTTGACACCGCAGGTTAAGTTCTCTCACTTTCTTCTTGGAAAGACCAAGGCAATTCATTCTCTTCTTCTTCTTCTTCTTGATCATGCTTAGCCCCTCATATACATTTTGCCTCCCTTTACCTATCCGGGAATTTGGAAGCAAGCGAAGTGGTGAAAGCAAGTTAAAGTTGAGAAGTGGGCTGGAAGTGAAAGTGTTAGAAAACAATAATAGGTTTGGGGAAGTCAATCATGAAGATGAGTAACTCGGCACCATTCACATAGCCGGGTGTTTGTGTCTTGCCAAAATCGGATTGAGCGATATTCCTATCGGGTCATGGTATGTGCATCAAGGGTTTGATGCATCTCAAGAAATTGATGATTGCTGATTTCCTAGGCTTCGGTTATTGTGCACCTCTGTCCATGCATCCCAAAAAGTAAAGTAAAAAGAAAAAGTGTGAGATAAGCAAAGCTTATTGGTGGAAGATGTTGCAAGTCAAAGTGAAAGTGAAGTTCATCCTTTTCCCGGATTCTAGCACCACATTACCTTACATACATCCCTACCCTACACGTTTCTTGACCTTTTCTTTTGGGAAGCCCTTGAGACCTTGAGCTTGTTGATTGACTTAGCGGTTTAAACTGGATTATACATGATTAATTTTGATAATTATGATTTATTATGCATTCTATGATTTTGTGCAAAGATGAACAACTTTCCTATATTTATAAAATGTTTTGAGCATATTGAGTTTTTAAATTCCATGAAGTATTCCCTTAGAGTGATCTATGATAGTTGCACACCATAAAATGTTTTTGAAAGACTTTTTCATTGATTTTCTTGACTTATAATCCATTCTATCTTGTTTCTATATGAGGAACTTGCTTGGGGACAAGCAAGGGCTAAGTATGGGGTATTTTGATAGCATGAATTATAGTCTATATTTTGGGGTTTGTTTGGACGTTTTATCTTTCATAATCTGCATGTTTGTATGTACATTGTGTGATTTTACTACCATTTCATCTACCTTTGCGAGAATCGAGGTCTACACCTAGTTTCATTGTAATTGCAGGTAATATGGTACGTTTTGCATCAAAAAGGAGCAAAAGAAGTCAAAAGTCATTTGGAGCTACATCCAGGAAGCATAGCCATGAATTAAGGATTTACTTTGGACCAGTTTTGAGAGATTCTACATTCAGTTGTGAGTCACCTCGGTTAACCAGAGATTCATCTCGACCGAGGTAATCCAGAGACGCCGACTCGACCGAGGCGAATACCTAGGACGCGGCGAGAATATTTTATTCTTGGCTGAGATCTTTTAAAATTGGAAAGTGATCTTATATTTTTGGGCTTGGCTTCTGGAAGGAAGGAGATATGCAGAATCATATATTTCACCTATATTTATGGGATAATATCTTTCTAAGATTTCTTATCTTTGGAGGGTTATTTTTCCTATAAAAAGGGTTGGATTTTCCACAAATCCGACACCCCGCATAAGTGCTGAGAGCCCGCGAAGATCCGCTATCAGCGCAGCAGCCGCATACTCCAATTTGGGAGAGAGTTGAAGAACCTTTTTGAAGGTTGAAGGAAGATTGAAGTCCATAGCTTTTATAGCTTTTATTGAAGGGTTTTGTAAGATTGTCTTCAATTCCCTCAATTGTTGTCTTGTCTTGTTGGATTATTATCCAAGGAACGCTTTTGTGTGATATTTGATTCAGTTATTGAAGTCTTTTCATTAAATTCTTCTTTGTTCAAATATTCACCTTCTTCCCATATATTTAATACTTTCATAATGATGATGAGTGGCTAATTTCCTTGTGTGATTCTAGGGTGATTGGCTGAAGGTTGTGGGAAAAACAATGATAGAATAGTCTTAGATTCCAGTAAGATCCTGAAAGTTCGAGTCTTTAACCTTAACCCTAAGCATCTTGTTCGGTTGATGAACATCTCGGCCGGGGTGGAATTCTTCTGACCGAGGTGACTTATCTGATCCATAACTGAGAGTTAAGTGTTAGAGTTTGCCAAGTCCTATTCTTATTACACCTTCCTGGTTCAAAGCAAGCTTAGGATGAGACTTACCCGGTAATTCCTTAGTTTGTGTACCAACGATCATAAGTGTAGGTAATAAAGGTTTATCCTTTATTGGGGTTTGAGTGTGCTTCCATCCCATCTTTGTGAGTTAGCCTGAGACTTACCCGGTAAAGGTTGATTCTATTCCCTTAGATGGTGTGTTAGTTTGAGGTTATAGTTCTTTATCTTGATTCCTTGAGACTTACCCGGTAATAGGAGTTACGGTTTAGGATTGGTGTGTAGTGAGACTTACCCGGTGATCTACTCCACTTTAGTAACACCTTCCCCACGCAAAAATCTCAGCTTTGTCCGCTTATCTACAGATCTTGAGTTGGAACCACAACTAGATGCTTTAATCCCTAGAATTGCATGTTTGCTTTATTTGACATCTTATTCATCTTTGATTGTGTTAATTGCTCTTGTGGTTAGCATTGACATTAGCATACCGTATTGACTCTGTTTCACCGAGTCCCTGTGATCGACCCCTGAAATTTTCTTGCTTTTACTACGATTGACCCGTACACTGCGGGTTCGCATCCTTGTTTTAAGCTTAAGT
>BSUD01000004.1:147383667-147450173 GCA_033239045.1 Fagopyrum esculentum
TGGAAGAAGAATCTGCAAAACCAGAAGTGGAAGATGCAGAGAACCTTGGCCAAATTACTGAGATTGTGGTCAAGGTGGAAGAAAGACCAGCAGAACTGAGAGAGATTTCGTGGGTGGATTATCAACCCAACACGAAACTTGTCTCAAGCTTTGGAGAATTTTGCAAGGTACATTCTCCTACTTCATTTGAATTCCCTATTAATATTTCTGAATTTTTCAGGAAGGCACCGGAGAGTTGGAGGTCTCTTCCGAAAGAACCTCCTAAGATCAAGATGAAACCTCTCTTGAAATTGTTGGAGGAAGATGCTCCTTGGATTATAAGGAGTAAAGTTAACAAGCGCTTCACCGCTAAGGCAACGAAGTGTTATTTGTTCAAGTATGGGGTCCCTCGCATGCTCAGGACCCTGTACCATCCCCAAGCTATAGATGGGGAAGCTGCTATGATTCTCGAGAAACTATTTTCTCGATCAAGGAAAGGATGGGACACGAGGAATGTCCCATTGAAGTGCATGAAGTCTAGAAGAATTCCAGTGAGAATCAAACCGTACAAGCTTGTACGTGGGAGATCTTACCATTTGCCGGTGAAGTTAGGAACTGGAACCTCCTTGGAAGATTTTTACGGATGTGATGAGCACTCCACGACATTCGAAGTGCATTGAGTAATCCCATGCCGCATGGTCCAGCTAGCGACCTTAAATCAAGCGCTTCTTGGGAGGCAACCCAAGGTATTGCTTTCTTTTCCCGTTTTCTAGTCTAGATTAGATAGTTCTTGTTTTTGCTTTGTTTTGCTTTGTTTTTGGCGTTCTGGACAGACAACAGGGAATATCTAAGGAGGAGCACACACTGGAAGAACGAAATTTCGAGAAGTTGAGGAAACGAGCTTTACTGAGATACATCTCGGGTACTGTCAGAACACCTCGACCGAGATGTACTTCGCCAACCGAGATGGTCTTATCTGGGAGCTGTTTCTTACTTCTCCATGCAGTTTAGCTAGGTTCGGTGAGTATCCTATCCTTAGACTTATTTTGACCCACTGGGACAGTGTGTCCCAAGTATGGGGTATTTATGTATTATTTGACTCATGGATGTATGACTTGGCCTTCTATGATATTTATGCTTCATTTTGCTTCTATGTGTTTATCTGAGATTGCTTGCATACATACAGGTTATTTGATTGAGAAAAACGTCGAAACCGAAAAAAAAATGGTTTTAAAAAAAAAAAAAAAAATATTTTTTGACCTCGACCGAGTCAGTCTTGGCAAAACGAGGTGTTTCACCTCGGTTGAACCAAGAACATCTCGACCGAGGTGGGTTAACTGAGAGTTTTCGAAAACGATTTTGTGCTACTTATCTGGATATGATCTCAGTGAAGATCTTGTTTACCTACTAGTTTTAAAATCTTTATGTGTTTGAAAGGTTTTATAATATGTTTAAGTTGCTAAATGCTTTGTTTGAAATTATTGGCATGTTTAATACTTTGTATTTATCCAAATTATGTTGAATTTGAAGGTTGACACCGCAGGTTAAGTTCTCTCACTTTCTTCTTGGAAAGACCAAGGCAATTCATTCTCTTCTTCTTCTTCTTCTTGATCATGCTTAGCCCCTCATATACATTTTGCCTCCCTTTACCTATCCGGGAATTTGGAAGCAAGCGAAGTGGTGAAAGCAAGTTAAAGTTGAGAAGTGGGCTGGAAGTGAAAGTGTTAGAAAACAATAATAGGTTTGGGGAAGTCAATCATGAAGATGAGTAACTCGGCACCATTCACATAGCCGGGTGTTTGTGTCTTGCCAAAATCGGATTGAGCGATATTCCTATCGGGTCATGGTATGTGCATCAAGGGTTTGATGCATCTCAAGAAATTGATGATTGCTGATTTCCTAGGCTTCGGTTATTGTGCACCTCTGTCCATGCATCCCAAAAAGTAAAGTAAAAAGAAAAAGTGTGAGATAAGCAAAGCTTATTGGTGGAAGATGTTGCAAGTCAAAGTGAAAGTGAAGTTCATCCTTTTCCCGGATTCTAGCACCACATTACCTTACATACATCCCTACCCTACACGTTTCTTGACCTTTTCTTTTGGGAAGCCCTTGAGACCTTGAGCTTGTTGATTGACTTAGCGGTTTAAACTGGATTATACATGATTAATTTTGATAATTATGATTTATTATGCATTCTATGATTTTGTGCAAAGATGAACAACTTTCCTATATTTATAAAATGTTTTGAGCATATTGAGTTTTTAAATTCCATGAAGTATTCCCTTAGAGTGATCTATGATAGTTGCACACCATAAAATGTTTTTGAAAGACTTTTTCATTGATTTTCTTGACTTATAATCCATTCTATCTTGTTTCTATATGAGGAACTTGCTTGGGGACAAGCAAGGGCTAAGTATGGGGTATTTTGATAGCATGAATTATAGTCTATATTTTGGGGTTTGTTTGGACGTTTTATCTTTCATAATCTGCATGTTTGTATGTACATTGTGTGATTTTACTACCATTTCATCTACCTTTGCGAGAATCGAGGTCTACACCTAGTTTCATTGTAATTGCAGGTAATATGGTACGTTTTGCATCAAAAAGGAGCAAAAGAAGTCAAAAGTCATTTGGAGCTACATCCAGGAAGCATAGCCATGAATTAAGGATTTACTTTGGACCAGTTTTGAGAGATTCTACATTCAGTTGTGAGTCACCTCGGTTAACCAGAGATTCATCTCGACCGAGGTAATCCAGAGACGCCGACTCGACCGAGGCGAATACCTAGGACGCGGCGAGAATATTTTATTCTTGGCTGAGATCTTTTAAAATTGGAAAGTGATCTTATATTTTTGGGCTTGGCTTCTGGAAGGAAGGAGATATGCAGAATCATATATTTCACCTATATTTATGGGATAATATCTTTCTAAGATTTCTTATCTTTGGAGGGTTATTTTTCCTATAAAAAGGGTTGGATTTTCCACAAATCCGACACCCCGCATAAGTGCTGAGAGCCCGCGAAGATCCGCTATCAGCGCAGCAGCCGCATACTCCAATTTGGGAGAGAGTTGAAGAACCTTTTTGAAGGTTGAAGGAAGATTGAAGTCCATAGCTTTTATAGCTTTTATTGAAGGGTTTTGTAAGATTGTCTTCAATTCCCTCAATTGTTGTCTTGTCTTGTTGGATTATTATCCAAGGAACGCTTTTGTGTGATATTTGATTCAGTTATTGAAGTCTTTTCATTAAATTCTTCTTTGTTCAAATATTCACCTTCTTCCCATATATTTAATACTTTCATAATGATGATGAGTGGCTAATTTCCTTGTGTGATTCTAGGGTGATTGGCTGAAGGTTGTGGGAAAAACAATGATAGAATAGTCTTAGATTCCAGTAGGATCCTGAAAGTTCGAGTCTTTAACCTTAACCCTAAGCATCTCGTTCGGTTGATGAACATCTCGGCCGGGGTGGAATTCTTCTGACCGAGGTGACTTATCTGATCCATAACTGAGAGTTAAGTGTTAGAGTTTGCCAAGTCCTATTCTTATTACACCTTCCTGGTTCAAAGCAAGCTTAGGATGAGACTTACCCGGTAATTCCTTAGTTTGTGTACCAACGATCATAAGTGTAGGTAATAAAGGTTTATCCTTTATTGGGGTTTGAGTGTGCTTCCATCCCATCTTTGTGAGTTAGCCTGAGACTTACCCGGTAAAGGTTGATTCTATTCCCTTAGATGGTGTGTTAGTTTGAGGTTATAGTTCTTTATCTTGATTCCTTGAGACTTACCCGGTAATAGGAGTTACGGTTTAGGATTGGTGTGTAGTGAGACTTACCCGGTGATCTACTCCACTTTAGTAACACCTTCCCCACGCAAAAATCTCAGCTTTGTCCGCTTATCTACAGATCTTGAGTTGGAACCACAACTAGATGCTTTAATCCCTAGAATTGCATGTTTGCTTTATTTGACATCTTATTCATCTTTGATTGTGTTAATTGCTCTTGTGGTTAGCATTGACATTAGCATACCGTATTGACTCTGTTTCACCGAGTCCCTGTGATCGACCCCTGGAATTTTCTTGCTTTTACTACGATTGACCCGTACACTGCGGGTTCGCATCCTTGTTTTAAGCTTAAGTCTAGGGTTATAAATTTAAAGCTTGCACACACCGTTTGGAGCGAACAAAAAGTCTAGGTACACGAGTAAAATCATCATTAATTGTCAAGAAATAACGAGCACGACACAAATTCAGAGTGTGATAGGGCCCTAATATATCAACATGAATCAAACTAAAGGCAGTTTTAGCTCAAGAAATACTTGGAGCAAAAGTTAGTTTATGTTGTTTGGATAAAATGCAAGTTTGACAATCCAGAGTTTGCAATTTGGAAGTAAGACAAGCATCTACATGATGAATGTAATACAATGGCATATGACCTAATTTGGAATGAAACAAAGACATATCACAAGATTTTTAGCAACAGTGGAAGCAACACAAGTAATATGCTGGAAGCTAGAGGATCCAATCTGGTATAGATTTTCTTCCTTGTAACCAGTGGCAATAAGAGAGATATTGTAAGGTCCTAAAATAAACAGGAAGTATGAGTAAAGGTGACCTTCATAGGTAAATCAAGAATCAATCGAGAGATAGAAAGAAGGTTATGCTTGAAGTGTGAAAAATAGAGGACATTGTAAAGAGTGATGATTGTAGATAGGATCACATTGCCTCTATAATAAACTCTCTTTACTGATCCATCAGGGAGGCTGATCAAGATAGGTTTATCAAGCTTTGTAAACAAAGAAAAATAATTTTTACAAAAGGTTATGTGATATATGACACCAAAATCTAGAATCCATGTGCACATATTGATTGTAGTGTTCACAAAATGAGTGAGGATACTTGCAAAATTAATGGATGGATGTAACTTCTTATCCATTAATAATTTTAAGACTTCTTGATAGACTGGATTCACCACATATGGATCCATTGAAGATGGAGAAGCTGAAGTATCCGTAGGATCCAAAGGATTATCTACAACTATAATTTCCAGATTATTTGTATACCTATAAGCCTGAGTATGTGCACCAACATGAGCACCTGAGACTTTGTCATCTTTAACCTTGAATTCCTTGTACCAGTCAGGAATTCTTGTCAATTTAAAACAAGCCTCTCGCAGATGGCTTTCTCTTTACAGTAAGTGCACATTTGATCTAATTTTTCTTTTTTAAAATCTCTCCTACTACCACCAGCTTGTTTGTAGGGAACAAATCGAGAAACAACAAGAATATCATGTGCATTTGGAATATTACATGTAAGCTCCTTTTGTTTTTCTACTTGCAAGGTCATATGAAAAACTCTATTTTCAGTAACCAGAGTTTCAAGAGATAAAATATGACAGCGTATATGTTCATATTGCTCATTTAATCCCATGATAAATTGCATGACTCGTATTTTAGCTTCTCTTGTTGAGATTTTCTTAAGGATATCATAAGTGCATTGAGTAATGCCACAATATGAACAAGACGGAATAACATCATTTGATAGTAATTCATCCCATATCTTTTTCATTTTCCCATAATAAATGGCAACAAAAGCGTTATCTTGCTTGAGAGGGGTTATATCCTTGTGAGTTTGATAAACTAGATGTGCATTAGATACCTCAAATCATTCGACAACATCCTGCCAAAGTGCCAGTGCAGATTCAACATTGGGGAACATCTTTGTAATATCTGACTTCATCGAATGCAAGATTCAGCAATGAATCATATAATCTGCTTGAATTCACCTCGTGAGTTGATCACCATCTTCAATTGCAAGTTTTACATAGGTTCCATCAACGAAACCTATTTTTGTTTAGCTCTAAGAGCCATACGTATGCTCCTTCTCCAGGAAGTGAAATTCGATCTACTAAACATGATCGAAACTAGTTGCATTCCAAGATTGACCGAATTGGACAAATACAACGGATCATTAACATCAACAATGGTGTGCCGATCCAGATTAAGATCAAGCGGAAGAGAATCTAAACTTGACTCTTTTCCAGTAGCCACAGATCAGAGGAGAAAAAAAAGAGGAATGTGTATGATGTATTTTAGAAGAAATCTATGTGTTAACCTCAAAGAGTAATGATCTATATCCATAGCTCTGATACCATGTAAACACATAGAAATGTAATAAAATTCTCTCTTGTATATTGCATCTAGACTTGATTACATATGTATATATAGGCTATAGAGTTCGTTAGGGTTGTTAGCATATATTTGCTTTATTACATAATGCTTCCTCTTATTCTATATATTTCTAGATATATCCTATAGTTTTTAATTCACTCGGTTTCACTACTGTTGGTGAGTTGGTCCGAGATGAAAAAGGTTTGTGACTTAAAGGATTTGGATACAAGTTTAATGTTTGCTTTGTCCCAATTGCTGAATTACGTGAATTGAGTACGACCTTTACATGACATGAAAGATGGGCATTCACTTGTTAGAAGTGGAAATCGACTATGAGCTCGTGGTCAGCTTTCACATACTCATCCCCTCTTTAGTCTGGTATCTATTAGTCAAGGCTTCATGCATAGAGACTAGGTCATCTGGTTTTGTCATGTTTATCGAGAAGCTAACTCTTCTGCCGATTATCTTCCTTTTTTTTTTTACGATCTTCTGATAGGTTTTCATAGTTTTTAATGGTGCTTCTAAAGGGATTTTGCCCTTGTTAAGTAACGATTCCAGATGTGTGACGAGTCAACCAATTGTTACTTGTTAGTATTTACGTTCCTTGCAATTAAACATGGATTGGTCTATGACCAACTCTGTCATTATTGCCTAAAAAAAAGATTATAAATGATCAATCATCGTTTCAGGTGAACTTCATTACAAGACAAACTCATTATTTCGAGACATGATCTAAAATATATTGTTTTCGATAACCGAAAACAATATATTTTGGACAAACGCAATAATAGGTCCACCTTTTCATAGCGTTTGTACAAACGCTATAATAGCCCCACGTTTTCATAGCGTTTATCAAATGCTATAATAGACCCACTTTTTCATAGCGTTTGGACAAATGCTATTATTGGTTACTTTTCCATAGCATTTCTATAAACGTTATTATAGGTCCACTTTTTCATAGCGTTTGTGCAAACGCTATGTACAAATATGACCCTATTTTTGCGGACTCTGTCATAGCGTTTATAAAAGCGCTATTAATGTATCTCATAGCGTTTTTCAAACGCTATGAATGCTTCTAAATGTTGTAGTGGTTCAACTATTGTGGCAAGTCGCAAATGATTCAGATTTGAGGTCATTGGTCCTCTTCATAAGACTAAGTTTTAAACGAGTTCTAAAATGTGAACATATTTGACTCGTTTAGAAAGTTAAGGAGCTCAAGCAAAGCTCAAATTGAGTACCTCAGCTAATATAACATTTCTATAGTAATATTTTAGCCAAGCACACCAAGCTTAAACTGAATGAGCCGATTGTTGGATGGAGTATGAAAAATAATATAATTCAACAAAAAAAGAATCACATATATTTATATTGGTTCACTCTATACTAACTACACGTCCACTTATAAATAGTTTATTGAGGATTTTCGGATTAGACATGAAATAGATAATTTAGAGGTAATGAAAACACTACAATAAAAAGGAACGAAACCGTACAGAAAATACTTGGAGACTAGGTATCAAACTGGACCAAACGATATAGGCCCAAGTAAATGACAAATGACTCAAATTATGCGAGTATCATACCACTTGTACATGGCCATCTCCATTTGGGTTGTTCAAACGGACTGGACCGGACCGTTTCACAACTTGTACGAAAGGTCCATGGATTTGACCGTTTTGATTTTTAAATATTTTTTTAAAAATATATTTTTTATTGGGTAAATACAGTCCAGTCCGGTCCAAACCCGAACATGACCGTTTTCATATCCTTTTTAAAAAAGTGTTGACAAACGGTCCGGACTAGACCGAAATATTATGGTGCAGGACCGGGCCATACCGTAATATCATGGACCGGGACCGGACCGGATCCGATATTTAAGGTCCAAGACTGGACTAGACTGTGATTTCCGGTCCAGTCCGATCTTTCGGTCTAGTCTAAATCTACACACTCCTAAACCCCCATACAAGGGGTACTTTGTCCACCCCTACTCAAACTCGTTGACTGGACAACGAGATCGACTCCGTTCCGGACGTATTACTCCGTCTCCGGACTGAGGGGTAGAGGCCTTTCTCCTCCTCATTGAATATACTAACTATAACATTCAAAGTATATCAACACCGAATATTGACAAATTTAAGCTTTAGTGTTTTCTCACGATTTTATCGGTGAAATAAAATCAAAGTTTAATGTTGAAATTTAGAGAATAATAAAAAAAAAAATATTTGTACAGAAAACTGAGTTCCAAGGTAAAGCTTATTTCAACTTCATTCAATATTGTGACTGTCCGTAAGGTTTAATGTAAACACAATCAGCTTGTGGTTTGTTTGGGAGCATAAATTTATTGAAGTTGATGTTAAAGATCATGGTAATTAATTGAGCATATATTCTTTTAACATGTTTCAAGTGTTAGAGAACATTTAGACTTATACATATTGTAAAATTATATAAAATGTTATACTTTATAGAGTTATATTTGTAGAATATCGTCAAGTAAGTTATCATAATTTTCAAAAGTTTATGCACGTAACATATAAAATTTCAAGAATATAAACTATAATAAGCTATCATAATTTCCGTGAGTCCGTACTCATAAACATCAACATATAAGCTATTTTATGAAATCTTAAATCTTTCTCAATCATAACAAGGGGAAAAAAGTCCTTCAACACATATTTCAATAGGTTAATAAGTTTCAACTCTATCAATAAGCTCCAACTCCGTTAAACTTAGGGCGGCACACATGTAGACCGGACCGGAAAATATGGCCCAGTACAGTCTTGGACTGTAATTGGTAAAATCCGATCTGATCCGGTCCGGTTCAAGATATTACGGTCCGATCCGATCCTGAATCGTAATGTTCCTGTCCGATCCTGTCCGTACCGTATTTTTTATAATTTAAATATATTGTATGACCGAAAAAGCATTTGGTCCGGTCACGTCCAGTTCAAACCCGGAGCAGACCGGATTTAATCCAAACAAAAAAAAATATTTTTTAAATTTCTTTAAAAAAATAAAATAAATTAAAAGGTCCGGACCGAACCATAATGGTCCTGTCCGGTCCATGGACCGTTTCACACAAGTAAAAGGTCCGGTCCGATCCGTGAATTTACGATCCGGGACTGTTTGAACGGCCTTAGTTAAACTAGTTGTTTTTAAATGGACTCGTGGTTATAATCTAGACTGCTAAATCGACCCTTGATATAATTGTATTTTAAAATCGTGCCTTATATTTAACTTATGTTATAACGGAATTGGCATGAAATGCGTGGTTAGTTTGGTCGTTGGTGGTACGATTATTAGATTTATGTATGCACCGCACCGGTCACTCATCTCTCTGTCCCTTTAATCATTCTTAATTCCAAATAGTCAAAGTTGGATTCCACCCATGTGTGCATCATTTGTCATATAATTATGAATAAATGAGGGAAATAGGGCTCCTAAAATTTTACTTTAGCAAAGTGGGCTCCTAGTATAATTTAGGCCTGCAAAAAAATTAATAGCTGTATTTGTGGGCCTCCCAAGAAAAGATGGATGGATGAATGGGCTGTCAAAAAAATTTAGGCCTGCAAAAAAATTAATAGCTGTATTTGAATTGAAATGATGGGCCGTAGAAAATTTAAATGCCAACCTCTTTTTTTTTAACCTAGCCGCATCCTTCTTCTTTCTTCTCTTGCTCAGCCGCCGGACCTTCACTTCCCTACCTTCTCAGTCTCTCATCCACTTTTCCGTCTCAGATGAAAACCGAAAGCTGCTCTGTTGGTCATCTCCTATTTCAGCCCGTCAAGGACCGGCACTGCATGCCTTCAATCTTCTTCCCCAGCCCGTCGAGGCTTCTGACAAGTCTTCCCCTTCTTCCTCTCTCGTTCTCTGTCTCTCTCCGCCTCTTCCCCTACCCTTCTCTGCACCACCGGACCAAAGAAAGCACAGTCGTCGCCTTCCATCGCTACCGATTGGCCGCTAGGGGTTTAGAGTGCCGCAATCGGTGCCTTCGATGCACAAGAAGAAGTAGTCGACGAGCCTTCCCTCACTACAAGACGCTGCCAAGGGTCGCATTTTTGGGTATGCATTTTTGGGTAGTGCTTATTGAGTGATTGATATGCATTTTTTGGGTATTGTTTATTGAGTATATGTGTGTGCAGTTTGGGTAAGTATTTTTGGATAATGTTTATTGAGTATATGTGTGTGCAGTTTGGGTAAGTATTTTTGGGTAATGTTTATTGCGTATATGTGTGTGCAGTTTGGGTAAGTATTTTTGAATATATGTGTGTGCAGTTTTGATTATTGCTTATTGAGTGATTGATATGCATTTTTTTGGGTATGCATTTTTTGGTATTGTTTATTGAGTGATTGATATGCATTTTTTTGGGTATTGATCATTGAGTATATGTGTGTGCAGTTTGGGTATGCATTTTTTGTATTGCTTATTGAGTATATGCGTGTGCAGTTTGGGTATACAGTATTGGATATTACTTACCCAAAAATAGAACAAAGGATTGCTTCCAGATTTCGGTGAAGAGAAGAAGAAAGGACCTGCGTTTGGAAGAATTTGAGTTATGGAAGAAGAAAGGACCTGCGTTTGGAAGAATTTGAGTTATGGAAGAAGAAAGGAACTGCATTTGAAGGTAAGAAGAAGGGACATGAGTTTATAAATAGGGAATAAAAATGGTTGCATTTATTTGGCACAAATTCCATGTAAAATGTCCATCAAATTGTCATCAATCAAATAAATGACTATCACTTTTTTGTACTTTTTCTGATTTCATCTAGTATATAGGAGTCCATTTTCTAAATGAATAATTGGGAGACCCTAAATCCAAACTCTACATTGTAAAAGGCCTACATTGCAAATTCAGCCTATAATTATTTAATTAACTACTTTTATTGATAATTATGAAGTGACTAATCATTGTCATTAAAAAATATTTTTTTCATAAAGCTAGACTATTAAAGAAACAACTTTTCGAGTCATTCTATCACATGAAATGATTAAATTATTTCTATTTATTTTTTAAAAAATTTTTCATAAGGTTAACATAATAATACTTAAGAGGTGATACTGATCTTAGATGATAATCGATTTCTTCTTTATATTTTTGTTGTCTACCTCCTCTACTGACATGTAGAGAACAGATTGCACCATCTTGTTCAACTCTTCTTTCTCGACTGCTATTCATGGGATTGATATAATTTTCCAATTAATTTTTTTTTTGTTTTGGCCTACTGGAAGATGTCATTAATTTTTTGGGAAAAATCGTACGCAAGCTCTCGAGTTAGGCTATTTGTCAGAGAGTTTTTTTTTTTTTATCCCCGTGCATGTTCAATATTCAAGGAATATTGTTTAAGTGTGCGTTTCCAACGCAGGAGCCTTATTGCACATTCATGTTACTCAGATTATTTCAAACAAAACCTAATACTCCTTTGTTATCATTTATGATTATGAAATGTTTTGGAGCAAGAAAACTTTTAAATTTATCTATCCTTTTAGGATAGAAAGTATTTTATTATTTTTTTTTTGAAAGGTTACTTGTATTAAGATAAAAGTATTTCTTTCTCTATAGTGGTGTAATTGCATTCGGCCTTATTAAAACTTCCACTACTATACCTTGAAAGCTTATTATCTTTTTTCATTTTTACGATAGTTCCCTAATGGTAGTTGCTTACATCAGTTTCAAGTACTAGATCATCATCCACATATGGTAAAGTTAAGACTCGTATATTCATACACTGTTTTTAAGATCTTGAACTATATGAGGATGCAGATTGGTCCAAGTCCAAGTTTGTTCCTTTTTAGCTTAACTTGTGAAGACTTTCTAAGTTTTGCTAAATCCTTAATAAAATCTAAAGCATATGTGAAACATCCTAGAAACCTCTCTATTTGCTTTCTATTTTCTATTTTATATGGAATTTTTTTAATCTTTTCTAGGACATGTTCTTACAATACTATTTCTCCAGCTTTTATTTTTAATCCAAAAAACTATATTTCTTGTCCTACATAGAGCGTCCTTTTCTTTCCAAAACAAGCAAAACAACCACTATCAACAAATGCTCATAAATCATAATTATTAAAACATTCGATACATATGGTGATAGGAATGTAAATGCTATTTTGATTAGTAATCCTTAAACATGCTTCTATTTGCAGCGTAAGTTCCTCATCATCTTCAAAGACAAATTGACTAATTGTCTTTGTTTTATAGCCTTTTATTTTTATAGAACTCGAGGCTTCTCCTTGTGTTTGTGTGTATTAAGTTGACTACTAGTTCTTGGACCTTTCAAATTTGGTCTATACTTAGATCTAGTGTTTTCCAAATTTATGTTATGTCTAGCAGATTTCCTAATATTTTTTCCCAAAATAGTTGATTTCTATATTTTTTTTGTGTAAGGCTGCTAATAGGCTAGCAATTTCATCATCTACTTTGAAGAAATGTTCCTCTCTAGAATTTCTAGTTGGAAGATGTACTTGATTTTGTAGAGGCGAATTGAAATGAGGATTAAGCATATAACTTTTACTTTTGAGAGACTTTTTATTTATTAAAGGTGGATGAGAACTAGTATGAATTCTCTCATCTTCATCAATAGCATCAATAGTTAAAATTCTTCCTTAATTGGGACTAGAAGGATTTTTGAGGACATTGATCCAAATTGTCTTTAAACTTATTTGATATGACCTTACTTTGAGTGGTACCACTTTTTATCATGCGCCAACTACTCCATCTTTATCTACTTCTAGCATCTGAATTCTATTAGGTAAGTTAGTAGTATTTTCTAGTTTATAAATAAACTTCTATTTCAACTATAAAGGACAAATTCCTTTGTGCATACTTGTAACACCCTAGATTTGAAAATCTGAAGTGTCATTGGGATATGAACTATACAGTGAGTTCACTAGATTGAGCCTAACAACAAATTTACTAACGGACCTTCCAACAAGAGTGTAACACCCCAAATTCTCAAAACTCGGGAAACTACTGGTTAGGACCTCATAATGGGTTCCGACCTTTGTTTAACAATTTTACTTAGGATCTTACAACAAGAAACAAATGTAAGTAAATATTTTGGAAAACCTTAAAATATATTTGAATGAATGTAATACTTATGACAGGTTTACAATACATATATAAATTAACGTCGTTTATGAAAAAGGAAGACTCCCCCGTCCCCATCTAATGAGTACGTGGACCCGGCTGATCATCCACTCTGGATCTCTCTGCAACTGTCTATACCTGCAAATAATGTAACAACACGGATAAACCATTAGATAACTATCCAAATATAAGTAGAGAAAAAATAGCACATACACATATAAAGAAAGAATATAACAATCATCATGCTGGCACACAAAGCCGGTTATTATCTTATGATTTAAGTGATTCACTATTATCTGGTTTTAGGTTGTGGCACGAGATGTCTAAGACTCTCGCCTCCGTTTCTTATCAGCTAGAGAGGTTCGGCATACCTCCCCGTATACCATATGGAGTGGTTCGGTATCCTCCCCGCAAACCATGTTTGGCCTAGTCCCGAAGATCCTCTCAGTCGCCCTCGGGCAACTGAGCAGAATGCCACCACCCGTTACTCTTGGGCCAATTAAGGGTTAGTTATTCTTAAAGAAATAAAGTATTGATCAACATATAATCAATCACCACTATCATAACTCATATCAATATCTAGAAGCTAACTAAGTAAGCCCAAAGGACTTACCAGAATCAAGCCACAATTCTCGATAACTACAAAAAAAACTCGAACCGCAATGAAAGCACTCAACCTCCTGATATAAAAGGAAAGTTGATTAGAAACATATCCCATCCTCTTAGAAGTTTCCAACTTCTAAGATACTAAAGGTCATCTAACGGAAATTACCAAATTATCCTTATAAGGATAAAAAGACTATTTTACCCATGGGTCTCAAAACCCTAGGAACATTCCCAAAATATTTCCAAAATTCCTATGAAACCCAAAACCACAATCTAACACTCCCAAGAAAGATCTAGCTAAGTTGATAGATTTTACCGACTTCTAGCTTTCATGAAAAAAAAACTCTTTAAGGTCTCACTTTGACCCAACTTAAAACACTCTTACAAAAATCCAAAAATTTCAAATAAAATATCTCAACATCCCATGATATGCACGCTACCCACTAGGACTAAGAAATTCCAAAAAAGATCAACAACTAATCCTACACAAAAAAAATCCCAAGATGACTCCAAAGTACAAACATTCTCATACTTAGCCAAAATCCAAACTGTTACCAAACTGCATAACTAGCCTACTTTGGAACATCATAAACCTAAATTCAACCGTTAGATCGTTCCCGAATTTTAATACATCAAACTACATATATCAACCTACATCTTATCAAAAATTGCATGGTGAATAATTATGCTAAGGCATAAAAAAACATTCCTCAAAGTTAGTAATTTATGCTGGAAAACTGGAAAGAAACTAGGAGTCAAGAGGTCGCAGGTTCGATACACACTCACATCGTTTCTGAGGTAAGACTTTGCCACATGTCTTAGGTTCGAGTTCCCCCAGTGGAATATGGTATTACAAGCATGTGAAACCAAGTTTGATTTCCCTTCTCCCAACCATGCAGACCACCATTGATGGAGTGTAGATCCAATGTGGCTGGTCCAGGGTAGTAACGAAGGTGGAGAGGTGCAAGGCGGCCCCTGGTTGTTGGCTGACGATAGAAAGGGCGGAAGGTCCGCCGGCGACGATAGTCTCTCCGTCAGTTGTGAGAACCATTTCTCTTGTTGCTGGTTCAGGGTCTCGAAGGGAGGAAGAGAAGACGTAACCCTTACCTGCTGCACCGGAAGAAGAAGGTAACTTCAGCCATTGTCGCGCTCGCTGGCGCCTTAAGAAGATTGCAAAGAGGTTGTGGAGAAGGCTGCCAGTGGTTGTTAGGCCGAACGTGCAGTTGTGAAGACTCCTTCTTGCTAGGCCCTGATGGCGTGGACATACAAGATGAGCAACTGGCCTTGTTTGGTTGTCATTTGTCAAGTCTAGTGGGAACCAAAGGAGAAGATGGGCCTTGCTTGGCTTGTCATAGCTTTGTCTAATGGTCTCATTGTCAAACATAGAATCACACAAATTGATAAGAATTATTTTATGTGATTAATATATTCTTCACATAAAATGATAGGATTTGCCAATAGAAAGGATTATTGTGAAATTGGTATCATTTTATGTGAGAATAACTCCACATAAAATGATAGGATTTATGCTGACTAGTAAATAACGGAATTAAAAATCCGGGTATTACAAAGAGCACGACAAAACAATATAATATATCCAACTTTTAGTTACAAATAATTGTAGTAAAATGCACTTTAAATCATGTACTAAAAATTAAAAAATAAAACGGGGACCGAAATAACCTTAATAGCCAACTCAAGCAAGAAAGACAAAGATCAACAAGTAAACGACCTTCCCAAAACCTAAGACACACGAATTAAAGTTGAATAAATCAACAAACAAACTAACCATCGTGTCAAAAGAAAAACAAACGACGAAACAACCCCGAAACACTAATTGAAGAAGAGAAATAAGATTCAACCCGCTCAAAAAAGTACAAGTAAACCGGAAATGCATACAACGAAGAGAAGTCAATATGACAACAATACGAGAAAGAAGACAACTCCAACGTCTTACCGACGAAAACAAGGCAATATAAAGTTATATATATGAGGAATTAAACAACTCTTTTGAAAAAATACGAATGACACAATGTCGACTCCATTTTAACGTTGGCGTACACACACCTTTGTCAACCAACATTCTTGACACGTTATAAAAACTATTTTAACTTTCTTTTTTTTATACAGAAAGAGAAGTTAGATTAAATCACTTTCTAAAAGTTTTAATACGAAGTTAAATTTTATAAGAAAAAGATTTTTAATATTTAAAAAAAAAGGTTAATTGTATTAGAAAAAAAGGGGGAGGTGGAGGTTACATGCTACCAACATTACACGACCAATTAACCGCATAAACCAACTAACAAAGATCAAAGAGAGGGCACCCCTCAAACAATGAGAAATTAAGCGGAATGAAGAGCAATGTTAAGGGTGAAAGCCATGTTCCGGGTGAGGGCCGATCTATCCCTCCAATTTTGGGTGAAATGCGTCTTTACGCTGCGGATGACCATCCCAGCACACTCAATAGGAGTGGTGAAGGTCTGGCTATAGAGTAGTTTAATCCTGGCGACCCAAATGTAGTAGATCTAGGCGACAATCGCAGCAATCCTAGCACAATCCAGTGGGCAAGGCTTCTTCCTAGACCAGGAGGCCATCCAAGCCCAAACATCATCAAGGAAGGGAGCCGGATGGGGAATTTTCGTCCAACGCGATACAATGTCCAAGACCAGTACACTATAGCTGCAGTGATTCCAAAGATGCTTACCGTCTTCTGGGGCTGCGTTGCAAAGCTTACAAGTATCATCATTCGTGAGGTTCCAATCCCTAATCTTGCTAAGACTAGGGAGGCGATTAAGGGAAGCAAGCCAAGCGATTTAAGATGTTTTGGGGGAATTAGAGGGTAACCAGATTGCTTTGTAAGGGGTGGGGTGAGCAGCTTGGAGAGGAGGCCTGAGATAGTCAGAAATCTTCTTCCTTGCGAAGGAGCCATCAGAGTTGACGAAGAGTGCATTTCTAGGGGATCCAGGGGCAGGATTCGAGAGTTCATCTCTGAGGGCGAGAAGGGATTTCCAAAAGGGAGAATTGGAAGCCCTAGGAGAGCAGTTCCAGATGCATTCATCCCGCTTGAACAGGTGCTTGGCGACCCACGACTTCCAAATACTAGGGTGGCCACGATCAAGATCATACAAGAGGCTGGAGAGAGCAACCTTGTTCTTGGTACCAAGATCAGGGAAAACCAATCCACCAACCAACTTAGAGGTACATATAGACTCCCACGCCACCAAGGCTCGCCTGCTAGTAGCAATACCAGACCAGAGGTATGATCTCATGAGCCCATTGATTGTGTTGATCACATTAGCAGGGAGAAAGAACAAGGAGCACCAGTACTGGCTAGCCAAGTAGAGAATTGTTTTGACAAGTTGGGCACTGCCGGCGTAAGATAGGGTTTTGGCGCTCCAGGAGTGAATACGCCGAGTGATCTTGTGAATCAGAGGGAGAAAATCGCAAATCATTAGGCACTTGCTCCCAATAGGAACCCCAATGTATAAAAAAGGTAGAGAACCAAGCCTCATGCCGGTTAAAAGAACCACATTATCTATCTCAGCATGGTTCAGGCCTCCAGTGAAATTGTGTGATTTATTAGGGTTGATAACAAGTCCTGAGTAAGCGCCAAAATCATCGAGAGCGTCGATGAGGATCATGATGGATCTGGAATCCCCTCGGCAAAGGAGAAGAAGATCATCTGCAAATGCAAGATGGGAGATGACAGGTGAAGAACACTTGGGGTGGTAGTTAAAATCAGGGTTGGTGGTTCTCTCAGTGATTAGCCTGGACAAGAACTCCATAGCTATGGCAAATAGGGGAGGGGAGAGGGGGCATCCCTGTCTAAGCCCACGAGTTCCGATGAAATAGCCATTAAGCTCACCATTGACATTAACTGAATAGGAGGAAGTGCCAATGCATTCGCTAATCAGACAAATGAATGCCTTAGGGAAGTTCATCGATCGAAGGCAATGCAGAATGAACTCATGGCTCATTGAGTCAAAAGCTTTGGAGATGCCTACTTTCATTGCCACTCTTGGAGAAATATGTTGCCTACCATATTTATGGAGGATCTCTTGGCAAAGTAGAACATTAAGCTTGATTGATCTCTTCAAAACAAAGGTGCTTTGGTTGGGGCTAAAGATGCTAGGGAGTATGAGGTTTAGCCGTCTTGCAAGGATCTTGGATATGGTCTTGTAGGTTGTGTTACAGCGGGATATAGGTCTGAAGTCCGAGGGCATGATGGGTTTGTCGTGTTTGGCTATCAGAGAGATGGAGGCATGATTAACCTGCTTGAGCATTCTTTTGCTAACGAAGAAGTCCTGGATCGCAAGTGTGAAGTCGTGATGGATGATACTCCAGGCCTCCTTAAAGAAAAGTGAATTGAAGCCGTCCGGCCCAGGTGCTTTATTATCTGCAATGCTGAAGAGGGCCTGCTTGATCTCTTCAGGCGTGACAGGCTCATTTAAGGCGCAAACATCATTCTGGTTGAGAGAGGGTAGCCTTAATGGTGGGTAGGACCTGCTGGGAGAGGGGCTTTGAGGGTTGAGTGCATTCCTGAAGTGGCTCTCATTCTCTTGAAATATGTTTAATTGAGGCATTTTAGAAGAAACAAAGATCTAATATAGAATCGTATATGATCATCTTAACCTCTCACAAACGACTCTAAAGATATTAAAATGTATAACTGATGCACAAATTATGGCTCTCAATCTAATTCTTTCTATTTTGAATTTGTAGTTTAACGACCTCTTACGAACTTACTTTCTGTACATATTCGCTTCTAACTTAATTATTGAGTTGAAGTTATTTATTTGGACACTAAGACACAACGTTTCACCGTTGTGATTTCGAATAACGAATTTAGTTGGAATTTCTCCAATTTCCAAATGAAAAGATCCATCAAAATTAATTCGTAGATACTTGGTTTTTACAATTTTATATTTTTTTATTTTACGGATTTATGTGTTTGGATTTTGGGATGTTAACCTAATCTCATAATCATATTCGTTTGTATTTTGTTTCCTTCATTCGTACATTTGTAGTTTAGTCGGTTTGGTGTTCGTTCTTTGTATTATTTTGAAAAATAATCCCATTCTTATTGTACTGCATCGCTTTGGCATTATTTTTTATCTACAAGTGGAAAAGTTCCAAATATGATGGTTCAATGCTCTTTTTTTTTTATAATATTTTCGAGAAGATATTCTTTATTTTTGATTTGCGTATCCAATCGCATCTATTGTTGGGTTGGAGTAGGTATATTTCTAATAAATTTAGTTGAATTGTCAATTTGGTTGAGAATCAATTATTTTTTGGGACATCTCTAGGATAAGTTTTATTAAATTAAATTATTTTCATAAATATTACTAAACTATATTTTAATTTTACACTTACAGCATAAAATTAAGATTGCTATTCGAGCGGACAATGGGGAACACCCATGCATATTGTGATGCACGTGCTTCAAGTTGTGCACCTCAAGAGGAACAAAGATGGGGAGCATACGCCCTAATGTGACTTTTGTGAATGTGTAACACAACGCTCATATTTTAAAAGTAGCCGTTAGATTAGAACGTTATATATATAGTTGTTGGAGACACAAATTTATATCTCCATAAACATGTCAAATCATATCATTATTCACATATGATATCACTGTTCACATCTCAAATTCGTAAAAGGTCATACAAATATCGTCATTTTTCGAAGAAATTGAATACAATAGTGAAAGTATAAATATCCCGTTCGAGGAAAAGAAATATAGATCCGGATGAACTTGTCAAACATTCAAAGTGCACAATTTCATTTAACGGGATTGCCGTTAGAATAGAGAATCAAATTAAAATTTTGAATTAGTTTTTAAACATGTTATAACAAAGAATCGAAATTCTAGATTTTATACTTTATTTAAATTTTAATTAGTTTTAGTCAGGTTAGAATATAGAACCGGAACTTTATAATTAATACTTCATATTTCATTTCAATTAGCTTCTTATAAAATATTTATGTGACACCAGTACCATTTTCTGTCCGATTTTGAGCTCCATGGATGTTTTTCGGATAGAGATAACTTATTGGATTGGTCTCGGTGTGTGGTTGTAACACCCGAAGTTTTGGGAACTCGAAGCGCTACGGGTTAGGACCACACAATGGGTCCCGACCCTCACAGTAGCAACAACACAACGGATCTTACAACAAGACACATGCAAATGAAAACCAAAACTAAATATAAAACCAAAGGTTTAAACAAAAGAAAGTGTAAAAAGACTCGCAGCCGAGTTCAAAACAAAAGAAACATAAACCCGATCTTGTCCTATAATGTACGGGAACCCCGACTGACCACACCATCCGGATCACTCAGTAGCATCCTGAACCTGCGGAACATCTACAACGACGGTATAAACCGTTAGCTAACATTCTAGATACTAGCAAGAGCGTAAAGGCACAAACACACATAAGGTAAAGAAAACACATAACATGCTTGCACACAACCGGTCAACATCTTTCATTAAAGGTATCCGTTACAAATTCAACTTCTTTTGTTACACGAGAATCTCCCGAAACTCGCATCCGCTTCCGTCTACCACTAGGAATAGATCAGTATTATCCGTTACCTAAGGGTCTGGGTTGCAAGAGTACATTCTAGCCTCCTGAAGAGCAAGACAAGTGGTCACCGCCCAATTATCATACACTTGGGCCAGTTAAGGTTATAAAGGGTGAATCCTATTCCGGTTATCCGTTATAACAAGAATAAACAAAACAAACAAGCCAATACAATCCAACTAATACGCGGAATGAAGCTAAGTAAGTCCAAGGGACTTACCTCACTCGAAGGTAAATCAAAGCTCAGTAATAACTCCGTTTCCCTCAGGAAAGGAGCAAGGTAAAGCCTGTTCACACAAGCATCACCAATTAGGAACGAAACGGTTGCTAAAAGTCTATAACTTCTAGTCTCAATGATCTCTAAGAGATCTCCACAAGCTAAGGGCTCAACCCTAGTCTTACAGCATACTCGGGAAACAAGGAACATCCATAAGGATCAAGGAAAGGAACGAGGAAAGCAAGGAAGAAAGCAACTCACAAGAACGGGAGTTATTGTAGAGGAAACCGCAGGGGCGGCTGACAGGGACGCATGAGCGGATGGCCGCGGGGGCGGGATGTGTAGGCGCGGGGGCTGCTGCGTGACAGAAAGCGTTGTCGGTCGTCTCTTCGACAGAACTCACAACAAGGGCAACCAAAGCTCGAACCTTTGGCTCACACACGTCATTGTCAAGACTCAACTTCAAAGAGCCTGAGAATAACGATACATCAACAACGAGAAGACAACAAGAATCAAGGTTCAAACTTGATTCTTGGAGGAGAAGAAGAGAAGAGAAGAAGAAAACGAAAAGAAAGAAGGAAGCATGATGCAGTACATGAACGTAAGGAAGAACAAAGAATGATGAACTTACACGTTCAGCAAGGTCGTAGGAAGCAAGGTGATGGCTGCAGCTCTCAAGGGTTTGAAGCAACGATAGCAAGAAACGGGAAAAGCAGAAAAAGACCGGAATATATAAAGAAGGGTTGCAAAGAATAGAAGGAAGGATGTCTAGGGTTAGAAAGAAGATAAGGAAACCGGCCCATAAAATAGAATATCGGATATTCTATCTATGGAAGGAAGATAAAACGAACGAAAACAGATCGGGCGCAATCTGTCGCAAATCCGCAGGGGCGGATCATCTCAGCCGCAGGGGCGGCCTTCTTCACCGCGGGGGTGGTGAAGGCAAAATCGGGGTCTTACAATGGTGAACTGAATGAATATGATGTTGGTCATAAAAAATCATTGTTGGATAGACAAGGGCTTCGTATCTTATAGTCTGCATGTAATAAACACGGAACACCTACAAAGGAGAGATATGTTGATCCCAATCATATTTCAAGTACTAGCCGGAAAAAGAAGTTAAAGAAGTATACGTCAAGTTTGAACTTGAGGGGCACAAATTGAAATTGGGTAACTGAATTGCATTACAGAAGTGGGTAACAAAATTTGTGCAACTGAATTGGGTAACTGAAATAGGGTAATTGAAGTTAAGTAAATGTAATTGGGTATACGATATTGTATGTGAAATTGGGTAAGTAGAACCAGATAATTAAAATAGAAAATTGAAACTCGATAAATACAATTGGGTAATACATAAGGTATGATACTTGAGTATTAACATATTGGGTGTTACGTTGAGTATTAACATATCGAGTATCATAGTTGAGTATTAACATATTGTGTATTATGATTGGCTATTAATATCTTGGGTACCACACTTGAATATTAAGATATGTGGATCTTAAACGAACCATATATTTCCCATTGATCATATCTCTAATTCCACAGCCAAAGTGCGAAAACGAAATTGTGTTTAGTTATTTTCGCATTTGGAGTCCAAATTATACACCTTTTTCCTTACCAAACCTCCTAGGATTATTGTTTATTTACTCAATTTCACATACCCAATTTCGTGTATCCAAATTAATTCAGTCAACTTCAATTACCCAATTTGGGTACAAAGTTGTGTCAATGAATTTGAGTTTAATAAGTTGGGTACGTGAAGTTGAGTACGTGAGTGAATTTGGGTACGTGAACTTGAGTTTGTGATTATTTTTCTTTCTTTCAAAAATTATTAAAACAATTTCATTTAACCAAACATTCTTTACACGTTATAAAAATATTTGAAAGAATTTGGATAAATAGGCCTTTTTCTAATTTCATTAGGTTTGTGTACCCCTTCAATTTTGAAAGAATTTGGCCAAATAGGCTCTTTTCAATTTCCAATAAGTTTGTATACCCTATTATTTTTTACCACTTTTATTTGATGGTAGATAAAAGTAGTTAACCCCTCTATTATATTAAAAAAAGAAACAAACGTTAGAATTACAAATCAACTGTTACGTACAAATAAAAAAGTCTTGACTTTGTTTTTTTATTTTATTTTCTTTTGTTTTGCCTTTTTTTTTTTATTTTTTGGCATGAGTTTCATACTAGAAGTTCATACCAGAATTTCATACCAGAATTTTATACCAAAATTTTAATGCCAGAATTTTCATACAAAAAAATTCATACTAGAATTCATACCAAAAACTTCTTGTATGAAATTCATACTAAAATTTCATCATTTACATAGAAGTTGTCAAAACAACAAAACTTATAGCAAAACATCACTTACATAGTAGGTGTCAAAACATCATTTTCATACAAGAAAATTCTGGTATGAATTTTCTGGCACAAAATTCATACCAGAATTTTCATAACAATTTGTGTGGTTCATACCAGAAATGACATCACAAGTAACAAATAGCAACAACAACAACAACAACAACAACAAGGTAACAAAAACTACATAGGAATTTTTTTTTTTTTTTATTTCACCGATAAATTTCACATGGTATCATCAATTCAAAGAATATATCATAATCCTCAAAATAGATGTTTGACTTGCTACAACAATAGCAAAAATGATGTACTGAATTCACCTTTTAACTGAATTTCCTATCTAAGCTTCATATCTAAACCAATTTTTCTTGACTTTAGGACCAGTAGGCCCTTCATCCTCCCAACACTTCATATGGAAGGATCTTCAATAGATTCAGCATATCTGACTTCAACTTTCCAGGCAACCATTTCGCTAGACATATATAGTGATTTTTATCTTATATCCGAATTGTCTTATGCCCTCCATTGTTGCTTTGTTTTCCCTTCTACAAATAATAATTATAGCAAGTGATTTTTATCTTCCCTCCCTCCAAAATCTACTCTCAAGTAGAAGGCGAAATAGCCAAGATCATATATCACTTTGGTTATAAAATACTACATATTTTTCGATCAATCATCCAAATACTACAAGCAGACAAGGCATATTACTCATATAACACAATTTCACAATCAGTACTGAGATCATATGCAAATATGGAGAGGAAACAGAAGAAGAAAGAACATGTCAGAAACGGTACGCGACACATAACAAAAACGGTGAAGGAGCGTTCGCTGTGAAGGCATACGACTTCGGCGATTGGGAAGTGTTCAATTCGGCGACAAAATCGACTTCGGCGAGCTTTGTTTCTGGAGTTTTTGGCTATTGAGGAGTGTTAGATTCCGATTCACCGTTCAATTGGAGCTTGTCCTGGGCTATGAAGCATTAAGAGAAGGGGAAAGAAGAGTGTTCGATTCTGAAATTGAAGGCTAAGCTTCGGTCGATTGTTTACACTCACATGAGGCATCGTTTGAGAGAAGGGGAAAGAGAAGAAGAGATTGAGAGAAGCGTAAGAATGAGGGCGGCTAGGGTTTGACGGTGAAAAATAAGGGAGGGGTACACTTACTAAAAATATTTATGTCATAAACTTAGTTAATAAGCTAAAATATAAAAAGAGCTTACTTAGCAAAATCTCCCTTCAAATGTTATTACTTTCATTTAATGGTAGGTAAAAGTAATTAACCCCTCTATTTAAAAAAAATAAGAAGACTTTGCCTTTGTAACGTAAGTTCCTAAAAATTTGTTTCATTTTTGCCCTTTTTATTTTATTTTATATTTTATATTTTATTTTATTTTCAATTTTTAATTTTTTTTTCTACTATGAATTTCTGGTATTTCATATAAAAAATATTCATACTAGAAATTTCTAAATTTCTGGTATAAAATTTCATACCAGAAAATTATGGTATAAATTTTTCATACCAGAAATTCTGGTATGAATTTCTCATACCAGAAATTTTGGTATGAATTTCTCATACCAGAAATTTAACTATGCCATATTAATGTAGAATATATTTGATTTGATTCACAAATAGCAATGCATTATGTAGCAGACTATCCATAACAACAATTATGATTTTACAAAAATAGTCAGTTTGCATAGATCCTCGAAGATGCTAGTCAAAATTAACAATACAACATGTTTAGCCTCAAAATCAAACACTGATACAACAAGCAAAGCAAGAAACACAACATTTACCGTATTATTGCAGACTTTAGTAAAACAACAAATTTTCCTATGTAAGTTATTGACACAGAATTTGGGACAGTTCATTGATACAGCAGTAAAAAGATCTATGTACAATTAAGAGTGAATTGTAGTAATCACTCTTTTCAATGAAAACTGTTTCAAAGTTCATCACTACAAGAACTAAAATCAAAAGATTCAATGATACAACAGTAACAAGAACTATTTCACCAGCTGATTCAGAATCCGATCCATAAAAAGGTTCAATGGTATCACCATATGTGATTCAGTTTATCTCTCCCTTTCTTTCGGAATCCCCCCGCCGCACCACCCACCACCCTCCCTCCTCTCTCTATATCTCTACACATGTTGCCGGAACCTGGAATCAATACTAGTTCATACCAGAGTTCATACATACTACAGGAAGAAATGTCCAAACCTGCAACCTCAAATCAGCTTATGTTAGAGACCACATTCTTGTTGAGCCCATTCGGCACCTAGATTCTCACAATCTTTAGATCCTTCTCCCGAGGGTCGAATCCCAACACAAGCGTTGAGTTGGGGGAGGAATATTATGGGGATGGGGTTTGGGGGTAAACATATCTGCAAATCAGAGGTGTAAGAGCTAGAATTTTTGAATTGTAATTAATGTTGATTACCTTAATCATTGATAGTAATTTACTCATAACTCACGAAGATTTCGTAAGTGATGAGTATGAGTCCCATCGTTATGTTCCTGGCGTAATTTTGAGCTTATGGGGAATTTTTCACTTTTTCCCCGGGTAATTATTTTTACCCTCCGGTGTTATTTGGAGCATTTGGGAGCTCCAATTAATAAAAATGCACTTGAGAGAAATGATCAGGACATCAGACATGTCCTAGATATGAAATAACATGGAAAGGCAAAACGGCCAAAAGAGTTGCTATTTCGTTTCTTAACGGCTAAGAGAGACGACTTAGGAATACACGTTTCCGAGGCAGTTGTGGAATAATTATCCCTACTTTATTCCAGATTTATTATTTCAATTTTGAGAAGTTTGGAGAAGGGGATTCTACCCGCATTTGGAACGGGTAAAGGATAATTATCGATTTCGGTAAAGGATAATTATCGACTTCGCTATAGATAGAGGAAAATCGTTTATTAATTCATTTCCTTTTGCGTTTCCTCGTAAAAGCTCTAATTTCTCTGAACCTTAAAACTCAGATCTACTCTCCATTTCTAATCCGATTTCAATTCCGTTTGAGTTTCTGGGTTCCTCTCTTCATTCTCTTCATATCAGTACCAAGTTTTTTTTTGTTTCCGAGCATATGAAGATCTGGTCGAGCATATATGTCCCCAGGCCGGTTATGTCGCTCATATTCCGGTAAATATGATGATGTCCATGTGTAGCTTGCGTCGTTGTGATTCCGAATCTTCTTTCATATCATTAATCGGGTTAGTAACGAATAAGTGATGAATTTATTCGTTTTCCGTACTGCGATTTGACCTAAATTGACCTTATGCTTGCCAAAATGGATAATTAAAAATTCCATTATGGTCGTTATATTATTCTCGTGTTTGTGGGTTGTTTGTTTGATGAAATTTGATGATAGGTGGGCTTAAAAATTGTCTGGGGGCAAAACGTTATTCAGGCAAAATTTAATTAATTAATTAAAGGTTAATTAATTAAATTAGGATTAGAATTGAAATTGAAGAATGTTGATTAAATGCTACCTTGAGATTTGAGGAATTGTGAGTTATGTTGAGATATTGAGGTTTTGTTGGTTGTGAGGCTTATAGGTTGATTATGATCGTTATGGATCCCTTGGGTCTAGGTGTGACTCCTTTGATTGATAGGAGATTTGATATCTCTTTATTATGCCTTGCTATTAGGCAGTGCTATCCTCCGGATCGGAGTTGATCGTGCTTGAGGTTATCTTGAGGTTGAGGTAAGTCCGTAGGACTTACTTAGCTATCATCCCTATATTGGATGTATGCATGAGTGATGTTTGTTATATGCTTGATAGCATGCGATATTGATTATTACCTACCTATGATTTATTGGATAGCCCCCATGCAGTGGTAGTGAAAACCTTTCCCTTTCATCTTGTAAGGAGTCTGGGAGGTTCTTTGTTGTCAGGCCAGGTGTGGTATACGGGATGGACACTTCACCACTCCCTTAGGGTACACGGAAAGTGTGCCGATACTACTCCGGATGGATATGGTACCCAGAGGCGAGGATGATATATTCCTCGTGTCACATATTTTCATCTATATATATATATATATATATATATATATATATATATATATATATATATATATATATATATATATATATATATATATATATATATATATATATATATATATATATATATATATATATATATATATATATATATATATATACCTTGAGAGCATGACGTTATAAAGATAATTAAACGGGTAAATGTGTGATAGTAATATTATGTGTTTATGATTCCATGACCTATGTTTCTGCTTATGCATTATCTTATATATGAATGGTTAGCTAACGGTTTATACCGTGTTGCAGATGATCTGCAAGTTAGGAAGACTGCAGAGTGAGTCAGATGGGTGATCCGCTGAGGGCTTTCGTACATTAGGGTGATGCGAGGGATTATGGGATATTTTGTATATGTATGGTTTGTTGTTTTGTACTCAACGGCGCTTTTGTAAACCTTTTTTGAATATATTTATACAGTTTGATGTTTTGGTTTTAATCTATATGTGTCTTGTTGTAAGATCTAGTGAACTTGTTGTCAGGCTAGTGTCAGGATCCACTGTGAGATCCTAGCCTAGTGACGCCCCGAGTCCCACGGATTTGGGTGTTACAAGAGGGTTTCAGGGTTCCAGAGAACGATTGTTTCGGTCATCCCTAAGAAGTGGTCGGCGAGGCAGATGATGTCATTAACGGTGCCAATGATGCGGAACTGGGGTTGGGGTTCTGTGCGGAACCAGAAATCGAAGGAGGGGAAGGTTTGAGGGCGAAATAGAGCGTAGTGTTCGTGTCGGTGCTCATTTTGTTGACTTGATCGATTCATTGGCGAGGAAAAGGGGCTTTTGGAATGCAAGGAGGGAAGTGATGAAAGATGGAGAGGTGATGAGAGGTCTCCATGATTTACAGGCGGGAGTTTGAGAGGAAACAAGATTCGAAACAGTTTGAGAAAAGGGGAAAGAGAAGACGGGAGTTTGAGAAAAGTGAGGGATGGCTAGGGTTTCACGGTGAAAAATAGAGATGAGTACACTTACTAAAAAAAAGTTTATACCATAAACTTAAGTACTAGATTGAAATATAAAAAAAGCCTACTTACTTAATTCACCCAAAATATTTTAATTTTGTTTTTTTTACGGAAAGAAAAGTTAGATTAATTCACTTTCTAAAACTATTAATATAAGTTAATAATTATCAAAAAAAATATTATAATATTGTGATAATCTAGTGTACAAGTTAAGTCAATTGATTAACAACACATCTCTTGAAATATGCCTAATCAAGGCATTATAAAAGAAACGATGATTCAACGTAGAGTCGGATATAATCATTTTAATTAACCTCTCACAAGCAACTCTAAAGACATTGAGGGCCCGTTTGGTTCCTACTCTGGAAACGGAAACGGAATGGAAACGAATTTAGTCCATATGTATATCATATTCATGAAATTTTATGGAATCATTCCCCATGGTTTAATAGAAAATGTACTTGCTTCCTCACATTTTGTTAACCTATAGGGTATCAAAAGTAATCAAACTCTCATCCAACTACTACAAAACACAAGGAATGATTCCAAAAATCTTAATGAACAAGAGTATACGTATTGACTAAATTCGTTTCCATTCCGTTTCCGATTCCGGAGTTGAAACCAAACGGGCCCTGAATGTATTCTTAATGTATAAATTATCGCTCTCCATCTCAATATTTTAAATTTATTGTTTAACAGTCTCTGACAAACTTACTTTATGTACGTGCTTTCTGATGACAAATTCAATTATAATTCCTCCAACTTCCCAATAAGATCCATCAAAATTAATTTGTTGATGTTTGGTTTTCACTATTTTATATTACTTTACGGATTTATGTGTTTGGATTTTGGGATGGTAACCTAATCTCATAATCATATTTAATTGTATTTTTATTGTAATGTGTGCCCCATCAAATTCTTACGAAACAATTTATCCCGCTTGGTATTATTTTATCTCTGATCTTTTTCTTTTTTTTTATCTTTTTTATATATAAAATATCTTTTTTTTTTTTTATCTATTGTAGTGTTGTTGGCTTTACGTGATTCATTTACGAAAAAGCTAAATACACCGGGTTTGTATTATTCGGAAAAACTGATTCTCTACTTCAAGGGTTCCAAAAAAAAATAAAAATTGGGCGCCGGCTGATGGCGCCGGCGCCCAATGTTATAAAAAAAAAAGACCCTCGCGCCATTGTCTAAATTGAACGCCGGCGCCTTGCAATTGGTTTTACCTATCAACAAGTGGAAAAGGTCCAAATATGATAAAGTTAAACAATTGGCGTGTAGTTGGTAGCTCTTTCTTTTATATTTTCAAGAAGATATTCCTTATTTTTGATTTGCGTATCCAATCATACCTATATTGATAGATCTATATGACAATTTGGTTGAGAATCAATTATTTTTTTGGGACATCTTCAATATAAGCTTTCTTAAACTTTATTATTTTTTTTATAAATATTATTAAACTATATTTTATTTTTATACATACTGTATAAAATTAAGATTGCTATTCGACCGAACGCCGTGGAATACAATGCCCATTGCACATGCGCGTCTTCAAGTTGTGCACCTCAAGAGGAGTACAGATGGGGCGCAATGTAACTTTTGTGAATGTGCAACACATCGTTCATATTTTAAAAGTAGTCGTTAGATTAGAATGTTACATATATAGTTGTTAGAGACACAAATTTATATCTATATATGCATGTCAAATCATATCATTATTCACATCTGAAATCACTATTCACATCTCATTTTCGTAAAAGCTCGTACAAATGTTGACATTTTTCGAAGAAGTTGAATCCAACTCTAAAAGCATAAATTATCCCATTCGAGGAAAAGAAATATAGATCCGGATGAAGTTGACAAACTTTCTAAGTGCACAATTTCATTAATGGGATTGACATTAGAATAGAGAACCAAATTAGATTGTTGAATTAGTATTTAAACATGTTATAATAGAGAATCGAAATTGTAGATTTTATACTTTATTTAAATTTAATTAGGTTTAGTCATGTTAGAATACAGAATTGGAACTTTAGAATTAATACTTTATATTTCATTTCAATTGGATCTTATAAAATATTTCAGTGATACCATTACCAATTTTTTGTCCGATTTTGAGCTCCATGGATGTTTTTCGGATATAGATAACTTATTGGATTGAACTCGGTATATGGCGAACTCAAAAAATTTAATGTTGGTCATAAAACTATTGATGGGTAGACAGGGTCTCCGTATCTTAAAGTCTGCATGTATGTAAACACAGAACACCTAAAAAGGAGAAATATGTTGATCTCAATCATATTTCAAGTACTACCCGGAGAAAGAAGTTAAAGAAGTATATGTTAAGTTTGAACTTGAGGGGTACAAATTGAAATTGGGTAACTAAATTGCGTAATAGAAGTTGGAAAACTAAATTGGGTAACTGAAATCGGGTAAATAAAATTGGGTAATTGAAGTTAAGTAAATGTAATTGGGTATACGAAATTGTATGCGAAACTGGGTAAGTAAAAAGAACCCATACGTGTTTCCGCAGGTCTTACTGTAACTGGTTTGTCTGGAAATATACGTACCCACAGTTTTCCACCACGACGCCGCATAATTAAAATCGGGGAACTGAAGCTTGATAAGTAAAATGGGGTAACACATTAGATATGATATTTGTGTATTAACGTATTGGGTGTTACGTTAAGTATTAGCATATCGAGTATCATACTTGAGTATTAACATATTGTGTATTACATTTGGATATATACATATTGGGTATCACACTTGAGAGTATTAAGATATGTGGATCTTAAACGAACCATATCTTTCCCTTGACCATCTCTCTAATTCCGTAGCCGTAGTGTTCAATACTAGTTCCGCACTTGGAGTGTGAAAACGAAATTGTGTTTGTTAGTTCCACACTTGGAGTCCATATTATACTCTTTTTTTACTTACCCAACATCCTAGTATTATTGTTTTACTTACTCAATTTCACATATCCAATTTAGTGTATCCAGATTAATTCACTCAACTTCAATTACCCAATTTGGGTACAAAGTTGAGTAAATGAATTTGAGTATACTAAGTTGGGTACGTGAGTGAAGTTGAGTACGTGAAGTTGTTGGGTACGTGAAGTTGAGATTGTGCTTTTTATTCTTTCTTTCCCGAATGATTAAAACAATATCATTTAACCCAACTAATTAATTTCGTTTTTCCTAAGATTATTAAAAAATCATCACTCATTTACAAAGGTGCATACTCCGTGCACATTATAAAAAAAATGCTTAACCAAATCATAAAACATTGTCTTCGTTATATTAAAGACAATTCAATTAGGGTTATGCAAAATTGACCCGTTAGCACTGGTTTTTACGGTCCGATCCCGGTCCATTGTTTTTGAAAATTCCGGTCCCGGTACAGGACTGGACATGACCGGGTTGGACCGAAATATTATTATTAATTTTTTATTGATTTAATTTTGTATATTATAAAAAAATCATATATATATATTTAAAAATAATAATTTTTTAGTTTTTGAAAAAAAATATATTTTATTTTATTTCCATACCGGAATGGATCTGACCGAAACGGTCCCAGTCCGATTCCGATCCAAGTTTTTAAAAATTTCAATCTACCGGTCCAAACAGAGAATTCTGATCCGCAACGATGCACAGCCCTAAGTTCAACTGCCTTCAAATATAAATCTAGGCATAAGAAAAGAAACAACGAAGTCTACACCATTCATCGATCGAGGTTCCACACAGACAAACATGAATCCAGTGACATCAAAAGTGATGAAAGGCAAACGAGCTTCTTGAAGCCAAATACTTAACTCAATAATCTCAGTTGTTTACTACAGTCAAATACTTAACATAAATTACTCAATAAGCTCAATTGTTTACTTAATTGTTCATCTTTTAACTGTTAACTTGTTAATTGGTAGTTGTTATTTGCTAAGTTGATTAGGTTTAATTTGTTGATTTAACTGAAAATTTTAGGTTCAATTTGTTGATAGTTGTTTTAAGGTTAAATTTGTTAATATTTGTTGATTGAATCGAAAAGTTAGTAGTTGATTATGTTAAATTTGTTAAGTTGAATATTTTAGATTTATAAAATTCAATTGTGTTTGAACTAAATTTGTTAATTGTATGATTAGAATTTATTAATAGCAAAAGTATCTTATACGGAAGAAGGTATCGATTCCAAGAGTTGGAGATTTAAGTTCAATTCCTAGGGTGAATGTTGGTGCATCAAATGAAATATGTTAGAGATGACGTTGTTGGCAGAGAAAAGAGCTCGAATGGTAAGTTCTCGTGATTCAACTTGTGAATTTAGTATTATTAACTATCCGGCATTGCGCAAATCCGGCATTATGTTCAGTCCCCCTCCAATTATATCCTTGCTCCGTCATTGATCAACCGGAAATGATAAAACCCTGAGGATAAGAAACGGAATTTCCCATTATTAGTTAGGTCTATTCTTCAACTTGCTTATTTTTCTTCCTATTTTTATTTTATAAACGTTGTCATCTCCCAAACAAAAGAGAAAAAAAAAATCAACTTCATCTTCGTTATATAAAGACAGTTCAACTGCATTCAAATATAAGAAAGAAAAAACGAAGTTCACAATCATACATTTGATCTTCATTGATCAAGCTTAGACAAAAACAAACATGAATCCAGTGACATCAAAGGTGATGAGCAAAGAAAAGGCAAACGAGCTTCTTGAAGCCAACATCAAAGTATCCAACCACATCCACAATTTCATCAATTCCATGTCTCTCAAATGCGCAGTTGACCTAGGCATTATTGAAGCCATTCACAGCCATGGCAAGCCGATGTCTATCGAAGACTTGAGCTCGGCTGTGGCAATCAACTCAAAAAAGGCTCGATTTCTTAATCAGCTCATGAAGTTTCTAGCTCAAGCAGGCTATTTCCGCGAGCACGAGCTGGGTTACACGCTCACTCTAGCTTCTGAGCTACTCTTAGCGAATCATCCTTATAGTCTGAGACCGGGCTTGCTCGTGGTACTCGATCCAAGCCTTGTTAAGCCTTGGAGTTGCTTAGAGACTTGGTTTCGGAACGAGGATTCGACGGCTTTTAGTACTGCCAATGGGATGGACTTGTGGCAATATGCCAGAGATGAACCGAGGTTCAATCATGAGTTTAATGAGTCTATGGCTACTGATTCTCGGGTTACGGCTGATATTTCGGTGAGGAGCCGTGAGTGGGCTCCGCTGTTTGATGGGCTGGGCTCGCTTGTTGATGTCGGAGGTGGGACCGGTGAGATGGCTAGGACTGTAGCTGAAATGTATCCACATATTCAGTGTAGTGTGCTTGATCTTCCTCATGTGGTGAAGGGCCTTCAGGGGGCTCATAACTTGAGTTATGCGGCTGGTGATATGTTTGAAGCTATTCCTTCGGCTGATGCCGTCTTGCTCAGGGTATTCTCTTACCATCTAAAAATGTCCATTTCCGTTTCTTGTTTCCGGACTAACAATGTCCATTTCCGTTTCTTGTTTCCGGACTAAAAATGTCCATTTCTAAACAAACAAACAAAAAAACACACGCTTCTGATTTTTTCTTTCCGACAAAAAAAATCAAAAAACCATAATGAATAAATTTAGGTCAATATCACTAACTAGGTCTTTTAGTAATATTATTCTATTAAGTAGACTCATATCATAATCTTATTTAGTAAATGTACTCCTAATAATGTAATAGTGTAAATCAATTAAAGTGGTAAAAAACAAAGGTACACGAAATAAAAGGAATAGAAAAGAGTCTATTTGGCCAAATTCTTTCATAAATTTATAGCGTTGCTAACCTTATCGTATGATCCTCTTTGTTACAGCATATACTGCATGATTGGACTGATGAGGACTCAGTGAAGATATTAAAGCAATGCAGGAAGGCTGTGACGAGGAGCAGTAATGGAAGACGAGGAAAGGTGATGATCATAGATACGGTGTTGGACAGTGAGAATACGGATAGCAGAGCTCGAGAAAGACAACATTTTTGGAGCATGGAGATGATGGTATTGCTTGGAGGCAAAGAGAGGAACGAGGTTGAATGGGCAAAGCTGTTTGAATATGCTGGATTCACAGGTGGCTATAAGATCCATCCTGAGTTGGGATTAAGGTCGCTTATTGAAGTTTATCCATGATTCTACCTTTCATTCTGATATGTAATGATGTTTATCTAAATGGATCTTATTTGGTCCATGTAAACCACTTCGTGCCCGTTTGGTTGGAGCGGTGGAATGGAAACGGAATGGAATTAGATAAGGGTTAGGAATGGAAATGGAAATGATGAGATTACTTTCATGTGATAAAAGACCTTTAACCAAACGTATTTTTTGATTGATTCGGAATCATTCCGTTACCGGAAATGATTACTAGAGCTTCCAAACGGGCCCTTCATATGCACTGCACTGCCATTCATCTTTGGAGTTTGCCTTTGAAAGCACATCCGTATCTGGAATCGGATTCCTACACTTATCCTTAATCGCAATAATCCTTTCAAAACACTTTTAATCGCCCTTTTGATTACAAGTTTCTCAAAGTGTTTTGATCGTTTACCCTTTTTAAATTTGCGCCCATACATTTTCGCAAGCTAAAAGATCTAAATCCACTATTTTTCAAGCGGGATATTTATGAACCGTCCACCTATAAAGAATTTGCGCCCATACAATTTGCGCCCATACAATTCATACAATTTGATCCCATACAATTAATATATCGGGTCAAGGTGGATACTTAGACTAGTATCCTAACAATTCTAGAAAGAAAGATATACAATATTTTATTTTGTTACCCAATATCTTAATACCCAAGTGTGATATCTAATATCATAATAGTCAAGTGTGGTACCAATATATTAATACTCAATATGGTAAATACTCAAATCAGATACTCAATATGTTAATACACAACGTAATACCTTTTTTTTTTGATATTGTATGGTAAGCGATTATGTTAGATCATCTTCTCGAGACTCTTCAACCTAGGGCATCCTTCCGGATGAAATCCACCGCCTGTGGGGGGATCAATGGGCAATCAAGTGGGTAGTCATGTCCCACCTTTGCGAGCTTATCGGCAACACTATTAACTTTCCTAAAGACGTGTTGTATCCTGAACTGTTGGAAACTGACCAAAATGTTAGAAATATCTGAAATGATGAGATCAAGTTCCCACGGGGTTTCCATATTTGTTTTATGGAATTGATAATTGTAAGACTATCTCCCTCACTTTCAAGTTTATTGATCTCCAGATCACATGCTCTAATCAAACCCTCCCGTAGCGCGCATGCTTCAGCATGAAGGACCGATATGTTTCCACACTATACGTAGCCTAGGGAGATGGTTGATGCATGTTGGTTTCTAAGAATGAATCCGAAGGCTGACTCCCCCGATTCACGTTTAGATCCATCAAATTTTAACTTGATGAATCCATTATCAGGTTTTAACCACTGGATATTTCTAGTTTTCTTGTTGCTATTACCCACTTTTTGTTTTGTTTGGTTCTTCCTTTTGTTTGCCTCTTGCCACCTTCTTATTTGGTATTATACTTGTACTTCAATATTTTAAGTTTTCTTATGATTAAAGATGTTTTGGTTTCTTGCGATCCGAACATTCCACCACGTGACGGCTAATTGTACCAATTGCTTGTCTTCTAGCTTACTTTTTAGACATGTAATCATGTTCGCCATGTTCTGGTTAGAGTTTCTTACCAATCGGAGCTCGACCTTAGTGTTGGTATTAGGAAGATTAATCTCCAACAAGAAGAGGCAGTTGAAGAACAAATGATTTGCTAACTCATATGGATGATTGTAGAGGACTCATTGCATGGGCACTAGGACCCTTTGTTTCTCAAGATTTTCCTTAGTTGGAAGTCCATCTATGGACATTTTCCAGAGAAAGTTTTTTTAAATTGGGCATGATATCCATCTCCCAGATCCAATCATTGGAAGTAGCTGTAAGCCCTTTATTTTGATGGATGAGGTCCGTTGCTGATTTTGTCGTGTACGAACCCTTCTCCGAGGTTGCTCAGTAAAGGCAATATTGAATAAATGATTTCGGGAGTTGATATGATTTGATTGCGGTCATAATTCCTTGTGGAAGGAGATTGCCTAATTTTATTTCTAGTTTTCGGGTATTCCATTTATTTTCTATGATGTAGTTACTTACTAATTCATTTTCATTGATATAATATAACTTCTATTCCGAAGAAAGTTGATGAGCGGTTGATCTGTCACCCACTTATTCTTCCAAAATTTAACGGTGTTGCCATCCCCAACGTTCCACCTGAAACCACTTTCAAATTCTGGTCGGAGATTCATTAGTCTTCTCCATTGGCAGGAGGTATTTTTTGTGTTTTGTAGTTCCATAGGAATGAACCTCTGAGGTATTTTTCGTTTACTATTGTAACTCGTATATTACTCGGCTCTTCCATAATTTTTCAGAGTAATTTCATTTGGAAGACCTTGTTCATATCTTCTTCTTTTCTAATACCCACACCACCACACTTTTTTGGTTTGTAGATTTTGTCTCAACTGATGAGAGGGTGATAGTTGGGTCCTTTATTCCAACAGAAATTGCGGTTGATGTGGTCTAGTTCTTTGTGTATGTAGGATAGGAGCATGAAACTTTGCATAATATAGGTTGGTTTGACATTCAGATTAGCCTTGATTAGAATTGTTCTTCCTTCTTGTGAGAGTGTGGAGGCTTTCCATGCAATTAGTTGCTTCCTAGATTTTGTTATTACATCTTCAAAGACGGTCTTGTTCACTCTACCGTTGATAACTGGACATCCAAGATATTTGTCCAACTCGTTCGTAGCAGTTATTCCGATTGTTAACTGAATTTGTCTTTCCATTTCACACCCTACATTTCTCGTAGTTTGGAATGATGATTTATGAAAGTTTACTTTTTGGCCCGAGATATGGCATTACCCATTGAGGAGATCTAGAATCTTAGTACTTGCAACTAAAGATGCTTTGGCAAATATTATTATGTCATCAACAAAGGCTAGAAAGGGGACAATAATGCCACCTCTTGTAATTGGAAAACCAATTATTTTGTTGTTTTGATAACATTCTTTTTGAATGCTCCTGGCTAGAACTTCCGCACCCAAGTTGAATAACGTAGGTGAGAGTGGGTCACCCTGACGTAGCCCCCTCTCGAGGTATAATACTTCCGAAGGTTTATCATTGACTAGGATGGAATACGAGACCGTGGAAATGCACTCCCTAATCCAGCTAATGAATTTATGTTCGAACCCAAATTTGTCGAGCACGGCTAGGATAAATAGCCACTCCACCCTATCGTGTGTTTTTTCCATGTCTAGTTTTACGGTCATATAACCTTCCTTCCTTTTTATTTGCTTTGAACCCGTGAAAAATCTCATGGGCAATAAGAATATTATCGTGAATTGATCTATTTGTGTAAAGGCACTTTGGAGAGGATGAATTAATTTTGGCAACAATTTCTTAACCCTATTTGCTAGAATTTTGGCAATAATTTTGTATATTGTTGAGCATAGACTTATTGTGTAGTGGGAAGTTAGGGATGAATTATCCGTTTTAAGTATTAGAGTGATGAAGGTGTGGTTGATTTGTTTTAGGATTTTTCCCGATCGATAGAAACTTTTCGTCGCACGGATTACATCGGGCCCTATTGTCGCCCAATATTTTTGGAAGAAGCCGGGAGGCATTCCATCTGGCCCAAGGGACTTGTCGCTTCCAATATCAAAAGCAGGCTAAGTAGCTTCTCGGATATCCTCGTTCGAGAATGGTTTGGTAAGTTCCATGTTTTCAGTGTCCGTAATCTCGTTGTTAATAATTTCAAGGTGTTGCACAATGGTGGACTCATTAATTCGATTGGACCTGAATCGGTCCTTGTAGTCTCTGAGGAACTCGGAGTTGATTTCATCCTCAGTGTATATTATGGTGCCGTTTACTTTTTAAATGGAGGTTATAGATTTTCTGTTTCGTCTACCTGTTGCTTTTTTATGGTGATACTTTGTATTTTTGTCACCACATTCTAATGCTTTAGATTTTGCTCTTTGCATCCAATACTTTTGTTGGAATTCTATTAGGCATTTTATTTTCTTACTTAGTCTATTTAGTCTCTCATTTTTTTTATTATAGAAATTCTGAAGTTTAATTTTGAATCTTCTCAATGGTTGCGTCCGTTTCTCGGACTTGTTTATTTATATTACCAAATTTTAGTTTACTCCAAACGTAATACCCAATATGTTAATACGCAACCATCATATCTTATATGTTACCCAATTTTACTTACACCATTTTATTTACCCAATTTCTGTAATCCGCTTTTAATTACCCGATTTTACTTACCCAATTTCGCATACTCAATTTTGTATACCCAAATTCACTACTCAACTTCAATTAAGCCATTTTCAATTTGAGTTACACAATTTGAGTTACACAAATTAAGTTAGCCAACTTTAGCTACCCAACTTCTCTTACACAATTGAGTTATCCAATTTCAATTACCCAATCTTTTTACCCAATTCTAGTTACCCATGAATTACTCGATTCCATTTAATTACCCAATTTCAATTATCTGAATATGTTACTCAACTTTAATTTCCCTTTCTCTTTTTATCCTTCTTTAGGATTATCTCTTTTTCTGTTTGCAATTAACTACTATCCTAATTATCTTTGAAAGAACTTGACAAAATGGTCTTTTTTTTTATTTACTTTTATTTTGTATACTTCTTTATTTGTTTTACCACTTTTATTAATATTATATAAAAGTAATTAACCTCCTCTGTTAAAAAAGAAAGAAAGAAACATATATGATTTCTGGTTGAGTTCTTGTTATGGTTTCTAGTTGAGTTTTTGGGTATGGGTATCGGGTATGAGTTTCTGGTTGAGTTTTTAAATATGGTTTCTGGTATGGTATTTTGATATAAATTTCTGGTATGATTTCTGGTATGGTTTTGGTTGAGTTTCTGGTATGAGACGAAGAAAAAAATTGTAAATCAAGTTCCGTTCCGCTTATTATTTGTGGGACAGGACGCGGGACGACCTCAATCCCGTCCCGTCTCATGCTCAACCCTAATATATTCATCTTACTGTAAAACAATATCCAATTACATGGTTACTAACAATAGTTTCCTCTAATCATTTTGATAATAAAATTTTTTTGACCTAATTGTTTATTCTTTCTTTCCTTTTTAATTTTATAATCTATTTTCAAAAAGATAAATTAGGGTTCTGTTGTGGTTTGAACGAGTTAATTAGTGGAATAGCGGAAGAATAGGAAACATTTTTTATTTTGTTGCACGGAACTTGTAGCGAGGGTTTTTAATATACTTTTGTGAATAAAAAGAAGGGAAAATGACCAAAAATAATACAAACTATCACATGTGAATCAAAGTTAATACAAACTTTAAAAATTACTAATTCGTATATAAACTATGACCTATTAAACCAATTTTGATACGGTTTTCTTTTCGGCCAAAATTTTGGTGATTTTGATGACATGACCCTCGAAAAATAAGTTTGGCTGCAAATATAAATAATAACTAAATAAAGGATATGTTTTATTTAATTTTCAAATGACTCAGTATATTGTCTTACTACATCTATAAGTTACATTGATGGTCCTCGATTCCAATTTGGTGAAGTCTCATTTTGTATCTGTGTTTTTTACTTCTTCTTTTAATAATTTGAATCAAAATTTGCCTTTGTTTACAGCGCGGTTCGAAGTAGACAAACTTGACTTGATTGCCAGATAATCAAGTATGATTTGATTTGTCAGCACACGTGTCGCCTTAGTTTTACATTTTTGACACGTTGACATACACACCTTTGTTTACACCTTAGTTTTACATTTTCTGGACCACCAGCCAGATCCCCGGTCTAATTTTTTGAAAACTTCAGTAAGCCGGTCCAAACCGGACGCACACCGCTAAGTTCAACCGCCTTCAAATATAAATCTAGGCGTAAGAAATGAAACAACGAAGTCTATGACCATTCCTTTCAAAAAAACTAAGTCAACATATATTTGATCTTCATTGATCAAGCTTCGACACAAACAAACATGAATCCAGTTACATCAAAGGTGATGAGCAATGAAAAGGCAAAGGAGCTTCTTGAAGCCAACATCAAAGTATGCAACCACATCTACAATTTCATCAATTCCATGTCTCTCAAATGCGCAGTTCAGCTAGGCATTTTTGAAGCCATTCACAGCCATGGAAAGCCGATGTCGATCGAAGACTTGAGCTCGGCTCTTGCAATCAACTCGCAAAAGGCTCGATTTCTGCATCAGTTCATGAAGTTTCTAGCTCAAGGAGGCTATTTCCGCGAGCACGAGCTGGGTTACACGCTTACTCCAGCTTCTGAGATACTCTTATCGAATCATCTTTATAGTCGCAGGCCGGGCTTGCTTGTGGTACTCGATCCGAGCCTTGTTAAGCCATGGAGTTGTTTAGAGACTTGGTTTCGGAACGAGGATTCAACAGCGTTTATCACTGCCAACGGGATGGACTTGTGGCAATATGCCAGAGATGAGCCGAGGTTCAATCATGAGTTTAATGAGTCTATGGCTAGCGACTCTCGCCTTGCAGCTGATATTTTGGTGAGGAGCCGTAAGTGGGCTCCGCTGTTTGATGGGCTGGGTTCGCTTGTTGATGTCGGAGGTGGGACCGGTGAGATGGCTAGGGCTGTAGCTGAAATGTATCCACATATTCAGTGTAGTGTGCTTGATCTTCCTCATGTGGTGAATGGCCTTCAGGGGGCTCATAATTTGAGTTATGTGGCCGGTGATATGTTTGAAGCTATTCCTTCTGCTGATGCCGTCTTGCTCAGGGTATTCTCTTACCATCTAATTTATGACTTTTTAGTTTGGGGTTATTATATAGCTGGATCTTGTTTCAGCTCAAACTCGTTACCAATTTATAATCAAGCTGAATATGTGTAGGGTATAACTAGATTTGGGTCCGGTTAGGACAAATCGTCGTATCGCCGGTTTAGTTGAACAGTCAGTTCTCGGTAAACCGACGGTTTGGTTTCTCGGTGTAGGTTAACCAGCGGTTCGTGATTTATGTTTTTGTTTGTCAAACAAACAAACCTAAGTCTAATCCGAATGTTTAACCATCGGTTTGAGTATGTTTTATATATTTAGTTTGACCAAACCGAACCGGCAAACTGGCGGTTCGCAATTTAGGTTTTAAGTTTGTCGAACGAACAAACCTAAGCCAGTTGTTTAACCGCCGGTTTTTCGGTTTAGACCGAGTCTGTTTAGATGGCCGGTTTGCCCGTTTAGACCGAGCCTGTTTAGATTTAGGTTTGGCCTAAGGTCATATCTAAACCAACGGTTTAGAAAGGCGGTTTAAGGTCAAACTTAAATCAGCGGCGGTTTAGGTTTCAACCCATGTCTAGTTATATAGAACATTTTAAAGCTCGGTTTCAGGGTTTATATTGAGCTCAATTCGATTGTAAAAGAACACGAGCATTTAAAATCGGCTCTAATAACAACCCTAAGATGACTCGATGAGCCAATTTTGACTAGGGTTGTTATAAGTTAGGCTACCTCGATTCAAACTTGGTCACTTCCTAGACAATCTGAGTATGAGTATATAAGTTCAAACTCGATATATACTTGACTTGTTCAGACACGCATCTCACACCACGTCGATTACAAAAATAAAGTACGTCTAATGAAAAGTTGTTTGTATGTGGCTACTTCTCCCATTGTTGATTATTTTTAGGATGAAAACTAAACAAATAATTTATGTGCTAATCTTCTAATATATGTATGCATTCATGTGCACACGATGCAGTTTGTACTGATAGAGGAAGAATTAGTGAATAAACCCCAGTCAAAATTTATAGTGAATAAATTTATAGTGTAGCTAACCTTTTCCTATGATCCTCTTTGTTACAGCGTATACTGCATGATTGGACTGATGAGGACTCAGTGAAGATATTGAAGCAATGCAGGAAGGCTGTGATGAGCAGCGGAAGTGGAAGACGAGGAAAGGTGATGATCATAGATATGGTGTTGGGCAATGAGAATGCGGATAGTAAAGCTCGAGAAAATCAACATTTTTGGAGCATGGAGATGATGGTAATGCTTGGAGGCAAAGAGAGGAACGAGGTTGAATGGGGAAAGCTGTTTGAAGATGCTGGATTCACAGGTGGCTATAAGGTCCATCCAGAGTTAGGATTAAGGTCGCTTATTGAGGTTTATCCATGATTCATCTACCCTTCAAAACACTTTTAATAGCCTTGTGATTACAAGTTTCTCAAAGTGTTTTAACGTTTATTCTATCCAAATTTGCGCTCATACAATTTTCGCAACCTAGATGATCTAAATCCACTATTTTTCAAGGTGGATACTTATGAACCATCCCCTATAAAGAATTTGTATATCGGTTTGAAGCTGTAGACTGGTTTGCACCAATAGGAGATGAGATGAAGGATACGGGAGCGACTCGGAAAATTTTAGGAATAAAGATTCTTAGAGATAGATGTTAATTTTCTTATCACAAAAAGGCTATATTGAAAATTATGTTGATATAATCACTAATCCGATACCCCATAACAAATTATAAATTGATTGGACTTGTTGAATGTCAGAAGGTGTTGAGTGCACAATTGAACTTGTTGAATGTCAAAAGGTGTTAGAGTGCACAAGGTACACATCTGGATGGAGAGAGAAGAGTTAATCTGGACATTGACAAATGCAGTATTTACATTATAAGTATTTGATTCCAATTTGGTGAGGTCTCATTTCGTTTTTTCCTTTTAATAGTTTGAATCAAGTTTTGGCTTTGACTTGATTGCCAACAATAAAAAATGCTATGATTTGTCAGTACACGTGTTGTCTTAGTTTTCTATTCTTGACACGTTGACATACGTACACTTTTTGTAAAAGAACATTTTGATCCTCTGTTGTAGCTTCATAAATCTCGATTAAAATTTAGGGTTTGCGTAGATGTTAAAACACGGTTGGAATAACAAGTATAAGATGAGTAGATGTTATACTCAATTTTGACTATAGTATGATTAGTGAGACTACTTGATCGAGTTCGATTCAAGCTTGTTCGCATTCTAAAAGAACAATCCGAGTAATAGTATACACATTTTATAAACTCGATATATTTGACTTGTTGAGTTGTGTATCTCACATCGATTAGCAAAATAAATTAAGTCTAATGTAAAGTCGGTGTGCTGTTTCTCCTATTGTTGATTAGTTTTGCGGTGAAACTTCATTATCCTTATGTGTTGAATCTCTAACTACATGTGTTGGTATACACACATCCAATTTTGTAGTCGGATGGACTTCCATGTCGACATTAATATTCTCGTTCGACATGGATAACAAACCTACTAGCTGGAGAAAAACTACGTTTTTTTTATTCATCTATGTATTAACTAGAAGAAATATTGAAAATCCATTGACTAACCATATCTTATGGCCCTCTTTGTTACGGTGGATTTTTCATTTGAATATGTGATGATGGTACCGTAAGACTTGTTTGACTACAATCTACAGGCCATTTTCATATTTTATATTCTAACTCCCGTTCATATCTCAATTAATGAGCAGCGTAATATCAACATAGAATTATCCCATATCGATATCGATGTGTTACTTCCTCCTAATGTCAATATGTTTTAAGATAGAATTTATTGGAGTTGTGTAAAATTCGGATTTGAAGTATACATACGTTTGACTATGCAACACAATCTCATATAATATTTGACATAATTTATAAACTAATAATGTAAAATGTTTGTAGAAGATTGGTTTAATGAGAACTTTTTGTATTTGACATATAAACTATACCCTTATCAATTTTAGATCAATTTTTAAGAGGTGAAAATTAAATCCCTACAAAAGAACCCTCAATCGTCATAATCCACATCCGAAACTCCCGATTAGTGGCCAAAGCCCTAAAATTCAAATTCCATTCTCGAATCTAGAAAGAGCATAATGACGCTGCCGTAATTGGCGGCAACAACAATGGGCTACCGGCAACAACAATGGGCTACCGGCAACAACAATGGTCTCTCGCGCGAGCCGGATCTGCAACGGCGTGCCATTGCTGAGCCTCGATCTCACTGCCCAAGATGCAACCGCCGTCGGAGAGCCACCACCGTTGCCTGATAACAACACAAAAGAGCAGATAATTCTTTCCGAAAACTACACATAAGGTTTGATAACTCAAGCATTTTTCCAACGTCACACATATGGCTCGCTTGGCTAGGACCCAAACTGGACAACGGTGAACAATGGTTGGGACTTGGGAGTGACTGATTCGGTTTGAGGGTGCATCGATGGAGAAGGACGTAGGGAAAGAAGAATGATACCCATGGTTGCGGTCTTTTTTTTGGCTCTTGTCGAAGCCTACAAAGAAGAACGCAAAAGCAAATTAGGGTTTTGGCAAATTAGGGTTTGTTGCCTCTCTCCTCAACGAGACTTCGTCGTATGGAGAAGCATACCGTGTCCATTGTTATTCCTCATGACCACTCAATGACTCCGTTCTAGGCGGTTCTACCTCGCTCTATGCCAAACACACATTCCTCCGTCCACTATAGTTGTTTCTTTAGTATTGGTGACGTACTAGTCTTGTTCCCGATCATGCATTTTATGATGAGATAGAGTCTAATGACGACGAACACCTATAACATATCTATGATGCCTTTAGATGTTCTCATGATCGAGGGACACATTTGATCCGGATTCCCTAGTTGTAGTTGACTCTGCTCCAACTTCTTCTGGCGCTCATGTTATGGGTACAATGTGTACATGTTATATACATAGGGTATCTTACGTAAATAAAGGACATTTTGTGGGAGAATAAGAGATGTGTATATATGGGTATATATACCCTTTCTGTAACAGAATTCAGTTGTGACTTTGAGTAATATTCTTTTTGTTCTATCTCCAGTCTTCAAATGGTATCAGAGCAAAGAAGTTTTTTCTGAAAATTCCCAAACACATATCTTCAGTTTTTATTGATCATCCATGGATGATCATGATGATACACATGATGAGGATCCTCTCGATCCGAATCTAATTCAATCGACTGATCGTTCCAAAGGCACTACGTCGATGGCTTGAAGCGTTTTACCTGGTAACTCGATTGATCCACTCTATTTAGCGCCTTCTGACAACCCTGGCATGCAGCTGGTTTTAACTTTGTTCGATGGATCGAATTTTTCTTCTTGGAAGAGAGGGATTCATATGGCACTTGGTGCAAAGCTGAAATTGGGATTCATCACTGGATCTTGCGTAAAGGATGGTGAAGATATGGAGAAAGCAGCTCGTTGGATTAGAGCAGATTACATGATCCGCTGTTGGCTGATTCATTCAAAGAAAAGAGAAATTGCTGAACAACTTTCTTACGTCAAATCTGTCAAGGAGCTATGGGGTGAAATCTTGGAGAGGTATCAAATTATAATGCTCCATTGATATATCAAATTCATAAAAATCTCACATCTATGAAGCAAGAAAATGCAACGGTTTCAGTTTATTATGGAAAATTGAAACGCTTTTGGGATGAATTACAAGCACATGATGCTTTGCCGATTTGTTGTTGTGCTGGAATTATTCATTGTAAATGTGAGATCCCTAAACTTCTGGTTGAGCGAGAAGCCAAGACTCGGCTTATTTAATTTCTTATGGGATTTAATGATCAATTTGATCATGTTAAATCCTCTTTAGAAATATTACCTTCTTTGAATCGTGCCTTTCACATGGTTCTCCAAGTGGAGAAGCAAAGAGAGGTCACATCTACACTTCCTATCCCTCATGAAGCACTAGCAGCTGAAAGACATATTCCTCATCGACAAGTAGGTGGCAGTAGACAGGATTTTCGAAAGGAAAAATGGGATAGGAAATGTGATTATTGCAAGGAGAAGGGACACTTGAAGGAGAGTTGCTTCAAGCTCTATTGATTTCCTGATTGGTATAAGAGTTCTAGAACCCCTGCTAATGATCGAAATGCAGGTTCTAGTAGAAATTCCTCTCTGGCAGCCAATGCATCTACAAATCCAATTTTACATACCCCTCTGGATGATTCAGAAACCAAGGCCATGGATCCTAACACTATCTCTATGGTCTTTCAAGAAATGTAAAAGATCCTCAATGCTAAATCAGGAGGCATTGGAACTTCAGGTTCCATTAATTTTGCAGGTATTACACATTCATTCTTGGCTAATACTTATTCACCACCACATGTTTGGATAATTGATTATGGAGCAACTGATCACATTTGTTATTGTCGAGAGTTATTTTCCAATTTGACTCTTCTGTACAAGTCTATTCAAATAGCTCTTCCTGATGGATCTATGAAGATTGTAACTCACTCTGGAGCAGTTCCAATTTCTGCCACTCTCACTTTGGATAATGTTCTATTCATGCCTGATTTTAAACACAATCTACTTTCCGTTCATCGGATTATTGCTCAGACTTCTTGCCAGATAGTGTTTCATTCTGGTCATTGCTTCTTTCAGGACCATACTACTGATCATATCTTGGCTCAAGGATATTTGGATGGTGGATTATACAAGCTTAATAGCTATGTTTTTTTTTTCCAGAATTGAATAACATTGCTGCTTGTAATAACATTGATAAACTTCCTATTCATGTTTTTCATGCTCGTTTAGGACATTCCTCTTTACCTAAAATACAACACACCAATGGTTGTCCATCTACATCTCTTTCTTCCTTACAATGTGATCTATGTGTTCTTGCTAAACAACATAAGTCACCTTTTCCTAGAAGCATTTCTTATGCTGCACATATTTTTGTTCTGTTGCAAATGGATATTTGGGGCCCTTACCATACTCGATCTGCTTGTGGTGCACGTAATTTTCTCACAATTTTGGATGATTTTAGTCGATGTACATGGACGTTTATCATGATTGATAAGCTGCAGGTTCTTCGTATAGTGACTGATTTTCTGGCTTATGTCAAAACTCAGTTTAATGGCACAATTAAGATCATTCGATCTGATAATGAATCTGAGTTCATCCAATCTGCTTTGCAATCTCTTCTTCAATCTCAAGCCATTCTTCATCATAAATCATGTCCTTATACGCCTCAACAAAATGGCAGGGTTGAAAGAAAACATCGCCACTTGTTAGCCACTACTCGAGCCATTCGTCTGCAGGGACATTTACCTTTAAGATTTTGGGAAGAGTGCATATTATCAACTACTTATCTCATCAACCTTATGCCATATTCTATCATAGGCTGGAAAGTCCCTTTTGAAGTTCTTCATGACAAACCAGTGCCATATGATCATCTCAGGATCATTGGTTGTCTATGCTACTGCATGAATCACATGAAAGATAAACTTGAAGCTGTCTCACGACCCTGTATTTTTCTTGGTTATCCACCAGGCCAGAAGGGATACAAGGTTTATGATCTGCATACTCACAAAACTTTTGTCACTCAAAACATATCTTTCAGTGAAGATATTTTTCCATTTAAGCCTCTATCTTCTCTAGAGTTCAGTCCTCCCTCACATAAATTTCCCTTGGTATCACCTTCATGTGATTCTCTTGATACTTTCCATTCTAATTTATTTCCTCCTCCCACATCTTCTTCCATACCTGACCAATCCAACACCATGTCTCCACCTATTGACTTACCTTCTTCTTCTTTATTTCTTCCATCTAATACCCCATCCACACCTTCTTTTTTTCAGCCTATACCAGTTCCTTTTCATCCCTCATCATCCTCTCCTGATTTACCAACTTCTTCCCCTTCTTTACCTTCATTACCTATAGTATCTCGCCCACAAAGGATCACTCATAAACCTGCTCATCTACAAGATTATATTTGTTCTTCTGTTACTTCATCTTTTATCCCTTTTATCTCTCAACTACAAGCTCTTGATATTGATTCTTCATACTTGCATTCTCTTTGCAATGTCATTTATACTTTTGAACCTACCTATTATGCTCAGGCTAAACAACATCAAGTTTGGCTTGATGCTATGGATAAAGAGTTGAATGCTCTTGAGGGTAATAATACATGAGAACTTACTGCATTACCTCCAGGTATGAAAGTTATAGGCTCTAAGTGGGTTTATAAGGTGAAGTATAAACAAGATGGTACTGTGGAGCGACATAAGGCAAGGTTGGTGGATAAAGGTTACAACCAAGTCAAGGATAAGGACTATATATAAGCATACTTTTTCTCCTGTAGCCAAATTCACCACTGTATGTGTTCTTTTGGCTCTTGCCTCTGCCAAATCATGGTCCTTGCATCAATTAGACATCAACAATGCATTTTTCCATGGCTTCTTAGATGAAGAAGTATATATGTTGCCTCCTCAGGGATATTCCAAAGCATTGCCTGGTCAAGTATGTCGCCTTAAACGCTCTCTTTATGGCTTGAAACAAGCTAGTAGACAATGGAACATCGAGCTTACCAAGTTACTACTTCAACTTGGTTTTATTCAATCCAGACATGATTATTCACTATTTGTGAACCAGAATCTTCTGGCATCACTATGATACTCGTCTATGTAGAGGATCTTCTCATAACAAGTGATGTTCCTTCTATGATCAATCAAACCAAACATGCTCTCCATCATGCTTTCACTATTAAGGATATGGGACTTGCTCGTTTTTTTTCTAGGTATGGAAATCTCTCGCACTCCTACTGGTTTATTCTTGAATCAACGAAAGTATACTATGGATATTTTAACTACTGCCAACATGACTTCTTGTAAGCCTAGTGCTTTTCCCATGCAACGAAACTTGAAGCTCACACCTGATGATGGGGAGTTGTATCCTGACCTTGAGTCCTATCGAAGGCTTATTGGACGTCTTCTATATTTGACTCTTACTCGACCAGATATCACATTCACAGTTCATCAACTCAGTCAGTTTCTTGCTAGTCCTCGCTTGCCACATTGGAATGTTGTTATTTATCTCCTTCGATATTTGCAAGGGACAGTTCATCTTGCCCTTTTTTACCCAGTTGCTTCTAATTTATCTATCACAACATACAGTGATGCTGACTGGGGTTCATGTGCATTCACATGTAAGTCTATTACAGGCTATTGTCTATTTTTGGGATCCTCTCTTGTTTCATGAAAGAGTAAGAAACAAAAAATTGTGTCCAAATCATCTGCTGAGAGTGAGTATAGAGCAATGTATGCCACTGCATCTGAGATTGTCTGGATAGAGGGCTTACTGTCTGATTTCCAAATCAAATTTCCTCTACCAATTCCCATGCATTGTGACAATAAAGCCGCCCAACATTTGGATGCTAACCCTGTCTTTCATGAGCGGACCAAACACCTTCGACTTGACTGCCATTATGTCCGAGATGAAGTCCATAAAGGTTTTATTTCCACCATCCATGTACATTCTTCCCTACAGCTGGCCGATGTGTTCACCAAGGCATTAGGTGAACAACAACATCACTTCCTATCTGCCAAGCTTGGATTGGTTTCACCACATCCAGCTTGAGGGGGGTCTATGGGTACAATGTGTACATGTTATATACATAGGGTATCTTACGTAAATAAAGGACATTTTGTGGGAGAATAAGAGATGTGTATATGTGGGTATATACACCCTTTTTGTAACAAAATTCAGTTGTGACTTTGAGTAATATTATTTCTGTTCTACCTCTAGTCTTCAAACATGCTTCCCTTACGTACTCCAACTACCCCTACCCCAACCGCTCTTGCTCCTAACGCTCAAGATGCCCGTACTCTAGTTACATCTACCCTAGTTGCTCCTGCTACTACTCCTTTGTTTGGTCCTTCTCAACTTTCACTGACTTATCAGTCTTTATTTAGTCTAACGGGTGATGATCTTCCCGAGGATGTCGATGAACCAATCGACATTGTTGGTCCACCAATTATATACCGAGCTTTTGCCGTCCTATCACAAACATAGGGCTAGTCACATGTGGAGGTTTGAGGTTCAGCTTTCAAAATCTAATTAGTTTTTGATAACATTTTGTAATTTGTTTTACTTTAACTAGTAATATACATTCTTGACATACAAAGGAGGCAGTGGCGGAGGCAGAAAAAGTTTTAGGAGGGAATTTTTTTTTTATAAGACATTTCTCATATAAAGTTAAAATTTAAAAATTATAACCTATAAATTAAATTAAAAAAAAAAAGTATACTAAAGTTTTCATACAATAAATTAAAGCTTTCGTTGTATATGTTTTTTTTATTTAAAGGATAGTTAAATTCATTTTATGTATTTAGTATGTTTTATGAATAAATTGTCAAATAAATTAGGTAGTGGTTGATGAATTATTGTATTTGAAATTATATCGTATTGATTACATTAGATTACTAAAAGAATTTAATAATAAACTTTACTTAATCTTCATCCGAATATTTTCTTAAAATAAAAATATACAACAAGAAACTTAAAATAAAATCCATAAAAATAAAATGACTATTTTCCTACTACTAGAGCTCGAACTCTGCACTCCATGTACCTCATTCCCTCCTTCTACCACATGAGCTAGCAAAGTTGTATTAATTATATCCACCTAATGTAAACTAATCTCAACGGAAGTAGGGGCACGGTCCCCTCCCTTACCCCCCTTAAATCCGCCCCTGAAAGGAGGTGACGAAGACGGTGAAGGTACATAGATGGATTGATGTACTTAGGTTTTTGTGTTGTTGGGCATGAAGCACCGCATATCATGACTCATGGTTCGGGTTGGAACATCGTAGTCGTGTTACCAAGTTGGAGGATTTCAACTTTACTAGTTTCGATCACGCTTTGATCTATACATTCGTTGAGCGATGTCGCCTAGAGACCAACAACATTCACCTACCATGGGGAGATATCACTATCATGCTCCATGTTGTGCTTAAGACACATAATCTCGAGGTATTCTATCATCCTAGAACGCGATCGCCAATGCGCATTCGTTGCCGCTCATAAAAATACTAGACATTGATTCAAACAACGCATGGTAATACGATGTGAACACCTCTTGTGTTTCCTTTGACCTCAAAACTGACCATGAGCGTTGATCGATATGTTCTTTATATGTTATTAACATAACATGTGTTTCACATCCGGAAATACTATACCCAATGCCTTAATAAGGCCTAATTCTCGATATGTAACTCTCATCTTGGAAATGTTGTTACCGCACACATATCGTATCCTACTAAGAGCCCACTCATAGTTATTGTTAGTCTCTTGTGCCATGAAAGCAAATGCAACTACAAACGTCTTCTTTGTGCTTGTGATTCCAACAATCTCCAACAATGACATTTTGTACATGCCATTAAAAACCAATAGTATAAATTAAAATAAATGAAGAGAGATCATATGTACAAGATAACATATCATAATACGAATTACAAATAGAAAAATTATACTAACTTATTGATCTTGTAAGTGCACAACGATGACGTACGGAAACCGGCTCATCAAATTCCAAGAGTCTTGGTGCATAAAGAAGAAATCCTAGATTATGTATAATTTTGCAGTCCAACTGGTATTGGCGTAGTATATGTGGTCTTTGATTATATAGAGTGCTTGTTAAATTGACGTTCTTCCTTCGGCATCTAACCCTCTTCCTTCAACATCTTTTATCCTCATGTAATATATCGGCCGAATAGAGACGACGTTATTTAGGTCATCCAAGTACAACTAGTTAAGACGTTTCTTGGTTTAATTTTGGCGGCCATTCATGCTCCACCCTTCATTATGTGTGAGTGTCAACCGAATGACGTAGGCATGCCCCTCCAAGTTTTGGTGAAGTATGTGGTTGTGGACTCCGTATATGACCCTCGATCAAGGTCCATTTCTAATCCTTTTATTGCGCCACATCAAGCTCAACCTTATACCCGTTTTCTTCGACCTCGTTTCTCACCTGCTTAAAGTCACAAACTCAGGATTCACGTCCTTCTACTTCTTATTTTGTCCATATTGTTCACACGCCAATTGTACTATACAAAATAAAACATTGTTTGATAACAATCTATTAGTGACCAACACCATATTTTTCGTTCGTCCGATAAACCGAGCCCACCGTCATAAAATTTGTAGGTCTTAAAAGAATTTGTGAGTATGAAACAAAGACAAATATATTGTGCTAACAAAACGCGGATGATCTCGTTGCTCCTAATTATTTTGGAAATGAATTCAATCATAATTTCTAAAAATAACAAAATCACATATATAATAACAACAAATACACATAATAACATAATAATTATTAAATAAGGTGAAAGCTTATATTATAAAACTTATATAGTAATAAATACACATAACACATTAAACGGACATATGGTTAAAAGTTAAAACAAAAAGAAATTATATTTCAAAACATGTGATATGCAAAAAGTTCTTGAGAAAATTGTTGTAGAGAAGCTCTTTTTGTATCATAGATACAATATAGGTCCCTCTATTTTCTAGCCAAAAAATAAAAGTAAATGAAATAGAAAACTCCTGAAATTAGGGATTCCATTTAAAGGCTTTTACGTAAAAGCATCAAATAAATGTCAAAAAATAAAGAGATAAAATATATTAAAAAGACAACTGAATAATAAATGAAGATACGAAATTCGTCTCTTCAACTTTCACTCTCAACTCCTTCCGGAAAAAAAGCGTCATTGTTTTCGTGGAGATTCTTCAGAAGCAACTCCAACAGCTCTCGTCTTCTTCGTCTTCAACCTGCATTCCACTACAAAAAAAAAATGAATTAATTAGGGAAATAGGACCCCTTGAAATTCTCTTTTGCAAACTAGGCCACTATCCAAAAGGAAGAAAAAATAGGTATGAAAACTAGAAAATAGGGACAATAATTTTTCTAATTGAAATGATGGTGATTAGATGTTTACTTTTAGTTTAAGTATCCTTTTTTACATGTATTGACTTTGTAGTATATTTTTTGGTATGGTTTTGGGTATGATTGTGAAAATAGGGGGAATATATTTATATTTCTTGACAAATTTATTTTTGGGTATGATTGTAACATTATTTGGATAATCGGATTTTTGGGTATGCTTTTATACGTGTATTGGCTTTGTAATATATTTTTTATTATTAAGTATATTTAAAGTGATATCGTGGGTATGTTTTATGGTTACTCAAACTGTGTGATAATGATCAAATGTCAAGCGGATTTTTGGGTAATGACCAAATGTCATTTGATATTGATGTTTGTGTAAAATATCGAGTTTTAAAAATTTTGGGTATGACAAATTTAAATTGGGTATGTTTTTTTTATTAAGTGATGTTTAAATTGGGTATAAATATAAAATATTATCCAATTTATGGATATAGTTTTATTTTGATATTTGATTTTTTGGTTATGTTGTTTTCGAGTATGTCTATGTACTTTGACAAATTTATTTTGGGTATGATTGTGACATTATTTGGGTAAGCGGATTTTTGGGTAATAGGTGAGGAAGTAAGAATGTTGAGAATTACTTTTTCTGATTGACGTGACATGTGAAATAATACAACTTGTCACCTCCGATGGGTTGTCAAACTTTGCCCTCTTTTTGTACTATATTTCATCTACTATATTTTATAGGGGGTCAAAATACCAATACCAAATATTAGGATCTTCTTTCTCAATTGATTTGCTTAAAATGGCTAGTTTGCCAATTTTGCCAAAAAAAATTCAATTAGCGACGGCTGTTTGCAACGGCAGAAAAGCCAAATGCCGTCGCCAATAATCAACGGCGACGGCTTGGCGACGGCACAACGGGGCGTAGCCAGAACAGGCGACGCAAAAGTTTTTTGCGACGGCCAAGGGCCGTCGCTAATATTTCGCGTCGCTTGTGGCGACGGATAGTAGCCGTCGCAAAATTTTCGCGTCGGCTAAAGCCGTCGCCGTCCAGTGTGTCGCAAACTTTGAAATTTGGTGCGAACTTTTAAATTTGCATCGGCAGTAGCCGTCACAAAATTTAAATATGGTGGAAAAATTTGTACTTTTGACGACGGCAAGGAACGGTCTCAAATTGTTAAAATGTGGGTAAAATATTAATCTTTGGCAACGGTAACATGCCGTAACAAACTGTAAATTTGGTGGAAAAATTCTACCACAGCCTGGCTATTCCACAACTTGTATTATTTGAAAACATCTAAATGATTACATCATGCAATCACAATTTTCATAAACCAAAATAGTGTATTTAACATTCAAAATAATCGAAATAGCACGATTCGAAGTGTAAAAATGTTTACCATCTAAAGTACAAAACCTAGATGTCATTCATCTTTAACAAAATATAAGAGTAAAACGAGTGGTTCTTGAAATGGTCAGCCTGATGTTACATTGATATCTTGTACTTGAAAACACCAAATACCAGCAATCCTTGACGTATTGCAACACTTCTCTTCATTAAAAGGATGGCTGAAGCACCATCACTCACTTGACTAGAGTTTCCTGCAGTTGTTGTGCCATCCTGCAGTTATTCCATCCTACGGTTGTTGTTCTATCCTTATCTTCATCTATGCCTATAGTATGAATAAGTGAATCTCAATTATAATTTGAAGCTTGAATTCATGGAAAGATATAGAAACATACCGTTATACAATACCCTTCTATTGAGGTAAAAACCCTTTCCAGACATGAAAGGGCCTATGCCTAGTCCATCCATGCCCGGACACAGTACCTAAAAATGCATTCAAACATGTTAAGTAAGAAGAGATAGATAGTGTGGTTATATATTAGTAAACATACCTTAGTAGCTCATCTGAAGTCACCGTCATAGATGGCATGTTTGCTAAGATTGTGAAACCTTTGGGGGAATTGAACTAAACCGAGAGGGGGAGATGTTTGGGTCGATGTAGAAGCACATTGCTTGTTTGGTTGAAGTTGGATCGTTGCAGTACATGTCACAGTCTAACACTAGCACTACGGGCTACGGGAGAATCGCTTAGCATGCCCGATACCCTAAGCTGCAATTTCATTATATATAAATATAACACAGTGTGTACAATTAAACATCTTGTCATGGTGTATATATATATATATACACACGTACAAGGACGTTGAGAGGGCCTGCTTTGAAGTTATGAGGATGACAAGGTCTTTTCTCACGGGCAACGTATGTGAGCAATGGGATATCATTATTATTTGGATTGATTAGTGAATGATTTGTACAAGTATCATTGATCACCTATACATCACACAATTTGTTCATTTTCTATTAAAAAAATGGAAATAAAATATCAATGTCACATTTAAAATTTATAATGGGTAGTCGGGATTAGATATTTAGCTCAATACTTGCAGGAAGATTATTTGTCCATATCTTGAACCCAAAGTACAAATGCAGCGTAGGAACACAGGCAACCTATTAGATCAGGATTTTACATAGTTATGTATAAAAAAGAAGCAGAAGACTTATGAAAGAGAGAAAATTAAAAATAAAGAAGATGACACATTTAAAGGTCTACCTCTCCATTTGTTATATCAACTTTCAGTTGTAACCTACTCAAAGCTTCATTAAGTGGACACCGAATCGTCTTTCTTTACGGTTATATCTTATTTCTCCACGATCAAAATTCTCATTACAAAAAATCTTACTTTATACTGTCACGCATAAATGATTTTTACAATGGAGCAACTGAATTTAATCTAACTCTACCGAACATAGGAAATTCTTAGACATCGAATATGAGCATTGTAATCTTTATTATAATGATTTTAGAAATTACACACTGACTCATAGATGCAACATGTTGCTGAATGCCAAACAAAATTTAGTCAGCTAATAGTACAAAAGTTCAATCACCAAGTAGTAAGGAAATGGTATCATTGTAAAGAAGATCATAAAAGAGATAGAAATACATGCACAAAACCAACCAAGGATAGCTGCATATCCCATACCAAGTTTAACATGACAATACACACATTAACAAACAAGTAAAACTATAAGATCTCATATCCTACGTTAGAGAAAAAATGTTCAAGTTAAGCTCCCAAATTGAAGAAACATCCCATAGTATAAAACAAGATAAATATGAGCTGTAGTTCCTAATTTCTAGACTCATATATAAACATATATATCATTATAAAAACATACCTAAATATGATGTGAATGCCACGTACTGCAACCTCTGCAAATGGACTAGTATAGAAATTAGTATAGAAATTAGGAACTACAGATCATATTTATCATTTGCACAAGAAATCAGGCTCTTCTTCTTGCACAACCAATCACATTAACGTTATAAAAAATCCACAAATTTCCAAAATCAGAATACTACAAAAACTCACCTACACCAATTCAAAACTGCACTACAGGGAAGGAGGGAAGGTGGTTGATGGTTGGCAGGGCAGGCGGCGAACTTGTGGCGGCTGGTCTTCAGCGAAGGTGAAGGAGACTCTCGGCGGCCATTCGTCTGCAAGAACGAAGGGGAAAACCTCCGATTGTCGCCCTGCAACAACGATGGAGGAGGAGGCTGCTGTCCAAACCGCAATGAAGACGAAGGAGCTGCGGCGGTCTCGGCGGCATCCTACAGCGACGAAATTCCTCGGCGACCGGCAAGGCCACCATCCTCAGCGAATCGAGATCCCCCGGCGGCCAATCTGCAGCGAGAGAAGACAACCCGCGTCGTCTGCGCGTTCTTTTGACATCGACGGCGCCTCTTCTTGTCTGGTGGTGTAGAGGCGGCTGGGTTCCGATCCACAGTCTTGAGGAATGGGAGGGAAAGATACAACGGTTTGAGAAGGAGAAAAAAAAAAAAAGGAAATCCGGCGCGAGAGGTTGAGAAGAAAATGATTCAACGAGAGGCTGAGAACATGGAAGAAGGAGGGTTGTGGTTCTGCCGGAAGAAAGAGAGATAGCCGCTCATGGAGGCTGCAGTTTTCAACTGTAGATGAAGAAGGAGAAGTGTATCGGCTAGGGTTAAGAGTGGAGGGTAAAAATATTGGTCTTTACACCAACAATATAACAATATGCCAATTTCCATTTTTATGATGGCCCAACTGGCATATCTTGATGGGTTAGTTGGCCCGTCTTGATGGACCCGAAATTTACTATACTAAATATTATCTAAAAAGTTCAAATTGGAAAAAATTTCGATTTTACCCGGAAAATTTTCGGAAATAAGATTTTCGGATACTACACTAAGTAGCATACTATAATGATCGTTATATTAGAAGTTCAAACTGGAACCTTGGACGAACCTTGGACTGACACCGGTCTTCGGCTCTGTCCTGGAACCACCCGTGACAGCAACCCTAACCGCGATTCGTAGTGGCTCGCCAAGACTCGCAGGAACTCGCCAAGGCATGCAGTCGGTCGTTTGCCGAAGTAGCTGGTGCGGCGTTCCCCTTATAGCTTGTCTTCACCGTCGGCGGCAACCCAACACCAGCACAACCCCTCTTCTTGTTCCAGGCAAGGCGGCGCAACACAGAAATCGCTATAGCCAGTTTTTGGAGAGTGAAAAGAAAGTCGGGAGAGAAAGATTTAGATTAGAGAAAAAATTAGGGTCAAATAGGTTAGAATAGAATTTGGGTTTACGGGTTTATTCAGTTCCATATTATAAAATTCCGATCCGTTTAATATTCGAATTTTTGACTAAGCAAAAGAAAAAGAATAAAGAATAAATAAGCAAATAAAAAAATCCATCTCTCAACAAAGCAAAATAAAATCAAAGTAGATAAACGAAAAAAATGCGAGAATCATACAAGTCGAGAAGAATAAGAGAAATCGATGCTCAAATGAATCAGAGGGCTTAAAGAGGCATTGATGCTCGACGGCAGTTCGATGCTATTGTTTGAAGGAATTCAAGGACGCCGGACGGGAGATTCGGGAGAGCCTATTTCTGTACTAGTGAACCATAGAAGAAACAAAGTCCAAAGTCCCAAATCGGAAGAAGAAAAAGAAGTCCAAGTCGCGTCCGTGATACTGAATCGACTGTTGTCGTCGTGCTACTTTGCTTGTTGGGAGAACAGGAGAAGGGGGAAGGCAGATACGAATTTAGCCCTAAATTCTAAAACATTAGTCTCTCAACCTCTCTTACTTTCTTTTTATTTTTTTAATATTAAAACGGTTCTAAACAATTTAATAGGGTGTGAACCGGATAGGACCAAATTATATGTAAAGGGTTATAACGATTTTATCATATTTTACCTAGTGGGAACTTTGAATTTTAAATATTTTTATGAAAACTTATTTTATTTATATGACGCCAAATAATTTGGTTGTTGGCGTCGGCAATATAAGCCGTTGCCAATGGTCCCTTCTATTAGCCACGGTAATGATTAGCCGACGCCAATTACATGACTATTAGCGACGGTTGTATACTACCGACGCCAATAATTGTTTTTTTTGCCACGCTGATGTTGCCGTTGCTTTGCCGTCGCCAAATAAAGACCAATGGCGACGGCAAAGCCTTGCCGTCGCCAATATGCGTGGCTAATTGAATTATTTTTTGTAGTGATTCGGAGCATAAATCTGTACATAAATTTTCCAGGATACGGTTTCTGAGCATAAATCGGAGCACAAATTCTTTACATAATTTTCACAGACAGTACAAATATGTAAATAATTTTCACAGACAACACAAATCTGTACATAATTTTCTACATTAATGTACATGAATTCATTTTTCCCTAAATCCTTCTTCGTCGTCAATAGAAATCTCTACATTAATGTACATGAATTTTCCTAGACTTATCATTTCGTGGGTAAATTCATTTTTCCCTAAATCCTTCATAGGATACAAATTTTGTACATAATTTTCACATACATCACAAATCTGTACATATTTTTCACAAACAACACAAATCTGTACATAATTTTCATAGACATCACAAATCTAATTACAAAGACGATGTTACACAAATACAGTTCCGACTCCACACATGAAAAAAAGGCGAAAAAGTTGAACAACAACCTGTATCGTGATACATAATACGAAATACAAAACTCACCTTACAAATCTGGACGCAAAAAACAACAATCGATGATTTGGGACGCCAAATTGAAGCAGATTGTAGAAACCGATCGTCAACTGTAATGAACTCTTCGTCGAATTGCCCAGTAACCGTATCCCGCTAGTTAAACACAAACACAACCGATTTCTGTAAATTCATAAATTGAATTCCATACCAAACGCACAGAATCAACGATATTTGACGATGATGAAAGCTTCTTTGTGAAAAATGGTGGTTATTCCCCTCAAATCTTTCACGATCGTGATTTGTGATGCACGTTGAAAGAAATAGAGATATGGAGAAACTGTCTCCTTAATTATAGGAAACAAATATTCTTTTCCTTGTTTAATTACAAAACAACCAAAATAATTATGAGAGAGGATCTTATTAATTTTGGAAGGATATTCAATTATTGAGTAATTTATCTTTTTTGGAAAATTGGGAGGGACCTATTCTCTACTCATTTATACAAAACTGCGTAATGATTCTACATTGATACAATATCTAACTACTTACCCCTTTTACTCAAAGTTATTCTGAATCATTGTAGTTATTGTAGACGAAATGAAGCCTTAACTTATTCGTTCTTGTCGTAAGACATTTTGGTTGTAGAAAAGAGCAATTTGTTATACGATAAGATTTAAGAATTATGAGAAGGAGCCAGAGCCCGGGTTTTCCGCTGCATTTTGAGTGCCGAGGCCATCCAACGGAGATGAACCTAGTGCCATCCGAATTTTTTGTAAAAATAAATTAAAAATCGTGCAAATAACATGTCCTCCAAATATAAGTTACATCGACTATCCTCAATTCCAATTTAGTGAAGTCTCATTTATTTGTTTTTAGAATTAATAGTTTGAATCGAGTTTTGGATTGTTTACATAATTGTCTAATAAATGTTGATTTAGAAAAATACGTATAAAAATATTATAGTACAAAAATCAACATCTAAATCTATTCAATTAACTTTAAATACTACACTATGTTTTTTTTTTAAATATTATACGTAAAAATCGGCGTTAAAATCTATTCAATCAACTCTAAAGTTGTTCGAAGTAGACAAACTTCACTTTGATTGCCAGACCATCAAATATGCATTGATTCTCAGAGTTCTCAGTACGCGTCTCGTCTTAAGTTTTCTCTTCTTGACACATTGACGTACACTCACCTTTGTAATTAAAACGAATATTTTGTTTTTTCTAGACGAGTGTTTTTTTAATTTATGTTTTATTTATTTATTTAAAATTGGGTGATTTTGGTAATTAAATTTTTTTTTATTATCTTTATTCTAATAATTAGTTAGTCTATATAAAATTATAAATTATAAATTTTATCCCTATTTTAATAATTTTAGAAAAAAAATTAATTAATCTATATAAATTAGACCACTATCCTAATAATTCTAGAAAAAAAATACAATATTTCATTTTGTTACCCAATATCTTAATACTCAACAGTGATGCCCAATATTGTAATAACGAAAATTTTGAACTCCGTTAATATTAAATTTAACCGGTTCAAACCCGTAAATCCTTATCCTTAAAATAAGAATAAAACGAGATTTAATTTCTATTATTTTGTGCGACCTTAATTCGCATAAAATAATGAAAATTTTAACCGGAATTAATACCGTAATTATTCCCGCAAGTTATCCTTCGATCCGGCGTTTAACGAGTTCGTTAGCCTTGTTTTAATGTGAGAGCAAGCCGGATCTGGGCCACCACTAGGCCCAATTACCTTCATACCAGCCCATTTACTTAAGCCTAATCCTAACCCTAATTCTTTTAATCCTACGCTTAACCTAACCCTCCTCCCTAATAGTTGCTGCACCTCTCAGTACGTATCTCCCCATCGAATTACCGCACCCAGTTTCAATCGAAGAGAGCATCGCTAGTGGCCGCTGCCGTCGAACGGAACAACTGCTTGCCTCGCCGACGACGACGGAGTAAGGGACCGTTGGTGCAGCCGCCTGGAGCCGACGGGACAGTCGCAAAGGTACAGTCGTGTTTCTCTTGCTTTCCTTCTCGGAACCGCGTTACTCATTCTCTCCGCCGAGTCCCTGTGGCCTTGGACCGACGCCAGCAGTGCTCCTCCTCCTCCCTTACTGCAGTGGACCAGTCGAGACAGCAAAAAGTTGTCTTCCGCTGCAACCGGCAGTATCGAGCCAGGACGGGTGATGCAACGTGGGGAAGAAGGACATCGAGCCAGCTACAACCTCTGCGACAGCCACCTCATTGGACCGTACCGAATCAAGGGTCACCTTCGAGTGTGAGACCAGTAGTGTGGACGAGTAAGTAACCCTCCTCGGCTTTACTGTTATACGTACTTAGATGTATAAATTAGTCCAGACTGTACAAGCATATATATATATATATATATAAGAGTGTATATAAGTACGTATGTTTAAATTAGTGCAGAATGTGTAGAATGTGCAAAGAATGTATAAGTATGTGCACTTAGGTGAAGAAATAGTATCAGTAGGTATGTTTATATATATACAGAGGGACCTGAGCACAGTAAGCATCTTACTTAGATAAGAGTTAATGCCGAGTGGTTATATAAGTTGTATATATAGCTGTAGGAATTGTAAAATATACATAAATATATATATATATATATATATATATATATATATATATATATATATATATATATATATATATATATATATATATATATATATATATATATATAGCAGTGTACATATGTACTCTTGTATAAAATTGGAGTTGGAAGAGTGAGTACATATAATTATGAATAGGTGTAGGGGACGTGTATGTGTATATTGAGATATAAGAAGGGTTAAGTGTAGGTTTATATATAAGTACGAGTTGAGAGTTATGAAATTATGTAGCTATATTTAAATACTGAGTAATTACGGAACTATACGAGCTGAAGGAAAAGCTAGAGTATGTACATATGTATTTATACATGTAGAAGGGTAGAGTGGTGATCGGGAAAGAGGAGGAGGGTTGTTCTTTGAGGAGTGGTTTCGAGTTTTAACTCATAACTTATAAGAACTGTCAGAGAGAAACAATTTATGGAAAACAAGTTCTAAAAGAAATTAGTAGATTTCAAGAATAAACTTTGAGAATTTTCGGCACTAAGGGTAAATTGGTCTTTTACCATAAGAGAGCTTTTTCCGTAATTCCTTTGCATGAGGTTGGACATATGGATGTGATTTTGATCCACATGCCTTATTTGACAGGCGTTTGGGTTACCACGGGTTCGGTCGAGTTGAGATTTGAGAAAACGATTTTGATCAAGGTAAGTCCTTGCGACTTACTTAGCTGGTTTCTGGATATCAGTTGGGTGATAATGGTTGTGTGTGTGCAATGTGTGTTATAATAAAAATAACTTGTTAGGACGACCGTGGTTGTTATGTGTTAAGGCCCAAGTGTATGTATAATGGGCCGTGACATCACTGCCCAGCTCTGCTAGGAGACTGGGAGGTTCTCTATACCCAGACCATCCAGGTACATGGTGAGATGCATCGAATCCACTCCTGATGGGTACAGGGAGCGGAGGCGAGGTTTGGGAATCCCTCGTGTCACAAAATAAGTATCATTAGAGTGAATGACTTAATTGAAGATAATAAATGGATTGTTTGAAAGCTTGATGAGTGTTTATTATTTTATGTGTGTGTGTGTGTGCTATTATTATTCTCCTAATGTTTAGATAACTAGCTAATGGTTGTTTTGTTGTGTTTTTAGTTTTACTGCAGGTTAGAACAACAGCTGAGTGATCCGGAAGTAGTGGTCAGCCGGGTCTCCGTACTCTTTAGAGTGGGGGTTTGGGTTGTTGCTTTGTTGTCTTTCCCTTTTGTTAAGACAGTTAGTCTTTTCCGTTGTTTAAGTACGATAGGCTGTTAGACTTTGTTGCATTCATTATTTTACAAATACATTTTATGAATTTCGGTTTTTCTTATTTGTGTCTTGTTGCAAGATCCTAGTAATATTGTTGTCAAACTGAGGTCGGGACCCATTGTGAGGTCCTAACCAGTAATGTCCCGAGTTTTGAGAATTCGGGGTGTTACAAATATCTTAATACAAGTGTGGTACCCAATATGTTAATACCTAATATGGTCAATACTCAAATATGATACTCAATATGTTAGTACGCAACCCTGATATGTAATAGATCAATATCACTAACTAGGTCTTTCAGCAATATTGTTCTATTAAGTATGTCCAGAGCATAATCTCATTTAGTAAATATACCCCTATTTGAGTAATAGTGGTAAAAAAAATCAGAGTGTTAAATATTTGAGGGGTATACAAAACAAATGCCCACAAAAAAGCCTACTTCACCAAAATCCATTTATCTAATATGTTACCCAATTTTACTTACACGATTTTATTTACCCAATTTCAGTTACCCGATTTTAAATTCCCGGTTTTACTTACTCAATTTCGCATATTCAATTTCGTATATCCAAATTCACTACTCAACTTCAGTTAAGCCATTTTCAATTTGAGTTACCCAATTTTAGTTACACAAATTAAGTTAGCCAACTTTAGCTACCCAGCTTCTGTTACACAATTGAGTTATCCAATTTCAATTACACAACCTTGTTACCCAATTAATTTACACAATTCCATTTAATTACCCAATTTAAATTATCTAATTATGTTACTCAACTTTAATTTCCCTTTCTCTTTGTCCTTCTTTATAGGATTATCTCTTTTCTTTTTTCACTCTTGATGAGATAATTAACTAATATCCTAATTATCTTTGAAATAATTTGACCAAATAGACTCTTTTTTATTTCCTTTTGTTTTGTATACCCCTCTATTTTTATTTTTTTACCACTTTTATTAATGTTAGGTAAAGTAATTAACCCCCTCTATAAAAAAAAAGAAGAAAAGAAACAGACATATATGATTTCTGGTTGAGTTTAAATTAAGGTTTCTGATAGAGTTTCTAGTATAAGTATCTGGTATGAGTTTTTTATATGATTTCTGGTTGAATTTTTTGTATGGTTCTGGAATGATTTTGGTTGAATTTTTGGTATGGCGTTTTGGTATGAATTTCTGGTATGGTTTCTAGTTGAGTTCCTAGTATGGTTTCCAGTTGAGTTTCTGATATGGTTTTTGGTTAAGTTTATGTTATGGTTGAGTTTCTGGTATGAGATGAAGAAAAAAGTTGTAAATTCCGTTCCGTCCCGCTTATAATTTGTGAAACAGGACGCGGAACGACCTCAATCCCGTCTCGTCCCATGCCCTTTTATAATATATTAATCTTACTTAAAATAATATGTCCAATTACATGGTTACAAATAATAGTTTCCTCTAATCATTTTAATAATAAAAAATTACTTACCTATCGTTTATTCTTTCTTTTCTTTTTAATTTTATAATCTTTTTCAATAAGATAAACTAGGGAAACTTGTTACGTCTGTTGTGATTTGAACGAGTTAATTATACAAACTATCACATGTGAATCAAAACTAATACGAACTTTAAAAATTAGTAATTCGTATATAAACTATGACCTGTTAAACCAATTTTGATACATTTTCTTTCCGGCCAAAATTTCGGTGATTTTGATGACATGACAGTTGGAAAATAAGTTTGGGCCCGCAAATATAAATAATAACTAAATAAAGGATATGTTTTATTTATTTTTCAAATGGCTCAGTATATTGTCTTACTACATCTATAAGTTACATTGATGGTCCTCGATTCCAATTTGGTGAAGTCTCATTTTGTATCTGTGTTTTTTACTTCTTCTTTTAATAATTTGAATCAAAATTTGCCTTTGTTTACAGCGCGGTTCGAAGTAGACAAACTTGACTTGATTGCCAGATAATCAAGTATGATTTGATTTGTCAGCACACGTGTCGCCTTAGTTTTACATTTTTGACACGTTGACATACACACCTTTGTTTACACCTTAGTTTTACATTTTCTGGACCACCAGCCAGATCCCCGGTCTAATTTTTTGAAAACTTCAGTAAGCCGGTCCAAACCGGACGCACACCGCTAAGTTCAACCGCCTTCAAATATAAATCTAGGCGTAAGAAATGAAACAACGAAGTCTATGACCATTCCTTTCAAAAAAACTAAGTCAACATATATTTGATCTTCATTGATCAAGCTTCGACACAAACAAACATGAATCCAGTTACATCAAAGGTGATGAGCAATGAAAAGGCAAAGGAGCTTCTTGAAGCCAACATCAAAGTATGCAACCACATCTACAATTTCATCAATTCCATGTCTCTCAAATGCGCAGTTCAGCTAGGCATTTTTGAAGCCATTCACAGCCATGGCAAGCCGATGTCTATCGAAGACTTGAGCTCGGCTGTGGCAATCAACTCAAAAAAGGCTCGATTTCTTCATCAGCTCATGAAGTTTCTAGTTCAAGGAGGCTATTTCCGCGAGCACGAGCTGGGTTACACGCTCACTCCAGCTTCTGAGATGCTCTTATCGAATCATCCTTATAGTCTCAGGCCATACTTGCTTGTGGTACTCGATCCGAGCCTTGTTAAGCCTTGGAGTTGTTTAGAGACTTGGTTTCGGAACGAGGATTCGACGGCGTTTATTACTGCGAACGGGATGGACTTGTGGCAATATACGAGAGATGAGCCGAGGTTCAATCAAGATTTTAATGAGTCCATGGCTGGCGATTCTCGGCTTTCAGCTGATATTTCGGTGAGGAGCCGTGAGTGGGCTCCGCTGTTTGATGGGCTGGGTTCGCTTGTTGATGTCGGAGGTGGGACCGGTGAGATGGCTAGGGCTGTAGCTGAAATGTATCCACATATTAAGGGCCCGTTTGGAAGCACCGGGAATCATTCCCGGTAACGGAATGATTCAAAAACTTCGTTTGGTTAGAGGTCTTTTAACACATGAAAGTAATCTCATCCATTCCATTTCCTTTCTCTACCCTTATTTGATTCCATTCCATTTCCATTCCACCGCTCCAACCAAACGGGCACTAAGTGTAGTGTGCTTGATCTTCCTCATGTGGTGAATGGCCTTCAGGGGGATTGTAACTTGACCTTTGTCGCCGGTGATATGTTTGAAGCTATTCCTTCGGCCGATGCCGTCTTGCTTAGGGTATTCTCTTACCATCTAAAAAAATTTCCATTTTCGTTTCTTATTTCCGGACTAAAAATGTCCATTTCTAAACAAAAAAAAAAAAAAAAGGAATAATAACCCAAAATAATACCAACTATCAACTTTGAACCGAAAATAATACGAACTTTGAAAATTACTAGGAGTGATACAAACTATCAATGTATTTACCAATAATAATACGCCATACTTTTCCGGCAAAAACCTCTAGCTCCGGCAATGACGTGGCTGCCGGGATGTTACATGTCATCAAATAAATGGATTAAATGTGTGATCAAATAAATGGATTAAATGTGTGATGTGGATTTAATTTTTTAAAAAATCAATTTAATAATATTTAAAATATTAAAAAATAAAAAATTTAATAATTTTAAAACTTTAAAATTTTAAAGTATAATTTTTAAAAAAAATTGGTACAATTTTTTTTAAAAAAAATATTTTTTGTAAAAAAAATTAAATAAAGTTTGAACATTTTTTTAAACAAGTTTGTAAAAAAAATGTAAAAATAGTTTTTTT
>BSUD01000004.1:147450935-147466281 GCA_033239045.1 Fagopyrum esculentum
CAAAAAAAAAAAAAAAAAAAAACACGCTTTAGATATTTTCTTTACGACAAAAAAATCAGAAAACCATATTAAATAAATTTAGGTCAAAATTACTAATTAGCTCTTTTGGTAATACAATTCTATTATGTAGACTCATAGCATAATCTCATTTAATAAATATACAGAATGGTATTTATGCTCATTTAGTAAATATACTCCTAATACTTTAAAGTGGTAAAAAATATACTTTAACTTATTTAAAGTAGTAAAAAACAAAGGTACACAAAATAAAAGGAATAGAAAAAGAGTCTACTTGCCCAAATTATTTCATAAATTAATAGCGTAGCTAACCTTATCGTATGATCCTCTTTGTTACAGCATATACTGCATGATTGGACTGATGAGGACTCAGTGAAGATATTAAAGCAATGCAGGAAGGCTGTGACGAGGAGCAGTAATGGAAGACGAGGAAAGGTGATGATCATAGATACGGTGTTGGACAGTGAGAATACGGATAGCAGAGCTCGAGAAAGACAACATTTTTGGAGCATGGAGATGATGGTATTGCTTGGAGGCAAAGAGAGGAACGAGGTTGAATGGGCAAAGCTGTTTGAAGATGCTGGATTCACAGGTGGCTATAAGATCCATCCTGAGTTGGGATTAAGGTCGCTTATTGAGGTTTATCCATGATTCTACCTTTCATTCTGATATGTAATGATGATTATCCTAAATGGATCTTATTTGGTCCATGTAAATCACTTCATATGCACTGCATTACAATTCATCTTTGGAGTTTGCCTTTGAAATTAAAGCACATCCCATTTCTTGAATCGGATTCCTACACTTATGACTTATCCTTAGTCGCAAAAATCTTACAAAACACTTTTAATAGCCTTTTGATTACAAGTTTCTCAAAGAGTTTGGACGTTTATCCTATCCAAATTTACGCCCATACAATGTTCGCAAGCTAAAAGATCTAAATCCACTATTTTTCAAGCCGGATACTTATGAACCATCGTCCTATAAAGGATTTATGTCTCAGTTTGAAGTTACAGAGTGATTTGCACAAATAGGAGATGAGATGAAGAATATGGAAGTAAGTTGAAAAATTCTAGAAATGAAGAATCTTAGAGGTAGAGATTAAAATTTTCTTATCACAGAAAGAATACATTGAAATGAAGAATCTTAGAGGTAGAGGTTAAAATTTTCTTATCACATAAAGAATACATTGAAAATGTGTTGTCAAGTTGGAATGTCATCGGTCAAGCCTATTAATACACTTAGCGTGCTCACATCCAAGAAAAGAAAGAAAAAAACACTAGCAAGCTATGAAGAGTATATTTTGATACTATAGATGTACATTGGACATTGAGCTTGTTTTTGGGAATGATGCACAGGTTTGGTCATTGATTTTGATTATGCAAGAGACGTTGATACTAGAATATATATTTGAACGGTTATGTTTTCACTCTTTGTGATTTCGCTGTGAGTTGAAAAGCAATCTTGCAACCCAAGATCACTTTTTCGACCAAAGAAGCAAAGTATAAGGCATTGACAAAATGCTATGATTTGTCAGTACACGTGTTGTCTTAGTTTTCTATTCTTGACACGTTGATGTACGTACACTTTTTGTATACGAACATTTTGTTCCTCGGTTGTAGCTTCATAAATCTCAACCAAAATTTAAGGTCTGCATCTAACTCGACTCGATTATAAATGAACTAAACATAAAATTAAAACTCGGTTAGAATAACAACTCTATGACTAGATGTTATACTCAGTTTCAACTACAACATGACGAGTGAGACTACATGACCGAGCTCGACTCAAGCTTGTTCACATTCTACAAGAACGATCCGAGTACGAGTATATACACTTTATAAACTCGATATACTTGACTTATTGAGTTGTGTATCCCACCTCAATTAGAAAAATTATATCCTACATCGATTAGAAAGAACCTATGATTAAACAAAAAGAAATTATATTTCAAAACTTACTATATACAAAAAAGCTATATTGGATCATTGTAAGACTAACTTATTCGTTCTTGTCCTAAGACATTTTGTTTGTAGAAAAGAGGAATTTATGCAATAAGATTTAAGAATTATGAGAAGAGTCGGAGCCCGGGTTTTCTGCTCCATTTTGAGCGCCGACGCCATCCAACGAAGATGAACATAGTGTCATGCAAATTTATCCTCGATTCCAATTTAGTGAAGTCTCAATTATTTATTTTTAGAATTAATAGTTTGAATCGAGTTTTGGATTTACATAATTGTCTAATAAATGTTGATTTAAAAAAACACGTTTATATAAATATATCATACGTAGAAAAAATAACATCTAAATCTATTCAATCAACTTTAAATACTACTTCTTATCAAAAAAAAAAACTTTAAATACTACACTATGTTTTTTTTTTAACATTATACGTAAAAATCAGTGTTAAAATCTATTCAATCAAGTCTAAAGTTGTTCGAAGTAGACAAACTTCACTTCATACCGAGACAATCATATGCGTTTTTTTTTTGAAATCGGAAAGCGGATGAGAACACGAAGTTCGGGATCGTCCGAAAAGGATGTGTTTGGGTTCGAAATTCCCTAATGGGTCAATCAGTCAACAACACAGTTGATTTCTCTGAACACATGTCTGACATTGACTTCCTCAAAGAAGCAAAGATCAAGTATGGAGTCGGATACGATCATCTCGATCTCCCAGGGACAGCACCAAATTCCTTGAAGTGCCTTGACAACACATAGATTATCACCCTCAATTTCGATCTTTTTGATATTTAGTCTTATTGCTTCTTTAAGGCCAGCCTTTAGAGCGAAAGTTTCAGCTTTGATTACCGAGTTAAAGTTATTTTTCTTAGCGTCCAAACTAATAACTTGACCGTTATGATTTCGAATAACATATCCAATAGACGTTATCCCGAATCAAGTTTTGAACCATCAAAATTAGGTTTATGAAATCCAGGTTTTGGTTTGTCCCATTTGATGTTTTTTTTCTTATAGAGGATTTGTTGTTTTTTGGGATGTGTTTAAAGTCGTAGTCGTCCTCATCCGTAAAAAGAGTTTTCCAATTATGGAGTTGGTTTTTGATGAAGTTTACGATATCATAGTCAGATCCAATAAAATCGTTATTAAAGATGCTTTTGTTCCTGAAGAACCAGATACTCCACCAAACAGTTAAGACAATCATATGCATTGATTCTCAGAGTTCTCAGTACACTTATCGTCTTAAGTTTTCTCTTTACACATTGACGTTAGACCTGTACAAAACCGGGCCGGCCCGTCCAGCCCGCCCGCCCGCCCGGGAAAAAACATGGGTATGGGCAACAAGTTTGGCCCGTTCGGGCCAAGCCCGGCCCGCATTTTGATGGGACGGGTACGGGTAAACATTTTGGCCCGCGGGCTAACCCGGCCCGGCCCGTATATAGTTTTATACATATAATATTATTTATATATATGTGTATATAATTTATATTGTTTTGAGTGTTACATATTTTGATTGTTCATTTCGTTTGTTTGGAGTATTTTGACGAGTTATATTCATTTGTAACACAAGATTGTAAAACTAATTTTATTGTAATGGTACTTATTGTTTTGTAGGTATTTGGACTTGTTCATTTTTGTGTGTTGATTGTTATTGAACATGTTGGTAGTGCACTATGCAAGTATAATTAGATTGAAAGTGTGCATTAAGTTCCTTATATTACTTTTTTTGAACGATAAATTTCGGGAAAATAACGCACAAGCAAGTACACACGGGCCATCCGGGCCGGCCCGGTAGCCCGCCCGCTTTTTACATGGGTGGACATGGGCAGCGTGTGTGGCCCGGACAAGCCGGGCCGAGCTGGCCCGGCCCGCACCTTTTAGGTAGAATTTTTAGGTTTGGTCCGGCCCGAACTCGGCCCGAGACCGAATTTGTACAGTTCTAATTGACGTACACTCACCTTTGTAAAACAGACATTTTTTTCTTTCTAGATGAGTGTTTTTTAATTTAAAATTTTATTTATCTATTTAAAATTGGGTGATTTTGGTAATTAATTTTTATTTTATAGATGTGTACAAAGTATGATCTTTATTTCAACTAGTCAGGACGCGCGTGCTTCGCACGCGCGCCATAGATGAAATCGAAAATTACAATGGCGAAATTGAAGACGTAAGTTCCGGTTATATGGAGTACACAGGTACCCTTTAAAAGGACTGCAGTTGAATCATCGTCCAATAACCGTGAATCACTGCGGTTGATACAATCAATAATATAAAAAAAAGATAGAAAATAATTCTACATGTCTCTTTGAAATGTTGTTCCCTAAATAATTGTACATGTGTTTAAAATGTTGGTACATTGAAAGATAGAAAAGAACTAAACCTTGTCACTTCTTGACCCAATTAACTTCTAACAACAAAAATTATACGTGCTCGCTACTGCAGTAGAGGCACATGAAGAAAACATATAAAAAATTAATCAAAAGAAAACAACATAAACAGTAATGCCTCAACATCACTACATCGGCACAACGGCTGAACAATGTATCTCACCAACAACCATGACAAGCTGAAACCAAGAAAGAAACCACATTTTCATTAGACCAGTGAATAGTACTAAAACAAATGGGATGTACATTATATATGCAAAAATTGTTTTTCTATTCATGGGCAGACAGGAAAGGTGTGCATAAATAGTACTAAAATGTCAAGGTTCTTCTCAAATGGAATAAGAAAAGTCTTTCATTCTCCTCAAGCCTAAAAGATTTGATGTTGGTGTATTTTAAAGAGGGTAGAGTTTAAAATAGAACCTCAATTAGCCTGTATAATGACAATGAATAAGTAAAGGTTCAGTTAATGTTCACTCGAACAGCAAGGACTTCTTCTGAGACCTCAACCAAAACAAACCTCACTGCCTTGCTGGATTGTGTTACGGGTCTGTAATTTGGATCTGGAGATCTCAGGATTTGTCAGTACTGCTTCCGCAGGGCTGAAAAGGCACAAACCACAACCTTCCCATTGGTTATATAGTTTGATAGCGCATTCTGTAAGGACATGAGGTGATCGATCCTCGTCGGAGAGAGGAATTCCTTCCCTCATCTTCTCTATTCATGGATTTCAACGGTGATGATAAATCATGGCAGCAAGCAAATGGTTCATCAACAAAGATGGTAAATCCAAATTGACTTATTTGAGGTCATTTCATTTTCTAATATAAATTCAGTATGTTTCTGATATTTGTCAATTTTATGTTTGAGAGAAGCAACTTGATGGAACTTGAATAAGCTATGGGGTTTAATATTTAAATACTACAAGAAATTGCAATCTCTCACGAGTGTACAAACTAACCTTTATTAGATTCCGAGTGGAAATCATCAGCGTCGAGAAAAGGACAGTTCAATGCTCCAGCCAGAAGCTTGTCTATTGTCCTGTTGAAGTACACATGCATAACATTAACATATGAACACTCAAAATAGTTTTTAAAGTACAAAAAAGTCATTCGAGTGCCAATTTTACATTGGGCAAATCAACTTTAAACTAAGCTCAGTAAGTAACTGACCCATCAATTTTGAAACCAAACCTCAACCTGTCTTGGCTTCAGCTGCAACTTCATTGCCAGTGCTCCCTTTTGTTTCTACTTCACCTCACATTCATATAGCCAATTACAATTGAAATACATATCTCATTTATAATACACTCTTAATTACCAAGTCTATGGTGTTGTTAACTCGAAAACAATCTTCACCTCAACTCATCTTCAATAGCATGTAGGAGTTGATTCATTACTGCAAGGAAACATTTTGAAACCACTCCTCCATTAAAGATCTCGATAGCAAATAAGCATATAATAGTCAGAAATATGTATCGGCAAACAAGCATTCAAATAGATGAATTTCTTTCTTCCAAATGTTTACTGATGCATGACTCAAGAAGGCAACAAGACACTGCTTTTTCCCTTTAGATATCAAAAGGGCTCAAATTATTAATAATGTACACCATACTTAACTACACCATAATATCTAGACAAGAAAGTGATTAAGGTCATGTACTCACCGGGACTAAAACCTGAAAATCAAACATCATGAGAGAAGAAAAAGAGGAAGTAGAAAGAGAGCCTAAAAATGATACCTACAAAGGTACAAGCAAGAGAGAAGGGAAACGTTCGAGCTTCAAGAGAGATTGCCATTCATACATTGCAGAAGCTAAGAGCAACTTTATTTCTTGAAGGATGTACTTGAAGCTTCCTTGGAAGCCCTTGATATCCATTGATTGTGAGGCATGCCGAGAGCTGGAATATCTCTACACTTGAAGCTACGGTCCAGATTTTTAGCTCTAATCAATTGGTTCTTCAAGTTGTTATTGATCTGGGCTTGTCTCTTTGCTCCCACTTGTTATTAATATTTAGCTTCAATGGGCGCTTGTTTTAGTAACAAGATCAATTGCTTCTTCAACTAATTCTTCTTAATTAGTGCTGAAAAATAGAACAAAACAAAATCGATTAGGGAAAGGGGGAAGCCGAAATAAACCTTATGAGATTAGGGTTAAGGAGGGTAGTTCTTACTTGGAAAGGCTGGTAGCGAGATATTATATAATTGATTCGAGTAAATCCGTTGAAATCAAATCGGAGAGGAATAGATCGAAGTGCTCTATTGTTGTCAAAATATCTGGTTCCCTTCTGCTCACTTCACATCTTCAACTTCGCAGCTTCTTTAGCAGATGCATGGAGCAGATCGAAAGAAGCGGTCTCATTAGCCTTAAAATAGCCACCGGCAGCCAGAGCAGGAGGAGAAGTACGCCGATGAATAGAAGTGGAAGGTTCCCTTCTGCACACTGCACGTCCTTAACTTCGCAACTTCTCTAGCGGCCACATGGAGCAAGTCGAAAGAAGCGGTTTCGTCAGCCTTGAAATAGCAACCGACAGCCGAAGCAGGAGGAGAAGCACGGATGAAAAAATCGAACCTGACAAAGTAAATATAAAAAATGACATTAGAGTAGAGAAGAAGAGTGAACACTAACTTGATGGGATGAAGCATATCGGCGACATGGATGAAAAAATCGGACCTAACATTAGTGGCCAAACCGCAAAACCTCCGCGAGGTAATCCTCAACCAAGACCTATAAGAGGCGAATTACTCAATAAGCAAAACCAATCGAATTCAGAAAAGCAAACCAGAAGTAATCATCATTAGCCAACAACTACAATTGAAAACCAAATAACGATTACAAAATTAGGGCTTGTAGAGATTGGCAGCGGACTTCAGATTCAAACGCGAATTGCCTCTACATGGAAGTCCAAGCAGATGTAGTCGATGAGAAACGGTGTTTCAGATCTCCAGGCGTCATCGAAAGCGCAAGATAGAGTCAGGCATCAACCAAATAAACAATTACAAAATTAGGGCTTGGTATCAGGACGAAGAGATAGAAGGAGAGAAGAGGCTTCAGTAGTTTATTGAGAGAAATTAAATCTGAATCGAGAGAATTTGGGGAGAGAAGAGGCTTCAGTAGTCGTTTGAGGGGAGAAGAGAGGCGGTAGAGGGAGGGGATAGATGGCATAAGAGATGCGGTGGAAGAAGGTAGAAGAAACACGTGTGTTTGATCAGGAAGGTTATGACTAGGGCTGTGCATACGGTCCGGACCGGACCGGACCGGACCGGATCTGACCGGTCCGGTCCGGACCGGCGGACCGTAAACTTGGGAAACCCCGGACCGTAGACCGGACCGGGACCGGACCGTAAAAGTCCGGTCCGGACCGGTCCGGGTCCGGTCCGGACCGTATTTACCTACCTTGTTGCTTGCTATTCAATTTTGATTTTTCGGACCGGTCCGGACCGGATCAGACCGGACCGGACCGGACCTAAAATGTTGCTTTTAACCTGAAACATAAATTTCACCAATTACAAAATACAATCTAACGTCTAAACATTTCAAATATTGTCAAATTAAAAACCAACAATTAAGCAAATCTAGTCTTTCCGATCTCCCACATGAGATTGTCAATCAATCTAAACAAAATAGTGGTAATGTCTCAAAATGAAAGTAAGTCCATCTTCAAATATTCCACATCTACAAGAACAAACTTAGAATGCACCTTCATTGAGATCAATCGAGCAATGTTTTCTCAAATCTGTTGAACAAAAAAAATCAAATAAATCATTTGAACAAAGAAAATTTCTCATTCAAGCAATATCTTCCACATCCTCAACTTCCTCAAGTATATAATGATATATTTACTAGTATCACAATATATCACTTGAATCTAAATAGGAGTATATATGAGTATATCACAAATTCACAGTAAACAAACTCAAAACTCAAAGCAATCAGCTCAAATAGGCAAAGTAAAATTAGTAAATTCAATTCCAATTCTGTTTACTAGTGTCACAATATATCACTTGGATCCAAATAGGAGTAGGTATATCACAGAGTCAGATTCACAGATAAATAGCTAATCAAACTAAATTACTCAGCACTCAGCAGCCTCATCATTCAGCAATCACAAACAAGTGAAGCAGCCTCATCATTCAGCAATCACAAACAAGTGAAGCAGCCTCATCATTCAGCAATCACAAACAAGTGAAACAAACACAGTGTAGTATATCAAAGCATCAAACTATGAAATAATCACTAATCTGTATAGTACATTTAGATTTTAGAGTAGATTTTTTCGAAGGTCCAGACTTACAGAGAGAGGGAGTCGAATCAGTCAATTGTCGAAGGCTGGAAGTCGAGCACAGACAGACAGACTTACAGAGCCACAAAGGTACAGAAATTCGGAGAAGACTGAGAAGCTGTCAAGGCTCACGAGTCACGGAGTCAAGACAGACGAGTAGTCGGAGTAGAGTCAGTAGACGACAATTGAGGACTTGAGGGCGAAAGGACAAGTTGTGAAGGCTTGTAGGAGTCGAATCTGCGAAGGGCGTGAAGTTGAAGGCTCGAAGTCGGCGTCGGCAAGAGAGGGAGTAGGCGAGAGAGGCATTCGAAGGCTAGAAGTCGGCGAGAGAGGGAGTCGAAGGTTGCGCTGTCGGCGAGAGAGGGAGTCGGCGAGACAGTCGGCCAGAGTGAAGAGCGATCTCAGCGAAGGCGACTGCGAAGTGCGAGAGTGAAGAGCGAAACAGTCTCCCGACTCTCCTTCACTGTCACCTGTTAGGGTTAGGGTAAAAAAAAAAGAACCGGTTTATCCGGTCCAACCCGGGTTACGGGTTCAAACGGTCCAAGACCGGAACCGGACCGTAACCCGGAATTTGCTAAAATCATAGACCGTAGACCGGACCGTAAATTCCGGTCCGGTCCGGTCCGGTTTTACGGTCCGGTCCGATTTTGCACAGCCCTAGTTATGACTATAATTTCTATCAAATTTAAAGATAAAAAAGTCAAATAATTATGTAAAGGGTAAAACAGGAAATATACTGTTCATTAGGGGAAGTCCCTCTTTTAATATAGTATAGATAAGGAGGAATTTGGTGATTTAGTGATGTGGGTATTTTTGTTTGGATATTTGTTTTGTATATCTCTATATATAATTTATATAATTCGAATGATAAATAAATCCACAAAATTATAAAAAGAAATTAGACTATGAATATAGTTTTATCCCTTTAATTGACTTACACCATTACTCTATTAAGGATATGTTTACTAAATGAGATTATGTTATGAACCTATTTAATAGAACAATAATACAAAAAGGCCTACTTAGTGATATTGACCTTCTAATAATTAGTTAGTCGATATAAATTAGATCCCTATTTTAATGATTCTAGAAAAGAAAAAGGGAAAAAAAGTCTATATAAATTAGATCAATATCCTAATAATTCTAGAAAAAACGATCTAGAATATTTCATTTTGTTACTCAATATCTTAATACCTAAATGTGGTACCAATATCTTAATACTAAGTGTGGTACCCAATATGTTAATACCGGCCAATATGGTCAATACTCAAATCTGATTCTGATACTCAATATGTTAATACACAACGTAACACCCAATATGTTAATACACAACCCTCATATCTAATATGTTACCCAATTGTACTTACACGGTTTTATTTACTCAATTTCAGTTACCCGCTTTTAATTACCCGATTTTACTTACCCAATTTCGCATACTCAATTTCGTATACTCAAATTCACTACTCAACTTCAATTAAGCCATTTTCAATTTGAGTTACCCAATTTTAGTTACACGAATTAAGTTAACCAACTTTAGCTACCCAACTATTATACAATTGAGTTATCCAATTTTAATTACCCAGCTTTTTAGAGTTACCCAATTGATTTACTCAATTCTATTTAATTACCCGATTTCAATTATCTAATTATGTTACTCAACTTTAATTTTCCTTTCTCTTTTTGTCCTTCTTTATAGGAATATCTCTTTTCTTTTTACACTCTTTATGAGATAATTATCTTTGAAAGAATTTGATCAAATAGGTTCTTTTTTTTATTTCCTTTTGTTTTGTATACCCCTTTATTTTTTGGATGAGTTGGCTAAGTAAGCACTTTTTATCTATCTTATATGTATTAAAGGAGAGCCCTTTTTTGCCACGTGTCGCAACCGTATTTATTTCAGCCTCCCAAAATAATTATTAAAAGTAATTATTAAAAGTAATTAATAATATGTTTTTAATTGAAATTTGTTAATTAAAAGTTTGTTGAGTAAAATAACAAATGAGTTACGCTCTATTTACTCATATCTTTCAACCAAATCTTCCTCCATATCACTTATTCATCAATTAAAAAATAAAACAAATATTTATTACATCTTTCAACCAAATCTTCCTCCATATCACTTATTCATCAATTAAAAAATAAAACAAATATTTATTACGTGTTTTTTATCATCTTGGCCAATCAAATTAATCTAACACCTCGAATATCTTAATTTGTGAAGATAAACTCAAAATTTTGTTAGTGTACCGTAAATCCTATATAAACACTTATCTTACGATTGTTATGCATTCACAAAAAAAAAAAAACCCAGTACTCATCCTCGAATGTTTGGGAGGGCAATAATAGCTGAGCGTCGTCTCCCAAGCAGCTCCACGTCGTTTACCAAGCCGCTCCAGTTTTTTTGATCACCCGTGACAACCTCTTCCTGTTCATGTAAACATATTGTAGTGTAGTGCATCAGTCCCTGCTTTTTTTATCTTCTATTTCCATTTCTCATATGAATGTAGAGCTTAAAATCCATCAGCAATAGACAATTGTCATTTGAATATGTACTAAGCTAAGAGGCTTACCGTATCTGTAATTTAAGGTATGATGTTCTTCATATGAATGTATAGGTTCAAATATTATCGATATACTATACAATCTATACTTATTTAGCATAGTCAATTGAAACTTACTGATTTTGATCAGATGATGATGTTGTATATCCCAACATGTTAAATAATGAAGCTTACTGAGTGCAGCGACTCAATAATTTATAACAAAAAAATTGATACATCAAACAAGTTTAATCGATATTCACTGAAATCCAGAACACGACGACTGATTCTAATACAACAAGATGAAGACAAGTAAAGAATAATAAATTGATGCCAACAACAAGCAAAAATCCAAGGCCTATTCACATGTTGCATAGTATCAACCAAAAGATATTAACCTTCCCAATGTTAGTGGATAGTATACACAACCACGTTTCATTATTTGTATTCCTCGAATTATGTAAACCCTTCAAACTATTTGTTTTTTTCTGTCACATGTGACTGTCACAACTTACTATTCCCTTAAATCATGCCTGTAAAGCCAAGAAATTACAAGACACAGCAGAAACATACTTTTTAAATTAAAAGAAAATCATGTAAATACAAATATAATATAAAGAGTCACTATAAATACACTTCAAAACAGTCATTCACTACACACAAATTGTATCCACAAACTACATACACAACTGTCTAATATGACTCCTCAATTCCCATGGACCAAAAAATTGTGCCTTGATTTGCTGCAGATATGTTTGGAATCATATCAATCGGGTGAACAACCGAGGAAGTCTTTTGATTTTGATGGTCTTGCCATTAAAATTCAAGCAAGAACTGGAGCGAATCCAACTCCTAGACAAGTGAAGGCTAGGATTCATAGTTTGAGGTGGGATTATAGGAGATGGAGAGATATTTTGAGGGCTGCTCGCGTTACTCGGGATGAAACCACCGGCGATTTTCACATTCCAGATGAATGGTGGGATGAGAACCTTAAGGTAAATTTTATGTTTATATTTTTAACTAAGATAACTATTATTACTTGCATATGTACTAAAATTAATCAAGGCTTTTTTTTTTTTGGTACATGGCAGAAACAGGTGTTTTGGGAGAAATTTCGCAATAATCCAATGGATTTTGATATTCAGAAAATGTGTCATCGAGTTTTCTATTATTGTCCTGAAGAAGATTAGTAATTTCATCTTAATGTAATCTTTTAAGTTTAGTGTTGTATTCTGTTATTCTCTAAGCTGTTGTAATCCTTATGTTGTCTAATGTGTACGTGTAACCCATTATTGATTTGGTATTATATCCTGATCAACTTATATTAATCTAAAATTTACTATTTTTTTTGTCTGTTTTATTTTATTATATTATTTCAATCTAAATAAGCTCTTATAATGGTATATGAAAGCTATATGTATCTATATGTCAAGGTAAGAAACAAGCTATTATAGTATAATGATCCCACTTAATTCATCCTATTACGTAACCCATCATTTGAATCCCTTTAATTACACTAGAGACTAGAGATACCCTATCATAATTTACTATGTATCAATAAGCACATAAGGTTCTGCACATAAGATCAGTATGCTACCATATCATAATATTTACACTAAAATTGACTATGTATCTATACTTCTATTTTAGAAAATTATCTTATTTAAATCGAAATAAGCTCTTATAATGGTATATGAAACAAAATTTTATAGTTAATCCAATATACCTTATTTTGGGAAGGTTGTCAACAATCATATGGATTTCTTAGTTACAGAACACATTTCCATTTCATTCTTCCATTCCAATACTTGAATCACACCTATAATGGCAATAAGTCACCATATACATCACATTTCAATTTCAGGTTTTCATTAGCTTAAAATATTATGATACTAATTCATGTTATAGTTTAAAAAATTACAATAAGGAAAGAATGCACTGTGCATGTTATATTATTATAATCACAAAACAATGAAATCGATAAGCACATAACATTTTGCAACCTTATTTTTAATTTTAATATAGCTAAATAAATAAAAACAGTTAAGATCGATGATAACTTACCATTGATCCCTTATCTCCTATCTAACAATAAAAAGAATCTAAAATTTACTAATTTTTTAACAATCTAACAAACTAAAATAGGAAATCCAACACGGTTAATTTTAAAGCTCAGCTAATTGGATTATATTTATTTATTTTCCACACCAGATCACCTTTTGTATTTGCATTATATATTTTTAATTAAAAGAAAGTTTGTTAAGCATTCTTATCCTCAAATCTATTAGTTAGTCGTATCTTTAGATCTTTATACTTTAAACCTAACTATATTAGATTACCGGCATAGATTAGGTTAGAATACATATAAGATTACTCTGCTACGCCTATATAAATATCGTTCCTATTATTCATAAACACACCACCATTTCTTCAACATACACACCTTCATTAGGTTTACTCTCTTCTCTTTCTTATTAATCATTAACATTTTCGGTTTCTGATTATTTTTTTTTTTGTTCCATTTCACAGGCAATGGAGAAGAATTTCGTTTTGATTAATGATCTTAACATGAAGTCCAGTTCAAAGTGCAAGCTCCGAGTTCGAGTTATGTCTATATGGGATGTTTACGACACATCACTGAAGGATCCTATCATTATTGGAAGGGCCATGGTCTGTATCGATGAGAATGTAAGATACTTTCTTCAACTTCATCTATAATTGTAATCGTTTTTATATATAAAAATGGTTTTGGTACTGCACAGTTGAGTATTACATTCACTTATTCTAATGGGTTATGGATGTTTTGTAGGGCTCTAAGATTCAAGCGTTCTACAAGAGATCTTGGTTCAAGAAGTTCAATCATGTTCGTGAATCTGGTGTTTACATCATAACAAATTTTGGATTGGACCCAAACAACGGTTTATATCGGTATACCAACAACACTTTGAAGGTGAATTTCATCACACCCACTACTATGACATACACTGAGCAAGTCGGGTTTCAAATCCCTTTACGGGTTTTTGAATTCGTACCTTACAATCAGATCTTAAACAAATCTCTCGACGACAGATTCTTGGTTGGTAAGTCATGAATAATTTGTTATTCATTGCATTATAAAATTCATAATGTAGTTTGATATTTTTATTTACTGAGGTTTTTTTTTGATCCAGATGTCATTGGTCACTTAGTTGGCATCGGAACTCTAACTACATGTGTTGTTGGTCCCTTTAAAACTGAGCATCTTCGAATTGAGATAGTTCTAAAAAATGGGTATCTTACTATATACTTCTTTATTACATATAATACTATATGCTAATAAGTATATTAACCATATATTTTATTTTTATAGAGATGAGGTAATTGGGTGTACTTTGTGGGATCAATATGCTACACTTCTAAGTTCCCATGTGAACAAGGACAATTCAGCTACTGTTGTTCTCATTGTTCAAAGTGCTAAGTTACGTGCATATCAAGGTAAGTGTGTCAAATTGTGTATAAGTATATAAAACATGAAAGTGCTCTATCTAAGTTGTTTTCTCTTATATTCTACATAGGACAATACAAGTTGTCTAATGTCGTCGGAGGAACTCGCATATTCATTGATGACGACAACATACCAGAAATCCTTGATTACAAGCATCAGTAAGATTTTCATAACTATATTATTATTCTTATTTTTTAAATTTAACTACATACATATTTTTTGTATTAAAGGAGAGCCCTTTTTTGCCACGTGTCGCAACCGTATTTATTTCAGCCTCCCAAAATAATTATTAAAAGTAATTATTAAAAGTAATTAATAATATGTTTTTAATTGAAATTTGTTAATTAAAAGTTTGTTGAGTAAAATAACAAATGAGTTACGCTCTATTTACTCATATCTTTCAACCAAATCTTCCTCCATATCACTTATTCATCAATTAAAAAATAAAACAAATATTTATTACATCTTTCAACCAAATCTTCCTCCATATCACTTATTCATCAATTAAAAAATAAAACAAATATTTATTACGTGTTTTTTATCATCTTGGCCAATCAAATTAATCTAACACCTCGAATATCTTAATTTGTGAAGATAAACTCAAAATTTTGTTAGTGTACCGTAAATCCTATATAAACACTTATCTTACGATTGTTATGCATTCACAAAAAAAAAAAA
>BSUD01000004.1:147466291-147477270 GCA_033239045.1 Fagopyrum esculentum
AAAAGAAAGTTTGTTAAGCATTCTTATCCTCAAATCTATTAGTTAGTCGTATCTTTAGATCTTTATACTTTAAACCTAACTATATTAGATTACCGGCATAGATTAGGTTAGAATACATATAAGATTACTCTGCTACGCCTATATAAATATCGTTCCTATTATTCATAAACACACCACCATTTCTTCAACATACACACCTTCATTAGGTTTACTCTCTTCTCTTTCTTATTAATCATTAACATTTTCGGTTTCTGATTATTTTTTTTTTTGTTCCATTTCACAGGCAATGGAGAAGAATTTCGTTTTGATTAATGATCTTAACATGAAGTCCAGTTCAAAGTGCAAGCTCCGAGTTCGAGTTATGTCTATATGGGATGTTTACGACACATCACTGAAGGATCCTATCATTATTGGAAGGGCCATGGTCTGTATCGATGAGAATGTAAGATACTTTCTTCAACTTCATCTATAATTGTAATCGTTTTTATATATAAAAATGGTTTTGGTACTGCACAGTTGAGTATTACATTCACTTATTCTAATGGGTTATGGATGTTTTGTAGGGCTCTAAGATTCAAGCGTTCTACAAGAGATCTTGGTTCAAGAAGTTCAATCATGTTCGTGAATCTGGTGTTTACATCATAACAAATTTTGGATTGGACCCAAACAACGGTTTATATCGGTATACCAACAACACTTTGAAGGTGAATTTCATCACACCCACTACTATGACATACACTGAGCAAGTCGGGTTTCAAATCCCTTTACGGGTTTTTGAATTCGTACCTTACAATCAGATCTTAAACAAATCTCTCGACGACAGATTCTTGGTTGGTAAGTCATGAATAATTTGTTATTCATTGCATTATAAAATTCATAATGTAGTTTGATATTTTTATTTACTGAGGTTTTTTTTTGATCCAGATGTCATTGGTCACTTAGTTGGCATCGGAACTCTAACTACATGTGTTGTTGGTCCCTTTAAAACTGAGCATCTTCGAATTGAGATAGTTCTAAAAAATGGGTATCTTACTATATACTTCTTTATTACATATAATACTATATGCTAATAAGTATATTAACCATATATTTTATTTTTATAGAGATGAGGTAATTGGGTGTACTTTGTGGGATCAATATGCTACACTTCTAAGTTCCCATGTGAACAAGGACAATTCAGCTACTGTTGTTCTCATTGTTCAAAGTGCTAAGTTACGTGCATATCAAGGTAAGTGTGTCAAATTGTGTATAAGTATATAAAACATGAAAGTGCTCTATCTAAGTTGTTTTCTCTTATATTCTACATAGGACAATACAAGTTGTCTAATGTCGTCGGAGGAACTCGCATATTCATTGATGACGACAACATACCAGAAATCCTTGATTACAAGCATCAGTAAGATTTTCATAACTATATTATTATTCTTATTTTTTAAATTTAACTACATACATATTTTTTGTATTAAAGGAGAGCCCTTTTTTGCCACGTGTCGCAACCGTATTTATTTCAGCCTCCCAAAATAATTATTAAAAGTAATTATTAAAAGTAATTAATAATATGTTTTTAATTGAAATTTGTTAATTAAAAGTTTGTTGAGTAAAATAACAAATGAGTTACGCTCTATTTACTCATATCTTTCAACCAAATCTTCCTCCATATCACTTATTCATCAATTAAAAAATAAAACAAATATTTATTACATCTTTCAACCAAATCTTCCTCCATATCACTTATTCATCAATTAAAAAATAAAACAAATATTTATTACGTGTTTTTTATCATCTTGGCCAATCAAATTAATCTAACACCTCGAATATCTTAATTTGTGAAGATAAACTCAAAATTTTGTTAGTGTACCGTAAATCCTATATAAACACTTATCTTACGATTGTTATGCATTCACAAAAAAAAAAAAAACCCAGTACTCATCCTCGAATGTTTGGGAGGGCAATAATAGCTGAGCGTCGTCTCCCAAGCAGCTCCACGTCGTTTACCAAGCCGCTCCAGTTTTTTTGATCACCCGTGACAACCTCTTCCTGTTCATGTAAACATATTGTAGTGTAGTGCATCAGTCCCTGCTTTTTTTATCTTCTATTTCCATTTCTCATATGAATGTAGAGCTTAAAATCCATCAGCAATAGACAATTGTCATTTGAATATGTACTAAGCTAAGAGGCTTACCGTATCTGTAATTTAAGGTATGATGTTCTTCATATGAATGTATAGGTTCAAATATTATCGATATACTATACAATCTATACTTATTTAGCATAGTCAATTGAAACTTACTGATTTTGATCAGATGATGATGTTGTATATCCCAACATGTTAAATAATGAAGCTTACTGAGTGCAGCGACTCAATAATTTATAACAAAAAAATTGATACATCAAACAAGTTTAATCGATATTCACTGAAATCCAGAACACGACGACTGATTCTAATACAACAAGATGAAGACAAGTAAAGAATAATAAATTGATGCCAACAACAAGCAAAAATCCAAGGCCTATTCACATGTTGCATAGTATCAACCAAAAGATATTAACCTTCCCAATGTTAGTGGATAGTATACACAACCACGTTTCATTATTTGTATTCCTCGAATTATGTAAACCCTTCAAACTATTTGTTTTTTTCTGTCACATGTGACTGTCACAACTTACTATTCCCTTAAATCATGCCTGTAAAGCCAAGAAATTACAAGACACAGCAGAAACATACTTTTTAAATTAAAAGAAAATCATGTAAATACAAATATAATATAAAGAGTCACTATAAATACACTTCAAAACAGTCATTCACTACACACAAATTGTATCCACAAACTACATACACAACTGTCTAATATGACTCCTCAATTCCCATGGACCAAAAAATTGTGCCTTGATTTGCTGCAGATATGTTTGGAATCATATCAATCGGGTGAACAACCGAGGAAGTCTTTTGATTTTGATGGTCTTGCCATTAAAATTCAAGCAAGAACTGGAGCGAATCCAACTCCTAGACAAGTGAAGGCTAGGATTCATAGTTTGAGGTGGGATTATAGGAGATGGAGAGATATTTTGAGGGCTGCTCGCGTTACTCGGGATGAAACCACCGGCGATTTTCACATTCCAGATGAATGGTGGGATGAGAACCTTAAGGTAAATTTTATGTTTATATTTTTAACTAAGATAACTATTATTACTTGCATATGTACTAAAATTAATCAAGGCTTTTTTTTTTTTGGTACATGGCAGAAACAGGTGTTTTGGGAGAAATTTCGCAATAATCCAATGGATTTTGATATTCAGAAAATGTGTCATCGAGTTTTCTATTATTGTCCTGAAGAAGATTAGTAATTTCATCTTAATGTAATCTTTTAAGTTTAGTGTTGTATTCTGTTATTCTCTAAGCTGTTGTAATCCTTATGTTGTCTAATGTGTACGTGTAACCCATTATTGATTTGGTATTATATCCTGATCAACTTATATTAATCTAAAATTTACTATTTTTTTTGTCTGTTTTATTTTATTATATTATTTCAATCTAAATAAGCTCTTATAATGGTATATGAAAGCTATATGTATCTATATGTCAAGGTAAGAAACAAGCTATTATAGTATAATGATCCCACTTAATTCATCCTATTACGTAACCCATCATTTGAATCCCTTTAATTACACTAGAGACTAGAGATACCCTATCATAATTTACTATGTATCAATAAGCACATAAGGTTCTGCACATAAGATCAGTATGCTACCATATCATAATATTTACACTAAAATTGACTATGTATCTATACTTCTATTTTAGAAAATTATCTTATTTAAATCGAAATAAGCTCTTATAATGGTATATGAAACAAAATTTTATAGTTAATCCAATATACCTTATTTTGGGAAGGTTGTCAACAATCATATGGATTTCTTAGTTACAGAACACATTTCCATTTCATTCTTCCATTCCAATACTTGAATCACACCTATAATGGCAATAAGTCACCATATACATCACATTTCAATTTCAGGTTTTCATTAGCTTAAAATATTATGATACTAATTCATGTTATAGTTTAAAAAATTACAATAAGGAAAGAATGCACTGTGCATGTTATATTATTATAATCACAAAACAATGAAATCGATAAGCACATAACATTTTGCAACCTAATTTTTAATTTTAATATAGCTAAATAAATAAAAACAGTTAAGATCGATGATAACTTACCATTGATCCCTTATCTCCTATCTAACAATAAAAAGAATCTAAAATTTACTAATTTTTTAACAATCTAACAAACTAAAATAGGAAATCCAACACGGTTAATTTTAAAGCTCAGCTAATTGGATTATATTTATTTATTTTCCACACCAGATCACCTTTTGTATTTGCATTATATATTTTTAATTAAAAGAAAGTTTGTTAAGCATTCTTATCCTCAAATCTATTAGTTAGTCGTATCTTTAGATCTTTATACTTTAAACCTAACTATATTAGATTACCGGCATAGATTAGGTTAGAATACATATAAGATTACTCTGCTACGCCTATATAAATATCGTTCCTATTATTCATAAACACACCACCATTTCTTCAACATACACACCTTCATTAGGTTTACTCTCTTCTCTTTCTTATTAATCATTAACATTTTCGGTTTCTGATTATTTTTTTTTTCCATTTCACAGGCAATGGAGAAGAATTTCGTTTTGATTAATGATCTTAACATGAAGTCCAGTTCAAAGTGCAAGCTCCGAGTTCGAGTTATGTCTATATGGGATGTTTACGACACATCACTGAAGGATCCTATCATTATTGGAAGGGCCATGGTCTGTATCGATGAGAATGTAAGATACTTTCTTCAACTTCATCTATAATTGTAATCGTTTTTATATATAAAAATGGTTTTGGTACTGCACAGTTGAGTATTACATTCACTTATTCTAATGGGTTATGGATGTTTTGTAGGGCTCTAAGATTCAAGCGTTCTACAAGAGATCTTGGTTCAAGAAGTTCAATCATGTTCGTGAATCTGGTGTTTACATCATAACAAATTTTGGATTGGACCCAAACAACGGTTTATATCGGTATACCAACAACACTTTGAAGGTGAATTTCATCACACCCACTACTATGACATACACTGAGCAAGTCGGGTTTCAAATCCCTTTACGGGTTTTTGAATTCGTACCTTACAATCAGATCTTAAACAAATCTCTCGACGACAGATTCTTGGTTGGTAAGTCATGAATAATTTGTTATTCATTGCATTATAAAATTCATAATGTAGTTTGATATTTTTATTTACTGAGGTTTTTTTTTGATCCAGATGTCATTGGTCACTTAGTTGGCATCGGAACTCTAACTACATGTGTTGTTGGTCCCTTTAAAACTGAGCATCTTCGAATTGAGATAGTTCTAAAAAATGGGTATCTTACTATATACTTCTTTATTACATATAATACTATATGCTAATAAGTATATTAACCATATATTTTATTTTTATAGAGATGAGGTAATTGGGTGTACTTTGTGGGATCAATATGCTACACTTCTAAGTTCCCATGTGAACAAGGACAATTCAGCTACTGTTGTTCTCATTGTTCAAAGTGCTAAGTTACGTGCATATCAAGGTAAGTGTGTCAAATTGTGTATAAGTATATAAAACATGAAAGTGCTCTATCTAAGTTGTTTTCTCTTATATTCTACATAGGACAATACAAGTTGTCTAATGTCGTCGGAGGAACTCGCATATTCATTGATGACGACAACATACCAGAAATCCTTGATTACAAGCATCAGTAAGATTTTCATAACTATATTATTATTCTTATTTTTTAAATTTAACTACATACATATTTTTTGTAGGCTGAACTTACTTCAAGGTGATGACAACAATACAACATTGAACCATTTGCCTAATACACCATCTCAGTCCATATCTGATCAGTTTCTTGATGTGAAGCATACCAAGTCTATAGAAGAATTACTCACCATTGACGAGGTTTATTTAAAATTCTATATATTTTCTTAAAGTCTTATCTTATCTTATATGTATTAAAGTAATGTCTTATGGTGCATTTTATTTATTTAAACAGCTGTGCAAGTGTTTGAATCTCTCTACAATTGAGGATATCGATGACTCTAATGGTTGGTACTATAATTCCTGTAAACTTTGCAAGAAGAAAGTGGATAAGATTGGTGAATCATTCTACTGTCCAAAGTGTGATCGAAAAGTGAAGAATGTTATTCCCAGGTAAAATAAATGATTCACTTACTTATGTTGGATTATTCATTATAATATAATGTTTTTTTTTACTCTATGCAGGTTTAAGATCCGAGTCCGTGTACGTGACCAAACTGGAAACACAATATTTGTAATGTTTGATAGGGATGTACAACAACTGCTGAACAAGACTGTTGAATCTGTTATAGATTCTCTAGATGAGGTTAATTAAATTAAATTTGTATATATGTGTAAAATTACTAAAGTATGACTTAGTTTAAATTATTTTAAATTGGATTTATTTGAGTTATATACAGGGTGTTGAATTGGATATTATTCCTGAAGATCTTCATGTGCTATTGGGAAAGACTATTTTATTCAAGGTTGATGTTGATCAATACAAACTTGATGAACATGGTTCACGCTCCAAATCTGGCTTTACCATCTTGAGGTTAACTGATGATCCAGGATTGATTGATAAATTCAACGAGTTGAACGAACTTAATAAGGTGATTAATATAAATATCAGTAAGCTATATATTCATTTAGATAATCACTAATTGTATTTTATTTTATGTAAATAATTTCTTATTTCGCACTAGGTGCAACAACAGACAACACTGGCTGATGATGATGATGGTGACCAATCTGACGACGACTCTATGCTCACACTCAAACGGAAAATTGATTTTAAGGACATTGGATCTGATCTCGAATACATAGAGGAAGCTGATTTCGTTCCAAGCAATAAGTTGAAGAGGCTCAAGAAGTTGTCCATCAAGCTTGAAAAAGATTAGGAATTGTCCTTCCTATTTGAATAATGGCTTTTGTTTTTCAGTTGGTGTTTAATTTCAATTTATTTTGGTTCTTTTTGTCAGACGGATTTATTTTTTTTGAATGATAAGCCAGTTTTATTCAAATATATTATTATTTATTTATTAATGTGTTATATTATTAAATCCATGAAAAATATAATTATAAAATATAATAAAATATGCATATATATATATATATATATATATACAACGATAATGTATATAACTATAATTGTAACAATAAGTTAATGATATTACTTTTATGATAATATCATTAATATAAAAGCGCATGTTTATAAAACTTTTTTTATCTAATTAGAAATTTAATTGTAATTTATATATCAAAATTATGTTTGTTAAATTGACTTATAAGTTTTGTATATATATAGGTAAGTTGTTGTACATAAGATTTATATATAAAAACACATACTAATAGGTATAAAGGGCTACTAATTGTATAAACTTATAATCATTTCATAAATAAATTTAGAAAAAACATCAAAAAATTTTATTTTTATATTATACTGGTCCAAGTTGAAGCTATACAAAATATAAATAATCGAAAAGGTAAGTCTATATACTTTTTGAACTTGATAACGAAGTGTTTCATGGTTCCTTAAAATTTTATTAATAATATAATATACTAATTAATTTAAAGTGGAAATTGAATTATATTAATATATTTAAAAATGATTTTTTATTGGTTAGTCTTTTTTGGAAATAAATAAGTGAAGAAATCAATGAGTTATACAAAGGAATTCCTGATGAGATTATTGAAAAAGATAAATATTTATATATTTATAATTTTTTGAGATTTGATATCAAAAATCTCCAAAATATTTAAGATTTTGTGATGTTTGTTACGCTAACCGAATTCCTGTTATTTGATTATATTTAATGATTTTTTAAATAAACATATAGCCAATATTGACGGTGTGAATTATTTATTGTTTAGTTTACTTAAATATTCTGATCTTCTAGGTTTTCCATCATCATTTCATATACTGTGAAGTTATCTCACAAATATCTTACTGGTGTTCTAAGATGGAGAGCATTTACAAGGAGAATCGACAGAATCGATTGAATCTGTTAAGGGAGAAACGCAAGCGGTCAACTACACAACATAGTTCTACTAGACAACAACGTGTTGCACTTAGTGACTTGACGAACAGTAAGTATTATATCGATGATTACTGTATTGACTCTAATAGAACACTGTACTATTGAGTAGTTAACAGTTCATATTTTTTAATTGCAGATTTAACAAACAATGTTAGACCGAGTACAAGCTCATATAATTTCAATTCTGGAAACGAATCAGGTTAAGTTATCTTTTATAGTAATTGTTAGTGATAAAAATAACAGTTTCATATTTCTGTAGAGTTATTGTCAATACTTTGTTTTAATTGTTTATGGTTGATTTAATTTTTAATCAGGGGTTACTATCAGCAACTCATTCAATCAAGTTAGACCGCGCCGTGGTAATGTTATGTTTATAAATTATACTTAGTTCAATATGTAAGGTCACATATTTGATTGACGAAATTCATGTGTCAATTTATATTTTCGTTTTCATTGCAGAGAAACCCAAAACCAACAAATTCAAAGGTATTACTCTGTCATGTCACATTCTTCACATAAACTGACTATGTTGTTATTGTTAGAAAAATGCTACCTAATTATTTGAAAATTCAGAATATTGGGATATAGGTGATCCTACAAGACAATGTCAATATTGTGGTGCTCTAATGTGGTACGAAGAAAGGTCTGTGAAGAGTAAAAAGGAGCGAAACCCAAAGTTTTCTTTGTGTTGCATGAAAGGCATGGTTGAGCTACCGTTATTGAATGAACCTCCTGCTTTGCTCAAAAATCTTTTTGATGGGTCTGATCCTAGAAGCAAGAATTTCTTAGATAACATACGGTCCTATAACAGCATGTTTTCATTCACGTCAATGGGTGGAAAGACTAACAATAATGACATTGGTAGAGGCCCTTATGTCTTTAAGGTTCATGGACAGAATTTTCACTTGATTGGAAGTTTAATGCCTGATGAAGGAAATCCTCCAAAATTTTGTCAGTTGTATATATACGATACAGAGAATGAAGAACTGAATCGTATAAATGCATTAAGGTATTATGTTTTTAGTATATGTACTTTAAAATTTTGAATTTATTTATACTCCTAAATTTGTATATATGTACATAAATTAATTTTTTAATATTATATATTCAGCTCTAATGGGAAGAACACTCTCGATCCTACAACCGTAGCTGATCTTAAAGCCATGCTTGATGGATGTAATCCACACGTGAAAGCATTTCGAATGGCCAAGGAAATGTGTCTTAATCCCGAATCTACAGATGTCAAGTTGAGATTAATTAGCACAAGGGAGACCGATGGAAGGAGGTATAACCTCCCAACTACTTCTGAGGTGGCCGCACTTATTGTCGGCGATGTAGAGCATACTGTCAATCATAGAGATATAATTCTGCAAAAAAAAGAGGGTGGTCTTAAACGGATAAATGAGCTTCACGTAGCATATATTGCTTTACAATACCCTATGTTATTTCCATTTGGTGAAGATGGTTTTCGGTTATTTATTCCTCTACGGGATAGAGGAGATGAAGATGCTCGGAAGAGAAAATGGGTTAGCATGAGGGAGTTTCACTCATTTCGTATTCAAGAGAGACCTAATGAGGCAAAGACACTAATGTATTCTCGGAGACTGTTTCAGCAATACGTTGTTGATGCTTATACCACGGTTGAATCTCATCGATTGGCTTATTACCGAACTCATCAAAAGCAAATAAGAGCCGATCAATACAAGAATGTTCAAGTAGCTGGTTCATCTGGAAGTAATGATGCCCAATCCTTGGGTAAAAGAATCGTGTTGCCATCTTCTTTTACCGGCGGTCCTAGATATATGATGCAAAACTACCAAGATGCCATGGCAATTTGCAAAACTTATGGTTACCCGGATCTATTCATCACCTTTACTTGCAACACTAAATGGCCGGAGATAACTAGATTTTGTGAATCCAGGGGACTCAAGCCCGAAGATCGTCCCGATATTGTTTGTCGTGTTTTCAAGATTAAGCTCGATGACATGATTCAAACCTTTAAACAAGGCCAACCATTTGGCCCTGTCCAATCAGGTATTATATTGATCAATTATTTTTAGACACGTTTTTTTGGTATTGTTATCTAATTAACAGTTTGTACATAAAAGTTTTTTTTTTCAATATTCACCTATTCAGATATGTTTTTTAATTTGAGTCTACAGCTAAATAAAAGTTATACGAATTGTTCATATGTTTGCAGAAGGCGTAAAATCTTATTTTATGTTTTTATATGTATTAATTATTTTTGATTTTATATTAATCAGAATTTTATTTTATTGTTATGATTTATTGTAGTTATATATACAATTGAATTTCAAAAGAGAGGGTTGCCACATGCTCATATATTGCTGTTCTTGGAGAAGGTTGCAAAATGTCCCAATCCAGAAGATATAGATAGGCTTATAAGTGCAGAGATCCCTGACCCTGCAGTTGATCCTGAGCTTCATAAAGTTGTTAGTTCTCTAATGATTCATGGTCCATGTGGTGAGCTTAACAAGAAGTCTCCCTGTATGGTGAACGATAATTGTTCAAAATACTATCCTAGAGATCATATAGAGTTTACTACGGTGAATGAGGATGGTTATCCTGTGTATAGGAGAAGGAATGATGGCCGAACTATTACAATTCACGGAGTTGAAATTGACAACCGTTTTGTGATTCCTTATAATAGGGAGCTATTAATTCGTTACAATGCTCATATTAACGTCGAGTGGTGCAACCAGTCACGTTCAATAAAATATCTATTCAAGTATATAAACAAAGGAAGTGATCGAGTAACTGCAGTGTTGTCCGAGAATTCTGCCACCTCAGGAGATCCAGTGCTTGA
>BSUD01000004.1:147490721-147566143 GCA_033239045.1 Fagopyrum esculentum
TTTTTTTTTTTTTTCTGAAAATTTACGTATATTTGAAGAATAAAAGGGAATTGCAAGCTTCTTAGCTGAGAGAGTACAAAGCAATAACAGAAGGAAGAGAAGAGATTAAACTAGGTGAATGCCAAGACTATTAGCATAGAAAATGGACTCATTAGACCTATCCTTCCAAGTGTGAGCAAGGTAGTTCTTGGTAGCAGTTATGACGGTGTTTGCCCAATCCATAACTCGGGTGAAAATTGTTATGGACAAGAAGGTTACGGGCTCTCCACTTGAAGTAAATGTAGGATGTGAAGGAGCAAATCCGGACACTATCAGCAAGGTTCGCCTTAGAGTTCGGGCAGAAGGCAAGCCAATGCCAAGGGTTGTTGAGGTAAGGTGGAGGGTAGGCAGTCTTGTTCCATCCGGAGACAATATCCAGGACGAGGGAAGAGTAACTGCATCGGTTCAAAGGTGGTTGGCGTCCTCAGGGAAGGTTTGACAGAGCATACATGTGTCATTGGTGGTAAGGTTCCACTTGCGAAGCCTGTCAAGAGTGGGGAGTCCGTTGAGCCTGGCGAGCCAAACAACAACGCTGTATTTGGGGATATTTATGTTGAGCCAAATGGTTTTGAAGTTGAAGGTGGAGGTGGGGAGAGTGGCTCTTCTGAAGATGTCGTAATGAGCCTTAGAGGAAAATCTGCCATCAGAGGAGGATATGGAGGTTAAGCAGTTGAAATTATTGTGGCTATGGGACGGCATGAGGAGTTCATCCCTTATCTTAATGATGCTCCTCCACGAGTAGCTGTGATTGGTGCGGGCAAACGAGTGCCAAATGGATTGGCCTTTAAGAATATTGCGAGATATCCAACAACACCAGAGAGAGCCGGGGTTGGTAGCAATGCCATAGAGGAGGTGAGTGAAGCAAACCTTGTTTCGGGTGAGGATGTCTTTGAAGCCCAGACCGCCACATTGCTTAGGCATACAGATCGAGTTCCAAGCGACAAGAGACCAATTGCTAGAATCTGGTAAGGATAGAGTTGAAGATGTTGGATTTCGGTGTCCGGTTTTGTGTCAAAGTTGTAATCTCCAAGAAGGAGTAGACTAACAACTTACAAGTTGTAATCTTCAAGAAGGAGTCGACTAACAGCTTACAAGTTGTTGTAATCTCCAATACGAATAGACAAACAACTTAATTAGGTAAAGACTCCGTAATCTCACAAGTGGGTAGACAAGCGATTTACAAGTTGTCGTAATCTCCGTTAAGGAGTAGGCTAACAACTTAGTGTTGTAATCTCCCAAGTGAGTAGACAAGTAGCCTTAAATTAACAAAACAGAATTATATATATTCTTTAATTGAATATCCAAAATTAAATCCAAGGAGTTGTAGTCTCCAAAAGGAGTAGACAAACATCCTTATATAGTTACATTCAATTGCATGCAAAATCCGTTATTAGGATATTGTATGTACTTGACTTGGATCATGTTGAAATCACTCAAATATAGAGTTTTCCTTCTAAGTGTATTTTCCCTACACCGAGATCCAAATACTTTAGTGGGATAAGACCAACAAGTCACAATGACTAAAGTATAGAAACATACCTTGTATTACGTTTGTAAAAAGAGTTCTTCTAGATCTTGTCAAAACTTGATCCTTCTAATGGATGCCTATCTTTCTTCAATATTAATGAAGTATTTTGGTCTTCCAAGTTGCACAAATAAGCCAAAGAGAGATTTCTTACCCCTTGTCAAAACTTGGGAACTAATGGCTTACTTTTTTCACGCAAAAATGAATCCTCTTTCAAGTGCAAATGACTCTCCCTTTTATAGGCAAAGGGGGGAACTGTTTTGGGGAAAATAACCGCCACCAAAGCAGTTGAGAACGGTTAAAAATGGTTACTGGCGGTTGAGAGAAGTTAGGGTTTCATAACTGCTTTTTGGCTCAAGCCCAAGGCCCAAACCCAACTCAATTGGTTCATCAAAAAGCCCAAATTTCAGCTAGCTTTTCCGGCACGACTTTTTTCTCAATGAGCTTTGACTCATTATAGCTAGGTGAAGCTCCAAGGTCAAAAATACACATGAGCTTAGCTCAAACTAGCTTAGCTCATCAAGCAGCTTCTAGCTAGCTTCTTGCAGCTCAATGGACATTTGTGCTTGGATTTCTCTCAAACTTTGTAACAACTTTCTTGAGCTAATATAATGAGGAATGCCCGAAAGAACGCGCACATAATGTGTCTCAAAAACACAAAGTGTCGGGCTCTCAATTTCTGCCACAAAATGGCCTAGGCATTGACAAGGCCAATAACGCTCTTGCCAAGTCATGACATTGTCATGACAGAGTCAAGACAATGTCCCATGACAGTCATGAGGCTCAACTAAACCAACTTTCAACATAGCCGTGATAGCCATGTCCTTTTGTTTAGTTCAATTTAATTAGCTTTCATACTTTTACCCCGTAATCACTAGTTACTCTAAGTGCCGGTCACTTGGCTTGCTTCCCGCAACCCATACCATTGTGACACACATGTGAGTAACTTATTGCACCTTGTCTCGACAACAAGCTCAATGGTTCCGTTGAGACTTAGCACAAATCTCCAACAGAAGATAGTGCACCAGTAGTGATACATTGATTGAAGCCTAGACGGCCACATTGCTCAGGTAGACAGTGCACTAGTAGTGATACATGGATTGAAGGATAGAGTTGAAGATTTGGATCCTGCCGGCGTAAGAAAGGAGCCTCGCACTCTAGGCGTGGATGCGCTTGGTGATCTTATGAACGAGAGAGGGTGGCAATCACGGAGTTTAAGCTTTTTGTTACCAACAAGGACACCTAAATAAAGGAGAGGGAGGGAGCCAATAGAGAACCCGGTGTCCTGGGCGAAGGAATGAATGGAGTTAGAGGGAATGCCTCCGAGGTATAAGGCGGACTTCTGGAGGTTGGTTTTGAGGCCAGAATACAAACCAAACTCATCAAGGGAGGATTTAAGGATTTGGATTGAAATGGAGTCACCCCGGGAGAAGAGTAGGATGGCATATGCGAAGCAGGTGTGGGTGATTTTGGGGTCATAGCACTTGGGGTGGTGGCTAAAATTAGGGTTAGTCGTGTGAGATTTGATCATGGTAGAGAGATACTCTAGAGAAATGGCGAAAAGAGGAGGTGAGAGGGGGCATCCTTGCCTTAGGCCCCTGGATCCCTTGAAATGTCCTTTAAGACTACCATTGAGATTGATTGAGTAAGAGGCCGAATTGATGCATTCTTTGATCAAGGATATAAGTTGGGTAGGGAAGCCCATCATACAGAGGTAGTAGAGGATGAAGTTATTGTTAATTGTGTCAAAGGCCTTGGTGATATCAATTTTTAAGGTTGCTCTCGGGGATATATGTTTCCTGGAGTATTTATGGAGCGACTCTTGGCAGAGGAGGATGTTATGTTTGATATTCCTTTTGCTAAGAAAAGCACTTTGGTAATTGCCGATGCGGTTGGGGAGGATTGCGTTGATGCGGGAGGCAATGATTTTGGCTATGGTTTTGTAGGTGGTGTTGCAACGGGATATGGGTATGTATTCTGATGGGGAGGAGGGGTTATCACATTTGGCTATAAGAGAAATGGAGGTGTTGTTGATATGCTTTAGCAGCTTGCCGGTGGTGAAGAAGTTGAGGATGGCAGAAGTGAAATCGTCCTTGCCAATGCTCCAAGATTTCTTGAAGAAGAAGGCATTGAAACCGTCCGGGCCTGGGGCTTTATTGTCACCAATGCTGAAGAGGGCATTTTTGACATCATCAGGGGTAACCTGCATGGAAAGAAAATCAAAGTCAGGGGAGCTTATGGTGGGAAGGTCGTAGGTAGAGGGTGGGGTTAAGGTCTTAAGGATTGGAAGTTTGGAGGGTTAAGGATGGAGGAGAAGTGGTCGATGATAATGGAAGCAATTTTGGTAGGGTCATGGTTGGTAGTGTTGGAAGAATCCACGATGAATTTGATGGTGTTATGATAGCATGAATTATAATCTATATTTTGGGACTTGTTTAGACGTTTTATCTTCAATAATCTGCATGTTTGAATGTATATTATGTGATTATATTTGTCGATCATCTACCTTTACGGGAATCGAGGTCTACACCAAGTTTCGTTGTAATCGTAGGTAAAATGGTATATTTTGGATCGAAATGGAGCAAAGGAGCCATTGGAGCTAACATTTAGGAGCTTAAAAGAGAACCCAGGAAGCTTGGAATTAACAAAGAAGATTTACTTTGGACCAGATTTAAGAGATTTCACCTTCAACTGAGATTCACCTCGGTCAGCTACAGTGCCACCTCGACCGAGGTGATCTAGAGGAGCGCCCCGACCGAGGCGAATACCCTGACGCGGCGAGATATATTTTATTTGGCTGAGATCTTTTATTTTTGGAAGGAGAGATCTTATATTTTTGGGCTGCATTTCTGGAAGGAAGATCAGATATTTGGGAGATCTATTTTAGAGATGGATATAGTTTATTAGGAAATTATCTTTTAATATATTATTATCTTTGGAAGATAATTCTCCTATATAAAGGGTTGGATTTTCCACAATTCAACAACCTCGCACCTCTGGATTTTTATCCTTTACACCATATTCTCTCAGCTGCAATTAGGAAGGAAGCTTGAAGGAAGATTTAAGATTGAAGGAAGGAAGTTCATAGCTTTGTGATAGTTTGTGAGGAGATTTGTAAGACTTTCTTAGATTTCCTTTTGTTTGATTGTCTTGTTGGATTTGTGATCCAAAGAACGCTGATTTGTTTGATATTTGATTCAGTTATTGACGCCTTCTTAAGGTTTTTGTGTTCAAATATTCATTCTCATCCCATATATATGATTATTGCTTTCATGATGATGAGTGGCTAATTTCCTTGTGCGATTCTAGGGTAATTGGCTGAAAGTTGTGGGAAAAACAATGATAGAATAATCTTAATCCCAGTAGGACCCTGAAAGTTCGAGTCTTTATCCTTAACCCTAGAACATCTCGTTCAGTCGATGAACATCTCGGCCGGGGTGGAACTTGACTGACCGAGGTGACTTTTCTGATCCGTAACTGAGAGTTAAGTGTTAGAGTTTGCCAAATCCTATTCTTATTACACCTTTCCTGGTTCAATGCAAGCCTAGGATGAGACTTACCCGGTAATTCCTTGGTTTATTTACCCAAGATCATAAGTGTAGGTAATAAAGGTTTATCCTTTATTTGGGTTTGAGTGTGCCTTCATTCCATCTTTGTGAGTTAGCATGAGACTTACCCGGTAAAGGTTGATTCTATTCCCTTAGTTGGTGTGTTGGTTTGAGATTATAATTCCTTTCCTTAGTACCTTGAGACTTACCCGGTGATAGGTTCTTTGGCTTGGGATTGTGAGTAGTGAGACTTACCCGGTGATCTATTCCACTTTAGAAACACCTTCCCTTTGCAAAATCTCAGCTTTGTCCGCTTATCTTGAGATCTTGAGTTGGAACCACAACTAGATGCTTTAATCCCTAGAATTTGCATATTCCCCTTTATTGACCTTATTATCATCTTTGATTGTTTTAATCGCTTTTGTGGTTATTTGCAATATTGACAACCTATACTTGCTTTGTTTCACCTAAGTCCGTGAGATCGACACCCCGGAATTCTTGCTTTTACTATAATTGATCCGTACACTGCGGGTTCACATCCTTATTTTAAGCATACTTCTTGGGTTATAAATTTAAAGCTTGCACACACCATTTGGAGCGAACAAGTTTTTGGCGCCGTTGCTGGGGACTTGGTCTAGACCGAGCCGGTTGCGGTTGTCTTTCGGGGCTATTGCCCATGTTGCTACTAACCACTCTACTTGAGTGACTTTCGCAGGTTCTTCTTTTTAGGTTTATGCGAAGAACCCGTACTAGGAAGGAAATCATTCCTTACGATCCCGAACCAGAAAAGACATATAAGAGACGCTTGAAGGAAGCAAAAATGGCCAATCGAGACGATCACGGTCTTGAGGCCGAATTGAATGAGGCGATGGAACAGCTGCGCCTCAATAAGGAAGAACTGCGGCGCGAAAGGGAGGAAAATCACATCAGAGCTGCAGAGATTGCAGCAGATATGGCTGAGTTACGAGCCCAGATTTTGCCTCGACCAGACCCTCGACCGAGGCAGGATCCCGCTCCAGCTGCCCCGGCCGAGATACTTCTACCTCGGATGCCAGTCTGAGATGTTATTTTTGCAGGTATTCCACATACCCTAGGGCAAAGGATGGACCCAAACCAGCAAGTGAGGCGTCCAGGAGTCAACCTAGGAGATCCAGCGGAGCATGATTACGAACTTCGACCGCAAGTTCTTTCCATGATCCGCCAATGCCAGTTTGGAGGTTTAGAGAGGGAGTCTCCGCATCAACATTTACAAAATTATGAGATTTTGATGGAGACCTTGAGACCTTCAAAGGTGGAAAATAATAATTACAAGTTAAGGCCTTTTTTACTTTTCTTTGAAAGACAAGGCGCTTACTTGGTACCAATCTCTTCCTCCCGAAAAGATCAACACTTGGGAGGAAATGACGACGGAGTTCTTAACAAAATTCTTTCCCCCCTCCAAAACTGTTGAAATGAGAGGGAAGATCAATGCATTCATCATGAAGGACAAAGAGAGTTTGTCCAAGTCATGGGAGAGATTTAAAGATGTTCTTTTGGATTGCCCACATCATGGGATTCCAAAGATAGAGTTGATGGAGATTTATTTCAAGGGATTGGATGGAGCTACCCAATTCAGCCTTCAACTACTATCCGCCGGCACATTCATGGACATGCCGATTGATGAAGCTTGGGAATTCATTGAAAAACAAGCTTTGCACATGGAGAAGTACTCGCACCAAGGAGCTGAAAATGGAGTTAAGAGAGTTAATTTCTAGGAAACTCCATCAAATGATAATCAACTCACTTCCCTCAAGAATGATGTGAAGCAATTAAAAGATCTTTTGGTTGCCCACACCAAAAAGGAGGAAGGAGGATATCAAGGCTCAAGGAACAACAACCATGGTTCCCGGAACAACAAAAATAACAACAACAACAACAACAATGATTCCCGGAACAACAACTACAACAACAATAGAGGCTCCAACAGCAACAATTGGAGGCCCAACAATCAAAATCCGGGTAACTCTTACTCTAAATCCAAGTCAAATAATTCTTCTAATCCTTTCCTCTCTTCTTCTTCTACTCCATTGAAGAGCCAGGAGCCTGGATCAAGCTCGTCCCAGCCAAAGAAGAAAGATGTGGTGCTGGAGGCTATCTTGATCAAGCTCAATGCTATGGAAACGTCCATGACTTCATTTTCGAAGGCACAAAAAGCCTTAGAGCAACATGTTAGCATGAAATATTGTGACACTTTAGACACGTTTTCTAAACGTATTTGATTCATATTGATAGTCTTTGATTGAGCATTGTTGCATTAGTGAGCTAGTTTGCCTATATTGTCGATATGGATGTCTACACTAGTTCTATGTTGATTATAGGTACTTAAGAGCTATTTCCGAACGGAATCGAGCAAAGAAGAGTTGATTTGATATGTCCATGGATTGAGGGCATTCTTAGGAGCAAATTGGAGTTCAACTTGAGGAATGCACGAGGCTAAGGAAGAATCACGTTCTTGCCCTAAACCACGCTCTAAAATACGGCCGTATTACAAACCACGTTCAGTTCCACGGCCGTGGATCCTTGCAAAGAGAGGCGTGATGCATTCCAGTAACTATTACGGTCGTGGAATACATGGTTCAAACCGTGTCACATTCCACGCTCTAAATTACGGTCGTGGAAACTTCCACGACCGTGATCTTGGCGATCTTTTTCGCCACACTTTGAAGCCACGATCTTTTGAAGATTGGGCCGGGCCGATATTTTATCTTGCCCTATAAAAAGACGGACGAAGGGAAATTCTGTCATCTCGCTTTAGGCTTACACTTGCGACAGGACCGCTTATCGACGGCATCCCCGCTTACCCTCGTTTAGAGGCATTTGGAGATCTCGTTGGAGATCGACGTTCGTGTTTGGATTTGCCCTAATCTCGCACTTGGTGGAGATTATCGTTGGGATTCCCAGATTTCCCAAATTGACGGAAGATTCGGAAGGTTTCTTGCAAGAAGACTACTCTTCTTGTTTAGGTTTGATTTAGAAGACGGATTGACATCCCGTTTTTCCTTCTTGCCTAAGATTGTGTTTGTTTGTTCTATTCCGGATCTTGTGACGATATTTGTTCTTGATTGTGACTTTGAGATTGGTTTGGAGTTTATTGAAAGTTTTCGGAAGTTTTCATCTTGTAATCTTCTAATTCTTGAATTGATATCAACATGACTGTTATTGGCTAAAAACCCTTAATAATTCTAAGGTGAAGGGTTGATAGTTGTGGCTTAGATGATGATAGATCGATCGTAAATAGATTAGACCCTGAGAGTTCGAGAGATTTGTCGATGAACCCTAAATTACGGGTTGTTCTTGAGTTCCACGACCGTGGAATCCCAAGATCCAACCGTAATTTCCCTTAAGTTTACGAACCTGCTTTTACTTTAATCCAAAGTTAAAGATTTGCTTTAACTTAGTTTAGACTTGTCTTTTCTAGGTGGTAGTGAAGCCTCAACAACCTCTACCTCGATTATGAGTGTCACAACCTTAATCGGTTAAGTTAGTCTTGATCTTTGGATTACAAGTTTGGGTATTTGATATTAATTCTCACCTTTAGAACCTTTCTATATTGAAGCCTCAACAACCTGTATATAGAGTGTCTTGTAGGTGAGTCATATAAGGTTTTTGGAACTTCACCGTACGATTACCTTACATTAGCATACCTTTGCATATCTCAACTCTGTCTTTATATCATTAAGTATATCTTGAATCGATTGCCACAGCTGGATACTTGGATCTTTAGGATTGTTGTTTTCCCAATATTTGCAAAACCTCTCATACTTACTCGCTTGATGATCTGCAATTGAATTTGTTCCCACCCAAATCCCTGTGTTCGATACTCTGAAATTCTTGCTTAACTACGTCGATCCGTACACTGCGGGTTCGCTGCTTGATTCTAGTTTTATAAATTTAAAGCTTATTTGCACACACCTTTAGGGGCGAACAAGTTTTTGGCGCCGTTGCCGGGGATTTGGTTTCGGCCGAATTCGGTAGCCGGTTGTCAAGCTTGGGAGCTTGCCCTCGTTATTTGATATTGCTTTGAGTGCATGCGCAGGTCTAGGAACACCGAAGATCTCTTACCTCTCTATCAAGAGCTAGAGAAAACCTTAAGGCAAAAGCGCAAGGAAAAGAAGATGGCTGAAGAACACGAACGTGATCTTCAAGCGGAGTTGGCGGAGAAGGAAGCTCAACTCCAATGGAACGAGAATCTCCGCCGGGATGAAATGGATCGTCATCAATCTGAAGTTAGCAGACTACAGGATACGATGTTCCAAATGAGGATAGAGTTAAGCGACCTTAAGAATAAAGGAAGCAAGAAATCCTCAAGGAGGGGATCAAGATCTAGAAGAAGAAGAAGTCATTCATCCGCTGATGATAGCGACTCTTCCATGCCACCGTTAGAAGAAATTGATCCCACGATCAATGCGAATCCTTTTCATCCACAAGGAGCTGCTAATCGCCGTGTTCCACCCAGGAACGCAAGGATAGAGCGTGTGGACGATGAGCCAAGAACTCTTGGCCAGCGGATGGATCCAACGCAACAACCACGCCACTTGGGCGTGAACTTCGATGCTGAAGATGTACAAGGGTTCAGTTTCAACCCTCAAGTTATTACTCTTGTTCGCCAAAACCAATTTGGCGGGACAAGCGCTGAATCTCCACACCAACACTTGCAAAACTTTGAGTGTATGATGGAGACGATGAGACCGAAGAATGCTACTACCAACAGCTACAAGCTCAAGCTCTTATTCTTCTCTTTGAAAGGGAAAGCGTTGTCTTGGTACCAAGCTCTTCCTAGTAGGAAACTAGATACGTGGGAAGACCTTTCCGCGGAGTTCCTCACCAAATTCTTTCCGCCTTCCAAAACGGCGGAACTTAGAGGTAAGATTAATGCTTTTTCCATGAGACCTAACGAAAGTTTGTTTCAATCTTGGGAAAGGTTTCAGGATTTGCTCTTGGATTGCCCTCATCATGGCATATCCAAACTTGCCTTGCTGGAGATTTACTACAAGGGGCTGGATGCGGGAACGCAATTCAACCTCCAATCCCTCTCATGTGGAACTTTCATGGACATGAGAGAAGATGACGCTTGGGACTTCATTGAGAAGCAAGCAAGAGTCATAGAGAAGTATTCCCACCGGAAAGTGGAGGGAAATCGTGTGGAGCAAGGACCAAAGCTCACACATGAAGCTCAAAATCAGATTTTCTCCCTCAACAATGAGATCAAAGAGTTAAAGGAGGCTATCAAGACCAACTTCCCAAAGCAACAAGGGAAAGATGTTGGTTATTTGGGCAACAACAATGGCGGCGATAACACAAACCGCAACAACAACAACAACAACAACAACAACAACAACCGGAACAATAACCGGAGCAACAATTGGAATGGCAACAACAACAATAATAACGGCCGGAACAACAATTGGAACAACAATAGGGGTTCAAGTAACAACAATTGGCGCTCCAATCAACAAAATTCCGGTAACTCTTATCCTTCTAATTCTAATTCACTAACTCCACCTTCCTCTTCCTCTACTCCTTTGAGAAGCCAGGGTCAAACATCAAATGGAGGAAACACTTCGGGAAAGGAGAAGCCCGATCCCATATTGGAGACGATTTTGGGAAAGCTTCAAGGGTTGGAGAACCGCCTCATCAAGGTTGATGATCAAGTTTCTAAGGTTGATAAAGCTCAAAAGGTTTTAGAAAACCAAATGTTCAACCACGCGGAGGAAGTTCCTAGGAATCAAGGGAAGCTTCCAGGAAAGACGGAGGACAACCCTAAGGGAAGGGTGATGGCGATAACAACTAGGAGCGGAGTGACTACTACCGATCCGCAGCCTACGTTCGTTGAAGTCCCCGTAGAGAAAGACAAGGAGAAGGGGAAGGAGAAGGAAGATGTCTATGTTCCTCCTCCAGCTTACAAACCTCCCCTACCATTCCCTCAATCTAGAGCGCGAGCGCGCCTAGATAAACAATTCGGTAAGTTCATAGAACTCATGAGTAAGCTGCATATTAATATACCTTTCATTGATGCTATTGTAGGTATGCCGGCTTATGGCAAGTTCTTGAAGGAGCTCCTCTCCAACAAGAGGAAGCTAGAAGATTTCGGTGAGGTCAAGATGAGTTCGGATTCTTCGGATCTCATCAAGACCATGAAGGAGAAAATGCCCCCAAAATTGAAGGATCCGGGGTCATTTTGCATTCCCATTGGCGTGGGAGATGTCACATACGACGCTTTATGTGACTTAGGAGCAAGTGTGAGCATCATACCACTTGCATTGTGCAGGAAGATCGGTTTAGGCGACCCTAAACCGGTGAAGATGACGTTATACATGGCGGATCGATCCATCACTCGCCCCGTCGGTATTGTAGAAGACGTCCCGGTCAAGCTAGGTAAATTCTTTGTCCCCATTGATTTTGTCGTGCTTGACATTCCTGCAGATAGCCCGGTCCCGATCATACTCGGAAGACCGTTTCTTGCAACTTCCGGCTGCATAGTCGATTGCAAGAATGGGAGACTCGCTTTTGATATAGGAGAAGAGAAAGTAGAGTTCGTTCTTTCCACTCTAGTGAAGGAGCCAATCTTCGATGAGGATATTTACGATGTCCAAGATGAAGAAGGGTTATCTAGGGAGGAGGTAAGTGCGATTCTCTTTAACGATCCTTTACAAAAAGTCATTACTATGAGTCTAACAGATGTAGGGGAAGAAGAAGAGTGCAAAGAGGAAATTGAAGCCTTAGAAGCACAAGAAGAGATGCATGAAGTGGAATTTGAGAAACTCCACGATGAGGCTGAGAACGTTAGAATCCACGGTCATACCCTGTATTCCACGACCGTGGATTTCACAACCAAAACCGTCCTCCACTCCAGGGAGTTATACGGTCGTGGAGAAGATGTGACAACCGTATTTCCCTTCCACGCCCTAAACCACGGCCGTGGAGGACATGATCCACCCGTAATTTTGGCCGTGGAAGAGAGTGATCGGGACACTTCTTCAACTTCTTCTGATTCTTCTCCCACACACTCAACACCCTTAGAAACTTCTAAGGAGACATCGGATGCTCCTCAAGGATCGTTGGAAGCTCCGAAAGCGATTGAACTAAAACCACTTCCTACTCATCTAAGGTACGCTTTTCTAGGATCTAATTCTACCTTTCCGGTTATCGTTAGTTCCGAATTAAGCATAGATGAACATGAACAGCTCATGATTGTCCTTAGGAAACATAGGAGAGCCTTAGGCTACACTATAGAGGACTTAGTAGGAATTAAACCCTCCCTATGCATGCATAAGATACTAATGGAGGAGGACTTTAGAACTTCAAGACAACCTCAAAGGCGGTTGAATCCGACCATGAAGGAGGTTGTCAAGAAGGAAATTCTTAAACTTCTTGATGCAGGTATCACCTATCCTATCTCCGATAGTAAGTGGGTGAGTCCAGTTCAAGTAGTTCCGAAGAAGGGAGGAATGACGGTCATCACCAACAAGAACAACGAACTCATTCCTACCCGAACCGTGACTGGATGGCGGATGTGCATAGACTACCGCAAGCTCAACAATGCAACACGGAAGGATCACTTCCCCTTGCCATTCATTGATCAAATGCTTGAAAGGTTGGCACAACATTCACATTTTTGCTACCTTGACGGTTATAGTGGTTTCTTTCAGATTCCGATACACCCGGATGATCAAGAGAAGACCACATTTACGTGCCCTTGGGGTACGTTCGCTTATAGGAGAATGCCGTTTGGGCTTTGCAGCGCCCCAGCCACCTTCCAACGGTGCATGATGGCCATTTTCTCCGAATACATAGAGGAAATCATGGAAGTCTTCATGGACGACTTCTCCGTATACGGTTCCTCTTTTAACGATTGCCTTTCTAACCTTTCTCTTGTTTTGCAAAGATGTGAAGACACTAACCTAGTTCTTAATTGGGAAAAGTGCCAATTTATGGTTAAGGAAGGAATCGTATTAGGTCACTTAGTCTCTAGTAGAGGGATAGAAGTAGACAAAGCTAAGATAGAGACCATAGAGAAACTTCCTCCCCCAACTTCGGTGAAAGGGATAAGAAGTTTCCTAGGACATGATGGATTCTACAGACGTTTCATTAAGGACTTCTCTAAGATATCAAAACCGCTCACTAATCAATTGATGAAGGATGCAGTTTTTGAGTTTTCGCAGGAATGCTTGGATGCGTTTAACACAATTCGGCAAGCTCTAATTTCAGCACCCATTATCCAACCTCCGGATTGGACTCTACCCTTTGAGGTTATGTGCGATGCTAGTGACGTAGCTATTGGAGCTGTTCTTGGACAACAAAAGGAAGGGCGAACCCATGCCATATATTATGCTAGCAAGACACTAGATGAAGCGCAGCTCAACTATGCCACTACCGAAAAAGAGTTTTTAGCCATTGTCTATGCTATTGACAAGTTTCGCTCGTATCTTGTAGGTGCAAAGGTGATTATCTACACGGATCATGCTGCGATCCGATACCTCCTTGCAAAGAAAGATCCGAAGCCAAGGCTAATTAGATGGATTCTTCTCCTACAAGAATTCGATCTTGAGATCCGCGACAAGAAAGGCTCAGAAAATTCTGTTGCGGATCATTTGAGTCGCCTAACACATCTAGAGGATGACCATTTACCCATTGATGACTCCTTTCCGGACGAACACCTACATATCATAGAGGAGTGCATCGACGTGATCTCCAAAGGTAACGAACCATGGTTTGCTGATTTTGTTAACTATTTGGTTTGCCAGGAGATACCACCCGGACTATCCTACGCACAAAGGAAGAAGTTCTTTAAGGACGTCCGGGAATACTATTGGAACGAGCCTCTCCTCTTTAAGAGAGGTCCGGATGGCATCATTCGGCGATGTGTGCCGGAAGATGAGATGCAAAGTGTCATCCGCCATTGTCATTCACTACCTTGTGGAGGACACGCTAGTTCGAACAAGACTAGCGCAAAGGTATTGCAATCTGGATTCTTTTGGCCTACTTTATTTAGAGATGTGCAATCCTTTGTTTCTTGCTGCGATGCTTGTCAAAGAACAGGCAATATTTCTAGAAGGAATGAGATGCCCCTCAACAACATCCAAGAGGTGGAGATTTTCGACGTTTGGGGAGTTGATTTCATGGGACCATTCCCATCTTCTTGTGGAAATCAATACATACTATTGGCGGTAGACTACGTTTCTAGATGGGTGGAAGCAATTGCCTCTCCCACAAATGATGCCATGGTGGTGGTTAAGTTCTTCAACAAGACCATCTTCCCGCGATTTGGGACGCCAAGGACTATCATTAGTGATGGAGGTTCTCACTTCATAGCCCGTCGCTTTGAAGCTCTTCTAGCTAAGTATGGGGTTACTCACAAGGTCGCTACCCCTTATCATCCACAAACAAGTGGACAAGTTGAGATCTCAAATAGGGAGATCAAAGGAATTCTAGAGAAGACAGTTTCAAGGACTAGGAAGGATTGGTCCTTGAAGCTTGACGATGCATTATGGGCGTACCGGACTGCGTACAAGACTCCCATAGGAACCACGCCATACAATCTTGCGTATGGGAAATCTTGTCACTTACCGGTAGAGTTGGAGCACAAAGCGTTTTGGGCTATCAAGTGGCTGAATTTCGGCATGAAGGAAGCGGGAGAGAAGCGTCTCCTAGACATCAATAAGCTGGATGAACTCCGCTTGAACGCTTATGAAAACGCCAAGATCTACAAGGAGAGAGCAAAGCGTTGGCATGATAAGCATATCATTCTAAAGGACTTCAAAGAAGGAGATCAAGTTCTCCTCTTCAATTCAAGACTTCGCCTCTTTCCAGGTAAGCTTAAATCCCATTGGACCGGACCTTTTCTAATTAAGCGCATTTTCCCCCATGGTGCAGTTGAAGTATGGGGTGAAGCGAGCGGAAGTTTTAAGGTGAACGGCCAACGACTCAAGAAGTACACGCCGGAACTCCAAGCTGAAGAGTTCGCGCCTACCGCACTCGAATAAGTGCGAGATTGGTCTAGCTACGGACCTTAAACAAAGCGCTTCTTGGGAGGCAACCCAAGGTATTGCATTTTCGTTTTTTGTTTTCGATTCATAGTTTAGCTTAGTATAGACGTTTTTGTTTTATTTTGCCTCGATTTCTTCCGGTATGTTCGTGTTTTTGGTTGTAGGATCGATGGAAAAGGAAAAGGGGAAGATAATGTTGAAGAAAAGTGACGAAATCTGGACTTTGGAGCTTTACAGAGGGTTCCACGGCCTAAATTACGGTCGTCATAACTACAGTGCCCGTAATTTTCAAAAGCCTTTGAAAAATCACCAAAACCACGGTTCCGTACACTTCCACGGCCGTGGAACACCCCGACAGACCGTGATTTTCAAAAATTTTGCCTGTGACTATATAAGCCACATTCTTCACAAAAAACCACCCCAAAACCCCTCTTTCCACGACCTAATTGCCGAAAATCCACGACCCTCTCTCAAATCCTCGTTTCTTAATCGTTTTTAACGATTCTTCTTCCTAAACTGAAGCAAATTCAACTACAAACAAGATCCAAGCAACGAATCGAGCGGAAATTCATCAACGAACGCACAATTCGGATTTTTCAATCCGAAAAATAGGTTTTTTCTCTCTTCTTGATTCTTGCCAATTTGGTTCGTTTTTGTTAGAGATTTTTAGGAAGAACTGATTGAGATTGGAAGAAATTAGACTAGGACTGCCTGTTGTGGAGATTGATTGCTGATTTGCTGAGACTTGTGATTTTCTGAGACGAATCACGGTCTTTGGGGGAATTACGGCCGTGGTTTCTGAAGAACAGACCGTAATTTTCAACAGAATGGACTTTGTAAGGAGAGTTTCGGGGAGGATAAAAGAGAAGAAAAATGATCAGAACAAGAAAAGGAAGGGTAACCCCTCCTCCTCCTCATCCTCTAGGGCACCACCACCCTCTTCCCCTTCACCTCCATCCTCACCTTCACCTCCATCTTCACCCCCTCACCCTAGAGTCCCGACCATACACGAAGATCATCTTGATGCACTCGATAGGATCAAGGAGAGGGCAGTGATTGGCCCTAGATATCTGTTGTTGGAGGATCTAGCTCCTCTCAACATTGTGGAGGATCTTACTTGGCTCTTGGATAGAGCCGGATTAGTTGTCTTCTCGGCTATCCGAGAAGACGCTTATGAGGAGATTACACGGGAGGTTGTGACGTCTTTCGAGCACAGCCACGTAGATAGGACCGTCTCTTTCCGTCTCATGGAGAGAGACTACCATTTTAGCATCTGTGAGTTTGGGACCATTTTCGGGTTCCATGAGACCTTTAACGGTCGATTTCCGAGTGGCGTTTACGCCAAGGACTTTTGGAAGGAGGTTGCGATGATTTACGCCGACGAGGACCGTTGGCAACCCACTGATACCAAGGCTAGATTGATGTACCATCTAGCCTTGAAGATAGCTCACCGTGTTCTTTCGGAGTGTCTCTTTCCTAGGACGGAGACGCCCCAAAAGATCAAGACGAATGAGCTATTCTTGCTTTACTCCATGCTTTATGGACGCCGTGCAGATTGTGCTACTCTCTTGACTGCTACTATGAGCAAGCTCAAGAACAAGAAGAAGGGCAACATAGGATATGGTGGGATAGTTACCCACATTGCTAGGAGCTTGGGTGTTGATTTTTCTGCTTGCACCCGCATACCGGCCGTACCTTTAGGACTCCATGCCTTCATGGTTAGGGGTCTCATCTTCCCCACACATAGAGGTCCGCCTTATGCGGGCATGCCTTGGGAGAGTAGGACGGGTAGGGGTATAGAGTGGCTTCCAGAGTACTCCATTATGGCGGGACGCCATAATTGGAAGGAGACGTTCGCTGCTATGCATGCGAACAGGATAGTAGCTCCCCCGTATGTTCCGCCACCAGTTGTTGAGGAGGAGGATATGGGAGATCAGTTTGGAGGAGGAGCCGAGCAGGAGTTTGGCACGTTTCCGGATCAGCCGGAGGCGGCCCCAGATGTACCTAGACGCTCTCCACGTCCAGCTAGAGCCTCAGGCTCGTCTTCTCGCCGCGCTAGCGTGAGTGAGAGGCCTACGTGGATGACCACACCTCCCACATGGTATGGCGTTCCCCCTCCTTGGTCCACAAAGCAGCCAGCAGCACCACCACCAGCACCATCCGACGCCCCAGCATGGTACAGTCAGGCCCCGGGATGGTACGAGCAGATGCCGGATTGGGCTACCGGCCTTTCAGAGAGAGTTGGAGCATTGGAGATCCGAGCCGATGCTAGAGACGGACGCCTAGACGACCTCGACCACATGATGAGGGATGTCTACCGCCAACAGTTTGGGCGGTTCTATGATCCTAGCTTCTCTCCATTCCCGCCTCCGCCGGCACCGCAGTGATTTGATGCATGACCGTTCGCTTTAGACATTCCACCGCCACTTAATCTCCGTTCCTATCATTCTCAGGAGACCATTTCTAGCAACTTCGGGTTGCAATGTGGATTGTAAGAATGCCAAGTTGCAATTTAACATTGGCGGAGATTAAGTGGAGTTTGCATTGCTTGCTGCAATGAAAGGAGAGCCGCTGGAGGATGATATCTTCAACATCTACGATGAAGAAGAATCAAGAGAATTGGTGAGCTCTATCCTTATTAATGATCCACTTGAAAGAGTTATTAGTTTTAGCTTAATGGAGGAAGATATAGATGCTTCTTGTGATGCATATATACGGAGCTTAAAGGCACTGGAAGAAGATCCAGGAGCTAAGATTGAGAAGCTAATCCAGTAGAAGAGAATCTCCAGTTTCGGTTCCAGTTGCAGTACCTCGACCGAGGCACTTTCTGGACCAAGCGAGGTGTTCTTGACTAAAGAACATCTCGGTCACCCTCTTTGGACCTCGACCGAGGTCGAAAGCGAGATGATGTCAACTGAGACTTTTGAAAGTCCAGTTCTTCGATCTAAGTCTACTCCAATGGAAGGAGGAAGCAAGGATCCCCCTCAGAAAGCACCCCCAGTTATGGAGCTTAAACAAATTCCAAGTCACTTGAGGTATGTTTTTCTTGGACCGGATTCCACTTATCCCGTTATTGTTAGTGCTTCCCTTTCCGAAACTGAATTATCTAAACTGATGCATGTCTTGAGAAAACATCAAAAGGCTTTGGGTTATACTATTGATGATCTTATTGGTATTAAGCCCTCTTTCTGCATGCATAGAATACTAATGGAGGACGATCATAAGACTTCACGGGAACCTCAAAGACGGTTATATCCGATCATGAAAGAGGTTGTGAAGAAAGAAAATCTTAAGTTGTTGGATGCAGGTATCATATTTTCTATCTCGGATAGCAAGTGGTTGAGCCTAGTGCATGTAGTTCCAAAGAAAGGAGGGATGACCGTTATGACGAATAAGAACGAGTTGATCCCAACTAGGACCGTCACGGGCTGGAGGGTGTGCATCGATTGTAGGAAGCTGAACATGGCCACTCGGAAGGACCATTTTCCACTCCCCTTCATCGATCAAATGCTTGAACGGTTAGCCCAACATTCACATTTTTGCTATTTAGATGGTTATAGTGGCTTCTTTCAGATTCCTATCCATCCGGATGATCAAGATAAGACCACTTTCACTTGTCCATGGGGGACATTCGCTTATAGGAGGATGCCATTTGGATTATGTAATGCACCCGCTACCTTCCAGCGATGCATGATGACTATCTTTTTCGAGTACATAGAGGAGATCATGGAGGTATTTATGGATGATTTTTCAGTATGGTTCCTCTTTTGATGATTGCCTATCTAACCTTTCTCTAGTGCTACAAAGATGTGAAGACACTAATCTCGTTTTGAATTGGGAGAAGTGTCATTTTATGGTTAATGAAGGCATTGTGATAGCTAGGACACCTCGTTTCCAACCGAGGTATTGAAGTCGATCGAGCTAAGATCGAGACTATTGAGAAACTTCCTCCCCCTTGTTCTGTTAAGGGTGTGCGGAGTTTTCTCGGGCATGCAGGTTTCTATAGGAGGTTCATCAAGGATTTCTCGAAGATCTCTAAACCACTGACTAAACTCTTGAATAAGGATGTTGTTTTTGAGTTTTTGCAGGAATGTCTTGATGCATTTTATAGGATTAAGGAAGCGTTGATATCCGCTCCCATTATCCAACCTCCGGATTGGACCTTGCCCTTTGAGATCATGTGTGATGTGAGTGATGTGGCGGTAGGAGCGGTGCTTGGACAAAAGAAGAATGGCCGGACCAACGCCATTTACTATGCTAGCAAGACGCTAGATGAAGCCCAGCTTAACTACGCCACCACCGAAAAGGAGCTATTGGAGGTTGTTTATGCTTTTGAGAAATTTCGTTCTTACTTAGTAGGAGCAAAAGTTATTGTTTACACTGACCATGCAGCTATTCGTTACTTGCTTGCTAAGAAGGATGCTAAGCCACGTCTTATTCGATGGATTCTCTTGCTTAAAGAGTTTGACCTAGAGATCCGCGATAATAAGGGATCCAAAAATTCTGTTGCGGATCACCTCAGCCGGCTACCTCCCTCTTCACGCGAGAAGGACGAACCACCCATAGATGATTCATTCCCCGATGAGCACTTGCATTTGTTGGAACGTTTGATAGACTTCGTTATCTCACCCCATGATGAAGGCGAAGTATGGGGTGAGGACACCTTCCAGCATAAGCGCTTCTTGGGAGGCAACCCAAGGTATTGCTTTTTGTTCCCTTCTCTAGTCTAGCTTTAGATAGTTTGCTTTCGCTTTGCTTTGCTTTGTTTTTGGCATCTTAGACAGAAACCAGGTACTTTCTAAGGAAGGATTACAACCCAAGAGCAACACTGGAAGGACAAAAGCTCGAGAAATTGAGAAGACGGAGTTTGACTGAGACACATCTCGGTTGCAATCACAACACCTCGACCGAGATGATTCTTGAGCAACCGAGGCATCTAGGGCTGACAACAATCCACCTCGGTCCAAACTCCTCGGTCCAGTCGGGACCATCTCGACCGAGGTGACAGCAGAATCGGCGAGGGGTATAAAAGGGGAACAGTTTCTCCCTCTTTCCCTCCCACTTCTCTCTTGACCGCGGCGGACCATCACCTCGTTTCTCCGTTCTTCGATCATTTTCGACGATTCTTGCTTCCATTCTGCAAGGAAAGGGGAGAGGATCAGTTTTCAAGCACAAATCTGCAACAAAAACGCCTCGAATCGACCGAATCTGTGGTAAAAAGTCGAAACCCTAACTCCTTCTTCTCTTTACTGTTTTTGGAAGAAATTGGCTTTTGTTGCCATTGATTTCTGTTGAAAAAGGCTTAAGTACCCCTTAGGAAGCAATTGGTAGTGAAATTGGGGGAAAAGAACTGAAATTCAGAGAGTTGGAATCGAACAGCTTCTCACCTCGGTCCAGTCGACCTGCGCCTCGGCCGAGGTGATTCTTGAGTTCTGACAAGCAACCGAGGTGACTGTCACACAGAAAGAAAGAATGAGTTCCAGATCCGATCGCCAGTTAGTTCTGAGGGACAGATCCTCACCTTCTTCTTCTTCTTCTCGACCTTCCATACCGGTGATCCATGAGCGTCACCAGGCTGATTATGACCGCATCTGTACGCGCCCAATGATTGCGCCGTGGTTTTTGGATATTGCTGCTTTCGATTGTCTTTTTGTTGCCGAGGATCTGAGGCAGATGGTCTCGATGGTAGGGCTAGAGAAGTTCATGGAGATTAGAGCTCCAGCCTACCTCGAGCCTACATTGGAGTTTGTGAGTTCTGTGACTCACCTGCCTGAAGAGAGGGCCATCAAGTACCGGTTGCTGAACCGGAATTACTTAGTTTCGATGGATCAGTGAAGAGACATCTTCGGCTTCCCGACCCCCACAGTTCCTGATTTCCCTTCTCGAGCTGTGGCTCGACAGTTTTGGGGTCAAATTGCTCATGCTGTGGAGCATGTTGACAGGTGGAGACCTGGAGAATCCAGGGAGAGGATTATTTTCCACCTTGCTTTCAGACTCGCCCACCGTATATTCAGCGAGACACTTCTGGCGCATACTGAGACGCCCCACAAGATTAGACAGGGGGAGCTACTGAGTCTGTTTTGTATGGTGACCGGAGGAGTGCCTGATTTTGGTGCAATGCTAGCTGAGGATCTGCACCGGATCAAGGCTAAGGGGAAAGGAGACATTTATTGTGGCGGCCTAGTGACTCACATAGCGACAGTGATGGGGTTGGATTTGAGCGCTTGTACATTAGTGGCGGCTGCCAAGCCGCTAGGTCTGTAGGAGATGATAACCAGGAGGATTCTAGTTCCTCGTGGACTTACTACGCTATATGTGGCGATGCCTTGGGAGCAGACTACCCCTCAGGGTATTAGGTGGTCATCCCAGTTCTCCGTCTACGACTCTCAGTACTGGTCCACTGCATGGATACCTTACATTGAGGACTATGAGATGCAGCAGCTCAGGTGTAGGAGGAGGATGAGGACGACGATGGCGGTGCTGCCATGGAGACAGGGACAAATACAGCCGGTCTCAGTATGCCAGTTGTCAAGTTGGATGACGAGGAGACAGAGGAGGAGGCAGCTGGAGCATCATCACGTCCTGCCAGGCGTAGAGTCCGTAGACAGCGGGATCCCGTAGCTCACCGACGGATTGACGAGCTGACGGATCAGATGATCGACTCTTACACCGCCCTATCCTCGGACATGTTGGATATGAGGGAGAGCCAGCACTACCAGCGCCGGATGTTGGAGATACAGTTCCAGCATACTATGGGCTACCCTTTTGATCCTTCCCATCATCCCTTCTTCCCGTATCCACCACCACCACCAGCAGATCAGGACTAGAGCTTGCATAGATTTCTTTTATTTATTTATTATGCAGCTCAGCTTATGTCCGGTGAGTACTCTATTTTCAGACTTATTTTGACCCATTGGGACAATGTGTCCCAAGTATGGGGTATTTGGATGTATTTATGTGACTTATGTGTATGCTTGGATGATTCTACCGAATATTATTGTTTTATCTTGCTCTATGAGTTTATCTGAGATTACATGCATGCATACAGGTTATTTGATTGAGAAAAACGTCAAAAGCTGGTTAAGAAAAAAAAAATTTATGCCTCGACCGAAGTGATTCTGACCAATCGAGGTGCAACACCTCGGTTGACTTAGAACATCTCGACCGAGGTGGTTTAACTAGAATAGTTTTCGAAACGATTTTGTGCTTCTTATCTGGATATGACCTTAGTGAAGATTTTATTTGCAGACTGGTTTGAAATCTTTATATGTTTGAAAGGTTTTATGATATGTTTAAGTTGCTAATTGCTTTGTTTGAAATTTGTGGCATGTTTAATACTTTGTTTTTATCCAAATTATGTTGAATTTGAAGGTTGACATGACATGATGAGTTCTATCACTTTCTTCTTGGGATGATTAAGGCAATTCATTCTCTTCTCTTCTTCTTCTTGATCATGCTTAGCCCCTCATATACATATTTGCCTCCCTTTACCTATCCGGAAATTTGGAAGCAAGCAAGTGAAAAGCAAGTGAAAGAAAAGTTGAGATGTTGGCTGAAAGTTAGAGAGAAACAAATAGGTTTGGGGAAGTCAATCATGATGATGAGTAACTCGGCACCATTCACATAGCCGGGTGTTTGTGTCTTGCCAAAGTCGGATTGAGCGATATTCCTAACGGGTCATGGTATGTGCATCAAGGGTTTGATGCATCTCAAGAAATTGATGGTTGCTAATCTCCCAGGCTTCGGTTATTGTGCACCTCTGTCCATGCATCCCAAAAATTAAAGTAAAAAAAAAAGGAAAATTGTGAAATAAGCAAAGCTTATTGGTGGAGGGTGTTGAAATTCAAGTGAAAGTGAAGTAAGATCCTTTTCCCGGATTCTAGCACCACATTCCTTATATACGTCCCTACCCTACACATTTGTTGACCTTTCTCTTTGGAAAGACCTTGAGACCTCGAGCTTGTTGATTGACTTGGTGGTTTAAACTGGATTATACATGATTAATTTCGATAATTATGATTTATTATGCATTCTACGATTTTATGCAAAGATGAACACCTTTCTTATATTTATAAAATGTTTTGATCATATTTTGATTTTAAATTCCATGAAGCATTCTCTTAGAGTGATCTATGGGCGGAGCACACCACTAAAATGCTTTGAAATACTTTTCATTGATCTTTATGACTTATAATCCATTCTATCTTGTACTTAAGATTTGGAACTTGCTTGGGGACAAGCAGGGGACAAGTATAGGGTATTTTGATAGCATGAATTATAGTCTATATTTTGGGACTTGTTTAGACGTTTTATCTTCAATAATCTGCATGTTTGAATGTATATTATGTGATTATATTGTCGTGTCATCTACCTTTGCGGGAATCGAGGTCTACACCAAGTTTCGTTGTAATCGTAGGTAAAATGGTACATTTTGGATCGAAATGGAGCTAAGGAGCAAATGAGCCATTGGAGCTACATTTAGGAGCTTAAAAGAGAACCCAGGAAGCTTGGAATTAACAAAGAAGATTTACTTTGGACCAGATTTAAGAGATTTCACCTTCAGCTGTGATTCACCTCGGTCAGCTACAGTGCCACCTCGACCGAGGTGATCTAGAGGAGCGCCCCGACCGAGGCGAATACCCTGACGCGGCGAGATATATTTTATTTGGCTGAGATCTTTTATTTTTGGAAGGAGAGATCTTTTATTTTTGGGCTGGATTTCTGGAAGGAAGATCATATATTTGGGAGATCTATTTTAGAGATATGGATATATTTTATTAGGAAATTATCTTTTTAAAATATTATTTGGAAGATAATTCTCCTATATAAAGGGTTGGATTTTCCACAATTCAACAACCTCGCACCTTTGGATTTTTATCCTTTACACCATATTCTCCCAGCTGCAATTAGGAAGGAAGCTTGAAGGAAGATTTAAGATTGAAGGAAGGAAGTTCATAGCTTTGTGATAGCTTGTGAGGGGATTTGTAAGACTTTCTTAAATTTGCTTTTGTTTGATTGTCTTGTTGGATTTGTGATCCAAGGAACGCTGATTTGTTTGATATTTGATTCAGTTATTGAAGCCTTGTTCTTTGTGTTCAAATATTCATTTTCTTCCCATATATTTGATTATTTCTTTCATGATGATGAGTGACTAATTTCCTTGTGCGATTCTAGGGTGATTGGCTGAAAGTTTGGGAAAAACAATGATAGAATAATCTTAATCCCAGTAGGACCCTGAAAGTTCGAGTCTTTATCCTTAACCCTAGAACATCTCGTTCAGTCGATGAACATCTCGGTCGGGGTGGAACTTGACTGACCGAGGTGACTTTTCAGATCCGTAACTGAGAGTTAAGTGTTAGAGTTTGCCAAATCCTATTCTTATTAAACCTTTCCTGGTTCAATGCAAGCCTAGGATGAGACTTACCCGGTAATTCCTTAGTTTATTTACCCAAGATCATAAGTGTAGGTAATAAATGTTTATCCTTTATTGGGGTTTGAGTGTGCCTTCATTCCATCTTTGTGAGTTAGCCTGAGACTTACCCGGTAAAGATTGATTCTATTTCCTTAGGTGGTGTGTTGGTTTGAGATTATAATTCCTTTCCTTAGTACCTTGAGACTTACCCGGTGATAGGTTCTTTGGCTTGAGATTGTGAATAGTGAGACTTACCCGGTGATCTATTCCACTTTAGAAACACCTTCCCTTTGCAAAATCTCAGCTTTGTCCGCTTATCTTGAGATCTTGAGTTGGAACCACAACTAGATGCTTTAATCCCTAGAATTTGCATATTCCCCTTTATTGACCTTATTATCATCTTTGATTGTTTTAATCGCTTTTGTGGTTATTTGCAATATTGACAACCTATACTTGCTTTGTTTCACCTAAGTCCTTGAGATCGAAACCCCGGAATTCTTGCTTTTACTATAATTGATCCGTACACTGCGGGTTCACATCCTTGTTTTAAGCATACTTCTTGGGTTATAAATTTAAAGCTTGCACACACCATTTGGAGCGAACATGTTAGCACTTCTCCTGGCCCGTTTGGTTCTAACTCTGAAAACGGAAACGGGATGGAAACGAATTTAGTTTATATGTATATCCTTATTCATAAAATTTTATGGAATCATTCCTTGTGGTTTAATACAAAATGCACTTGCTTCCAAACATTTTGTTTCCCTATAGGGTATCAAAAGTAATCAAACTCTACTCCAATTACTTAAAATCATAAGGAATGATTCCAAAAACTTTCATGAATAAGGGTATGCGTATGGACTAGATTCGTTTCCATTCCGATTCCGGAGGTAAAATCAAACGGGCCCTAAGAGTATGTTAGGGATGATCCTAATTCCGAGTGAAGGCGGTAAACCTTTGCAAATTGGGTTCAAACTTGGTAGTTGGTTCATTAGCCCACTTAGTAATGTCAGCCCAAGTGATGAGTAGGTTTTGAGTGGGTCAATCTGTGCAGGCCCATAATTTTGTATCCAGGAATGATGAGTCTAACTCTAACCCGTCTAATATATATATATATATATATATATATATATATATATATATATATATATATATATATATATATATAGGGTGAGGTTCCCATGAGAACAGGCTTATCGTGTAATCATGAGAACAATCTTAGACCGTCGGATGGTCAGTATTAAGGGTCGAGATTTAAAGTAGATATCATAATTAATAATAACTACGAATAATAATATTAGGAATAATCCATTCAACCAACAATAACTACGAATAATCCACTCAAGCAACAATAACTACGAATAATACATTAAACGATATGTCATCTTCGTAACAAAACTAATAATAATTACGAATTTGTTCTCATGATTACACGATAAGCCTGTTCTCATATGATCTATAACTTTGTAACACCCCAAATCCACGGGACTTGGAGTGTCACATTGGGCTAGGATCTCACAATGGATCCTGACCCTAGCCTGACAACAAATTCACTAGATCTTACAACAAGGCACAGGTAGATTAAAACCAAATACATAAAAGTTGTATATGATACATCAAAAGAGTTTACAAACTCAAAGGCGAGTACAAAACATCAAACCACAACATCTGATACAAAAGATCCCATATCCCGCGCATCCTAATGTACAGAAGTCCTCGGATGGACACACCATCTGTCTCACCCTGCAGTCTTCCTAACCTGCAGATCATCTATAACACGGTATGAAACCGTTAGCTACAGCAATGAAAAGCATGAAGGTAATAGCACAACCACACATCAACATCTCATACATGCAATGCCACACACATTCATTTATTATCTTTTATTACGTTATTCTGGTGAAATTTAATTAATTAAAGGTTAATTAATTAAATTAGGATTAAATTTGAGATTGAGGAATACTGATTAGATGCATGCTAGGTGTCAGAATGAGTTGAGGATCATAATTAATAATAACTACGAATAATAATAATTAGGAATAATTCATTCAACCAACAATAACTATGAATAATCCACTCAACCAACAATAACTACGAATAATACATTAAACGATATGGCATCTTCGTAACAAAACTAATAATAATTACGAATTTGTTCTCATGATTACCGATAAGCCTGTTCTCATATGATCTATACTATATATATATATATATATATATATATATATATATATATATATATATATATATATATATATATATATATATATATATATATATATCTTACGGAAGAAGAGAGATTCAAAAGAAAAAGAAGAGAAACAAGCTAGCCCTAATCGGCAGCAGAAGGGAAGAGACACGTCAAAGCTAAGAGATTCGAGTTCTTACTTACACCAGAAGGAGATCCTGGTTACAAAATAATTGAAGTTCAACACTTTAGCAACAAGTGTTAATTTCCTTAAGAGGGGGCTGAATTTTCTCTCAAGCTTTTCTCTCTTATCTTTTGTTATATGTTGAATATTTGTTTTGTTTCATGAAGTTGTTGTGTATTCTTGTAATCTGAACTTTTTCTTGCTAAAGATAGTGGAATCATTTTCGGGACGATTTTCATCCTCTTGAAACTCCGGGAACAAGAGGAAGTCGAAACCCGTCAATAAGTTTTTGTGTTGATCTTCTCCCATCTTGTTTCTATTTCTATTTCAAGTATATGTAGACAATACATCTAGGATGTAAGATTCACACTTACACTACTCAAACAATCCTTACTTATGGGCGTTGCATGAGGATTTCCTCCCCTGTGTTGCCAAGGCTTGGCGTCTCAATGTTGATGGGAACCTCATGCATAGGCTTACTAAGAAACTCAAATCCCTTAAACCTAAGCTGAAGAAGTTCCCTAGTACCAAACTCGAGCTTATTCATATGTCTATCCTTGACCAGAAGAAAACCCTCAATGACACTAGGTTGCCCTCCAATCAAACCTCCATAGCCATTATCTCCAAGATTCCGAAAGGGACACCACAAAAAATCTCAATGCCTCCATGGATACTCTCCGGGTCACCATGGCTTAACTCTCTAAAGCTAATTGGATCAAGCATGACGATCAGTGCGACTCGTACTTTTTCAGAAGCATCAAGACTAGGAGAAGCGCCAATAAGATAAATTACATTAGAGATGCCACCAATACCATCACTCATGATCCTGAGCTTATTGTCACCACCTAGACCGACCATTTTACCTCTATCCTCAATCCTCCCAAGTACCAATCAAACCTCCCTATCTCTAACTTCCCCTTTCTTTCCTTAGCCCTAATGTTTACAGAGCACTCTTTATGCAGGTTATGCCGGAGGAAGTTAAGAAATCTCTCTTTAGCATTGGTGACAACAAAGCTCCTAGTCCGGATGGATTCAATGCATTCTTCTTAATAATTATGGAATATCATCAAAGATGACTTCACGTCGGCCATCCTTAACTTCTTCTCCTCAGGAAGAATACTTAGACATATCAATCATGCATCAATATCCCTTATTTCCAAAGGTGAAAACCCTTCCAGACCTTCTGACTTTAGACCGATTTCATGTTGTAACACTACATATAAGACCATTGCCAAGATCATTGCATACCGAATCAACACTATCCTTACTCATGTCATAGGCCCTTATCAGAGTGCTTTTGTGAGCAAAAGATCCATCAAACATAACATCCTCATTTGTCATGAATTGATCAACAAGTATAGTGGGAAACACATATCCCCTCGTGCTGCCTTGAAGGTTGACATTACTAAAGCTTTCGACACTATAGATCACAACTTCATCATCCACTACAGCTTGCAGATTTTTATACTAAGCCTCTACTTGAGGATCGATTCAATTTTATTAGATTGGATCTTGGTATGTTGAACAAGGAAGCATTATCTTAGGGGAGTAAATTGTTTTATTTTCTCCTTATAATGCAGTTTGTTTTTCATTTCAAGGCCTTGAAATGCAATTCAAGGTCTTGACACGGATTCTAAAGACGAAAGTGATTAACACGGATCGGATTAATGATTCTAATCTTTTTAGATGTTGATTATTTTAAATCATCTTAAATAACAATTTTTAAAATAATTTCAAAAGATTTTCACCAAGATTTTGATATCAAAATTCAAATCTTGTTTTGAAAATCGGATAGGATTTAAGTTTTGAGATTTCTCAAATCAAATTGGCTTTCAATTTTTAATCTTTTCAAGGTCTTGATTTGATTTGCCTTGATTTGATTTGACAAGATCTCTACTTAAAGCACCTTTCCCATCCGACTTTCTTCACATATCTTGAAACTTTCTCACACCCATTATTGCTTTCCTTCGTTGGTTTTTTCACAATTTCCAAAACTCTCATCCATGGGTCTCAAGCGTGTCTCAAACCGAATCGCTTCTTCCTCCTTCAAGAAGGCTAAGAGCTCTTCATTGGCACCAATAGAATCATCAGTGCCTTCAAAGGATGTGACTGTTCACATCTCATCGAACTCAGCAACTCCATCCCCTCCGGCAACTTAAGCCGAGATGCCCACTCAAGTCAAAACGGGGATGCCAAGCTCTTGGTTTAAAAAATGTCAAGACCACGGGCACTTGGCTTAACGGATTCCACACCACGCAACTCTGCATGTGCGAATCGGTGGATCTAGAGTTCCTGGAAGCTTTTCAGTTGCCCTGCATCACCTTGCTCAAGGGTTGTTCGATATGGAAAATGCTTAATCGAGGATAGGTAGCCTATACAAGTCTCACAAGGTTGTTCTACGTGAATCTCACAACCAAAAGGGACACGAGATTTCTAACCCTCGAATATGTGGTGAAAGGTAAACTTGTTATCCTCACTCCAACTCTCATTGCTCAGATTTTAGGGCTACCCACCTCCACCTCTTACCACCATCCACCTGAATTGAGAGTGGTCGGTTGGCTAGGGAGAAATTCCTCACCCCCTCCTCCACATCTAGCCAACTCACACACACCTCTCTAACCCTATCAGCCAAAATTATTTTTACTCAGCTAGTTAGATGTGTAGTTCCGAGATCGAACTCTAGGGAGTTGTTGACTGACCAAACCCTATAGTTGATTTACTAGGTGATGAGTGTTCTGGATGTCAATTTGTCAAACCTAATCTTGAACCACATGCTTCATACGATAAACTCCACTTGATCCATCCCACTGCCATATGCCAATTTCCTCCCCAAAATATTTGACTATATTTCCATTGACACCTTGAATGAGGACCAACAGGTGTCGACTGATAAAATCGATGAAAATTGTTTTGAATGACTAGGGGTCGAAAAGACATTGGTTGGAGAATGGAAGCTTAAAGATAAGGGTGTGGATTCATCATCTTCTGCTCATGTGTTGCCAGAACAAAGGCTAGAGGATCTGGAATTCGGACTTGATAATCTCAAGAGAGATATGATTAACTTTCGATTTAATATGTCTGACATACTGGATGCAACTTAGGAGTTGTTAGCCATTATGCATGCAAGGGTAAACTAGATGTTCTACTTGAATGCCCTCACCTTTAATGCAACAGATTGTATCATGCCATTGTCTGAGGATGTTGTTGAGCATATGAGGGAGAAAGCGGCAAATGTGTTGCTCAATTGCAATCGAAGTGTGAAGAATCAACCGATTCTTTGACCAACACATGAGAAGCCGACTATTCTGACTCTCGGAGAATATGGAGTCATCAAGAAGTACAAGGACGAGGAGAAGCAAAGAAGATTGGATGAAATGCTCAAGAAGCGGACAATGGCAGACGCCCATTAAAGATGGAATAAAAATGTCAGGTTCATGTTCGGGCAAAGACGGCCACACGTTGGTATCCGGAATAGATTTTAAATCCTTGAAATCGATTTCAAGGTCTTGAACATGGATGTCAAGGCCTTGATATATGCTTCAAATTTTCTTTGTTTTTTAAGTTTCAAGGCCTTGAAATTATCTTGTGTGTATTCTTTTGAAACTTGTTTATTTCTTAACTCTTTGGGTCAGTAATCTTTTAAATTGCTTAACTCTATTTCTCCCTTGTTAAAAGACAAAGGGGGAGAAAAATATGGATCCGACATTTATGCATTCTGCATTTTATGATTCAATATTATCTTATGCATGCATGTATATCTAATATTTAATGCAATTACCATATTTATTTTGTCTTCCATCAAGGGGGAGATTGATAACTCCACCTTGATATTGAAATATTATATTCTCAAGATGATGGAAGACTTTACATAATAAATGCGGTTATATAAATTAGCACATATCGTTTAGATTCTCTAGATATCTTGTCTTGGTTTGATGATGTGTGTAGGTTCATACTTGTTGGATATAAGAAGAAAGAGGAAGATTCTTCCAAGATCTTGAATGGTTCAAATATGAAGATCTTGTTACAAACAAACGTAATAACAAGAAGATCTTGTGGACAAGAGGTTACACCAAAGAAGATTTCGGACATAGAAGAAGTTATTTGAAGAGAAGATTTTTCTACAACAAGAAGGTCTTATCTCAAGAAGTTGAAGATTTTACTCGAAGATTTCAAACGGCTACAAAAACACAATCAAAGATCTTGCTTGAAGATTTTGTGGAGATTATGAAAACGTTACAACGGCTAAAAATAAAACGGCTAATAGAAGCTGCCTCCACAAGAAGATTATAAAAAGTATCCATTGATGAAGAAAAAGTAACAAGCTTACAAGTGAACAATCCAAGTCTTCTTCATCGATCAAGAGTTTATCTTTCTTAAGAGCTTTCGTATTTTTATTTAAGAGAGCTTAGATTAAGACATAGAGCTACATTGGCATATCATTATTGTTTTTATACTTAGTGTTACTCTACGAAGTAACTTGGCTATTTTTGCAAGACCTGAGTTGACTAGATTATAGCGGTGAGGCTACATGAAGAGAAGAAAGGAAGTTCTTCTAGGTTATATCTAGGACTTAAAAAAAAGCAGATAATAGATAGATAGCTAGATCCTAGGGTCGAGAAACCCTAGGTGGAGACGTAGGCTGTTAGGGCCGAATTTCATAAACATATCGTGTGTCGATCTTTTCATTTCCGCTCTTTATATCGTTTATATTGTGACTAGCAACTTTCTGCAGGTTTCTAAGTCAAGACCTTGAGAAAAAGTTTTGTCACAAATTACAAAGATCAACTTCAAGGCCTTGAGATTCATTTCAAAGCCTTGATATCCGATATTGCGAAAAGTTCTCATACTCTATTCAACCCCTTATTTAATATCCACTACTCAGTTCTTCAGTTGTTATTAGGCTACTCGAGCTCGCCTCAATCACTTTCTAAACGATGATGATTATCCTAAATGGGATTTTAAATGCCCCACCTCATCCTATCTCTTAAGTTGTCTTCCTGCACCTCACAACAATCCATTCCGAAACGTACACTTTTTAATATGCCTCCCAATTGCAAGGTTCTCAAAGTGGTTGGATGGTTATCCTATTCAAATTTGAATGCATCAAGGTATCTTCACTTTCATATCTCATTTGCAACACAACACGTACACCTTTTCTATGTATTCCAATGCCGCCTAGGGTGGTGATCGTTATGATAGGAGATCTATTGGGGCTTATTGCATATTTTTTGGTTCAAACTTGGTAATGTATGAGGGTGAATATAGAGAAGTAGGTGAAGCTACATGTGAGACCATTTGGATAGAATCCTTGTTAGCAGAAGCAGGTTCACTAAGCCGGACGAGCCGGTTCACAACTTTACAAAGGAATATTGGCCATCATCTGTGAAGTAAAAGCACAATCGTAGTTGATACAGACACACAACTTTATTTCCGTTAAAGGAGAAAATCTTTATAAATTGCAAACCGCTAAGTTTGAGGGGAAAACTAGGTTTCATAAACACGGTACTAGCAATTGCAATGTAAGAATGAATTGGAAAAACAACATATTTTGGAATCTTACCCACATGAAAGAAGAACTAAACATGGATCCAAGGAAGCGATGAGTAGATCCTGGTTTATTTAGTCCTCCGACCCTCCTGCAGCAAAGGGAAATAAGATAAAGATTTTTTCTCTATAAGACACTATTGGAGCTCCATGTTCATGCTTCCTGCTAAAGTAATTAACACGATTAATGGTCTTATGCGATCTTACTTCTGGTCAGGAATTGAGAATAGCAATAGAGCTTTGGTTGCTTGGTCCTCCATCTGTACTCCTAAAGCCCATGGTGGGCTTGGCTTCCCTTATCTCGCTACCAGGAATAAAGTCGCCTTTGCTAGGCTCATCTATGAACTGGATAGGGGTAGCAACAACATATAGGTCCTCTGGGTTGAGCGTCATCTGATCAAAGGTAGTAGCACCATATGGAATTGAATCTCTAAGCCTCACCATAGCTCCTTCTGGAAATCATTGCTCTTAGTTAGGGATGATATTCCTCACCCCCCTCTAGTAGTCTGAGCTGTGTTGCCATCTCCAACCATGATGACACCTTCTCGCACAAGAAAGCTTACGCCATCTTCAAGCCTGGAAACCCCCCAGCCCAACCAACCCCCTACAAAGTCATTTGGTTCAGATCCAATATCCCTAAGAGCTGCTATATCTCCTGGTTAGCTGCTCTTAGACGTCTTCCCACGCTTGCTAAAATTAAGTCATGGAACTTGATAGGTATTGACACATGCAAGCTTTGCAACAGCTCCCCAGAAAACGACGATCACCTTTGGTCCTTCTGTAGTTACGGCTCCCTCGTGCTGGACATTGTTTCCCGTGGGACCAAGACCCCTTACCCTGCTCCCTACATTAGCAATCTATGGTCTTGGCTCGACACCTGGTCTCACCGGAAGCCAAACCTGATGGATAGAATCCGAATAGCCTCTATCACCTCTTTCATCTATCATGTTTGGACTGCTAGGAACAATATGGTCTATAATAACACCTTCACTAGAGTTGTTGAATGTGCCGGTGAGATCATAAGATCCATCAAGCTCCACTTTGAGCACAATTGAAGGACATGTCGCCCTCCTCCCTCGATGTTGCCCGTACGTTGAACATACACTTTGTCTAAGTCTCTTCACATCTACTTTTTCTCTCATGCTCTTTAGCTTCTGTGAACTTTGTCTTTGAGCATGTAACCTATGTTCTTGAGCTTGTAATCTGTTGTATATCCTCTCTCAATACAATTACACTGTCAAAAATAAAGAAATAAGATAAATATATTATTATGTATAGATGAATTCCATGAGAAGTCAGTTGATCTTCGGTTGTGTTAATACACGCTTGCAATCCATATAATCGGTCGGTACCTTTTCAGGATATTAATAATGTTTCAAAAATTTTCCTTTTCAGGATATGTACGACGTACCTTCGCTTGAACTGCTACTTGATCGATCAATCCATATAGTCGGTATATTTTGTATCTTGTGCCAATCCTGACCTCCCTCCTTTGACCACCTCCTTATAATTAAAGAACAGTCTTCAACAATGAGCTGCAGGGAAGTTGAGAGTTGTTTCTCCAACACAAATGCAAGCTCCCTGCAGCCTGTCACTTTTAAATGCTTCACAAAAGGAAGATACGGAAGAGAAGAAAGTTGGGGCAATCCTTAATTGTTATGTCCATGAGGCATGGGTAGTCACCTTATTGAGCTTCTTTCCATGCTTGCAAATTAAGTATCTCATAAACTACTAGTTTTTCAAGCTTTGGAAATGCAACATCATCAACCTCGCCTTCAAATTCAATGGTGGACACATTGTTCAAACTATTTAGCTCAAGGGATACAAGTGAAGGCAGCCTCCCTAAATAAAGATAATGTTACCAAGGAGTCATGACCCAGAGAGAAAGCCCGAGGTAGTTGCTGCAACATTGAGCGAAATAGAAGGGTTCAAATTCTGGACAATGGCATTTATATGTTTGATGTTGAACGCTCACATACAACAGAGGCATGCCCAGAATCCCCGCGCCTAGCATTTTATTGAAAAAAACAAATTACAACCGGGAGCACCGAGGGATAGCAACCCCTCGTAAGTCATCTAAAAGCAACGTCTTAATCCTCAAAGGAGGAGTATCCAGTCTATGAACTCAAAAATTCAAAGAAAGGCAAAGTTTGCGATAGAGTCAACCACTCTATTACCTTCCTTAAAAAATGTACGAAACTAATGAGCTAGTCTCGAGTAAAGAAGCCTTGGCACCGAGATACCAGGCTAGAAAGCGGGTGAGATGTGCTTACCCCTATCTTAATAAGACCCACCACCATCAGCGAGTCCATCTCCACCGTAACCTTTCGGTACCCCAAGTCCCATGCCAATTCCACCCCATGAATCACCTCCCATACTTCCGTCGTCGGTGCCGTAGCCGCACCCAGATTTGTTGCTACTCCAGAGATCCAGTTTCCCGAAGAGTCTCGAATGAGAGCACCTGCATCAGCCAACCCCACATCCCCCTTAGAAGCCCCATCAGAGTTAATCTTGACCCATCCCAATTGTGGTCTCTCCCAGCTGACTAACCTCTCCACTTTCGGTCCCAAGGGAGTCCTCAACTGCTTCACACTGTATTCTATCATCTCTACATACCTATCCAGAATATAGCCCACCTTATCCCTTGTAATGGTTCCCTCTTCAAACACCCTCGCATTCCTCCAACGCCATATCCACCAAACCCCAACCGAGAAGAGCATCTTCCAGCATCTCTTCTGTAAGTCTACCACTCCCAGGCTCAAGTTAGTGAAGAGCCATTCATCCCAACTTAACAGGAAGAATATACTTTGGTATTTCATCGGGACTAAAGCCTTCCAGATACTCTCCGTAAATGTACAGTCTCGTAGCACATACAAAAGCGATTCATTAGTCCCTGGGCATGCCACGTAGTGCGAGCAGTCACTCAGGTGACGTCGAGATCGTTCCAAATTCGTAAGAGAGACTCCCCATGCCAGTTGCCACAAAAAATATCGGATGCATTCTTGGATCTTGAGTTTCCATATCTGCTGGAACAGGCTCTCTCTTACCTTCCATCGCCTCCTTTGGTTCTGTAAAAAACCATGAGCTGAACTCACCTAGAAGACCCCGTCTTTATTGGGCATCCAACGCACGCAGTCGGGTTTGTTAAAGCCCGGCCAGAGCCTTGTTGAGATGACGTGCAGAAGGCATTTGTTGGTAAGTCTACATGACAAATAATTCTAGTTCCATTCGTATAATTCTGTCTAGGCTTCTCTCACCTTCATGTGCAGCTCCTCTTGAGACAAGGGTAGTTGGCATGAGTTTGCCATGGGTTCCGTTATGACCCAGTTGTCGCTCCAAAACCGTGCAGATCGGCCATCATTGACCGACCAACCAATATTCGGGACCACTACTTTGTTGAAGCCTTTGACAATTCCCCTCCAGACATACGAGCTCCCTCCTCTACACACTAGTAGACTCGGCCAGTCTTGAGATGGCACGTTATATTTGTGATGCAGTACCTTGGCCCACATCTGATCCCTTTTGGTAAAAAGTCTCTATCCAAGTTTACTGATGTGAGCAAGAATAGCTTCAGAGGCAATTCTGATACCCAATCCACCTCTCTCTAGTGGCTAGCATACTTTGTGCCAGTGTAGAAGATGAATTTTCTTTTTCTCTCCCCAGCTAACCCAGATGAACTCTCTGCACATTCCATCAATCTCATTAGTCACAATTTTGGGCAGAAGAAGAGTACTCATATATTAAGAAGGCATAGCACAAAGCACAGTTTTAACAAGTGTTGTGCGACCCGCCAGGCTAAGAGATCGAGCCTTCCATCCAGCCAGCCTAGCCTTCATCCTGTTCATCAGAGGGTGAAAGACATCCCTAGCAATCGAGTCATGAATGATGGGAATCCCTAGATAGAGGCCCAAATTTCTCGTAGAGGGAATGCCACACAGCTCAATGAGGCGTTTTTCCATATCCCCTCTGATATTGTGTGACACAAAAATCCGGAATTTTGTGATGCTAACCCTTTGCCCTGACGCACCACAAAAATCATCCAGGATACTCTTGATAACGTTAAGTTGGTTGGTCGACGCCTCTGCAAAAATGAGTATGTCATCCGCAAAGAACAAATGAGAGATAGCCGGACCGCCTTGAGTAAACTTCATCGGCTTCCAAACACCCTCCTCTACTGCTTTGTCTATCAAATGACCCAACCTCTCTAAGCATAAGACAAACAAATAGGGAGAGGGGGGGTCACCTTGCCGTAAACCTTGGGTCAGACAAAATTTCTCCATACATTCACCATTCCAAAGAACTCTCATACAGCTAGACGAGAAGCACTTTTCCATGCTAGCGATCATGCCTCCCGGAAGACCGAGATCGTGCAACGTATTACTAATGAACTCCCATCGCATTCTATCATATGCCTTCTCAAGGTCCAGTTTAAGAAGAAGCCATCCCTTCCTGCCCTTCTTCCGCTTCATAGAGTGGATCGCCTCTTGAGCTAGAATAATGTTGTCCGAAATTAGTCTCTCCGGGATAAAGCTAGATTGCATGGGACACACCACTTTATCCATCAAAGGCTTCAACCTATTAGCCAGAATTTTCGTAATAACCTTGTAATTAACATTACATAGACTAATCTTCCTGAACTGCGTAATGAACTCCGGTTTCGCTACTGTACCAATAAGGACAATATGGGTGTCATTGACCGAGTGTGGTAAAGTTCCTTGCTCGAAAAACTCTTTCACAAATCTAATCAGCGGATCACCCACTTGTTTCTAGCATTGTTGGTAGAAGATGGGTTAGAAACCATAAAGCCCCGGGGCTTTCAGTGCTCCCATCCCTCTGATTGCATCAATAATCTCCTTATCAACATAAGGTTCCGACGGTGACACTATCTGCTCGTTTGTCAGAATAGAAAATCCCCCTTTTGGCAGTTGTCAGAGAGTTTGTAAATCTTGTGGTCCATACAGATGCTTATAGAAGTTCACTGCGTGCATCTCCAGGACTGAGAGTTCAACGCTCCATTCCCCATTCTCTAATTGGAGGGCGTCAATCCGATTAAATTGCCTCCTGACAATGGTGGACAGATAGAAAAATCTTGTATTCCGATCCCCACAAGAAATTCACTATTGCCGAGACTTTTGACACCACATGATCTCTTCTTGCTCGAGTACCTTCTCCAGTTCACTTACCGTATCTCTTTCTTGGGCCAAAGTATCATCAGTAACTTGAGCATCAAGTTTTATTTGGAGAATAGACACTTTCTTCAGCAGGCCTTCCTTTCTGTTACATATATCCCCAAAGTCTGTTATATTCCCCCGTTGGAGAACCTCTCGCAGTTTATGTAAAGAATCAGATAGGAGTTTAGAAGAGTCCCATGCTCCCTCAATAACTTCGTTAAAATCTGGATGAGTCATCCAAGCAACCTGGAAACAGAAAGGTCGCCTTTTTGCATCTCCCATTCTGACCTTATCAAATCTTAACAAAAGTGGGTTATGGTCCGATGACAGTCTCGGTAGGTGCTGAACCGTCGCCCCCGGCCAACGTATTCTACCTTGGGGTGTCATCAGAACCCTGTCTAACCTCTTCGAAATCCGGTTCCTCTCTGACGTGCCCCTAGCCAACGTGAACGGCGACCCAATATAGCCTAAGTCGACAAGCATATTCTCGTTTATCCAATCATTGAAAGATAGAGAGAGACGAGATAACCTTCCAGAACCCCCATAGCATTCCTCCAAGCATCTCGTAGCGTTCATGTCCCCACCTATGACCACCGGCATAGTCGTATTTTGAATAATAGACGAGAGCTCCTCCCATCAATTATCTCTTCGTTGAGGATTCGGAGAAATATATGTAACAATAAGGGTGAACTCCGAGTCTTCTGAGCCAACTATAGCTTGAATGTACTGTCTTTCTTTCTTGAAAACTCGAATGTGGCAGCTAAGAGCATCCCACAAGAGCCAAATACCCCCGCTTTGCCCTATGGCATCCACCCTCTCAACAGAATCAAACCCTAGCTTCTGGCAAACATCATCAGCAACTGATCCTGAGCAATGAGTCACAAAAATGGCCAAAAAATTTGGTCTATGCTTTCTTAACATGTAATGGATTGATATTTGGAAACTTTTTTTGACAGTCCCGAAACTATTCCAAAGGAGACCTATCATTAACTTATCAAAAACAAGGTTCCTCTCATCTTGTAAACTAGGCCTGAGAGTCTGGGACCATCGACATCTGAGAGTCATCATTACCACTGTGGGGTGTCGGCTCTATGTCCACATCCTGATCCATAGCTTCTCCACTAACAGATGCTTCACCTACATCTTTGGCTCCAAAGGTTACCACATTAGGACACGTATTGTGGAAAATCCGAACTTAGGGAACGTCTAGGACTGTCACGTGATTCTTGGTATGATTTAGTTGTGGTTGCATCTGTACAGGCTTCCCAATCTTCTTTAATGTGGGATTAGTCTTGGGTTCCACTACTTGTGCACTATTCAATATGTTACGTTTCATAGTTTGACCTCTACTCATGGTCCCCACTCTTTGACTAGGTTCATCCAGAAGCACGCCTTTCCCTTTGTTTGCCTGATGATCATCCTTTTCGGGACGTGTTGGTGGGGTAATTGTACCCTTACCTTTAGGGTCATACATTCCATAAGAACGTGATCCACTTTTCTAACAAGGGACCACCATCCATGGCCCATGTTCGTCATTCTCCACTCCCTAAGGCCCTTCCTTAACACCAGGAATCACTTCCTCCATCAACGGGTGGTTTTGTACTGCAGTTGGACTACCTTCAACGTTGTCCTCCACTGGAATTACCTCTGTCTCCTTTTTGGCTACTGCGTACATACAGTTTTCATCCTTATGCCCATAACATCCACAAGAAAAGTATATTGTATGAAGATTTTCATACTCGAGTAATAACCTCTTTCCATTAAGGATCACGTCACCTTTTAATGGACGGGTAAGGTCAACCATGACACAAACTCTTGCTAATTTGCCTCTCATCATACCCAAAGTGTATGTATCAATACGCAGTGGTACTCCAATAGCCGATGCAATGGCTTTCAGGATATTGATATTATACATAGAGAAAGGGAGACCCGAGATGCGCACCCAAACCCCCGTGGATTTAATTACCGAGTCGACGGACCAAAAGACTCATCCCATTTTTGCATCATCAAGTAGTGGCCAAAGAGTTTCCATGGACCACTTGTGAGAATATCAAGCATATCTGACTCTTTCTCAAATCTAATCAAGAAGAATTCATTGGGTAGATCCATAGCGGTCCATCCTCCTGCTGTCTTCCACATGGCTCTTAGGGCTCTTTCAAATGCAGGAAACGAGATCATACGGCCAAGAAGTTTCACTACAATCGAGTTCCTCCAGGGCCGGCACATTTAAGACTTGCACCACATCCTGATCGATATTAATGACCGGGGTCGCATCCTTCCCCTTAGGAAATTCAATGTGAATCTTCCCTGTTTCAATAAGATTATCCGGAATGATTGGTAGTTGTTTCCATGCAGAGTCGCCAAACAACATTGGACTCCATGTAGGGATTGGAATCGGTTGATTCCCTATCTCAACAGCCTCCACCCTTGCAGTCGGGGGGGCCATCTTGGTTGTCCGGTTGTCTTATCCCAGGGGAGTTGGGAGAGGGAGCACCGACAGAGGGATCTGGAGCAACGGGATTGGAGGGGGAATCGCCTCGGGATTCGCAGGCGCCGTCATTAGGGTTTTTGGCAATGATTAGGTCAAAGAGCAATTCAGTGTTTATGAACAAAGGATAATAGAAAGTTTGCAATAATATTTTTATATAAGGTAACTTAATACAACGACTAGTTGTCAGTCTCGTACTTATAAATTACGAACATATATTATTTCATTAATGAAGGAAACATATAGCTAGGAATGAAACTGATTTGGACTGAACATATATTATCTAATTAATGAAGGAAATGTTAGCGTACATGTGTACATTGCATTCGTTACCCTTAGGGTATTTTAGTAAACTCATGTAAACAGTATATATTTCAGTAATGAAAACTGAAGAGGCGAGTACTTCATTTCACGATACTTAACAGGAAATTAAATACATTATTATGTAACCCATTCTTCAAACTTTCAGGACAGACACTCGGTCCATTCTATAGGGTTACAGAATCTCTGTTCCATTTCTGGATTATTGGTGATTAATTGCCTTCTAACATAACCAAAACTCAGGAAGAACAAGCTCATCGATCAAATGGCAACACTACGCATGACAATGGTTTCAACGGTGAGCCCTGGACCGAGTCCTATTGCAACTCCCCACTCGAAGCCTTCACCAGTCGTCTTCTTGCCTTCTCGAGCCGACCTCTTCCTCATCTCATCCATCACGAACAACACACAAGCGCTAGTCAAGTTGCCATACTCGCTCAAGATATAGCGAGAATCACGCAGTTTACTCTTGTTTAGCTCCAACTTCTCTTCAATCTTGTCTAAGATGGCTTTCCCGCCGGGATGAACTTGCCAGAATATCTTGTTCCAATCGGTGATCCCAAGTGGCTTGAATGCTTCCAGCATCACCTCCTGCATGTTATCCGCCACCCTCTGAGGAACCTCCTTTGTCAGATGGAAGGTCAGTCCTGCTTCTGTCAAATGCAACTGCATTGTATGCAATGTGTCCGGTATGGTCGTCTGAGATGCCGACACGAGCTCGAAGATTGGCTTCTCGATCCTCTCGTCGATATCGCAACCCACCACCAACGCGGCAGCTCCGTCACCGAACAGGAGCTGACCGATGAGGGAATCGATATGGTCCTCGTGGGGCCCACGGAAAGCGAACGCCACGATCTCCGAACACACGACGAGGACCCTAGCCCCCCTGTTGTTCTCGGCTATGTCCTTGACGAGACGGAGGACGGTCCCGCCGGCAAAGCAGCCCTGTTGGTAGACCATGGTGCGGCTAACGGTGGGGTTGAGGCCGAAGAGACGAGCGAACTGGTAGTCGGCGCCGGGCATGTCGTTGCTGGTGGTGGTGCAGAAGATAAGGTGAGTGATCCTAGACTTGTCTTGGCCCCACTCTTCCATTGCCTTCTCGGCAGCCTCTACTCCGAGCTTTGGGACTTCCATGATCAACATTTCTTGACGTGCGTCCAAAGAAGGAGCCTTGAATTTGCACATGTTTGGGTTGGGGGTTAGATTCTCTTCGGTGTGAAACATGAATCTTTGTCTAATACCCGATCGATCACCTGCATGATAATCATAACTATGGTTCACTCAAAAGATCGATATATATGATCTCAATTAAAGATAAAAAAAAAAAAATGGATGCGTACAAATGCGCTTCATTTTCTGCTTGAGCTCAGTCATGTGTTCGCTCTTGCACATACGGAAGTAGAAATCAGGATACTCCGACTGAGGGTAGCAAGTCGGAGGTGTGGCGGTTCCGATAGCAAGCACGGTGGCTGGGCCATTTGCCTTCTGGGAGTTGCGGATCTGCTGCACAAGCTTCGACATGGTTAATTAGTTACTTGTGGATATATAGAAGACAACAACCTTCGATGCAAGCACTCAAAGAGAAGTTATGAGAGAACTGATCGAGGGTTGAGTGAGGAAAATGTGGTTAAATATTGAGGTTTTTATAGGAAAATTGCAGTGTTCGCATCTACCATTTTTTTGTTCATTTTGCTAAGATGGTTCAAACCTAACCTTTGTGTTAAATTGGTAAAACCTAACTTGTGTTACGAGCCACTAGGGTTGGTAGAAAACAGTAGAACGTAGCCCACACTATTCATTATCTCCCTTATACATTACAAGGTAGAGTTGAGGGATTGATAGAGTGGATTATACGTGTCAAGTGAATTATACGTGTCACACAGTGAATTATACGTGTCACAGTGAAAGTGCCCTCTTTTCCTCCTCCTTCATTTTTCCTCTGCCACACAAGTTCCTGCTTCTCTCAAATGAATGCTTTTTACCCTCTTCTCCATCATCAATACTGCCCTCAAATGGATCTTCCATTTTAAATTGCTCAACAGAAGAAATGGGAGCCACAGTCTTCAATGATTTTGTTTGCAACGACCCCACTAGATCTCATATCTCCTCCGTCCAAATCCGCAATACCGATGATCTTGAAGTTGCTATCAAGATGGCAGTTACTAATGCAGGTTAGGGTTTTGATTCTCATGGTAGGTGCTCTTGATTCCATAAAAAGCTTAGATATATCGGTACGCCCATAAGGTGTTTGATGAATTGCTTCTTCATAAACTTTTAACGAATTACAAGTTTTACTGCTTCACTTATAGTTTAACTATCATAAACTTTTAACGAATTACAAGTTTTACTGCTTCACTTATAGTTTAACTATTATTTCTTACAGGTCGTGAAAAATACTAACTTGGAGTGACATGTTAATGACCCAAATAAGATGATGCAAGAAGTATTGAAGGTACATATCATCAAAAAACATAATAGGTTAATTTGGTTAAATTTGTTCTAAAACTTCCATTTTCTTTGCTGTTGCAGCACGCTTTATACTTTCTTGTTGCGGGTGCTGCAATTTGGCTTCTTCATGGCTGTCCAACTTGTGAACTTCAAGTAATCGAGTTTGGTGTGTTTTGAATGAATCTAAGATTGGTACTTGAGGTATCCATCATATATTCATTAATTAAGCTTTCGACTCAAGCCACAGCAGGAGCTAAAGCCACCTAGAGTTCTTGACTTATTCATCATATTCATTATTTAATCTGCCTTCTAGGACTAAAGTGCTTATAATTGTGTATAACTGATTTCTACTACTCATGAACAGTCACAGGCTTTTATCTGTCTCTGGTTTACGGGCACTGAAATATGCACGCACGGGACCTAGAAGGAATTAGTCAAGCTGTAGCGATGACAATGATCCAGGTAATTTGTAAAAGTTTACTTTCATGTTTACGGTCAAAGCCAAATTTTCCAATTGTGTGGCCATCCAGTTACAGGTGATACAAGTAGGTAGATTGCATTCTAAGTTTTATTTATGAAATATTTTGCAGAGGCAGTTGAAGCATGTAAGAAAAACATTAAATTCAATGGTTCGGTGGCTGGTGCAAAGGTGGAGTCACATCTCACTTATGCTCGTGTCTACATGCTTACTCACCCTTGTTAATGGCTTTTGTTTCTTGTGCTCTTCTAACATAATTCTAACAGTTTGATTAACATTTATCAAATAATTCTAAACCATATGCATACGTGATCCTAATTTTGTATCAAATTTTACAGATTCTTGTATTGTGAAACTATCCGAAGAACTAACTCAATATGTTATCAACCTGGAGAAGCACATGAAATCTGCCTTTGGGTTATCATGGAAAGAAGTTGTTTATGAAGGAAAGCTTGTTGTAGCAAAAATTGATTCAGGCAGTCCCGTTGTTGCTATCATCAACACATCATGATTAAAGCTGATTCTAGCTACACACAAAGCAGCCCTGTTGGTAGACCATGGTGCGGCTAACGGTAGAGTTGAGGCCGAAGAGACGAGCGAACTGGTAGTCGGCGCCGGGCATGTCGTTGCTGGTGGTGGTGCAGAAGATAAGGTGAGTGATCCTAGACTTGTCTTGGCCCCACTCTTCCATTGCCTTCTCCGCTGCCTTTCCCCCGAGCTTTGGGATTTCCATGATCAACATTTCTTGACGTGCGTCCAAAGACCGAGCCTTGAATTTGCACATGTTTGGGTTGGCGGTTAGATTCTCTTCGGTGAGGAACAAGAATCTTTGTCGGATACCCGATCGCGATCACCTGTATGATAATCATAATTAGGGTTCACTCAAATATCGATATATATGATCTCAATTAAAGATGAAAGAATGGATGTGTACAAATGCGCTTCATTTTGTGCTTTGAGTTCGGTCATGTGCTCGCTCTTGCACATACGGAAGTAGAAATCGGGATACTCCGACTGAGGGTAGCAAGTGGGAGGCGTGGCGGTTCCGTGTCGGTGGCGGGGCCATTTGCTTTCTGGGAGTTGGGGATCTGGTGCACAAGCTTCGACGTGGTTAGTTACTTAGGGTTGAGTGAGGAAATGAGGCCTAGTCTTGAGGTTTTTAAACTGTTCATTATACTTGGATGGTTTATTGTGTTATATTTGTAAAACCTAACTTGTGTTACTAGGGAACAGAAATTGTACCACATGAATTAATGCACTAGATGGTTGAGTTTCTAGCTCTATGCTTTATGAGTTTATGTTATATTGCATCTACTTCCTCGTACGACTCCAAAAATCCAAATCCAAGGATGGTTGATTGTGTTAAAATTTATTTTTTTTTATTATTATTATTATTACTGTAGATTAACAAAATACAATAATGACGGTGTTTCAGACCGGCGGTAGATGAGAAGTTAATAATAGTTGAAACGAAAACGTAAATTTTTTATGTCTATGTCGTGTTTTGATTTTTTTGTGGGATCGAAGGCCGTAGAGGTCCAGCTTGAATGGGAATGAAGATTATTTTCTAGGATAAAACAAGGATCATTTTCTTAACTCGCTCATAAACGAATCCAAAATTAAAATGTGTTAATATTCTGTCAAATATAAAGTAAATGATTATCTCTCTCTATCTCTTGTATTAATCTTGTGACAAACACATAATTTTGAAATGTGTAGGCATACCTCTGAGGCTCAGAATAATACTGTTCAAAATTCCCACAATTTTCGTGACAACCAAACCCATAGAGCATAAAAGAGTATGCCAACCATTCATAAAATAAAGGACGCCATTTGTGTTGGAAAACACATTGAATCAGCCATCATTAAATTCCATTGATCTCTAACTCATATCAAAACCAAAGATTCACATACTAGAAAAGAAGATTCACACCAGAGTTCATACATACTAGAGGAAGAAATGTCAAAACCTGCAACAACACAATAGAGCGTAGTGTTCAGCGAGACAGATGACGCCATTGACGGTGCCAATGATGCGGAACTGGGGTTGGGGTTCTGCTCGGAACCGGAAATCGAAGGAGGGGAGGGTTTGAGGGTGAAATAGAGCGTAGTGTTCGTGTCGGTGCTCACTTTGTTCCGACTTGATCGATTCCCTGGCGAGGAAAAGGGGCTTTTGGAATGCAAGGTGGGAAGCGATGAAAGATGGAGAGGTGATGAGAGATCTCCATGATTTACAAATGGGAGTTTGAGAGGAAAAAAGATTTGAAACAGTTTGAGAGAAAGGGAAAGAGAAGACGGGAGTTTGAGAGAAGTGAAGAACGGTTAGGGTTTCACGGTGAAAAATAAGAGAGGGATACACTAACTAAAAAAATATGCCATAAACTTACTTACTAGGATAAAATATAAAAAGAGCCTACTTACTTAATTCACTTAGTATAAATTCTGGTTATTCAGTTTAATATGTAACAAACAAGCTAGGTTTTTTGTATTAATGAGAAAATTTTAATTGGGTAATTATGGTTGTAATATGTGTAAATTCCACAACAGAATATCGAGATTCTTTGTATGCTGTAATAAAATATTGCAATTTGTGCATTGAAAATGGGAGTTTGTGGGTTTTAAACATTAGTTTTTAAGCGAGCTTTAAAGTCTGTTATTTTTTTCTTGTTTATAATGTGAATGAGTCGAGATTTGACATGCTCAAACTTAACTCGACCAAAAATAAGTTGAACCCAATACAATCTTATAATCTTAACCAAGCATCAAAATGTTTTAATATTCGGTCAATTATAAAGTAAATGAGCTAAATTCGAATATCTCGTCTCATATAACAGTCTTACAGGTGATGTTCCTATTATGTCTCTACAAAGCGATTAATATTTTTCTTTAAAAAAAATATTAATGACACTCTCAAGTCTCAAGCTAGAACATTGGTCTAAAAGGAAAAAAATATAAAAAGGATTAAATGGGAGTGTGAATCTTATTGCTCGTAAGAAAACAAATGAAGCCTCTTTAAAAGGAAGTGTGTTCATACAGCGCGAGTCTATTAGCGATAATTTTAATTTTCCTTAAAATATAATGTGCACTAAAGTGCATGAAGATCGAGATCAAGAGGAGATATATGAGATGATCATGTCCGTCTCCCATGGTAGTTTTCATACTTGGTTGATCGAATTAATGAACACCAAATTGTTTTCTTCAATCTCGATGGATGTAGCCCCTAAGCTTGTGGCCTTTTGTAAACCTTCCTAAGAGTGAAAGCTTCTACTTCTAAAAGCATATTGGTTCGACGAGTTTTTCAGGCCCTTTAGTTTTATATGTAACAAAATGAGAAGATTGATATAATAAGGCTTTTTTGCATCGTTGATGCAAACTAGGTCCCTATTAATTTAAGATTAATTTTTAATTCTAAAACCACTTAATTGAAGGGATAAAAGGGGTTTTGAGAGAGATGTGAAAATAAAAACGGGCAATTTTGGTAATTAGGCCTTTTTAAGAAATTAGAGTAGTAACTAGGCTTTTTATTATTTCAATTGAGTAAATATACCCCCAACATTTTGTATTTATTCTCAAACTCTACACACTCTTCTCTCAAGAGGTACATTTACTAAACACAAAAATAGAAAAAGCCTAGTAAACCAAATTGTTTCAATAAAAACCCTATAAATTGTGCATTCACGATTCAATTATGGTCACACAAAACGTACTATAGCCGAATCTACAACCGTCATTCGTTCGTCTTCTTCGTCTTAACCCACCTTGAAATATGTGAGAAGCGTGAGCCATTGGAAGGACCGAAGCCCTAGCTTGCGCCATCAGATCCACCGTGAAGACGGTTGATAGGTGATGGAATCACTATCATTTAGGTTAGTTTTTAGAGTCTTTTTTATTACATTTGTGTCGGTTTATGCTACTAACTCCTTGGTCCAGAAGAAGAAGACTAAAAGAAGATAAAGAAGGAGTTATAAGCACTTAGGAGTGAAGACCGCTCACGAAGCAAAGCTTCTGTTGCTTCACCTCCCCCGCGGAGCAGTGTCACCGCCCCTGCGGATGACACCATACTCCGGAGCGCAGCCTGCGCCTTCGCCAGCGCCAGCCACGAAGACTGTCACCGCACCTGCGTAAACCCTTGGCGCCCCTGCGGTGACTTGCCCTGAAGAAGCAAAGACCAGCGCCCCTGCGCCTCTGCCTGCGCCTCAACTTGAGAGATGGAAGATGAAGAGTCAGTGTCACCGCCCCCGCGTTGATACTGAGACGCCCCGGCGGCTCGGCATCAGAAACGACAGGAAGTTGAAGAGTTAGACGTTTGAAGAGCATTAAAGATCCGCCCTTGCGGAATGGCCTGGCCGCCCCTGCGGAATGGTTTGGCCGCCCCTACGGCCATGAAGAAGATCAAGCGTTTTCGCCTGCACCGCCCCTGCGGATCTGAAGGCCGCCCCTGCGGTTCAACGACAGAAGCTTTACTCCGACTGTTTACACCACCTTTATGGCATTAAAGGTGGTTGTTTTGGGCCGGCCATTTACTCCTATTTAGTATCATTTGTAGTATAAATAGTCCTTGGCTGATTGCTAGAATCATCCACTTATCATCCAATTTAGAATCCACTTTTTCCATTATAAACTATCTTGCTACCTTTGTAATGAGTTGCTAACTCCCTAGCTACATTGGGTTGGTTTGAAGCTGCATTGTTACTTTGATTGTAAGTTCTTTCTAATATAGTTTTCATTCAGTAATACTTTGTGTTTCCTTGATCTTCATTGTCTAATTGCATGTTTTACTATCACTTGAGATTGATCACCTTAGGTTCTAAAGTGCAAGCAAAGAACTAGGATTAATAGATTCCGGGTTCGGGTCTTTTATCTAGTAGTAAACTTTAAGTAATAACGGGTTGTGATTGCTTAAAGGAAAGGAACACAAATATAAAGATAAGTTTAACGGTTTTAATCTTTTCTTTATATCCCTTAGTCTTTGTTTGAAAGCTAACTTGTTAATTGTTCTTGTAGGTTTACGGAACACTAACCTGTTAAGTTGTGTTGATGCCGGTTGGCTCAACACATATATATGATCGAGACGGGAGATTACTTGAAAACTTGTAAAAGGAACTCACCAAAGTAGCAATCGCATGCTTAGAATCAACCTAGAGTAGATTCACCCATCATTGTCTTACTTGTTGCGTTACTTGTTTTCATAAGTTTTGTGTGCATCAATTCAACCAACCCCTCCCCCTCCCCCCCCTTGTTATTTGTTTCTATAATCAATAACTGAATTTAATAAAAATAATAAACTCTCTTGGGTTCGCCTTACTTAACCACTATACTCATTTTAGTGCTAAGTCGGGATTATACTTTGATAAGATAAAAACGACCATAGAGAAAAGTCTTGTCAAATTTTGGCGCCGTTGTCGGGGAGTTTAGTTGTTTTTATTTTATTGTTATTATTGATTATTGGTTTGAACCATTTTATGGTTCAAACCCATGCTACTAACTCCGGCTTTGCTTCCTTTGATCCAGAAATTGAGAGAACGCACATCCGGCAACATAGACAACAACAACTCCAACAAGAAATGGCTGATTGTACTCTTCGTCAACTCACTCAGCCCACTTTGGCTCAAAACCCTCTTACGGTTACTATACCGGCATTAAGGGAAGGAATCAACTTTGAGCTCAAACCGGGTCTCATTCACTTGCTTCCATCTTTCCATGGCCTAAGTGGTGAAGACCCCATCAAACACCTTGGGAAGTTCCATACCGTGTATATGAGCATGAAGCCGGCCAACATTACCGAAGAGCAAATTAAGATGAGGGCCTTCGGTTTCACACTCAAAGATGCAGTGGATGATTGGTATTACCACCTTCCATCCGAGAGTATCGACACTTGGGAGAACCTCCACAAGGCGTTTTTGGAGAAATACTTCCCAGCCAAGAAGGCAGATAGCTTGAAGAAAGCTATAAGCAACATTGGGCAAGAGGCGGACAAAACTCTCTATGAGTACTTTGAAAGATTCGCACGCCTCCGATCCAGCTGTCCTTTCCACGGATATTCGACTCAAGATCTAGTCTTGTACTTGTACAATGGCTTGCTAGACAATGAAAGGGAGATCGTCGATGCGGCTTGTGGAGGTAATATTCTTAACTTTACCCCAGACCTTGCTTTGGAAAAGATACAGGAACTAGCTGTAGGGACCCTGAACTTTGGAAGGACTCCTTCCAAGAGAGGTGTTCATGTTGTGAATTCCGGGAAGAGTGAGATCTCCACCGAGCTTGCGGAACTGAAGGAAATGGTGAAGAGATGACGATGTTGAGGTGAATACAATGGGGTATGGACAGCCACAACAGCAAAGGCCTAGGAACGATCTCTATGCGCAGAATTTCATGCCCAACTGGCGTGACCAACAGAATTATCGTTGGAGGGATCAACAAAACCAACAACAACATCCCCGACAAGGTAAGTACTAAACAACTGAAGATATGTTGAAGGTTTTGACTAAACATTTTGCTACTCATGTCCAGAATCCAGCATCAAGAACCTTGAAAAACAGGTTTGGCAAATGGCGGAAGCCATAACAAGGACCGAAGCTAGATTTTCCGGAGGATTGCCTCCCCAGACGGTTATAAGCCCCAAGGAGAATGTTAGTGCCCTAACATTAAGGAGTGGGAAGAAAATCCAACAAAAACCAGCAAAAGAATCGCAAAGCATACCCTCTGACGAGTTTGCCGCACCCACAGCCGCCCCAGCGGCTGCAACTGCGCCCAGCACCGAGCAGACGCCGCCCCTGCAGCTGGATGTCTCCGCCCCTGCGGTGACAACCTCTAAGCCGCCCCTGCGCCTGCATACTGACGCCCCTGCGGAAAGCACGACAGAAGGTTCTGCTGAGAAGGATTCTTACATCCGGCCTAATTTCCCGCCACTGTACTCTGATAAACCACCAGCTCCTTTTCCTGAGGCTCTAAAGGAGAGAAGAATCATTGAGGACAAATATATATTTAAGACTTCTCCAAATGCAAGGTAAACATTCCCCTCCTTAAGTTAGTGAAGAGTAATCCTAAATATGCTCGTTTCTTGAAGGAACTATGCACTATCAAGAGGAATCAGAAGCTGAAGGAGAAACAAAAAGTGCAAGTGAGTGAGCATGTGTCGGCTGTTTTCCAACGGAGAATGTCCAAGAAGTGCAGCGATCCGGGCATGGTAAGCATTCCTTGTGTTATAGGGGAAACCCGTTTTGACAAAGCAATGCTTGATCTTGGTGCTTCTATAAATGTTTTGCCATATTCTATTTACAAATCACTTGGCCTTGGGCCATTAATGGAAACTAGGATTGTAGTACAACTTGCTGATAGATCTAATGTGTACCCTAAAGGGATAATTGAAGATGTATTAGTAATGGTAGACAACCTAATATTTCCTGCTGATTTCTTCGTAATGGATATGGAAAATGATTCGCATGCTGCACCAATATTGTTAGGTAGGCCATTTCTGAAAACTGCTAGGACTAAAATTGATTGTGTTAGTGGCAAATTGACCATGGAGTTTGATGGTGAAGTAGTGGAATTTGACATCTATGATGCAATGAAATTTCCTAGTGATGATCATTCTTTATGTGCTATTGACATTGTTGAACCTTTTGTGCAAGATGTGTTTGATAATTCTGATATCGATGAATTGAAAAATGTAATTGAGCATGACATTGATGGTTTCAAGTCAGAATATGTATTAACATCCAGCATGAAAGAGGTTCTAGCCCAATTAGATGGGCATAAAAGGCTACTTATCTCCAATTTGGCCATTGGGCCCACTTTACTAACCCCAAGCGAGAAGCTTGTTCCTTCTATAGTGCGGGCACCAGAAATAGAATTGAAGGACCTCCCATCCCACCTCAAGTACGTTTTCCTTGGAGAAAACAATACCTTGCCGGTGATCATCTCCAACAAGTTGACTACCGGCCAAGAAGACAAGTTGGTGAAAGTGTTGAAAGAACACAAGACGGCCCTTGGATGGACCATTGCGGACATCAAAGGGATAAGTCCATCAACTTGCATGCATAGGATCTTACTTGAGGATAAAGCCAAACCCTCTAGGCAACCTCAACGGAGGTTGAATCCACCAATGATGGATGAGGTCAAAAAGGAGGTGTTGAAGCTCCTCCAAGCGGATATGATCTTCTCTATTTCGGATAGCACTTGGGTTAGTCCAACCCAAGTGGTTCCAAAGAAAGGAGGCATCACAATGGTGGAAAATCAACATGGAGAGATGGTCCCGAGCAAAACGCAAACCGGATGGAGAGTTTGCATTGACTACCGCAAGCTCAACAATGTAACACGTAAAGACCATTTCCCATTACCTTTTATTGACCAAATGTTGGAACGTCTTGCAGGTCATCCATACTAGTGCTTCCTTGATGGATATTCGGGATATTTCCAAATAGCTATTGCACCGGAAGATCAAGAAAAAACGACGTTCACTTGCCTCTTTGGCACTTTTGTGTACCGCAGAATGCCATTTGGACTTTGCAATGCACCTGGCACCTTCCAACGATGCATGATAAGTATTTTCTCCGAATATGTAGAAAATTTCATTGAAGTCTTCATGGATGATTTTACCGTCCATGGAGACAGTTTTGATGCATGTTTGGGACATTTAAAACTTGTTCTTGAAAAATGTGTTGAAACCAATCTAGTTCTTAATTCGAAAAAATGTCACTTCATGGTGGAACAAGGAATTGTGCTAGGACATGTAATATCCTCCAAAGGGATAGAGGTAGATAAGGCAAAGGTTGATGTAATTCAAAGTTTACCTTATCCTACTAATGTTCGGGAAATCCGATCTTTTCTTGGTCATGCGGGTTCCTACCGACGTTTCATCAAATATTTTTCGAAGATCTCGGCACCTTTATGTGAATTGCTCAAGAAAGACGTGACCTTCATAGTGGATGAGAGTTGCAAGAAAGCTTTCGACACTTTGAAGGCATGTCTCACCAGCGCACCAATCATCCGTTCTCCGGATTGGGAGAAACCTTTCAAAACCATGTGTGACGCCAGCGATTACACCGTTGGAGCTGTCTTAGGACAGAAAGACGGACGGGCTTCACATGTGATCCATTATGCGTCTATGACACTCAATGGAGCATAAAGGAATTACTCTACTACCGAGAAGGAAATGTTAGCGGTGGTTTTTGCCCTTGATAAATTCAGACAGTACCTAATTGGGGTAAAGGTAATTATCTTCACTGACCATGCAGCTCTTAGGTACCTAATGGCAAAGAAGGAAGCAAAGCCACGATTGATTCGATGGGTGCTCCTTCTAAGTGAGTTTAACCTAGAGATACGGGACAAGAAGGGGGCTGAGAACCTGATGGCCGATCATTTGAGCAGGCTGGTAAAGGAAGAGGAGGATCCAAGAAAAGGAAAAGAGATAGCTAGAAGTTTTCCAAACGATACATTTGCACAACTCTCTGTTTTGCAACCGCCCCCGCGCCTCACACCTCCTGCCCCTGCGGCTCAGTCTAGGCGCTCCTGCGGAATTGTCGATAGAGGTTTGTCTAAAGCTCCAGTCTTTTAAGCCTTGGTTTACTGACATTGTGAACTTCATTGTCAGGAAGGAGTATCCCCCAAACTTCACCAAGGCACAACGAGAGAAGGTAAAAGTTGAAGCTAGACACTATGTTTGGGACGATCCTTACCTTTGGAAGCATTGTAGTGACCAAGTGATCCGCCGTTGCATTCCGGATAATGAGGTACAATCCGTCCTAACTTTCTGTCATTCTGAAGCATGTGGGGGGGCACTTTGGGGCAAACAAAACTGCAAGAAAAGTTTTGGATGCCGGTTTCTTTTGGCCACACATTTTTAGAGACGCTTTTGCATTTTGCAAAGTGTGTGATAGATGCCAAAGGGTAGGAAATATTTCAAGGAGACATGAAATGCCCCAATCCTCTCTTATATTTTGCAAAATATTTGACGTTTGGGGGATTGATTTCATGGGGCCGTTACCTACTTCATTCGGGCACACATATATTTTGCTTGCGGTGGACTATGTTTCCAAGTGGGTGGAAGCAAAGGCCACCAAAACTGATGATTCAAAAGTGGTTGCAGCTTTTCTTAAGGAAAAAATTTTTGCACGATTTGGAATTCCGAAAGCCTTAATCAGCGATAGGGGCACCCATTTCTGCAACAAGACGATCACGGCTCTCCTTAAAAAATACCACGTCCACCAACGAGTGTCCACAGCTTATCATCCACAAACAAATGGCCAAGCTGAGGTATCTAACCGGGAAATAAAGACCATCCTTGAAAAGACGGTCTCTCCCGGACGGAAGGATTGGAGTGCAAGGCTAAACGACGCTCTATGGCATATCGGACAGCCTACAAAACTCCTATCAGGATGTCTCCTTTCAGGCTCGTGTTTGGGAAAGCTTGCCACCTTCCGGTGGAGCTAGAGCACAAAGTTTGGTGGGCGGTAAAGAAGTGCAATATGAACGTAGAGGAAGTGGGAGAATTCTGGAAACTCCAATTGCAAGAGTTGGAGGAATTGAGGTTAGATGCATATGACCATGCCACTGCATACAACGAAAAGACTAAAGCATGGCATGACCGAAACATTCTCCGAAAAGACTTCAAGGTAGGTAATAAGGTACTTCTCTTTCAATCACGTTTGAAACTCTTCGCAGGTAAGCTGCGTTCAAGATGGACGGAGTCGTTCGTGGTAGCCGAAGTATACCCTCACGGAGCTGTGGATCTTTATGATCCCCAAATGCACAAGGTGTTCAAGGTAAACGGACAAAGGCTAAAGCCTTAACTTGAAGGAGTAAAGAACGATCCAATTGATGAGATGATGCTGGAGGAAGCACACTCAGAGAAGTAGAGCCCTTACGTCAAGCCAACGACGTAAAACAAAGGCGCTGCTCGGGAGGCAACCCGAAGGAATAAGAAGAGGAGCCTCTGTCAAGAAAACCGCCATTGTGGATCAATGTCCCCGCCTCAACGGTGACACCCACGCCCAGCGCCGCCCCCGGCGCCGGGACTGCGTCTGCAACATGTTGGTCACCGCCCCCGCGGTGACTTCCTTAAGACCCTGCGGCGGCCACACTTGACACTCACCCTCAGCGCCGCCCTCGGCGCTGAGCCTGCGTGAGTCCTCTTGTCACCGCCCCCGCGGTGACAAGCCCCCGCCCCTGCGGGTTTACCCAGAAAAGAAAAAAAAATAGAAATCACAAAACATTTCCTACACCTACCCCACCCACCCACTCTCTCTCCTCATCAACCACAACCACATCTCCCTCGCATCTTCCCTCTCTCAAGCTGTAACGCTCCTGCGCCCTCAACAAACCCTCACAAGCCACCATCTGCAACCGCCCCTGCGTCACCTCCGACGACCAGCAAACACCCCTGCGACGCCCCTGCGCCACCCTCTCTAGCCCCTACCACCACCTTGCTCGCTCTACAACTCTCTCACCCTACTACACCCTTCACCACCACCCCCAAACAAAACTCCACTAAGCAACATCTCCGACGACGCCTTCACCAACAAAGCAGCGCCGGAACAGCCCCAGCACCACCACCCTCGCAGTTTTCCAAAATCTCCTACTACACTTCTCCCGCCCCTGTGCCTGCAAGATGCCGCAGCTGCGCCTCACCGCCCCTGCGCCTCTTCAGCCGCCCCTGCGGAAAACACAACAGAGGGTTCGTCTTTCTTCCCTGTTTTTGAAAGTTGCTAATTCTTTTGCCTAATCAACTGCAAGAATGGAACCACAAAGAAAGTACAAGATGTCGGAAGCTGAGAAGGAGAGGTATAGGATCTTACAAGATCGGGTTGTGTACGCAACTCGGTTTTTGCACGTTCCTACCTTGGAGAAGCTAGGCATGCTGGAGAGCATGCAGTCCTTTCTAGCCAATGCTGGGCTCGGAGACTTCCTACAGAAGAGTGCTCCAACGTATCCTGAGCTCAACTGACAGTTCATAGCCACCTTCACCGTGGAGAAGGAGGATCAAGTGTGTATTGGACTCACTTTCAAGTTCAACAAAGCAAAATACATACTTGATTACTACCAGCTACAGGAGGCCTTCGGAGTGACTCTCAACCCCTCCGAGAACTGGTGGGAGCCAGTCCCGACGACGGACTTGTGTGAGTTCTGGCAGAGAGCTACCGAATCTGAGTTTCATGCAGGGGTGAGTACTCCAACAAACTCACTCACCCTACCTTGAGGCTCCTCTCCAAGATCCTCATGAGTGTCTTTTGTGAACACAAAGAGGAGAACAAGGTCGCCCTCAAGGACCTCCCACTACTATACTCTTGCCTTCCGATGAGCGAGAAGGTGATGGATTGGCCGTCCCTCTTCCTTTCCGCTTTGAAGCGGATTAGGAAGAACGAGTCAAGGGACATTGTTGGCGGTGGAATGATCTCCTTGATCGCCTCACAGGTTATGGGTTTTTCCAGCCTAGAGGATGGGTTGGAGGCACCTCTCTACACAAAGGGGATGTTGAGGAGGTGCAAGCTCCTCCGACGGGATGGGGAGAACCTATTTTGGATCTCCCTTGCAGATGGGAGCCACCTCACTTACCTCCTCGGCCTTTACCATTCGGGGATGAGCTCTCCGAGCTCTACATCCCGGCAGATCCCTTCGTACCGAGGAGGCCGCTAGTGGCCATTGTAGAGAGGCATGCTGCGAGCTCCAACCGGGCTCACCATGAGGAGCACATGTCCATCCCCGACGACGAGGAGATGCCTACTGCGCCACCGGAGGAGGATCCGGCTCTTGCGAGCCTGCAGGCTCAGATGGCGGCCCTGACCACCCAACATCAGGCATGGCAGACCGAGTACCAGCGGACCATGCTTGAGCAGCAGCAGAGCTGGCAGACGAGTTTTGCCACCTCCATGACCTCCCACTTCGACCAGAGGTAGGAGGCTTGGCAGACGGCCCAGCAGCAACAGCTGGAGGCTCAGCAGTTGGCTTGGCAAGCCAGCTTTGAGACCTCTTTTGGCCGTCGGATGGAGGCTCAGCAGACCCACATTGAGGACATCTATCGCCGGCAGGAGCACTTTTTCAGCCACTTCCCGTACCCACCGGAGGAGGGTCCGGATGGTCCAGCCGGACCATCCCACTAGTGGTATCATTCTCATCCATTTCCCACATTTATCTTTGCTTCATTTCCACTTTGAGGGCAAAGTGTGCTTCAAGTATGGGGGAGGGACATATCATTACATGTATAGTTGTTTTGAGTTGTTTTTCATTGAGTCTTATGCATTGTATTCGGTTTGAAATTCATAGTAAAAAAAAAGAAAAAGCCAAAGAAAATGAAAAAAGGCATGAAAATCCTTGGATAAACCGAAAACTCGAAAGGGCGGTTTAGGCAAAAAGAAGGTAGACCGACCAATCTTAGGTTGGTGCAAAATTAGACTTGAGGGATGTGAGTTCAAAATGAGATCATCAAAGAAACGAAGAAGAAGAGTGGCAAGGTGAAAACCCGAAAGGGCACCTTGGCAAAATGAGCGACACCGAGTGTAGGTTTCCCTTCCGGCGTTTCACGTCATAAGGAGGTTGTCCGGGTAGGTCACTCTTGGAGCGATAAGGATGGTAGTGTTTCACACCTTTTCCTCACATTTTCTCTCTTTTTTTCCTTTCTTGGTTTTTCTTTTGTTATCATTGTCTTTTCTGCTTGTCCATGCTTCCTGAGGCCTGTGAGTCTAGTTGTTGTCATTTGTTTTACTCGGGACGAGTAAAAGGTCTAAGTATGGGGGAGTTTGATAGGTGATGGAATCACTATCATTTAGGTTAGTTTTTAGAGTCTTTTTATTACATTTGTGTCAATTTATGCTACTAACTCCTTGGTCCAGAAGAAGAAGACTAAAAAAAGATAAAGAAGGAGTTATAAGCACTTGGGAGTGAAGACCGCTCACGAAGCAAAGCTTCTGTTGCGTCACCGCCCCCGCGGAGCAGTGTCACCGCCCCTACAGGTGACACCATACTCTGGAGCGCAGCCTGCGCCTTCGCCAGCGCCAGCCACGAAGATTGTCACCGCACCTACGTCAACCCTTGGCGCCCCTGCAGTGACCTACTCTGAAGAAGCGAAGACCAGCACCCCCGCGCCTCTGCCTGCGCCTCAACCTGGGAGCTAGAAGATGAAGAGTCAGTGTCACCGCCCCCGCGTTGACACTGAGACGCCCCGGCGGCTCGGCATCAGAAACGACAGGAAGTTGAAGAGTCAGACGTTTGAAGAGCATTAAAGATTCGCCCCTGCTGAATGGCCTGGCCGCCCCTGCGGCCATGAAGAAGATCAAGCGTTTTCGCCTGCACCGCCCTTGCGGATCTGAAGGCCGCCCCTGCGGTTCAACGACAGAAGCTTTACTCCGACTGTCTACACCACCTTTATGGCATTAAAGGTGGCTGTTTTGGGCTGGCAATTTACTCATATTTAGTGTCATTTGTAGTATAAATAGTCCTTGACTGATTGCTAGAATCATTCACTTATCATCCAACTTAGAATCCACTTTTTCCATTAAAAATTGTCTTGCTACCTTTGTAATGAGTTGCTAACTCCCTTGCTACATTGGGTTGATTTGAAGCTGCATTGTTACTTTGGTTGTAAGTTCTTTCTAATATAGTTTTCATTCAGTAATACTTTGTGTTTCCTTGATCTTCATTGTCTAATTGCATGTTTTACTATCACTTGAGATTGATCACCTTAGGTTCTAAAGTGCATGCAAAGAACTAGGATTAATAGATTTTGGGTTCGGGTCTTTAATCTAGTAGTAAACTTTAAGTAATAAGGGGTTGTGATTGCTTAAAGGAAAGGAACACAAATATAAAGATAAGTTTAACGGTTTTAATCTTTTCTTTATATCCCTTAGTCTTTGTTTGAAACCTAACTTGTTAATTGTTCTTGTATGTTTATGGAACACTAACCTGTTAAGTTGTGTTGATGCCGGTTGGCTCAACACATATATATGATCGAGATGGGAGATTACTTGAAAACTTGTAAAAGGAACTCACCAAAGTAGCAATCGCATGCTTAGAATCAACCTAGTGTAGATTCACCCATCATTGTCTTACTTGTTGCGTTACTTGTTTTCATAAGTTTTGTGTGCATCAATTAAACCAACCCCCCCCCCCCCGTTATTTGTTTCTATAATCAATAACTGAATTTAATAAAAATACTAAACTCTTTTGGGTTCGACCCTTACTTAACCACTATACTCATTTTAGTGCTAAGTAAGGATTATACTTTGATAAGATAAAAACAACCATAGAGAAAAATATTGTCAACGGTCTTCTATGTCGCCCACTTCCGAGTCAGTTAGGAAAGCCGCACCAATAGGTGCCACCGTCTGCATCGAGAGCCACCACCGGGAAATCTAGCCGTCGGGAAAGCCGCACCAATAGCCGTTATACCCTAACCGTAGGGAGAAGAACCCTAACCATTGGATTTGAGAAACACAAAACCTGTATGAGAGCCGCCTCCGTCTTCTTTGTCTCGCACCAGTAGCCGCCTCCATCTGCATCGAGATCCGCCAACGGGAAACCTGCACGAGCTTTGCCGGGAGAGTTGCGCCAGCCACGGCTTCTACTCGATGGCGTCGGTTAGTGTTTTGGCCTCTGTCATGACATCGCACAAGAAGAAGCAGTTAAGGATTTTAAGTAATCATGATCCTGACCCACTATTTTCTGATATTTGCAAAATCTGCCCCAAAGTTTTATTTGCAGAATAACCGATTTCACCCTAACAAAGTTCAGTTGGTAAAAGGGTGAGAGGGTGGACTTGTCGTCTAGGGTTCAAAACCGACTAACTCAAATCAAAATTACCAAATAGGATAATGAGTCTAATAGCCGATTTCACCCTAACAAAAACAATGAGCCTAATAGCCGATTTTCTTTTTTCTTTATTTATTTTATGGTATGATTTCATACCAGAATTTTACCCATCAGAATTTTACATACCAGAATTACATACCAAAAGTTTTACATACCAGAATTTTTCATACCAGAAGTTCATACCAAAAGTTCATACGAGAATTTTTTTCATACCAGAAGTTTTTCATACCAAATTTTTTTTTGTCCTTTTTTACTTTTTATAATTTTCTGGTATGAGATAACAGACACTCATACCATTTTTTTTTCTTTTTATCCTTTTTAATTTTTTATAATCTGCGTACCAGAATTTACATGTAGCTTTAAGTTCAAATACTGCTTGAGCATGGTAGAAAAAATGTTGCCTCAGAAGATCAACAAAGATTTGTTATTTTTATTTTTGTCCACAGTTGCAAGGCATTTCTCTATGAACTTGTATTGTTATGTCCCTTCTCTCCATTCATGCTCCGTATCCGCTACGCCAAACCGGAACATCCCATAGTCTGCTTTGTACTTGTTTCTAGAGTTTATCACAATCACATGCTAGAAAAAATGTTGTTACTCATCAAGAATTTTACCAGCATTCGGCTCGATTCTCAACTGGAACATAGAACATTGTCTCAGCTACTACACCACATTCACCACCCGAGTCAATTTTATCGTAAAAAGATCCCGTGTTAGGCGAATCACGTTCATGATTGCCACTGAACCAAAAACAATAATGAACTTTGTTACTACACGGATTAATAATGCATATAGTTTAGATACCACAGAATGAAGCAAATAGTGTACAGACCTTGCAACCATATATGGCACAGTTGATGCAATAGGTTCAATTTGTGATGTAAATTGATCCCACGGTGATAAGTATCCATTTGCATATTATAAGTCTCCAATATGAAGTACTATATCAATATTGTAAATGATTTTGATGAGTTGGTATGTCGTGTTCAAAGCACCCGGTTGGTAGTCACTGTACTCATTCGAACCATCACGTTCTGCCTTCCCCATGTCACCAAAGATTATGACCCGTTGTAACGAATCCTGACTAGGGTACGAAGGGGATTTGAATTTGTAAAATTTACTCCAAACATATGAACCATTGGATAACCGTAAAATTTATCCAATGAACTTTGCTACTAAAACGTATCAAATCCGACAGAGAATTTCCCCTAAGACGGATCTGAATTGCTCTTCCATGAACACAGAAAAATTAGTTTAGTGGAATTAGGGCTTTTGGTGAAGTTAAGTTTCATACTAGGGAGGAACGAATTCACCGGATGCTCAAAGCTTTGTCAAATTACAGTTTGGGAATCGGCTTCCACCAGTTCGCGATTGCCGAGAAGGTGGGCCTCAATTGCTAATGATGACTCCGCTAACCATACACGGCTTGCGATTCTCATCCAACGAGCCTCTGGTGGTGACGCTATTCAATTGCGTCCGAAAGGGCTCACTGTCGGCCCCGGACAAGAAAGGAGGTGTAGTAGTTCTTTGATCCAAGAATCAGATGGGAGAATCGGCATAAGCGAGAGAGCGTAATCTATATAACTTACTAAAACAAAGGACACTAACGTCACGTGTCAATCAACGAGGGATGCCACCTCAGCATTTTTGTAAAATATTTACTGAAATGCCACTCCTAAAAAATTTATGATAGATTACTAAATTGCCATTCTTAAAAAATAGATGCCGAATTACTAAATAAATATTAAAGATTATCAGGAACAAATAATTAAGAATATTTTTAAAAAATTGAGGCTTCTTTAATGTTTTTAAAAAATTTGTTTAAAAGATAGCCAGAATCTTTGATTATTTTGTAAAAAAAAAATCCAAGCTCCACATTTTTATCGGATTAAATCTTTTACTAAATCTCGAATTAAGCCAATAATTTTTTTACTAAACCTTAATTATTTTGTAAAATATGAATTTTGTTATCCCATATCGGTTATCAGAGAAGGATGACACTTTGACAACATGTATAAATAGACCTAGAAGGTTTGAAGATTATCCAAATCATACATTTCTGGACCTTTTGGTCAGAATCAAGTATAATACTTATTCATACCGGATTAGTATTTGTATGTGGATTGTTGTGACCTACTAATTCGTAGGTCATTTTAATCTAATGATTTGTGGATCGTTTTGATCTAATAATTTTTGGGTTGTTTTGATTTAATGATTTTGGGTCGTTTTGACCTACGGATTTTTAGATCGTTGTGACCTACTGATTTTTTGGTCATTGTGACCTACTGATTTTTGGGTCGATTTGATCTAATAATTAGTGGGTTGTTGTGACCCACTGATTTGTGGGTCGTTGTGACCTAATAATTTGTGGGTCGTTGTGACCTAATAATTTGTGGGTCGTTGTGACCCACTGATTTGTGGGTCGTTATGACCTATGGTCGTTGTGACCTATTGATATGTGGGTCGTTGTGACCTATTAATTCGTGGGTCGTTGTGACCTATGAATTAGTCGGTCGTTGTGACCTATGAATTCGTGGGTCGTTGTGACCTATGAATTTATGGGTCGTTGTGACCTATTGATTTGTGGGTCGTTGTAACCTATTGATGTGTGGATCGTTGTGACCTACTGATTCTTGGGTCGTTTTGACCTACTGATTCGTGGGTCGTTGTGACCTACTAATTTGTGGGTCGTTTGTGACCTACTAATTTGTGGTCGTTTGTGACCTACTAATTTGTGGACCGTTGAACTATTAAATTCGTAATTCTTATTTTATCAATATACTAAATATACATATATATTCTATATACTTTACTAAAACAAAAGACACTAATTCTGACGTGGCGCCCCCATGTTTTTTCTCGGATTAAACTTTTTACTAAATCACGAATTAAGCTAATAAATCTGTTCTCCCACGTCGATTATGAGGAAAGGATGACACTTTGAAAACATGCATGAATAGATTTAGAGTGTTTGAGAATTATAAAATTCATACATTTCTGAACCTTTTGGTCAGAATCAAATATAATATTTATTTATATCGAATTAGTATTTGTATGTAATCATCGTGATCTACTGATTTTTGGGTCGTTTTGACCTAATGATTTTTGGGTCGTTGTGACCTAATGATTTTTGAGTCGTTGAGCCCTTGTGGGTCCTTGTGATCTACTAATTTGTGGGTCGTTGTAACTTGATTTGTGGACCGTTGAACTATTAAATTCGTAATTCTTATTTTATCAAAATACTAAATATACATCTATATATTTTACTAAAACATACGAAATTAATGCTAACGTGGCGCTCCTATGTTTTTTCTCTGATTAAATCTTTTACCAAATCACAAATTAAGCCAATTAATCTTTTTTTTTACTAATCGATTTCATATCATATTATGGTATTTTTAAATTATATGATTATGTTTTTTTATTTAGATTATTATTTATTAAATAATAAATTAGATTTTTTTATTAGCATAAAACTAATTAATGATCACCACATGAGCTACGTGGTTTCATTTACTATGTAACACTTGACGCGTTATTTATACGAGCTCATAACATATAACTAATAAAGTTAACAACATATAATATTGGTAAAAAAAATGTAATATGATAAGCTATTTTGTTAACAAACCCGCACAAGTTGCGGGCTATAAACTAGTTTAAAGGGAAACCTAATGTTGAAGAGTTGGACAGGAGCAAATAATTGGAGTATATTTATTTAACAAAAAAACAAAAAAAAAACCTAGTTACTAAAGTAAAACCTAAAAAAACTTATTAACCAAATTAGCCCTATGTAATTTTGGGAATAATCTGTAGTTTTCTCACAACAATGGATCAATTTCGTAGGTTTTTAAAATTTATGTAATTCTCTCAAATAAGATTGCTTCTTCCCTGGTGGCGGAGGCGATGCACTGGGATGCATCTTCGACGTGGGGAGGAGATTGCTTCGTCGCCGCTGTAGAATGCCGCTGAGAGAAGATTGCTTCTTCGCCGTGCGTCCCCTGATATTGTGGAGGTCTTCACACCGGGAGGAGATTGCTTCATCGCTAGTGGCGAGGAATGCGTCAAAGATTGTGCTTTATTTAAATCAGGGTAGAAATAAATATACTGCACATTTTCATTTTAACATTATTCCGAGGTGTGAACTAGATATACCAAAAACCTTATAAAATAACATAAATTTATCTTTTTTTTCTTTAATAAAAAAAGAATTGAGTTATTTTTATTACTACAAGACCAAATGAGTAATTCATCTCTAATAATAATAAAATGCTTACGTGAGAGAATTTTTAATATCATAAATAACAATATTTCTAACCAACGTCCTTAAAAATCTTATTTGAAAAATCCTTTCCAAATTATATTTATTTAACTCTTTTTCAGTATTTTCTCTAGATTTTGTCTCTGTCTAAATTAAGATTTTTCACTAACAGTAAATTAGAAAAAATCACTAAAATAATAAAGAATATTTTTATATTACATGAAAGCATATTTTACGGGCGGCGGACGAACCGGGTGGACCGGGCCGTGTAGTCTTTGAGTGGAACCTTTAAAAAGCAACCGTAAGGTCAACAATGGTCAAAGAATAAACCCACCTTCATCGCCCCAATTGTATTCCTCCTCCGCCATCTCTTCTTCTGATACTACACATCTCTCTCCCTCTCAAAAAACGTAACAGTTTCCATGCACGAAACTCCCTCTTTCTTCTTTCAAACCTTAAACCGTCTTTGACCTCTTTCTCCGCACACTCTATCTCTCTCTCTATCTTCCATGGCTTCACCAACACAAGAAGGCCCAAAAGCCCTCAAGGAATCAAACAATTCCCTTTGTCTTCCTCCCAATCCGACCCCTTTTTCTGATGTTACCCCGATTTCTACTCACAAATTCAATTACCCTTCTTTCTCTGCGCTTTTAGAGGGCGTTGTCAAGGCTGCAAATTTGGGTGCTTCTTCACTTCAACCGCTTAACCCCTCACTCCAAAATCTCAGTTTCAAGGTCTATTCTTAATTTTTCTCTTCTCTATTGTCTTGAATTGTTTTCTTTTGCTGTAATTCGAAACCTTTCTGGTGAATTGATGCTTTTCTGGGTCAAAAAGATGACAGCTGGTAAAGTTGCTACAGCTATTCAAAGGTGTTTGTTTGCTGTTCTGTTTAAGAGATTCGAAATTCTATGGTGTTCATTTAACTTTTTTTGTTTTCCGAGAAGTCTATTGTGTTTGAAATTCTGATCATGCTCTTGGGGTTGCTTGTCAGTTTTCACTCAATTGGTGTCTTTTTACTCTTTACCAATACGCTTCTTTTGTGCTATTGAGTATTTTCGCTTATTGCCCATTATAAAACTCATAGTTTGTATGCTGGTAGCCTGGTATGGAGGTAGAAAATGGATTGATTGTATTTCCTTCTCCCTTCTCTTGACCTACTTCTCTTATCACACAGGTCGATTAGTGTAGTTTCCTTTCCTATTCATCAAGATATATCATTTTGCTGAACTCTTGTTTTCTCATGGGTATTATCATCTCTAAAGAATATATTTTGACTAGTTCAGGGCTCACCACATAAGTGACTTCAATTTCAGTGTATCATCATTCATCACTGTATTGGCATGTATGCTCTATCTTTTGGCCTGATTTTAATATAGGAGAGTTGCAATTACATGTGAAGCATAATTGTAGAGATGGACAGTATATTTTAAACAAGAGAAGTTAGAAATTTGCAAGCATATGGGGTTAAATCCGAGATCAGCAAAATCTTAAAAAATTTGCAAGGATATGCGACTTCTACCAGCTTTAAATTCAATATCTGTGATGTTTTGAAAAGATATCTTCATCGGACCAAATCTTGTGCATTGAGATGTGATGTGGCATGACTAGTCCATCTCATTAATTGATTGGTATAGTTTGTGGTGTTTATATAAGCAATTTTTTTTATTGGTGATCAGGGACAATTTGGAATGTCCCATCAAGAAGCCTTGGCATCCGTCACGGCAAATGCTGCTCAGGTGCAACCTCCTGCTGAGTTTGCGAAGTTTACACTAGTTAAATTACCGAAAAATAAACCTGGTTTATCAGTCCCTCTGTCCTCGGATATACAATTGCCTGAGAAAAAGGATAATATGGAGGAACAGAATAAGGGAAGTCCTTCTAACCAGATTATTAATCCTGCTAATGATATTGCCAAGACTCCAAATGCAGATGGGTTTAGCTGGAGAAAGTATGGTCAAAAGCAAGTGAAGAGCTCTGAAAGTTTTAGGAGTTACTATAGGTGTACACATGCTGGCTGTATTGCCAAGAAGAAAGTTCACCACACTGATTGCATATTAGGGGTTGATTATAAGGGCAATCATAACCACGATCCTCCAACTAAGTTTAAAGAGAAGAATCCTAAAACACGTACCACTGATGTCGTGCCTTCTTGCAAGACTTTTGACGTCGATACTATTTCGGCAAAGAAGAAGCTTGCTGACTCCGATATATCTGCAACTGGAATGGTAAATGAACAAGTTGAGGAATCAAATAAGTGTCACGGTACTACTAGCATGGACGTGGATGAACATGACAAGAAGTCAAATGTAGTACAAAGGTAGTAGCATGTAGGGTCTTTCCGGGTTTTGATTTTTTTCAATGGATTCTAGCTGAGCTTGTTTTGTGCACACGTTCTGAACAGGGTTACAGGCCAAGAACAGATGATGCTTCCGGAAGAACCTAGTAGACCAGTTGATGTGAATGAACATATTATGACAAATGTGATCAAGCAAACAAATGCCCCATCAGGACTAAAACGAAGGTTTGGATATAAAAAAGTGTAATTATTTGCAATATTTGTTTTGTTTTTTTATTATGCCCTAAAGAACTTATGTATTAGTGTAGGATGAAAGATCGGGCAAGGGCACATTCTGAGCAGCTTCAGAAAGCTCCTAAGCAGACAAAAATAGTAGTACATGCAGCCGGGGATGTTGGTATCTCAACTGATGGATATAGATGGCGCAAATATGGGCAAAAGATAGTGAAGGGGAGCACTAATCCCAGGTACATATGGTTTTCCTTTGTTAGATATATGATTTATATTTAACTCCATTATTTGCTCATTCTGAAATTTGCTATGTTGCTTGCCTCAATCATACGGGCCCATCACGAATAAGATCCCTTACACCATGGACATTTTAGGGGATTTCTTAATTTTCTTGTCAGTTGTCATGATTCATTTGCCAATATTTCACAACACTGTTCCTTCTGGATTCTTCTGCCTAGCTGTCCTCTTGATTTTATGAAAAGAAATTGCTTCTTCATATAATTTAGCTTCTTCCACCAAAAAGTATAATTTAGCTTCTTGGTTTGGCAACTGTTCTTATATATCTTGTTTTTATGCTTGAAAGTTGTGAGCAAAAATGCGAATTGGAAATTACAAATTCGGGACGTGCACATGAATTTTTTTTTGTTCTTTTCCTTTGGCTTGATGCAATATTTTCAATAGAACATTCATTATTGTATATTTTCGTCACATGAGATTGGACCCAATTATCAATTATTGTTTCATTTATGCATTCTTCTTGTTCTATGTTTTTTGTTCTAAAAATGTTTCCCCTTTTTTCATCCAAAGGAGCTATTACAGATGCACTTCAGCTGGATGCCCTGCTCGTAAACATGTAGAGAAGGCGACAGATAACTCAACAGTTATGACGGTTAGCTACGAAGGCAACCACGACCATGACCAACCAGTTCCAAAGAAAAACAATACTCCTCCCAGTAGCACAATCACTCAGTGTTCGCTTGATGCAAACGGTAACCCGGTGTCAGAGAAAACTCCAGACACAAAAGGAACTGACAAGATTATTGAATCAGCTCGCACCCTTCTGAGCATTGGCATAGAGCTCAAGTCTTGCTAGATTGTTCTCCCTATATCTAATCTCCATATATATAAAGCGAGTTCTCTATGATTCAGAGGCTACATATTCTGCTGAACCTAGGCTTTCATCTTCCTTTACAGTGATTAACAGCCATGCTTATAAGTACAGAGCTCTACTTGCTTAGCGTAACATAAATCTTTGCAGACAAATAATAAGGTTATTTCCGTATGGTATACTTGAGGTTTCGTCTTTTCCTGTTGATGATCATATAGTTTCACTTTTCCGTTTGACGTCCTTAATATTTTGTTTTATTCCGGTTTATGTCCATTCTGGTCAAACCGTTGTAAATTTACAACATTTATCTAGGCAGTTTGTAACTAAAAAAGAAAATAGATTTCAATTTGGGGTTATGATATGTTTATTTCTCATGCTAGAAGATATTGCAGATCTTGCATTTCACTTTCACATTTTCAATGAAAGTTGATTGAACTTTAGGAGGATAGGAAAGAAATAGCATTTTGTTTTATCAATATAGCGAAAATCTTGTATTAATCAATATAGCGAAAATCTTATCTTAAACAAAGGACAGATAATCAATTTAAAAAACGGATGTCTTGTAATAGTAAGACTGGCGATTTGAATTCAGTCTTTTTAAGATCAAGCAATCCCAAAGTAGCATTTTTTATATATTTTTTTTATACCGTACGGTAAGTGATTAACTTAGATCATCTTCTCCTTCCAGATGAAATCCTCCACCTGAGAGGGGATCGATGAGCAACAATACTGCGAGCTTATCGACAACACCGTTGACTTCCCTGAAGACGTGTTGTATCCTGACCTGCTGGAAACTGACCAAAATATTAAAAATATCTGAAATGATGAGATCTAGTTCCCACGTGGGTTTCCATATCTGTTTAATGGAATTGATAATTGTGAGATTATCTCCCTCAATTGCAAGTTTATTGATGTCTAGATCACATGCTCTGATCAAACTCTCCCGTAGCGCGCATGCTTCAACATGAAGGACCGATGTGTTCCCACATTGTCCGTAGTCCAGGGAAATGGTTGATGCATGTTGGTTTCTTATAATGAATCCGAAGTCTGATTTCCCAGATTCGCGTTTAGATCCATCAAAATTTTAACTTAACGAATTCCAAAGTATCATTGATAGTGAGGAGCAAAGGCCAATATCAGATTTCCCCTTTTAATTTTCTTTTTTTAGTTATAAACTGATAATGCTGTAAATTTAGCGGTTTGATGAGAATGGTACAAATCGGAATAAAACAAAAACATGATCACACAAAACGAAAAACTGAAACTTTGTGGTCGTAACCGAAAAAGACCTCGAGGAAACCAAACAAAATTCAATAACGAAAAAGCTAAATACACCGGGTTTGAATTACTAACGTCAAATTTAAACGCAATCCGACAACGCTCAGTGGGCGCCGGCGCCATCAGTCGGCGCCCAAATTTTTTTTTAAAAAAATAATTTTCAAAAAAAAAAAAGATTTTTTTTTTAAAAAAAAATTTGGGCGCCGGCGCCTAGATAAAAAAATATATTCGGAAAAACTGATTCTATACTTCAAGGGTTCCAAAAAAAAATAAAAAATTTTGGGCGCCGGCGCCCAGTGTTATAAAAAGAAATGGCGCTAGCGCCAGTCGCAGGGGTCCAAATTGAGCGCCGACGCCTTGCGATTGGTTTTTGCCCATGTAAATTTAAGTTCCGTGTATATAACACGCCCCTTCAATAATAATAGTTATATTTCAGTTGTCGTTGCATTTCGTAAGTAAACGCCCTTCCCTTTGGCATATACACTATTTGTGTTTTGTATTTATGTTGAAATGACGAAGGTAAAAATATTTATGCATAATGATTCGATATGACTTGGCTCTCAACACACAGCAAGTTGACTGTTTGTATAATTTTGTGGCATTATGATGTTCAAACCATAGTGTAAAACAAAAATATAAGTAGAACCATTAGTGCAACAAATAATCTTATAGACATCAAGACAATTGTTTGACAACAAAATTGTGGATGATCTTACTTGCTTGCTGATGCAAATAAAAGGCATGGCCTTGATGCCAAAAATCATTGGCTCCTAAGAGAATTATTGGTTATGTCCAGAAACACCTGGTTATCATATGCTATTACATCAATTCGTTCATATTCATACATGAAACTAAAATCCTTCGTAAAGTACAGATTCAAAAGTTAGTGACTCATCCATTAATCTAAATAATGAAGTTGCGGGCAAGACAAATCGTTGGCCGACGATGATTGCAAAATTGCTAGCAACAATGTCCATCCTGAAAAAGTTACATATAAGGCTCTCTTATTGCCACGGGTAGTTCTAATTCAGGTTCGGCTTCACCGAGAGGAGAGAAGTGTTGATCCACCATGTCCTTTGTTACGTCTTTAAGACTGGGAGGATCCCACTGCATCAAAGAGTTTGCAGAATACCATTATAGTTAGTTGATCAAAAACAGATATCAAAGAGAGGCTTAGAAGAAGGCATTTGGGCTTACCTTTGGAGCAAAGTCCTTGTCCACCAATCTTGCCCGAATGCCCTGTTGATGAACATGGTAATATTTGTTTCAATAACTTATACATGCCATGGGCTCAGATAAATTCTGTCAAAAGAACATTAAAATAAAAAGGGAAGGGTACCTCAGAGAAATCATTAGAAACCGTCTTGGATATGCAATTACAAGATATCCTGTACTCCCTTGAGAGGCATTTATCAAGAGGATGGAATCTTCCGCCTCGAATCTGTACAGGACAGTAACGTCGTATAAGGTTTGAGGATGAATGATTACAACAGCCTGATGATAAGGTGAAGGAAATAGTAGTGGGATCTTACGGATTCTAGTGAGACTTTTAAGCTCAATGGAGAGGCTTCTTTAAGCTTCATAAGGGCAGACCTGCACCATTCATCTTTTGTTTCGGCTGCTTCCTTTTCCTGATCAAAACAACAAAAAGGAGCAAGCATGTTTCTTAGTATGATTAAAGGGTTATTTTTTCATAGATATAGAAATCTCCTTTTTCTCTAAAATTAAAGTTATATAGTCAAGTGTACTATTTGTCAACTCCACTCCAATAAGTACTATGAAGATAATGTACACAATGGGATATTCTTCCCAACCTTCAATTCCTTTGAACTTTATATCTTGAAAGATAGATTTATTTCCATACATTACGGGTAACGAACAGAAATATTACTTGTGCTTACCAAGGCATCAATGATTTCCTCAACTGTGTCATGGACGAAACATTTATCGATTGCTTCTATTCTGCAAAAGGAAAGGACTTAGATCAAAATACCACAAAAGATATTAGTGCAAAAGAAAACATATAAAGTTAATTGAACTATTTCCAATATAAAAAATGTATCCACTACAGCCAGTATACAAAAGGTAAACCAAAATGAACTATATGATTAATATATTTACTAGTAATCTTAAGAAACAAATCTAACACTAACCTTTATTCAAACGTTCTAAAAGTAGTGTGAGACAGATACCACGGGATATCCACACTACTTCACACTACTAACAATGAGAACCTCACTCTTAGAAGTTAGAATGGTAAGGTTTGTATACATGTTTATAAATATCATCTTTTATGCAAACTAAATCAACATTTTTTCTGATGTATTAGTATTCATGATGTACTAGTAAGTATGATGTTCATTTATCAGGTAGACAGTTTCAGCAGTATGTGTACAGGCCTTAATTTTCATTATGTGCCATATGTAGTCCATTAAAATATGTCAGCAGCTCGTAATAGTTTTATCCTGTGTGACACCAAAACACTTTCAAGAATCTCTGTCTTATTAAAACATCTATCCTCGGTAACACAAGAAACAAAAAAAAGTAATGAAAAGTGATAAGCTTGCATAAGCCTAGTTACAGAAGAATGAACTTGATTTTCTTCAAAAAGACACCTTTTAGATGAATTCAGAGACGTAAACATGCATATACGAAGGTAAATATTACTTGTGAAGAATGCTCCTTTTTTCAGGGTAGACGAGGTCACCATATTGTGCAAGAGAATTTTCAATGACAGAAGAATCGTCTGTCATCAATTTACCAAGGCGCTCTTCAACCAAAGGGAGTCTCTGCAGAAAAAATAATTAGATAGTAGCAAAACTATGACATACCATAGTGAAGGCGTGCAGATAACCAACCGCATTCAGTGTGAAGTGGGTAGCGAGGCCACAGGCAATCATTTCTGCACCATTAAGCTTCTCTCCTGTCAAAGCCAAGTATTCCCCTGCATTACAGGAAACAAAAGTCAAATTCAAAGCTAATAGCCATACTTCTTAGGCTTAACTTTACACAGGCTGACTTTGGTAGAAGTTGAGAGGGGCTTTAAGTAAGAAATCTACCTCAACTATGTATTTGGTAAAACAAGGTTTTTGAAGAGTTAGGTCTGTGAGCAATTGTGAGGTTCGAAGAAAAGCTTTTTAGAAGGAGATTTGAGAGGTTTGTGGGTAGGTTTTAATTATATGTATGAATACAAATTAAATTTCATTAAAATTTATAAATTACACAATAAATATCTGTCCTAAAACCTACCACATCCAACCACCACAGATTTTTAGCTAGTTTGTTAGAATCAAAGAAGCTCCTGAATAACCATCTAAAACACTACCAACACAGCTACATTGACTGAACCAAAAAGGGGGGAAATAACATTGAAATCGATTTTCATTGATCATTTAAATTGCCTCAAAATTTCCAATATACATACATCATTGGACCAATGGAGCTTTAATAATAGCCAAGAAGATTTATGAAAATTCCCAGAGCCGATGGAAGATGTATACAAAAGCTCTCACACAACTATGGAAAAAACAACGATACTTTAGAGCATGAAAGTTTGCCTTTTCAACATGATCTTCACATAGCAAATAATCAATAATGCTACCATAATATCCAGTCAGCATATAATATCTGAATGCCTCTATATTGTGCAAAATGATCATTGCTCGAAATGAAAGTCTTCCAGTGAGATCAGCCAACCACTCTTCACACATAAGGTTCTAATATGCCATTCGAGAAAAAAAAATGAAATTCGAACCTGTAGCAAGTTTCAAGGTATCTATAAGCTCCCTCTATTTTACTAGTAGAAGTACTCAACAAGCCAATAAACTCTTTCATGGCGTTCTATCAACCCAAATATATAATTTAAAGGCCCACTTTAAATAACAAGCAAAGAAACTCTTTCAGATATGTACAGAAGTTTTATGAAACATGAAAATGATAGCACACACTCAGCTCCAAATGATACAGATTTCAACTTTTACTGTCACTTACTAGACAACTACTAAATTGAAGTCTTCATGTGCATGATTATCCATGCATAACAGAAAAATGATAAAATAGCTATTTCCACCCATAAAAATGATAAAATGATAGCACACACTCAGCTCCAAATGATACATAATTCAACTTTTACTGTCACTTACTGACTTACTAGACAACTACTAAATTGAAGTCTTCAAGTGCATGATTATCCATGCATAACAGAAAAATGATAAAAAGCTATTTCCACCCATAAAAATGTTACCTAGATAACCAGGTAGACGAGAAAGATAAAAAGAGGCTCCTGCATCTGGATGAAAACCTATTTGAGTCTCTGGATGACAAAATACCTGCAAACCCAATTCACTTTTAACTTGCAGCAAATTCAACAAACCACATAATGAAAAAAGTTTACTAAGCTATTGAACCTAAAAAAGCTACATTCTAATTTACATGAATAATTACTCAACATATTGCTCGGGAAATTATTTAACTTCCACAACATGTAAGCAATTCCAAAAATAAAACAAAGGAAAACAAAAGCAAAGAGGGCTTGCTGAAATTAACATTATTTTTAGGACCACTTGATCATATAAGCAATACACCTCAAAGGGCAAATCACTAAAACTTAAGTAATGATACCCTGATATGTCCCATTATTGAACTGGCTTTGAATTCAAAGAATCAAGAGGATTAAAACAGACAGTCTCACATCTTAGCTGTTGTTTTATTTCTACATAAGGAGAAAAGCATAAAGATTGTTTAAGTTAATCGGTGTTCTAGAAAAAGGTCTAGACGCCGTAAGGCGTCGGGCCATATCATTTTTTTGGGGGGTGGGGGTACATCCCAAAAATATAGCTTGAAGCAGTGTTCTAAATTTATTAGCTTAAAGAGTTTGACTTTGAGTCGGCCAAGGATATTGAAGTTCAAAACTATGAAAATGAAGAGATGGAAGAGTAGATTGCATGATGATTATGCTGTCTTTAGTTGTCGTGAACCTATTTGTGTTGTGTTTCTTTGTTTGGACACATTTATGTGTTTTTAAGTCTGAGCTGGACAACGTCAAAACTCAACGACAATGATATTTATATGATTTGCATGATATTTTCTTGATTTTAAGATGTTGAAGACTTTGAAAATGAATGGTTAATTGCATTATATGAAATTTGGACAGGGTCTAGGGGTTAAATTCAAGAAAAATAATTTTACAAAAACGTCTTGTCCATCTAGAAGCTAGACGGTGCCCCAGTGCCCCACTGCCTTGCGTCTGTATAGCGTATTCTATTGAAATGTTAAACTTAGCATTGTTCTCTCTTCTGTTTTTGTTTTTAAACGTTGAGACTCTCCTAAATAGCGAGTCAAAAGTCCTTGACTAATTTATTTTCCAAAATCTAAAACTAATAGAATATAGTGGAAGTGTTTCCAGACCCGTACTAAAACATAAACCACCACAGCGATCTAAACGGATTACTTTTGCATACACTTCTCAATACAAAAGAGCATGATCAACATATTGAGAAAAGAGCACATGCAACATACTGTTCTGTCTGTCACCACCCGGAACATTCCAGGCAGGGAAATTCCAGCTCCTGCCCCCATGGTCATACCATCCAAAATCGCCACCTACATATTCACATAATCATTAAACAAGATTCGGATGATGTTTCCCCTTAATGATACATATAAAAGCTGCATGCTTCAAAGCAAGAAGCATATGAATTCCACTAGATCATATTCACATTTAAGGCAAAGTGAGTGGCATAGCCTACTACAAGAAGAATTTTAAGATTGTCCCACACTAGAACGAAAATTGAGTGGAAGAATCACTTACATGTGGCTTCAAGTATGTTCCCATAAGATACACAAAACTATACAGATTGTCAAAGAAAGCCTTGCCCTCCTCAACTCTGCCTGCCAACAAGGACATTTTGCAGAAAATTAAAACCCCATTATGGATTTGGTAAATTCTAATTGAGTCATATATCTCAAAGCTGCAATTCATAAACATTATTACAAAAACTCACCATCATTCATCAAGTGATACAGGCTCACAACATCAGCACCAGAAGAAAAGGCCTTGTCACTTCCCTTTAAACGATGAAATACCAGACTTTAGCATCACTCACATACATAAATTCAAACACCTAAAACCCCAAATAGACAAGGTGTGAATTTTAGCACCTTCATCATTATAAACCCAACATCCGAGTTCTCTTCCCATGATGTATATAACCTCCTAAGTCTAGCAACCTACAAAATCACAAACACCCATCAATTTTTAAGCATCAATTAGGTACAGACGCACATTACTAGACACATATTTGGAAAATAACAAACCATAGCAGTGTCAAGAGCATTGAGAGAAGAAGGCCTGTTAAGAATTGCAGCCCTTGTAATAGCTCTTCCTTCAACGAAGACCTGAAAATTCAAACATACAAATACAAATAAAAACACGAAACATATTTAAAAACCATAAGGGTAAATGTATAGATTGATAGATAGAGAATGAGAGAAGACCTGGTCTTCAACATCGTCGTTGTGGGTTGCTTGAGGCATAGCGGAAAAAGTTCTTGCTCTCCTTTGAGATGTAACAGTCGCAAGACCTTGAACCCATTGCTTTGCTCGTGATAACTGTCTGGAGCTCAACATTTCTGCCCTTCTCTCTCCGTTCAAGGATCAGGGTTCTACAGTTCACCTTCTTTAGTCGCCTCCACTGCGAAATCAGGAGCACGGCGAACGGAGTGTAACTAAAACGCAGGGTTCCTCTAGGACCTGTATAATTTCAACAAACCTCCCATAATTTATGCTTCCTTTAAAAACACCACATATGTAATTTCAGAAAACTTCCAGAAATTACATACGTGGGTTATAAAAAAAACAAGGCAAAAATGCCTAAATAACACACCATTTTCTCCTGTTGCGGAAGGTGACACGAAGTCACGAACTTTTAAAATTGCGAAAAAAAACACGAAATATAGGGGTGTTGCACTTTTTAGCACCGGTAGTTAATCCGTTAAAAAACTATTAGATATTTTATAATTTGTTATATTTTGGTAAGATATAAATGTAAAAAAGAAAACCAAATGATAAAAAAAAAA
>BSUD01000004.1:147566153-147676859 GCA_033239045.1 Fagopyrum esculentum
AAAAAAAAAAAGATAAAAAAAAAAGGAAATATATATATATATATATATATACTTTTTTTTTTATAGGATAAAATTTTAAAAAGGAATACAAATAATAAAAATTTATAATTTATTTGCAGTGAATTACTTAAATTACGTAAACTATAAATTATAAAATAAAAATAGATTTTTTGTACTTTGCTTTTTTCTTTCTTTTACATGAAATATAAATATCAAACAAAAACAAATATTTATGACCTATAAAAAAAAACTTAAAAAATATTTTTTTTTTTATTTTATAATTAATAGCTTATGTAATTTAAGTAATTTGTTGTAAGGAAGTATACATTTTTATTATATGTTTTTCTATTTTAAACTCTTATCCTAACAACTTATAAAATTTATAATATTTTTTTACTTATTATACTTTTTTTTTCCTTATGTTAAACATAAAGCTAAATTTTTTTTACACATTTTCACTATTTTTTTTAATTTATATATTGTCAAACTATAACAAATTACAAAATGTCCAACATTTTTTTAATGGATTAATTACTGGTGCTAAAAAGTGTAACACCCCCTATAGTTCGTGTTTTTTTCTGCAATTTTAAAAGTTTGTGTCACCTTCCGCAACATTAGCAAAGGTTGGGTTATTTAGAGCATTTTTGCCAAAAAAAACAAATATTATAATTTTAAATATATGCGTAACTAGTATTTAGACCACTTACTAAGATAAATATCAGATTAATTAAAATATATTTTTTTATTATGTTAAAGTAGTATGTCGTGATAAGATTTTAAAAAATAAATGGCAAATTTTGATTAAAGTGGGAGTTGAATAAATAGATTTATAAATTTGAATTATATTACAATGAAATTTTAATTTTAATTTTAATTTTAATTTTATTTAATTTATACTTATAGATTAATTCTTAACATAATATTAAACAATTATCATATGCTATTATAACTCTGTTTGGTAAGAAATTACATAAAGAGAAAATATTTTTTAGAAATAAATATTATGCTTATTTTACATAAGTAGTATTTAATTTTAAATTGTATAATTACATATTCTAATTTACAGCAGTATTTTTTTAAATTTCTATTTTTATTATCATATCATATAAAAAAGAACGAAAATATATATTTAATATATGATTAATCCGAATAACGTACGAGAACCCAAACTAGTTATAATACCATGTGGTTTGAAAAATTGAAGATCACTACTCCGGTATTGAAGTATTATGAGTACATACGTAAAGAAAAATGAGCAGGAAACAACAAGTCTTCGTCGTTCTCTATGTTTTAGGTTATTCAAGAAAGAAAGCTTTCTATTTTTATTGCTTTTGCTTCCTACAAAGATATTCTTGATGTGTTCCTCACAGCATCCCCATTCAAAGATGCCCCTTTCCACGTATAATTAATCAATTAAGTCATCATGTTCTCTCAATCCTCAAATTCCATACGTACATATATATACATATCCAAGTTTGATAGCTAGCAAGATTAAAGAACAGTTCATGGAACACACCAAAATTGGTACTATATGGAGGATCACATCGAGTCTCGTTGTGATCATACTCGGCTTGATTCAGATACCGATTTCGTCTGCATCATATGTGGTTTCGACAGACGATTACAACAAAGACTTTTATGTAACATGGTCTAATGACAATGTCAACACCTCCATTGATGGAAAAACTCGAGATATTGTGCTCGATCGACAATCCGGTAAGCACTGAATTCAGACATGGATATTTTTGAGTTAATTAAATGGTATATTAATCTTTTAATTGTGATTATGGTTAGGGGGTGGATTTGCTTCGAAGCAGAAGTTCCTATTTGGGCAAATAGACATGCAGATTAAGCTGGTGCCCGGAAATTCAGCCGGGACTGTCATCGCCTTTTACGTGAGTGTTCAGTTAATCAGTTCAGTGTATGTGCTGAAATTTAGCAAGTTTTTACGTATGAATCTAATGATTGGATTGATTGCATGCAGCTTACGTCGGATGAACCAGACAGCAGGGATGAGATAGATTTTGAGTTTCTAGGGAATGTAAGTGGACAACCTTATATCCTTCAAACCAACGTGTATGCAAATGGATCTCATGACAGGGAAGAAAGGATTTACTTGTGGTTTGATCCGACTTCTCACTTTCATACTTACTCTATCCTATGGAACGTCTACCACATTGTGTAAGCTTAACTACGTACCCATTTGCTTAAGAAACAACTTATGCAAAGTATAATCTATCTTAAACTCTCTATGTATGATTCAGGTTCATGGTGGATTGGGTGCCGATAAGGGTGTACCGCAACCATGCGGATAAGGGGGTGCCATATCCGCGGTGGAAGCCAATGAGCATAAAGGCGAGCATATGGGACGGCAGTGACTGGGCAACTCGTGGAGGTTTGGAGAAGCTTGACTGGTCGGCTGCTCCTTTTATTGCTTCCTTTGGGAAGTATAAGATTGATGCGTGTGTTTGGTCGGGAAAGCCGGGGCCATGCAACACGAGCAACGATTGGTGGAATGGCGATAACTTTAGGAATCTATCGTCCCCGCAGAAAAGGTTACTTAAGTGGGCAAGATTGTATCACCTCGTCTATGACTATTGTCAAGACTCAAAGAGGTTCAACTTTACCCTCCCCAAAGAATGCTCCCTCCCTTGAACTGGATAATAAATGGAGATATAAACTAGTTTTTCATTGTAATCTGATCTAGGATTGTCACTGTATAGAGGACCACTATGGTATGATTCATAAGTTACTTGCATCATTACAAATCAATTTGGAACTGTGCAATGCCATCCGAAAGCAAAGTTCTGACAAAGCATATATATATATATATATATGGTCATGGCATCAAAGTTACCACTTGGCGCATGTTGTACTGGTAAAACTAAGAGTATTTACAGCTAAGCGGCTAAAAAGAAAGCAAAAGCAGAAGATAAACAAGAACACAAGCAAAGGATAATAATATCTCAAAGACTAAAGAAGATCAAAAGCAAGATGAAGATGAACACACCCCATGTGCTAGCTCCTGGATCGTAACCTAAAGGTTACAGAGAAGATGCAAATGCAACTCTTTCACTTTCTCCAGTAAACCCTAAAGGATAACAACATAATTGATGATTCTATGACTATGATACAACACAACAGATAAAGAATAGATATTATGAGAAAATTAAACTAAAGGGTTTAGCAAACTTATCCACAAGCTCAGCACCCTCAAAAGGTCAAGCTCTTTGATGTCGAACTGAAATTCAACGACTTCAAGTGTCCAGAGGGTATGTAATCTGGTTGCAAGTTAGCCCTCTTGACAATCTTCCTCATATTGGTCTGTAGACTCTGTTGCACCAGCTGCTTCACTGCAGCATCACCTTCTAAAAACGATGAAGAAGACCTGTTATATAAACCAGTTAGATTATCAACATCCAGGATCTGCTTGCCCTTGTCATTCATCAAGCAATCAAGTATTCTTGATGCTCTTTTCCGAGATAAATTGCTTCCTATGAGGATCAGTTCAAGCAATGCTGATATGATTCCGGATTCTATCATCCTGAGTCTATCGTTGCTAACCTTGTGAGCCATCACCAATAGTATGTAGGATGCCTTTTCTTGACATTGGGGATAATCTATCCAGCTCAACACATCAATTAGAGCCGGAAATGCAGCAGATACTGCGCTAAGCGTTTTTCTACTTTCGGGAACAGCTACAATATTGGTCAAGATCGCGAGGATCCTCTCACTTATTTCGGTATTACTCAGAATGTTTATTAGGTATGGAATAAGATCTGATTCCAGGATTGAAGGTATGTTAGATGCAAGAATTGACAGATTGTAGAGTGTTCTCAGAGTGTCGTGTTTTGCTTGGGAATTAGAATGACATGTGATTCCCAAATGCTTAAGTGTATTAACCAGGAAGGGAATTGCGCCGGAGGATCCAATTATCGGTTTGTTTGAATCCAATGCACTCAAAGCAAGAAAATTGGCTACTGTGATTTCAGATACAGCTGAATCTGGATGCCCATCTGAAGATTCGATTATCTTCAGCATCTTATGGATCAACCCTGCTTGAACAATTACCGCCTTGTTCCTACACCAATTCAACCAGCTAGAAGAGATCAGTTCAAACACATTGGTAAGTAAAATGAAGCATCAAAGGGGTTTAGCTTCAAAGACATGACCTAAAAATGGATTCAAACACATGAGATGAACTTCAAAGTCTCAGTTTCCCATTTTAAACAACATGCAGGGTAGGTAGAATATTTGTGATCAAATTTGGAGCGATTTTGGTTTGCAAGCGTTTCCAATTCAACACTCAAACTTCAATGCTAAACCAGAAAACAAAAAGTAATAACAGCAACATGAGATCTTACATATCATTTCCAATGCCAAGATTGAGTAAAGCATATAGAGCATAAACCCTAATATCACCATCATCCACCATTCCAACGAGGTGAGGAATAGCGCCGAGTATAGCCAGAGTTCTCCTCGCTTCTCGATCTACCTTCGTCATCCTCCTCACCATCTTCGCGCCAATTTCTCTCTCCAGAGCCGATTCACTCCGCAACAGCCTCGTCGCCTTCGAGAACTCCCCGAATTCCTCCTCCACTTTCCTCGCATCAATTGCTCCGTGGTCGGCAGTGACAACCTCCAACGGTTGCAACGGGCGATTTAGATGATCCGAGAGCCTCATAGACGCCTTCTCAGATACGATCCCAAACTCCTTCGGAAGTTCAGGCCCTTCAGGGGGCAATGGGTTAACGTCGGAACAGCGTCCATGGCTGCCAGAGGATCTGCCACCGCAACGGACTGAGTTGATGATCTTCCGGCGCAATGTGGATCCCCACAGCCGAAAATGACCGGCTCCGGCGGGAGAGGAGGGGTAGAACCTCGCCATTGAACCCTATCAGCCTGCATTTGAATGGGACGAGGAAAAATGAGAAAAGGCAGTGAAGTTTATAGAAGCTTTAGGCCATGGCGAATACTTGGAAGAGGAGCAGTATCTACCTAGTTTGACAATAGAGTAGGGGGTAACAACTAACAGCAACTTATATTGTTAAATTATTTTATCAATAGCAGTGCAAAGGGTACATGAGAGCTAAGTAACATAGATAAAAAAAATCGACTTATCAAGTCAGTCCATAATGTGGTGTTGTCGTGGTAGGTTAGATGATTATTTTTAACTTCAAATCTTCGTTTTTTAGAATGTTATATTTTCAGAGAAATTAACCGGGTTACTGATTAACTGATCCATCTGAAAATATCGAACCCCAACACCTGTAACAACTGTTTTTCTGACGATTCTGATTCAAGGTGGACTACCTCTAGGAGATAACCCAACTTAACCGTTCTCCGTTTTTCAAAATTAAAAACATAGATGAACAACCTGTATACATTAGTTTATTTTTTACTCCAGACTGGACCCCGCTTCTTAGACGAAGTCCACATCAGACATGCTTTCAGAGAAATAAATTGTGTTGTTAACCGACTGATTCATCTGGGAATATACCCCAACGCTTGTTTTTGTATGATCCTTACCTTCGTGTTTTCATCCGCAAATCTGCCATGATATTTTAGGGTGCACTATCTCCAATATAGACCAACCTAAACGCTTTCCGTTTTAAAAAAAATGTATAGATTATTATTTTTAATTAAAGAGTTCTATGCCATTTCCACCCATAAATAAAAATATTTTTTTTGAAATATAAAATAAGTTTGAATGAAATTTAATTTCTAGACAGGTCCTGCTCGGTAACGCAAGCTGTTTCCATAGTTTAAGTTTTTTTGGGTAGATTTAGCTTTTTGGGTAGTTTTGTTAGAAGCTTTTAATTATTAAAATCTAATGAAAAAGCTAATGTAGTGTTTGGTAAGAGGAGATTTTTGGATAGATTTGTTGGGTAAAATTACTAAAAGGGTATATTATTAACTAATAATAAAATATATATGATTACATTTATGGAGGAAAATTTTAGCGCTAAATTTTATCTGTGCTCCACCTTTACCCCTTTAATTCCCCTTTTCTCTGTGCAGGTTCATACACTTGCAAATTGCAATCGACGATTTCGCCGCCTCCATTTTGATATCTCCGCCTTCGCTTCACATCTCCCTGGGTTTGTTTATGCTTTTGTTGCCAGGAACCAAAAGAAACGAGTTGCTTCTTCTATCTTGGTGAGTCTAATTTGTTCATCTTCTTTAGTTTTTCTTTCTGAAAATTGGTTGAACTTTTCTTTTTCTTCCATTAGCATGACAGTTGAGAGAGATAGCTATAAAATTGCTATGGTGATTTTGAATGAAATTTTGTTTGATTCTCAATAAGAAGGAAACAAAAGTTGACTGTTGTAATGTATAATTTGTACTTGATCATTCCTAGATAAATGTCCATTGAGCTTTTATATAAAATATACTTTTCTGAGTTATTTTTTGATGTCATCCTATGATGCTGATATTTTGCTCTCATAGTTATTATACTTGTTCTACTAACACATAAATGTATAGACAATATATTTTCTTATGTGTTTTTGGAAGAAGATTATGCTATATTAGTTATTAATGAAAGAAAACAAACATACGAATACATGGAACGATTCCATGATAGTATCAGTATGTTACATTAGATCAATCTATATATTTAAACCTCTCTCTTTATTGTTATATATATATATATTGGTGTGTCAGCAATATATTGTTTACAATCTTGTGTGTTTTTTGTTTCAATTTCATAACCTGATTATCATAAGCACATATGTCTTTATAGACTTAGTATCCTATTCCATTGATCTTTCGAAGTTGAATTGATATCTTAATAATGAAATGATCTCTTAAGATGGCACCACTAATGAGTAAGGGTCGAGATAAAGAAAAGCAGTTTTCATGGACTGACAAGTTGATAAGGATATTCATTGACATGATGTTCGATTACTTTAAGAAAAATGGGCGTGATCAATCGATTAGTTGGATGGATGTTACAAAAGCGTTTGAGCAGCAACAAGGAGTAGCACTTGGTAAAGATACCTTGAAGAATAAGTTCACTAACATGAAGAATACATGGAGAAATTGGAAAAAGATAAGATATTGTGAGACTGGATTAGGGTGGGATCCCGATAAGAGTATGATCTTGGCAGAGCCTGATTGGTGGGTTAAGAAAATACAGGTAAAGTTTGTACACACATTTGTTTTCAAGTAGTTGATTTCACCTAATTTGAATATCCGAGTGTTGGGTTTTCGTTTACTTTTTCATCAGGAAAATAAGGAGTTCAAAAAATTTCGGAAGGGGGGAATACCCATAGACTTGGAGGAATTGTGGGATAATTTGTTCAAAGGAACTGTTGCAACGGGACAACATTGTGTGGCACCATCAATGAATCAAGCTGCTGAAATAGGGACTCAAAATTATAAAGCTTCGGCATATGAACTTGAGACTGGACTAGAATCGATCTACGATATTGATATTAACAACAATGATCCCACTGTGTTAAATAAAATCTTAACTGCGCTGAAACCCCCTGTACATGAAACATCAATCAATGGTCCACCAAGGAGGGAGAAACGAACATTGACAACATCTAACAACCCGAGAGGTGTTAAACGCAATGCTAGACAGTCACAAGGAGCTACACATTACAAAAATTCCTTGGAAATGATTGGTGAATCAACTCATAAAATGTTGTCCTTGTGGAAGGCAGAAACTTCATTAAAAACAAAGGCGGGTCCACAATCTGACAAGGTCCAAATTGTGATGAGCATTATTGAAAATATGTGTGAAGATAAGTTGTTGATCGAAGGATCTCCATTTTGGTGTTTCGCTGTGACATTGTTGGCTAAAGAAGATATGAATAATATGTTTCTTGCCACTAACAGTGATTCTTCAAAGTATCAGTGGTTAGAATGGCAATTTGGTATGACAGGAGGAAATATGTGAAAAACAAAAGGGAGTTCGGTTCACATATGGCTTTTGTTTTAAGTTTTGGGTTTAGTTTAGTTTTATGTTTGGGTTCTTAAGTGATCCTTTGTTTTCATTTTGGGGTCTTAATGACATTTTGCTTTCAACTAGGGGTCTTACGTGACCGTTTTGAATCTTAATGTAGGGGGTGTAAGTATGTCAATGATATTTCTATCATTCTATGTATATGTATGGTAATGTTTGAAATCATGTCCAGCTTCTAATATTATTATTGTTTTGTGACATGATGATATTGAAACCATGTTCAAGTTGATAAGTATATTGTCGTTCCCTTTCTTATATTCCATGAAACCAATGTTTTAACTTCATATATTTTCTTTGTTACCTTATCTATATACTTGTTGTTTAGGGTTACATTGGTTTATCATGTCCATAGAAGATTGTCAAAAGAAGATACAAAAAAGAAGAAGAAGGTTATCAACAATACAATGGTTGCTTCAAAGTCAACTTCTTCTAGCGGAGCACTACTACAAGTATATTTATAAAGTATCATGCTACAATTCCGGGTTCACCGGATACATGTGGGTTCAACAACTACTTAATGCTACATCGGGAATAAGGTGTGTTAATGTGTTTCGCATGGAGGTTCCTGTTTTTTATTGTTTTTATGCTGAATTGGAAGCGAAATATGGACTGCGGGCATCAAATTACATGACAATAGTGGAGAAAGTTGGTGTTTTCCTTTATATGGTGGCACAAGCTGCACCCGTGCGGATTTTGTGCGAAAGGTTCCAACGCTCCAGTGATACGATTAGTAGGTCTATTCATGAGGTGCTGAATGCCATTACAGGGCGTTTTGGTGGCTTTCAAGGTCTTGCACAAGAATATAATCAAACCCATGGATCCTAATTTTCGTACAATTCTTGAGAAGATAGCAAATGACAATCGTTATAAACATTATTTCAAGGTATTTTATTCTCTATTCTATCTTTGAACTTTGAGAATTCAACATAATGAATATTTTCAAAAGCAGAGTTGTTCACAGGGTTGTATAGGATGCATCGACGAAACCCACATAGCAGCTTGCATTCCGAAGGGTGAACAAATGTCATATAGAGGACGAAAGGGATCCACCAACTTCAATGTCATGGCAGTTTGTGACTTCGATATGAAGTTTACCTTTGTCTCAGTTGGATGGGAGGGAAGTGCACATGATGCTTGAGTATTTGATCATGTGCTGAATACACCATCTCTTAATTTTCCTCACCCAGCGCCAGGTAACAAATAGATTGTGTACTTTTCATAATAATTTATATAAAGCTAAGACTTTGATGTTTTATATAGGACGTTATTATGCCGTTGACAAAGGTTATCCGGAAAAGGAAGGGTATTTGCTTCCCTACTCGAAGACAAGATATCATCACGGACAGTTTGAAAGTATTCCTGAAAATAGGAAAGAGGCGTTTAACAAGTCTCATTCTTTTATGCGCGGTACTATCGAGCGTACTTTTGGTGTGTCAAAGAGTAGGTTTAAAATTTTAGAATTCATGCCAAGTTACAAAGTATCCACTCAAGTTGATATAATTATATCTTGTTTTGCTCTTCACAACTATATCTTGAGCTACTCTTACGAAGATGACGAGTACTTTGAAAAATTAAGAAATAATCCACATGCTTTTGATAAAGAAGATGAAGAAGACGACGGGAGAGGGGATGATGAGGATGAATAAGATGATGATGGAGAATATGATGATGATGATTGTGGTGGTGAAGATGAAACTTATTCGGATCTTAATGTAGTTGGGATGCGAAGTTTGTGAGATGCAATTGCAAATAGGATATGGAATGATCGGTAGACATCGATGCATATTAGATGTTGGTTTGAATCATTATTTGTGTATTTTGGCGTGTTATCACGGGCATATATTATGTAGTTTGACACTAAACTTTGTATATATTGGTGTATAATTTGAACATACAGTTGTTTTGGGGTATGTGATAAATGTTGTAAGTTGTAATCTTAAGGTCTTCTAGAACCTTAAGATATATGAACCTAGAATATTTAACAATACTCTAGTTATATATGATTACCACTAGAATTATCAGAAATTGGTATGCTCAAACAAGTTAACTCAAGTCCATTATATAACAAGATAATGACTATTTTACAACCTAAATGATGCCCACAAAGTGTACATAGATGGTTATCAAACAAATATGTAGTGGAGAAACATAAAATATAAGTTGCCTATGTTTCTGAATTGGAGTAGGTGATTCCTCAACCTTTATTGAACCTCCTCCTTCTATGATCGCTCTTGGTCGACTTCTGTCACTTGACTGACTTTCTCTTATTTGTGGTTCGGAAGAAGAAGAAAACACACAGAAAAAGGAAAAAGAAGTTAAGACAACAAATCAACCAAGTAAAAGAAAATCCACATAAGTCTACACTATATAGGCATACAACAAGTGTAATACAAGAGTAACATGATAATGAATTGCACGTAATAGTAGAAAAACATAGGAGATAAGCTAATGAACTTATATGGATATAGAAAAATGACATAAGGGATTAGTCAGTTGAATAAGTTTAAAGGATAAGTAGATAAGAATCCAGCATATATTTAAAATTCAAATGGAGCATGTATTGATTTTATTAACCAAGAACTCAAAATAACAATAGATAAGACTCATAAGAGGTAGAAATAATAGGATGAATGTCAAAAAATTGAAACAACATTGACAAAAGAGCATGGATTAGCTACTTACAAAGAGGCATAAGTTAACCACCCATTCTAGTTCATTCGTATAAACGTGTATATACTTGCCGTTAGACTTGTCAAGCAACTCGATTCGATTAGGTCTGCTTTAGCTTGATACCATGAAGACATAAATGCTCATACAATAGCACTACTAAATTCAAGGATCCTTGCAAAATGAAATCAAACTAGCACATGCTACTCTTTAGAATACTTATGTCAAAGATGATACAACTAATCTACACACAACAGTAATACAACTAACAATAAACTAATCTACACACGGAGGCAAATGAAGTGGATCGATTAGTAGGTCTTCTTTAGCTTGAGACCATGCAGACGTAATACTCATAAAACATCACTATTGAATTTAAGGATTCTTGCAAAGTGAACTCAAACTAGCACATACTACTTGTAGAATGCTTATGTCAAAGATGATACAACTAATCTACATACAACAATAATACAATTAACAAACAAATAATCTACACAGAGTCAAAGGAATTGGATAACAAATGAAAGAGCGGTGGTGTGAAATATACCATTCAATTGGAAGCTTCACCCATTCGTAATACAACTAATCTACAAATATGAAAGTGAAAGAGAAAGGTCGAACATTTGCATACAAATTGCCTAAGAGGGTGAACTAATCTATACAAGATAAAAGCAAAAGAGAAACGAACCAATGCATACAAGCCGCCCGAATCGCTCAATTGTAAGCTTCCTGTAGTTTGGTTAATCGCCCAAATCGCGCAAATCGCTCAATTGTAAGCCTGGTGTAGTCTCGTAATACAGTCAATCACCCAAATGCATACAAATTAAGGCAATTGCTAGCCTTCCCATTCCCATCTATGTTCATTGTGTGGAAACGTAACCCTGTCTCTTGAACTCTTATTCCTACAGACAAATCAAATTTATGTTCATGCTTTTTGAGGGCAAAGTTGGTAGAAATTAGAGTAATCTACCAAGAAAGCTATCTAGTAGTAGATTTCAAAATCTCATAAAAAAGCTTCTAAAAAAGCTAAAGCTTCATCGTAATCTTCACTGACGAACACCAAACATATTTTAGAATTGAAAAATCTACAGAAAAAGCTCTGTAAAAACCTTTGCAGAATAGGGCCTAATAAGTGGTTATTGACATGTAATAACATCAATTCTAAAATAGTATAAGACTAAAACTTAAGACAAGAATGAACGTGAATTATGTGTTGTTTCACAAATGTACGTGTTAGGTAAAATATATGTTGTTGATGTTCAGTGTTCTAGAAAAGCTTCATACTAAAACTGATCACGTATATATTCTCCCAAAATGTGTGCCTTTGAATAGCCCCAAAAAAGGACTTCACAAGTTTGGTTACCCTCCACAAATAAGGGTCCTCTCAAGGCACCTACCTCTATAAAATATATGCATATTTGCACATCTCATTAGTATAATCTAACAAGAAGAGAAAAAAAAACAATCACAATACAAGAAAAATATGGAAGACACAAGTAGCCTCATAACATTTGTTTACCTTATCGTCCTATGCTTCTTATTGACGGGGATCTCCCTTTGGCGTCACTTCAAACAACCAAAAATGCTACTCTTCTTAGAATCTCCTAGGCCAATAAATTGGCCGGTCATGGGGATGCTCCCCGGCGTCATCCTAAACCACCAACGATTCACCATCTGGTGCTCGGAGATCCTCCTCCCCATCCCACAATCCACTTTCCGTATCAAAGGCCCGTGGTTCAGCACCATGGAGCTTCTCCTAACCTCGAACCCTATAAACGTCCAACATGTCCTTTCCAAGCGCCATTTGGACTTCCACAAGGGCTCCCGGTTCAACGAAATCTTCGACTACCTTGGCGACGGCATCTTTAACGTCGATCACGAACTCTGGAAGTACCAACGTCGGGTCGCTCACTCCGCATTCACTAACCCTAGGTTTCATCGCTTCATGGCTTCGAGTGTAAAAGACAAGCTCGAGAGAGGCTTGATCCCCATCCTCGAGCGCGCATGGAAGCAAAATGTTGTAATTGACTTGCAAGATATATTCACAAGGTTAACTTCGGATACCACATCCGTCATGCTAACCGGATATGACCCGAATTCGCTCCGCTTTGATTGTCCGAGCCATTTCTTTTTCGATGCAGCTCATGAGGGCGAAGAGGTGATTTTGACAAGACATCTTCTACCGGAAAGCGTTTGGAAGATGCAAAGGTTGCTCGGCGTCGGGATAGAGGGGAGACTCAAAAGAATCATTAACAAGGTTGATAATTTCTTCTACGAATTCATAGCGGAAAAGAGGAAGGAAGTAAAGAAGAATAAAAACCAATCGGACTCGAACGGAGTTGATTTGTTCACTCTATACATAGAAGATGATTGCGGAGGACCGGAACACGGGTTCAAGTCCACCGACCGTTTCTTACGCGACACATTTGTGACCTTTATGCTTGCGGGCCAAGATACCGTTTCATCATCTTTATCTTGGTTCTTCTGGCTTCTCTCTCAAAACCCGCGAGTCGAAGCGAATATCAAAGAAGAGATGATCTTAGAAAACGTTAGCATAAATGAAGACGATAAATGTAACAATATTACTACATTATTATTCCAAGGAACAGAAGAGAAGACAAAGTTGGTGTATTTACACGCGGCCATATACGAGGCGTTAAGGCTATACCCTCCCGTGCCAAACAACCATAGGGCGGCGATCAAGGAGGAGACGCTGCCGACTGGGCACAAGGTGGGCCCACAGACTATGATCATACTATGTGCATATACAATGGGAAGGATGGAGGAGCTTTGGGGAAAGGATTGCTTGGAGTTTAAGCCCGAGAGATGGATTACGGAGGAAGGCACGATTCGGAATGAGTCTGCTCATAAGTTCTTGGCGTTCAATGCAGGGCCTAGGATTTGCCTCGGAAAGGATATTTCCATACTCGAAATGAAAGCGGTTATATGCAACATCTTAGCACGTAATTATCGCGTAAAGGTGGTTGAAGGACAAACGGTGGAGCCCGGGTTCTCATGTATTCTTCATTTGAAGCATGGTTTGAAGGTCAATATTCTAAAAGAATAGGGTTTGTGATTCCTATATGATTCACTCGTATGTGTAATGTTGTGTTATGGTAACCATGCTACTAGTCGATCCTAACTATATATTCTAGCTACTAAAATTGTGTATGTGTTTGTTAATCGTACTTGTTAGGAATTGTAATCAATCTACTATAGAACGATAAAAATAAATATATGTTGTCTCTCAAATTAAAGTTGGTCACAATTTTATTTACTTTTATTTATCTTGTTGTATGACGCTTGATATATATATAAAATCAATCTTCGGTGGAACGTTACAAATAAAGATATATTTTTTCTCAAATTAAAGTTGGTAACTATTTTATTTACTTTTATCTATCATGGTCTATGACGAGATATATAGAGAGAGATTCGGATGAAAACTAATTTTACAGAAAAAATGAGAACCTCTAAGAGTTCGTAAGATTATAATAAATCAACGGTTAAGATTGAAGCAGATCATTTAGTTATACCGTTGATAGTATTTATCATACTCGGAAGATTTTATACATTTATGTTCATGAACCGTATGTTCAATTGTGAACAAATAAAAAAGGAAACTTGTAAATACATGAATAACACGGTTAGAAATGTACGTTGTATGTTGGAAAATAAAAAACATTGTTTAAATAATTTGAATGAAAAATATATATAAGGGAGCTCACATATATATACAATAACACATGACCAGAAAGATACATTTAATTTTGTTTGAATATTACGTTCATTTGATATACTTACGCTAGTTAATAAAAAATTTTATACAAATTAAATAAAATGAAATATATGAAAAAAACAATATTAATTAAGATGAACATTATGTTCATGAACCGTGCATTCATTTGAAAAAAAATTATAGAAGGAAAATCTTAAAATCTTTTGCTTATTCTCTAATAAATACTTATCATAATAAGATTATTTATTTGAATAAATTTAGTACGTTCATCTATTAATTCAAAGTCTCCTAGAGGTTCTCATTCATATCCGTAAAAATGGTTCTCAGTAATAACTCCACCTCGATGAATATTGTTTTAGAATGTTTTCCAGGAATGATGGAACACAATACACAAAGCAGTTACGACTAACAAATATCGTTTATTATATATGTAGATATTCTTGTTATGTTTGTACAGGTTTGTGCAGGTTCATAACAACCAAATATCTTCTGACAACTAAGAGTGAAGAGAAGATCTTGCGAGAAGATTCAGTGCAAAAGCTTTTGAAGATCTGGCTTGAAGATTGCATGCGAAGTTGTTGAAGATTTTGTAAGAAAATATCAGACTTCAAACAACCGATTTTATAGACGAGTTGCCCAGATTTTGTGGAGTGAATTTGAACGTTTAACGGTCAATATAATCAAACCTCCACATAAGCATTTATAAAAGAATCAAAGTAACAGTGAAGAAAAACAGCGCTTGAATAGAGATCGTTTTCATCTTTCTTCATTTACAACGTTTATCCTGTTATAATTGTGATCTGTTTCATTTTTGTTGAGAGTGCGAGATAAACACAAAGCGATATAGGCGGAGACATATGCTAATTAGAGCCGAACTTCGTAAACATATCGCGTGTTGATTTGATTTAATTTTCGCATTTTATTTGTTTATTTGAAATTGTGACTACCAGTTTTTACAGGTTCAAGTCAATACGTTGAAATTCGCTTCAAGAACTCGAGATACATTTAACGTCACATGTTTCAAAGGTCGACATCAAGGGCTTGAGATTCATTTCAAAGTCTTGACACTACGATTGCGAAAAGTTTTCATACTCTATTCAACCCCCTTCTAGAGTATCTTTATCCTTATTATATCTCTTATTCCGTTCTTCACTCCGAAACCTAACCCTATATATACGATCACGAGGAGCCAAAATTATAGTAGGAGTAGTAACTTTTGACATGCACACGGTCTGATATAATGAACGATTCATATTAAATATTTTATTATGAACAAGCAACTAACTAACGATCGTAAAATACATACCATAAATATTCTTTAAGAACTCTGTAGGATTTGTTTTTAAGCGCAAAAATATGTTAGAACCAATATTTTAAATAAGTAGTATGTTGAATTTTTCCGGAAAAACTTTTGGTGGACTCCGGCCATCATCAACCCCAAAAAACGGAAGCATTGACTTCGTCTCCACGAGCACTGAATTGTGGTATCGTTATTTGCTAAAAATGGATTCCGAGTGATGAGATAATGGTGCCCGAAATTACGTGTACGAAACACAAGTTGGGGAAATGAACAAAAATGTGGTTATCCCACGTCTACTAAAATGAGTAGAATTCTTATAGTGTATAAATAGAAAAAACGCGTAATGACCGTGATTTTTGGTTCACTACCCATTTTTAATGAGGAGCGGACATAACTAACTGACCATGCTTGCTTATGGAGTCGAGTCGAGCTGCAACCTCAGGTTCAGTCGAGAACGAATTTCACTTATGTTCCACTTTAATTTGTATTGGCTGAATTTGCCATGTAGGCCTTTTATAATGTAGAGTTTGTATTTAGGGCCTCCCAATTATTCATTTAGAAAATGGGCTCCTATTGTAGATAAAATCAGAAAAGTAAGGGACATAGATATCCACCTGATTTGATGGGTGACATGTTGAATAAAATAAATAGCCCAATTAATTCAGCTCAACTTCTTCCCTCCCTTGTCCCTTCTACTTCCCTCCCTTCAAACATAAATGTATTTCTGGGTATCCATATGCAGGTCCCTTCTTCTTCCTTTCACCGAAATCTGGACGGCTTACATATCCCTGTTCTATTTCTGGGTAAGAAGTGTTTGGTTCTATTTCTGGGTAATCTCAAACTTCCTGGATAATGTAATTCTGGGTAATATGAAACTTCTCATCTCTTGTTTTTGTGAATCTAAAACACTCAAACTTCATGTTCTATTTGTGGGTAAGCAGTGCTTGTTTACATTTCCCTGGGTAATGTATTTATGGGTAATTTGAAACTTCTCATTTCTTATTTTTGTGAATCTAAAACACTCAAACTTCCTGTTCTATTTGTGGGTAAGCAGTGTTTGTTTACATTTCCCTGTTCTATTTGTGGGTAAGCAGTGTTTGTTTACATTTTCCATGTTATAATTTTTGGGTAAGCAGTGTGTTTGCATGGGTAATCTCAAACTTCCTGGGTAATGTATTTTGGGTAATCTGAAACTTCTCATCTCTTGTTTTTGTGAATCTAAAACACTCAAACTTTCTGGGTAATGTCAAACTTTATTGGTAGTCTATTTCTGGGTAAGCAACGGTAAGAGTTGTGTTTGTTTCTATTTCCCTTTTCTATTTGTGGGTAAGTAGTGTTTTTTTCTATTTCTGGGTAATCTCAAACTTCTTGGGTAATGTATTTCTGGGTAATATGAAACTTCTTCTCTCTTGTTTTTGTGAATCTAAAACACTCAAACTTTCTGGGTAATGTCAAACTTTCTGGGTACTCTATTTCTGGGTAAGCAACGGTAAGAGTTGTGTTTGTGGATAAGCAGTGTTTTTTTTCCCCAAAAAAGTGAACATCAAATCAATTGAAAAAAAGCCTGCAGTACCATTATTTCAAAAACAGTGTCCTACTTTATATTTTTCAGACCTATTTTATCTAGTTAGCTTAATAGAGGCCCCTTTCACAAAATGCAAATTTTTGGGGTCCTCTTTCTCTAATTATTTCATTTGTATTCCATAAACGCATAAAGCTATCGATAACATCAACAATATATAGTAGTATTGTTCCCCATCAAATTGTTAGCAAAGATCAATTTGATCTTTTTTTTTTTCTTCTTCTTCTTCAAATATAGATCAAGTTAATATCGTAAAAAGTTATTTCACTTTGATTATAAGAAAAAGCCAGCGATTGCGGTTGCAATTGGCTCTCCAAATAAGACAAAAAAAAAAAGGCGAGAAGAAATCCCAAAGCTCTGATATCTCATATCCAAATCGCAAAAACCTAGCATCCAAATGCATATAAATCTGGACGAATGTATAGCTCGTAGTGGCGATAAAAAAAAAGTTAATACAAGATGACATAAAATCTCGAGTTCACAGACAAAGCTTTGTTCGAAGTATAAAGATGGCTCAGTTCCTCTTCTTCTCAAATAAGGTCAAGAGAAAAAGAAGAAGAATGACGGCATGCCTAGACTCATCAAAAGATGTTGCTACATTTTTGAGTTAGTCATGAAAAAATGAGTTATGAAAACTTGCTCTCAGTTTATCTGTATGGGGTTCAGTTATCAGTATGTTGTGTATGCTGTGTATGTTGTGGTACTGTTGAAGAAATATGAGCTTAAAGCTGTAAGCTATAATCTAATTTAATCATATTCTTCAAGTATTTCTACCAAACTGGATGAGAGCTAGACAAGGAACTACATTAGTCTATGCTTCAATCAAGAACATTCTGCATATTAATTTCCACCTTCATAGAAAATAATTAGTGAAGTGATCCTTAATCAACCGGTCAATCCAAGGGGAAAAAAACTCATTTAAATCCGTATTCAAGTATAAACTATCAATCCACCGTAAAAATGGAGAAGATTTGGATTACCGGGTGTAGGAAGTAGGAACGACTCTCTATGAGTTTGAGCCCTTTACGGTCTGTACATACTATACTTATACGGAAACATTTATTCCTTTCCTGAGTTCCCACATCGAGTATTGGTGGGTAGTCACATGGAAAAAGCCATATAAAATTAAGATTGTTTAGACTGAACTAAGCACGTCAGTCACGCAGTGAGCACAAAGCGAACTATTCTTTCGCCTTTTACTAAAGAATACCGTGTGCTCGCTGCATTAAAGTGACATACGCTTATTTTTGGAGGCCGTCTTTTTGTAAGACGCCTAACAGTTCAGTTTAATTTTTTAACCTAGTCGTTCTATAAATGATAATGGTCTAAACTACATAAACATGGCTCAAAGTATATGCCCATTATATACGGCCCAATCTAATAAATGAACTTTGAGGAGGCCGAAAAATAACTGGTAAATCATAATAGTTTGTCAATTTTGAACCCTCACATAGGGTGTAATATGAGATAAACTACTCGGGCTCGGCTCGCTAAAAGCTCGGCTTCACTTTTCTAACCGTGCCAAGCTTGAGCACATTCTAACCGTGCCAAGCTTGAGCACATTCTAACCGTGCCAAGCTTGAGCACATTTTGAAGCGCGTATAAGTTTTAGGCTCGGCTCGTTCGGCTAAAATAACACTGTAGGAGCATTATTTTAGCCGAGCTACTCGGATTCGGCTCGTGAAAAGCTCGACTCGAGCTCGTTCACTTTCTAAACGAGTCAAGCTTGATCACATTTTAAACCTCATATAAATTTTAGACTCGGCTCGGACTCGGCTCGTTTATAAACGAGCCAAGCTTGAGCATGCCGAGGCTCGGCTCGTTCGGCTCGTATTACAGCCCTACCCTCACACCACACTACATGAAAAAACTAAAACCTCCTATTATAATACTCAATATCCTTAATTATAATACTCAACATTATACTTGAAAGGAGGAAAAAAAAACCTCAGTAATTATATACTCAACATTATACTTGAAACGTAATATCATAGGATCTTACCTTAAAAAAATTAAACCTAGTGATTATATTAGCTGGAAAAAAAATTAAACCTCGTGATTATAATATCAAAAAACATTATAATTGAAACATTAGATGGATAACAAGAGCACAAAAAAAAGTCAAAATTGTGTTCTGATTTTCCACTTTAAAAATCATTTTTGATGTAAAATGACGCTTTTGAATTAGCACAATTAAGTAGGTTAGTGAGTTTTGAACCGAGATTGCTATTCGTACCACCTGAAACATGCTATTCATACCCCGACTACGCGTACGCAATGCGTAGCCGTAGCAAGAAGCTCATTTCGTTCAAAAAATAAAGGAAAATGGTTACTACTACGCATGACGGATGCGTAGTCCTACTACGCGTATGCCATGCGTAGTAGTCCATACCATATATTTGGTTCGGAAAATGAAGGAAAACATTTGCGTAGGCGTAGTAAAAAAAAAAATTTCGCATGACGTAAGTGTAGATGTGGTATGTATAGCATGGCTAAGGTAATGCGAATAGCAGAAACCGTTTTGAACGTTGGTTGTTAATCCCAACCTCATTCCCTCCCATCCTATCCTATTACCGCTTTGAGAGATTGAATCTTATAATTTTTATGCTATTTAAGTGAAAACTTTGGTGTAAAGGGTGTTTTTATATTAGCAAAATTCAAAAACTAAAAACTATTTATATTTATATTAAGGTTTGAATTTAAAACCCAAACTGAATTTTTACACCCAAAACTTTATGCCCAAAACACATACTAATTTTTATAAAAAGTTAATTGTTGAATGTTCTTAATCACTGGATTTACTTTATTAATTAAAATATAAAAAAAATCACTTTATCACCCTATGGTCATTAAAATCAACCTACCCATCTAATCGTAATGGTTCCTGCCATTCGTACCACATTAGCCCTGCGATATGTACCCTTTTACACCTACGCATTACGTAGGCGTAGTAAAAACAATTTTTTTTATTTTTTACTACGTCTTCCTTAATTTTTCGAACCAAATGTATGGTATGGACTTTAGTCATACGCTCTACGACTACGCATGGCGTATGCGTAGTATGGCTACGCATCCGCCAAGCGTAGTCGTAGCCATTTTCCTTTATTTTTGAACGAAATGAGCTTATTGTTACGGCTACGCATTGCGTACGCGTAGTCGGGGTATAAATATCATGTTTCATGTAGTACGAATAGCAATCTCGAATCGTAATTTATATTGAGGGTGATGAACTCTTCTTGGCATGGGATGCCAGCTAGATTTGATAGGATTGGTTCATGCTCAGTCATGCGATTAAGTAGTTTAGATCAAACTTATTAGCATAGACTCAACTTCTTAACTGTTTCAGCTTTTGTTTTATCTATGTACTATATATATTATAGTGAAGTAGTTAGTCATGTCATTTCATAACTTATTCAAAAGACTGTACATAAAAAATCACATTTTAATATTAGATATATAATTTTTTAAATATAATTTTATCATTTGAGTATATTTTCTAAATTAATTTTTTCCTTACAATTAAATTTTTTTATATTAATTTGACGGTTTTCCTATTATTTTAAGGAAACAGCAAATATTTTTTAATTTTAGTTTCTTTGTCATATTTACGCTTTTATATAGCAATATGTTAATAAATAAAAATTACCCTTTTTTTTGACATTTTAAGGGCTGAGCATCGGTCCAAAACCGCAAACCGCAAACTGAACCGCAACCGAACCGCAAACCGCAAAACTGAAAAACATGGGCCGCAAACCGAACCGCAAATGACCCGCAATTTGCGGTTTGCTTGCGGTTTTGCGGTTTTTTTTTGTGGTTTGGTTGCGGTTTTGCGGTTTTTTTTGCGGGTTTTTTTTGTGGTTTGGTTGCGGTTTTGCGGGTTTTTTTGCGGTTTTTTTTGCGGTTTGAACCGCAAAACAAAAACTTGCGGACCGCAAACCGAACCGATTAAGTGCGGTTTGGATCGCAATTTGCGGTTCGGTGAACCGAACCGCAATCTGCTCAGCCCTAGTTTTTTTATGAACTTTTGTTTTGTAAAACTTTACTTTAATATAACCCGTATAACACATGAATATCACATGAGTGCCTTTTTTTCATAACTCATATGGGTTGGTAGATCGGTTACATAATTAATAAGAGAGTAAAGAGTCTTCGTTACGGTTGTTATTCAAATTAAATGAGTCAAATTTTGACGTATTCATGTCCAACTTGTTTATCAATGTATCGGCTTTACATTATAACCGAACGTAAAAATATGTGTATTCAAAACCAGCCTTTTTTTCAAACCAAGTTAAGGTAGCTAGGTTCACATGACAGTCTTCCTATGTACAAGGCAAACTTTTTTATGCTCATACTTAACTAGTTTATAAACTACTTCAACCTAAAGTTTAAACCGAGTTCATTATGATTATATTCATCTACTTTAGAAGATTAATAAACTCGAACCAAGTTTTTTTCGAACCTAGTTGAACTCGGCTCACATAGCTACTGGGTTTCTTTCGGCCCGTATTTTGGTATATTTGCTTTGTGTTCAAACTTTGAAATCTCGTGGAGTGGACTTGGAACTGTTCAAAGCATTCTACATCTACTAACAATGCAAAACATTACGTTTTAGTGTTGCCTAGCCTCAACAAAATAAGTTGCTGAGTTAGTCATAGAAAAATGAGTTATGAAAACTTGCTGTGAATTTATCTATATGAGATTCAGTAATCAGTATGTTGTGCTATTGTTGAAGAAATATGGGCTTAAAACTGTAAGCTTTGATCTTATTTAATCATATTCTTCAAGTATTTATACCCAACTGGATGATATTTAGAATCAGACAATGAACTACGTATAATCTATGCTTCTAATTTCAATTAAAAACAATCAGCATATTTCCACTTTCATCGCCATGAAAAGAATTAGTGAAGGGATTCTTTTCAGAGTTCCCACATCGGATATTAGTTGAATACTTCTAAGGAAAAATCTATATAAAATGAATATCGATTAATTGTGAAATGTACACAGCCATGCAGTGAACACAAAGCGAACTATTCTTTCGCCTTTTACTAAAGAATACCGTGTGTTCGCTGTATTAAAATGGCATATGTTTATTTTTGGAGGGATGCCTTTACGTAAGGCACCTAACAAATTAGTTTAATTTTGACCATAAAATTGGAGAGTAGTTTAATCCCTGAATGGTGACTGTTTCAGTACTCTGGAATGGAGGGAGACTGCTGTTTCTCCATTCGTCTTATTGAAAAGCTTGTTGATGATGGGAAACCAATTCAGATTTTCCGTGTGGGACCTAAGCTTTTTATCACCTATTTTTCACTAAGAGCACCCACATTTTGATAGAACCCAAAAAATTTGTCTTCTACAAGATTATGACAAGAACACAAAAAGTGGGGACCACTTTAATTTAAGTATTTTTTTTATCAATAATTGTTCTTAATTTATACGGTTGGTTATTTTACAATTAGAGCATGATATTTATCATAATTTGGATATTTGGATATTTTAGTTTTAAATAGTTTAAATGGTGATAAAGTTCTTAATTAAATTAAAAAAATATTATTAAAAAATTATTTTATCCATCCATAGACATTTAATTTGTTTATATTAATTTATATTTATTCATAATTTTGTATTTATAAATTTATTGCATAATGTAAATTATAATTGATTTCATGTAATAGCGTTATTTAAACTAAATTTCACTATCTATGTTTTATTCAAAATATAAATAAAAATGATTAATATATAATATCTTAAGAATGAGTAAGGTTATTAACAATTTCATATACTCGAATATTGTTTTGGTTTTTATTATTGACGGTTACATCTACTCGGATATTATTTGTATTATTAATTTATGTATTATTCAATAATTTTTGTAGTGAAATTTCATGAATTATAAAATTGAAAATTGTCTTATTTATAATTTAATATTAAATCACAGAATATAATATTTAGTTCATATTTATTTATTATAATTCATTTATGGTTTTATTCATAAAACAATTAAAAGTAGATAATATATAATATGTATGTTAAGAACAAATGATATGTTCTATTGATGTGGATATAAATTTAGGTTGTGTACTTAGAATGACATGGCAGAGAGAGAAATGATAGAAAATAGTAAAAAAATAGGCTAAGATTAATCTTGAGTATCCTCTAGTGTGGATGCTCTAACGATCTTCTACTTTTAGTGGAAGCATCGGTTTTCCAACTTCAGGTATTAAGGATATTTTGGACACTTTTTTTTATGCTTCTAGGCAAAAAGTTAGCATCTCTAAGTATAAATTGTTTATTTCTCATAATGTCCGTTGTGACATCGAGGAGTTCTTGAGCCAGTTGAATGACATCCCCTAAGGAAAAACTTAGGGATACATATTGTACATGGAGGTGTCTCTGTAGCTTTGTTTAATCCGTTATTGGAAAAAATATCTTCTAAATTGGCTGGATGGAAGGCTGAAAGAGTTACTTTGGTCAAGTCCGTTACAAACTGATGTAAGTAGGAACATTCTGTTTATGATATACCTTCGGTAGATACGGCATTGGCGCAGTAACATTATATTTAGATGTGATGCTATGGTGGAAGCTAATTTAGGGTTCAACTGGGTAAAGTATCGTGAGAAGGTGGAGGCGTTTGTTGGGGCTAAACTGAATGGTATTGGTGCAAACCGAGTCGAGAAGAATGGGCACTAAAACCCGCTTTTAGATAATTGGGTGAAGCTCAACAGCGACAGGGCCTCGAAGAGGAACCCGGGAAATATTGTTGTTGGTGGTGTAATTAGAGATTGTAGGGGTCAGTGGCTCGGTGGTTTTGCGGCAATTATGGGCACTGCATTGGCCACGGAGGCTCGTTGTGAAAATCGATTTGGAGGTGGTTTGGGGCTTCATACACGATGGGGTGAACTCTCACCACCTTCTTCTTAGCCTGGTACTTCGATGTCAAGACTTTATTACTCGAAATTGGATTGTTAAATTCGATCATTTTTACAAGTTAATCCAGCGGTGGACGCACTTATTAATGTTGTTTTTCCTTAGACATTGGCTTACATGGTTTTGATTTTCCTATCTCAATTTCGGGGATTATTTCGGATGATATTCGGGGAGTTTCTCTTCTTGTATGGTTCATGCTAAGTTTTTCTTTTTAATGTATGAGGCTCTACCAAAAAACATGTTAAGTATATACGAATATATAGATCTTAAAAACAAAATACGTTGATAAATAGATATTATGTTATCTAGTTATATTAGTATATACGATGTAAACTATATAGCTATTTAGAAAATCAAAATTATGTGAAAGTAACATGGAACATCAAAATGGGGGTGGACGATGAATGGATGTTGGACGAATGAAACGTTCACCCGAATTTTATTCAACCATCTACATCACCCGCCCGTCGTCTTTTTCCATCAAATCTTATACGTGGTTGTCCGTCGGATATAGGTAAAATTGCCGCCCTAGTTCCCTGCCGCTTTCACGTGGTAACTCCAAGTATTTCCATATCCAACCGACCACTTAAACCCGTCGTTCAGTCGTTCGTAACTCGAAGTGTTTCCATATCACCGCCGCACCGAGCGTGTTTCCAAACCGGACCCAAAATGATGAAATTGGGCCTGATATTCGACCCGCTTTAACTATATACTCGGTAACCCATTTCACCGCACCTTCTTCTCAGTATAAAAACCAGCGCTTCTGAAGCAGAAATTGTAGGGTTTCGTCATCGAGTCTACCCCACCTCCGTAAACCCTAGCCCCTCTTCTGTCGTTGAAAATGGTAAAGTCTCAATCCGTCTTCCTCCGCCATTTAGCATGTCTTTACGATCGATCTTCTGACTTTCATTTCGTCTAATCGCAGCCGTCCCACAAGACCTTCATGATCAAGAAGAAGCTGGGGAAGAAAATGCGTCAGAATCGCCCAATCCCCAACTGGATTCGCATGCGTACTGATAACACTATCAGGTCCTCCCCTTTCTTCGCCTGCATTTGACTTGTCGACAATGCTATGACTAAAATTTGTATTCTAACTGTTTTGGTTATAACGTATTTCAGGTACAACGCGAAGCGCAGGCACTGGCGCCGTACCAAGCTTGGGTTCTGAGGTGCATTTCCAAATTCCGGGAACATTATTTTCATGTTAGCATTATACTTTAGTTTCAAAGACCCCCAACTACAGTTGTTAGTATATTTGAGCAATTACAAGCAATTGAGCTCATCAAATTTTGTCTTGGATAGTGTTGCCTTTCATGCTGTTCTGATTCAATTCTGTCAACGCGATTGGAATTTTGTAATCTCAGACCGAATTCGATACAAAATATTCTACTGATTGGCTCTTGAGTTCTTGTTTATATAACTTCTCGTTTTACAGATTGAATCATGCTTGTCTTGACCGTGAGTGATCTTTAAGTTTCCTTGTAGTGTGTAATTATCTACGTGCTTATTGAAAATTTAAGCACAATTAAGTGGTTTTGCTTTTAAATTTGAATTTCCTTTTGCACTGATTTTACCCCCTCCTTTTTTTTGTAATCTTCTGTATCCACTCTTCTTCCTATTGAGCTCAAGCTCTTGAGCTATAATGTTTGAAATTCACCAATCGGGTTTACTTCTTTCTGAATCACTATTTCTTCCTATATGGTGTGATGTGCTTTGTTTCAAATATTCAGTACACTTGTTGAATTATTAGCAGTTAGCTATTGATCATGTGCTTCATTCTCCATTGCTTTCTTGTCTTATATTTTATACAGTGAATTAACATGGTTAAGTGTTTGGCTAGTTAGAACTTGTGAAGATCCAGTTATTGTATGGATTTTGAAGTTGAATGTTCTGTAATACAAGTATTTGTAGCTCATAAATCTTAATTTTGGTCATTTCTTTTTGGTGTGTTACTCGTGAATTGATTCCATGCTTGAACTTGTCCATCTAGCAGAAAGCTTTTTTATATAGGACCCCTTGTATGTACTTATACGATTATAGGAACTTGTAAAGAATAAGCTTTGTATTCGTTACTGTTCTTGGAAACCATATTTTTATTCTCATAATATTATACGATATTTGCTCACAACAATATTAATATTGCCTAAAAGCATGAGGAGAAATAATTTGCAAACCCACGGTTGATAATAGGCAAATTATGTAGGGTGCTGAAAATTGCATGAATTATGGTTGTTTCTAAAGGGTATTACGGGCACGGCGATGGATTTCGAAAACGCACACGTTTGTGAATTTCATCGCCGTGCCCCTGTAGGGCCTATTTGATGTGTTGTATAAGATTGGCTACCTGGGCATCAATTAGACTCGTTTTATATTTTGGGCTCGATTCGTTTATAAACAATTTGAGGTTGAACATGTCAATGATGGACTTATTCAATGATCGACTTATTCGGCTTATATAATGTTGATCATGAGGCTCACTATTGAAGATGACATGCAAATTAGTAAAACCCTCCGGGTCAATATCTTTGCCGATAGATTCTTATAGCACAATCAAGGTTCACCTTATTCTAAATGACCTGTCATGTGGCATGAAACTAATATTGAGAAGGAAAAGCTGTAAAGAGCATTTGCTTGTGATGCATTCTTGAACCAACAATATTCTTATTGTAACATCTAATCTCTACTCCTATGAAAAGGTACAAAAGAGAATGGATTGATGCTTCAGGCATTCAACTTTCACTTATTCTTTTCACATTAAACCTTTGCAGCCATAGCTTTGAAGAAAGCTAAGCCATATTAAACACCTCTTTGTATGGCAGTTGTAGTTGCTTTCCACCTTTTGCTCTTCTATATCTTATCTTCAACTCTTGGTGTATTAGTTTTTATTTTCGAATTCCAAATTCTCATCATGCATTAGTTGGATCTATCACACTTAATATAAATATTATAAGTAGTATAGACATTATTTTGGGGCCGGGATACCCTACAACCCATGATAGGTGTCGGCATCTAACATATTGACGGGTAAGAACCGGATAAGACATAGCAAACGTCTTTAACAAGATTTTTAAAAGACAGTCACGTACCCACACCTACAAGAACATAATTACAAATTAGTTCAACAATGTAAAGAAGCAAAAACTTATAAATTATGTCAAATATACTCAAATTAGTTATCTTTTTTGTATATTGTTTCATCAAATCGCAACTCCATGGCCAAATCACTACGGACAGTGAAGTAGTAGTCATTGCCCGTGTATCCGGAAACCATTGCGATTGCGCGATATCCACATCTTCCGTCTCCGATGACATCTCTAGTCGATGTATATAAGGAAGCATGAGTGAATGAATTTCACCAGGACACTATTAATGTCCCCCAAGATCTTGACTCTCTAAAATTATGGGCTCTCTTACACGTCCTGAACCCGGGGGACAACCCTGTCTACTACCTGTTCCAGATAACCCCGATCCATGCTCGCACGTACTCGACTCTCTCCTTGTTGATTATCTACCAGTCGGTCTTCCCTTGGGTCTTACATTTGTCGGCTCTCTCAACGTACAAAATGTCATTCGATCAATTTGATCGAATTCGTTCAACGTCTCTATATGCGAGTTAATGTAATTCATGTCTTGATCCTCTTCCGTAGGATCCACTAAACGACAAGACACTTGCTTTCAAAAAGGACGGGTTGGATCCAAAGTTAATGGAACACGTGCTTTCATAGCTAGATAGAATTCACGAGCACAAGAGAATCCAAACGAATCCCTTTAATAGAAATCCTGACATATGGTATTGTCCTTCAACTTCTCCGCTTTCTCATAGATCTCCAATAACAACCTAAAGCACTCGTTGCTAACTTTATCCCGAAGCTTGCCAAATATAGGTATCCGAACTAGAAAACAAGATTATCTCTCCACGAACTCTCGAATGAAGCTTTTATCTTACAAATTTGATCATTCATCATCAAGTCCATGTTATCAACCTAATAATAGATACTACTAACAGTCGTACCCAAGGTCTTTTTCAAAAGATGGTGTGCCAACTCAACCCTACAAAATACAAATCATAAATCAATGGGACATATTATTATATAACAAGGATACTTGAAATGAATAAACAAAGCTTACATATATTGTGTCCTCATGCATAAATGTAGATAATGGTCGATCCAAGCTTGAACTATTGCCTGCTTGAATGGGGTAAGTCACGTATCCTCGAAGTATGACATCAACAACAATTTTTATTACCAATATGTCCACATTTCCGTCAAATGTCGCTCATAACTCTCACTTGACCTTGATTCAAACAGGAAATTGTATTGAGATGTGAAAACCGCTTGTGCCTCCTTTGAACGTTTCACCACCCATGATCAATTTTGAAGATTGCACTTGATATGAAACGTGCATTACATGTGTTTCACATTAGGAAACATGGTGTTCAGCGCTTTGATGAGGCCCAACTCTCAATCAATTACAATGACACCCGAAGTTTTATAAATGTTGAAACCTCTCTAAAGCTCACTCGTAAAAACGGAGTTTCCTTTGCCAAATACACAAATTTCATAGAAAATGTCATCTTCACTAAATTAATATGTCATGAATAATAACACAATTAAATCAATGATTAGAATGTACTCGTTTGTCTTGTATGTTGAATCCATGACAATAACATACGGATAAAGGTTCAACGGATGCCTAGAACCCGGATGGGAGATGAACAAACCGGATATTTCATTTGTGTGAGGACATTTCCTAATGTGGACATAGTAATCTCGTTGGTCAAGAAAATGGTGTAGGATTGAACTTGAACCCCGACCTTCGGCAATCTCCTTCCTCATCTTCAATCTGATATTGTAAATCTGTCGGATAGATGTGACGTTGTGTGGGTCATCCTGCTTCAAGATTTCCAATATATCTTTCGGTTTTAAACCCGACCCAAGTTCACGACACACCTTCCGATATTGTGGGGTGCCAACCGACCGGCGAATAAATGAACGTTCAATCTCTTAGAGAGGTTGTATATGTGGACTCCACAAATTACCCTCAAAGTCCATTTATCATGATCACTTTGACTGCCCTCGACTCAAACGGACACCCAATCTTCCTCGACCTAGTTTCTCGACTACTAGATGTCTCATCCTCCGGATCAACGTCTTTCTTTCTTCTACAATGCTCATAACGTTCGCATGCCAAGCAAAACGTGGACATACCTTTGATATTTAGACATGATAATTTCGTTAGTAACACCATATTCTTAGACCCCGTTATGAACCGAGCCCAACTGAATAGGTTCTCTCTATCATGAAAAAAACCTCTGAAGCTCAAACATAGCTGAATAATTTGTACAAGCAGCATTAGGTGAATAGTCTGAGAGTCCCTATTTCAAACAAATTACCTACTATTAATTTTCTATCTAAGACAACGAATATTTCGGGGACACTAACAACTAATATTTCGTACATAAAACCATAATACTAAAATGACAAATTCCGAATGTTACTAGAATAAATATATTGAATCACAAACTTACTAGACTAACAAACTTACTAACGGTTATTAACAAAATCAGAATAAAAAATATCGAATCACAAACTTACTTTAACTTGGATGGGAGAAACAAACTCATTGGATTGATGAATCTGTTATTTATCGAATGGAAACGTGATTTATAACCACTGGATACCCCATGAGTTTGGCTTTAAATATGTCGTCATCTTACTAGAATAACAAAATTATTAACAATTATTAACAAAATCATAATAAAAAATATTGAATCACAAACTTACTAGAATAACAAACTTACTAACAGTGATTTTGTCTTCAGAAGCCGTCATATTCACTAACGTTAATCGGAACTTTGAGAAGTAAGATACGAAACAAATGGATAGGTACAATGAAACTTTTGGTGGTATTTATACACCGAGTACCCCAACGAATATAATCCAACTCATAGAATTATAGCCGTTGGACAACGTTCGAAACCATCGGCTATATTTTGAAACTTCAACGCAGTCGGTATGCGTCGAAGTTCAATATTTCTAAAGCATTCGGTTTGCGTTGAGTGTCAGAAAATTTTCAACGCAGTTGGTCGACGTTGGTCCCGTGCATTTATCATTTTTTCCGGTGCATATATAATTCCTTTGTATCCCGGGCTAATGTGTATAACACATGCAGACGATCGAGATTACTGCAAATACACTATTGATAAGTGTTTTATTTCAGAAGGTTAGAATATATTATCTTTAACAGTGGGAGAAGCATAATTTTTTTGATAAAGCCCATTGGCATAATCTAACATACACGACGTGACCCACAAAATCACCAACGCCATTGAAGAGAATATAAGCATAACACCAAACGCGTCGTTTCATCTTCATTTTCACGATTCAATTACAGCTGACTGAAGTAAAATAGTACACGCGAAGTAAAGCTATAAATCCATACAGACTATGAAAATCAACAAAGCCCAAAGATGAGAACATGAGATCAAGGGAGAAATTAGGTGACGAAAATAATGGAAGGATCACAGCAACACTCATCCAAGAGACAACAGCAACACAGCGCCGCCAGGCATCCTTCGAGGAAACCGCGATTGTTCTGTGGAGGCGGCGGCGGAGCTCCGTACTGCGGAGGTGCCATCACCGGCGGCCCCTGATAGTAGCCTGAATTTAAGATCAAATTATTATCATCAATCGAACATAGCATCAAACTGAATCAAATCAAAGAGTAGGTTAGTTAGGGTTTCTTAATCACCTTGTTGAGGAGGGTAAGGGTAAGCGTACTTGGGGTCGTTCATTATTGATCGAGAATCCTCTGCTCCTGGATCGATCTGCTGGTGTTTGAATCGGAGGAAATTGGTTGAATTTATAGATGGAAATGGAATCGAAATAAGCAGGTAGCTCTTTGGGAAAGAAAGAGAGAATCTAGAATGTGGTAAAAGAGGGAAGGCGTGAATTGAAGAAAGGAACAAGGCGGCGGGTAGCTTCTACATAACTCTTCTTAAGGAAAGGGATGCTCCCAACTTTGTAGGCCATGCCCCATCTACACATATAATGTAATCGCTCGTCATTATTGTGGTTTTATTTGGGATTATAACCTCGGGAGATTATTTTGAGAGATTATTCTACCAATTTGTTATCCATTTGAACATGGATTATCGAAATTATCGAAAATTATTGTGAAATTTTAATTTCCCAAATAATCTACCTATCGCTGTCAAACGGGTCCTATAAGCCTACAAATTTATAACAAAGTATTCGTCCAACCTAAGCAGCTATTTAGCCTATTTTAGTAAATTATTTGTTTTGACATAAAATACGGATAGGTTGTTCAAATTTCAGTACGGATCGAACCTGAACACCTATTGTTTGGACTTTGACGGATATTTAGATACCGTCCAACAATAGGTTTTGGGTCGGTAATTCAATGGTCCATTGATGGGTCCGAAACCCAAAGGCCAAATATAAGTCTAAGTTTTGGTCCAATCGACTTGAATGTTCGGTATAGATTCGGTCCAAACTGAATGACTAATTAAAAAGATATATATTATACGACTTCTTTATATATCTAAGTTAAATATGTATTGTGTTATTTTTCTAAATGATATAATTTTTTGAAAGATATTAATATTTATAATTATTTTTTTCTAAATTATGTAACATGTTACAAATTATTCATAAACTATGTGATTTGAATTATATAATACAAACTCCTTATGTTTTTTAGGAATTAGTTGGTGTCTACTTGATAATTAAATTAAAAACAAACTATTAATATAATCTCTACGAAACTAAATCACAAGGAATGATAACTTTATATAACATCTATTTATGAACATAATTTTTGAGAAATATTTTAATTTATGAGTTTATGTTTTAAATTTCTAAAAATTATCAGTGTAATTGGATCATTCATGTATAATAGTATCACTTCTTTTCAAAAATAATAAATATCATGGTATTTATTTTATAATTTTATTTTTTTAAAACAAGTTTTAGGGTGATTCTGATTCGAAGCCACAGAGATCCAATGCAATCAATCCAAAAGCAGAAAGAAACATTGACCTCATTTTGGGGCGACTTACCAAAATCAAGTATAATTATTTGCTTCGTGCAATGAGCAGCCCTTAAAGAGTGAGGTCATTGTCTCTTGCAAATTTCAAGCCCAAGCCCAACCCATTACAAATTTATGAGAGACATCAGACTACCCATGACCAACCCTACCCATCTTCCAAGAAAATCACTAGCTCTCAATTATTAACGGGATAGGGTTTTCAATATACTTTCGTGAATAAAAGAATATAATCCTAAATATAGCTCGCTATTCTTTCTGCGCCTTCGGCCCAGCAAAAACTCGTCTCGTTCAGTCTTTGCCTCATCGTATCAGTATACCTAAATTTATTATCTTATTATAAAAGACTGTGTCAAATTTTTTTTAAAAAAAAAAAAAAAAAACAAGGATATTGACACGCATCATCGGTTTTTTAAAAAAATATATCAGATTTTACAAATATAAAGTCCGATCGTACATTGCGGTGATGAAATGTTTACATGCAAGTTGTCAAAATCCAATGGAATAATAACCGAGAATCGTTTACATATATGCAGTGATGTTGTTAGTTTATATGTCTTGCAAAGTAATAAAAAAAAAATCTCAAACTGGTACTAAACTTTTTATTCTTAAATCAAAAGGGTAATATCCAAAAGCCGACCAATTTAACTCTCTATGTATTATGAAGTTTGATAAACCAATGAATATATCGTGTCGATATAAATTTAGGGCCCGTTTGGTTTTAACACCGGAATCGGAAACGGAATGGAAACGAATCTAGTCCATATGTACATCCTTATTTATGAAAGTTTTTTGAATCATTTCTTGTGGTTTGAAGTAATTGGAGTTGAATTTGATTACTTTTGATACCCGTAACAAAATGTGGGGAGACAAGTGCAAATCACAAGGAATGATTCCATAAGATTTCATGAAAAGAATATACATATAAACTAAATTCGTTTTCATTCCGTTTCCGTTTCCAGAGTTGGAACCAAACGGGCCCTTAATGTACATAAAAGTCCTACGGTATCATAGAAACCGATAAAAAAATTATACTCTAAATTTGAATTTTTTTTACATAAAAAGTCCAATGAACTAATAGTTTGCAATTCAATTGACATAAAAATGAATACCAAATTTGATTTGACAAATAATAAAAAAACACACCACACGATGCAAAGAAGAATATAACATGCAAAATTCCATAATATTTAAAGAAATTTATTCTTAAAAAATATAATTGTTGCAGTGTATAGTAATTTTAGTAGTTGTTGAACATAAATAGCGTTGACAAATTGGTTCCACCGGCTGTTATGTTATTTGCTTGCAAGCGACTAAGCGAGACAATGTCCAGTCTAACGTCACTCATACCTCTTAAACTACGTCGTTTTGGGCTTCAAGTCTGCAATTAAATTAATATTTTCAAAAGCTCACCAGTTGACTTTTATACATTGGTTGGATCAATTTAATTCTTTTTTTGTAGAAAAAGTAAATTATATGATTTTCTTGGTCGAATCCCAAATTCCAATGATGCCTAATCATATGCGACAGAATATTGAAACACAACAAAAGAGACTCATACAAATCAAAGCGATCAGATCGAGTTCATATCTACTTGTAGACTTATTCTAGAGAAACTTCTCCTGGTTTTAATGAATTTAAATTTCTGTATATTTTTCATGTGGTGTTTTATAATATTTGAGTGATGTTAATCGGCAGCCTTCTGGAGGCTAGCAGAGGCGCCTTGCGAGTGCGCCAGGGCCTCGCGCACTCGCAAAGCGCATGCGCGCAAGCCCAATGCGCGAGGCCCATGGTCGGATGTCCAGCCCGCCTCCGCCTATATAAAGAGGCGCGGAGGCCAGCCCTTCCTTGCCCTTGTTTTCTTCGTAGCCGTCGCGCGTCCTTTGCCCTCGAGTTTCGCAGTCGTCGCGCACTTCCCTTGCCCTCGAGTTTTTTTTTTCTCTTATTTCATCCATTTCTACTTTTCTTCGATAGGTCCAACAATGAAGCTCAAATTTTTTTTCTCTTCTTTTCATAGCGTTAGCCACATACCGAGCCCATCCCAATAAGTTATCTTTATCCGCAAAATATCCATGAAGCTCAAATTTTGACGAATAGTTGGTACGGAGAGCACGAGAATAATCCATAAGATCCTAAATAAAAATAATATAGAGTATTATTTTAAAAATACACATCATTTTATTCTTAAATATCTAAACTACAATTCCGATTCTCTATTCTAACATTGCTAATTTTATAATTTCGATTCTCTATTCTAACATTGCAAATTCTACAATTTCGATTCTCTATTATAACATTGCTAATTCTACAATTCCGATTCTCTATTGTAATATTGTTAATTATACAATTCCGATTCTCTATTCTAACCTTGATAATTCTACAATTCCGACTATATAAAACGACATAAAAATAAAGTATAAAAATGAGTTTGTACACTTACTTCAAGTTGTGCAAGCATTTCTTCCGGTTCACTATATGTTTCAATATCGAACGACATCATAGAGCTTTCACCATCGGATTCTACATCAACTTTATCGGAATACGACGACATTTTAACGACTTTTTTGTTTACGTTGTTGAGGTTTGGATGAAGGTGAATGAGTCTCAAATGTTATTATATAGGCTCGAAAATTCCACAACGGCTAATATTCCGCAACGGTCATTTCCAACGTTCAAATATTTAAAATTATAACGGGCAGAGAGACGCGGAGGCGGAGTGCGCCTCTATGAAGGCGCGAGTGCGCCCGAATAGTAAGCCTGCAATATTTTTATAAATTAAATTATATGGTCTATTAATTTTTTTCCTTTCATTTTTTTTAGTTGCTATAACCGTTAATATTTTAAAATTTATTAAATTAACCCAAAATATTTTTTAAAAACAAATAAAAACTAACTAGTCTAATTATTGTTGGATTTTAGTGGAGAATTGGGTTTGTTATGTTGACATCTAATGTTCATGGAATTTTTAATAACATTAAGTATATGGATCATGTGTAACTAAATTTTAATGAGAAAATTGGTGTAAAGGAGCCCTTTTTGTATCCATGATACAATCTAGGCCCCTCTAATTTTCTCTCAAAAAATAAAACTAAATTAAATTATAAAGAGGTTATTAGTTGTGGGGACCACTCTAATTAAAAAGATTCTCTCCCTTAATTAAGGAAGATAAATAACTATTAAAAATTAAAAAGATAAACTAAATTAAAAAGATAATTGAATATTAATTGTGGGGACCACTCTCATTAAAAAGATTCTCCCTTAATTAATATGGTTGTTTATTAATTAAATAAGGAAAATGAGAGTGATTTCCAAAAATTCGGTACATAATTTTTATGTACATAATTTCACACGCAGATTATGTACATAAATTCGCACGCAGATTATGTACATAAATTCGCACGCAGATTATGTACATAAATTCGCACGCAGATTATGTACATAAATTCGCACGCAGATTATGTACATAAATTCGCACGCAGATTATGTACATAAATTCGCACGCAGATTATGTACATAAATTCGCACGCAGATTATGTACATAAATTCGCACGCAGATTATGTACATAAATTCGCACGCAGATTATGTACATAAATTCGCACGCAGATTATGTACATAAATTCGCACGCAGATTATGTACATAACTTCGCACGCAGATTATGTACATAACTTCGCACGCAGATTATGTACATAACTTCGCACGCAGATTATGTACATAACTTCGCACGCAGATTATGTACATAAAATTATGTAATTAATTTTAATGCCAGCAAATAAGCGATTATTTAAAAAAAAAAGCAATGTTAATTAAGGGAGAGAATCTTTTTATTTTTTAAAACTAATTCCTTAATTGTAGGGGACCACTCTTATTTTCCTTTTTTATTTAAAAAAATTAAGGGGGAGAATCTTTTTAATTTTGAATAATTATAGGGGACCACTCTCATTTTCCTTTTTAATTTTGAAAGTATCTTAAATTATTTTTGATTTTATCTTTTTCTCAAAATTACAAGGGGCCTACTTTATCTACATTTTTACAAAAGAGACTAGTTAATTCACATTAATGCATAATTAGCCTACTTTCCCTTTTATCTCAATTTTAATAGCTATACTGATGAATAAATAAATAAATATTATCTTAATAAAATATATTATTGGTCGTAACTTGATAGCCATCAAATTGGCTATAAATTAACAGTTACAAATTATACGTGGCTAAATACCAAAAATTAACATGTACTATAAAGCTATATATTGTTGTTAAAATTCCGTAAATATGAGAAGTCCACACAACAAACTCAGGGTTTTTTCACTAAAATTGTGTATTAATTAGATTAGTTAGTTTTTATATGTTTAAAAAAAATTATATTTTTACTTAATTTATTAATTGTAAAGTATTAACAATTATAAAGATTCATAAAAACTGGATAAAAAATAATAGATTATAGAATTCATTTATCAAAATTCTGTGGACACAATGCGAAATTATATTAAAGAAGGGTCATTAAACAAAAATTACAAAAACTCAGCAGAAATTTCCCATTTATATTTTAAACTGTAATTAATTAATTTTTAAATTGAGATAGTAATATAAATTATTATTATTATTATTATAAATTTATTATTGCATTGCTAAGTGACGTGACAATATAGTTATATATATTTATATATATGCATCACTGTCTATCAAATACGGTTTTCAAATGATGATTAATTATCATGGGATGTAGATATTTGTAATTGAGTCATTATTATTGATACTTATATGAAACGCGAATCATAAATATATTCAGATTTATTTAAATATTTTAGAGTATATATAATTGGAAAAAAAAAATCAAAAACCACATCACATTTAAAAGTATTATTGAGATGAAAAGAAAACAAACACTTTAGAGAATAATAAATGTAGTTTATTTGCCTAATATATATTATTACTACTAGTTGTCGGTGATTAGATTTGTGTCAAAATACAACTCTTTAAAAGAAAATACCTTTTGATTCATTCAATATTTTTACAATTGAATAAACTAAGGGCCCGTTTGGTTTTAATTCCGAAACGGAAACGGAATGGAAATAAATATAGTCTATACATATACCCATGTTCATGAAAGTTTTTGGAATAATTCATTGTGGTTTGAACGGAAACGGAATGAATGATTCAAATATTCTTATAGAATTATAGTCTATACATATACCCATATTCATGAAAGTTTTTGAAATAAAATTATTTCATGAATGATTCCATAAATATAGTCTATACATATACCCATATTCTTGGAACGGAAACGGAATGGAAATAAATATAGGGAAAATAAAATGTGGGAAAGTAAGTGCATTTCGCATTAAATCACAATGAATGATTCCATAAAATTTCATGAATAAGAATATACATATGAACTAAATTTGTTTCCACTCCGTTTTCGGAGTTGGAACCAATCGAGCCTAAATTTTTATTTTTTTCCCTGAAAACTGGTTTCATTATTTCTTGAATTAAAAAATTATGTGAGTATTGCATAAATATTGGGTGATTTTGGTAAGTTTGTAATTTTTACTATCATAGTATATAAAGTAAGCACTTTATTATAGTAATTAATTAGTGTACATGAATTAGACCTCTATTTTATTAATCTTAGAAAAAAGAAAAATAAATATTCAAATATTCTTAAAAAAAAAGGATAATCATGGGATTTATAGAATTTTGTACAAACATGTCGAATGGGGCCTAAGAGCAAGTTTACCCATACGGATTTAATTAGTCGCCACATAGGGCGACATCTGTTGTTGTAAAAAGTACTAAAATAATCTTCATCCGTATGTTTTAAAAGGTTTTTATTTGACATTTGGTGACCTTGGAAAATTAAAAGCTATAATCTTGACATTTCTCGTGATATTTATTAATCGGTTTTCTATGGCTGCACACAATCAGAACGGACGGAAAATCGGACCAGACCGGAAATCACAGTCCGGTCCGGTCCTGGACCGTAATTATAAAAATCTGATCCGGTCCTGAACCGTTATGTTCCGGTCCGATCTGGTCCGGCCGAAATTTTTACACTTCAAATATTTTTTAACTAGAAGAGAATCCGGTCCGGTCCAAACCCGGACCGGACCGGATTTAATCCACACAAAAAATATATTTTAAAAAAATAAAATAAAACGGTCCGGACTACATTGGACTGGATTGTGGTGGACCGGAGCGTTACGGTCCGATTCTGTATGGGAGTTTTCGGTTCGGTCCAGACCGGATCAAACCGTTTGGACAAACTTGCGGTTGCCAACGATATTATATTTATTTATGGACCCATTTCATTACATTTTTTTTGTCAAAATACCTTCTAAAATTTTTTTTAACACACCATGTTTTAATAATTTTGTTAAAGTAAAATTACATTGTATGATATAACTAGTTTTTTTTTGTTTTTTAACAATAAAATAATTATTATCATAATGTTTTGACTGTGTTATTATCAAATATATTTATAAAATCTTGACTTAGATTATATTTATGTAATAAACCATAAAATAATGTAAAATATATTTACCTTACTAAAAAGGTCAACATTAGATATGCAAATATTGTTTTGTCTTTTTTTCCAATTTTATAAAATTGATACATTAAAAATAATATAGATGCAAATTTAAAAAAATAGTTGTACAACAATAAGTGTGAGTTTAATACGTCATCATCCGCGAGTTGAAACATGACATAAATTACTTAATTATATTATATATTATATGTCCAAAATATATGTGGTTAATCAATTTAAAATGAGTATATTTTACCATTATTTTTAAAATATTTTATTATAATTTTATTTTAGTAAATAATTTTTTGAAAAATTGTATAAACAACTTATTTAATTTTTAACTTTTGTATAGTATAATTATTTTTTTGTTTGTTTATAAAAATATAAAAGGTTTTTCTTGAAGAAAAACCTTTACATTGTATCACTAAAACAAATAAATAAATAAAATCACATTGGACATAACATGTTAAGAAACAAAACCGGCGAAAACGCATTTTCAATGACAATAAATAGTACTTGACACATTGACATTTAAACTAGTGACAATTTAAATTACCAAAAAAAAAACTAGTGACAATTCACGTAGGAGAGTTTCTATAGAGCCTACCATGCGCCATTACGGAGTAATATGGACCGTTGATTCGCTTTATTTAATTGTCTACGTTAATACACATCATTTAATGATTTAGGAGATGTGCAATGTCAATTTTGAAAAATTAAATTATTGAGGGCAATTTTATCAATTTTGAAAATATGTTTAAAAAAAAGAATGCGATAATAAAAAATTAGTTTGTCATTTTTATGAAAAATGTATCAATTATTATTTCAGTTCACAATTTTAGTTAAATTCCAAATTTTTATATACTATTAGTTTTAGTATTTCTATAGTTAGTTTACATATCGTTTTGTTAATTAATTTATTTTATGCATTTTTTTAATTCTACATGTTTCAACTAATAAAACACAATGTTTGAATTGAGCATAATATTTGAACTAATGAGACCCCAAATTTGAACTAATATTATAAAAGTAAGAAATTTTATAGTTATGGTTACTATAATATTTTATTATAAACGCTTGTGATCCAACTTTGCCACTCTCTATCCTCCACCACCGGTCGTTACCTTAACATCAAGGAGGAGAATGTCGAAGGCAGGGCTAGTGATTGGAGTGAAGTCGTAACAAGGTTGTTGTAGGGAAACTTGTGATTGGAGTGAAGTCATAACAAGGTAGTCATATGAGAACATGTGGTTGTATTGAATCCTTTTTGGGGAGAGCTAATGCTTGTTGGGTATTTTGGTTTGACACCGCTCTCCAACCGCTTAGGCTTTTACTTGATTGCACATTTTGCACGGGACAAGGGAGGAGGCATGACGAGCGAGGATGTAGCATAACGTTCAGAACCAACCTCGAAGTGAAAGCGACGATCTAAATTAATGGAATTTCTTAGTTCAAATCGAGTGTTCTATTAGTTAAAACATTTTATATTATAGTTGATGCATTATATTGAACATACATAACAATTGTAAGAATATATGAAATATTAGTACAATATAATATGAACAAAACAAATAATCTTTCTTTTTCTTTGTATCTGACTGTTATTGTTGAATTTCATTCTTACACGTAATTGGGTAATTTCATCATCAAGAAGATGAAGTAAGTCAATTACGAAGTAGTAAACATTAGAATAATAATCAATGCAATTACCACTGAAAACAAAGATTTCTTCAAGTCAAACTTGTAACTAGCGACGACCACTTTCCCCGCATTTCTGCACCCCACCCACCAGCTACTCTCCATGTTCTAACTATTTGCTAATCCACTTCTTCAATTTATGATATTTATAATTAATCACCACAACTTGGGCCTCAAACTCATAGCCCAAAACCACAGCCCAGATAAAAGGCCCATTAACCAATAGGACAGGCCCATTATCATCCACAACAGAGAAAAGAAAAACTGACTTCTCCGTAGGACAAACCCTAGTGAAGTGTGGGCAAAAGTAAACGCCTTACAGTGAGTTGTCAGTGCCACCTCGACAACCTGGGCCCCACTACTTTCGTGTGTTTGCGAGACAGAATGTGAGCGATGCCGATTTGGAAAACCAGAAATACTAATTTAAACATATTCTTTTACGTAAATTACACAGACTACCCCCATAAAATTTAAAATCACGTAATTTGTTTTTGATTTTGAATATTAATAGGAAAAATACGGTGTGTAATTTTATTTGATTTATAATTTATGGGTGATTATGTGTAATTTTGTGACTTGTTTATTAAAAAAAGGGATAAAAAGAAAAATTGGAATCTACGCTCTCTTTTAATTTGGCATCACAAGCACAACACCCTCCATAATTAAAACCTACCCACATCACAACACTCATCCCCTCTACGTTTTCTTCATTACCCTTTCTCTCTCCTCCGCCACCTCTCTCTCTCTACACTCTCCATTCCCCCATCCCAACAACTCTCATCTTCTCTCGCTACCCGTCCAATCTTCAATCCAAGCTTTCTGCTGTTTTTTTTGTCCTCTCCGTTGACGGTGGCGAAATGAAGGACGAGTGGCTACGGGCGGCTATGGCGGACGATAAGATGGTGGCGGAGCTGCTCCTTCGCCTAAAGCAATCAGATCCACACCCGTCTGCTTTCACCAGACAGGTCGGAGCAGCGGTCGCTGCTTTGCTTGCTTCCCTCCCGCCTTTCGATTGGGGGAATCACAAACCTCGGTCAAAGGCAGCGACTACTGCGTCGGTGTCGGCCGGCAAGAAGGATTGCGAACGGACGAGACGTAGTCCGACTACTCCTCTCTCGTGGAGCGGTTGTGGCGCTTCGCCTAGCGATGGATATGAAGATTCAAGCAGGCTTTCCGATCGATTCGTCCCAGCCGTCAGATCCAAGGTTTGTATAAGTTTTTTCACTCTTACTCCATTTCAGATTTCTCCGACTTCTTATGCTTCTTCAATGGCCGATTTCACGACTCTTTATCTTCTAAAAAATTTTAGAATATTTTGTTTTTTTGTCGTTATCTCTTGTTGTAAGTTAAAAATCTCTGTATCTTAAACAGTTAATTAAAATTTCCTTTTCCAGTTTTTCCGATTTGGTTGGATGTATTTAAACTTTATAGTTAATTTCCAAAAAATCACCCACTTCAACGGGGGTTGTTACGCCCATCAGCAGTTAAAATTACGGCAATAAGCTGCCGGAGAAGAAGTTGAAGGAGTCACGTGATAAGCGTGAGAGGCTTCTAAGTTCTAAGCGTGGGACGTGTTCACGTTATTTCTGGTCCGCCGTGGCTTCTTTTCTGGTCACCTATCATTCTCTTTTATTTTTTCTAGGGGTTTATGGCACAAAAAGAGTAGAATATTTTCTTCTACTCTGGATTTAACCAAAATGACCCTGAAACAAATATATGGAAAGAAACCGGGGCAGTTCAAATTTGGAGGACAGTTTTGTCAGATAAGGAAAAAAAGAAATAACCTTTTTCTTTTTGTTTAGTTCAGTGGGCCTCCCTTTTTCCAAACGGATCGGGCGGTGGCGGTGCTTCGCCACCGCACCCAGAAATTTCGTAGGTAGCCCAAAAAGCAGTTCCCGGTCTTGACCCCAAGTTTACTCCACCGGAAGAGCCAATTGACGTAAATGTCCTTGTTGGAGTCAACATCCTTGGGAATGGAATGTCCTTGTGAGGATATTTTGGTAAATCCAGTTGGTTATACTTGAGGTGGACCCAACTCATGGGGCCCGGGAACGGGTTGTGTGGAGTTGGGTCCGCGTTTGGTTTGGTGGGTTTGTTATGTTCTTTTCAACCATAAGGGCTGATGTTTAGCAGAGGGATCTTCTTCTTCATTCTCTAGTTCTTCTGGATTTTAAGTATTCTAATCTAGTGTGAGCGAACTCAGGGAGGTTGTTGTGGGTGGCCTTATATTGGGCCAATATCCTTTTTCATTTATAGCTTATTTTCCAGGTTGGAAAAGAAGGATTCTTTTTATCTTTTTCTTTTTATTTTCAATCGAATGAAAAAGGGCAAAGGTATCGTCGTGTCACGCCGCCCCGCTTTCCCCATTTTGCTATCCATGTCTTTTATGGTTCAAACCCTCTATTTTCATTTTTTAAATATAATTTTATAATATTTAAAATAATAAAAAGATCTGAGAATTGGAGAATGTGTATGGAAGAAGCCACGACGACCCACACCAGCTCACGCGTAGTCACATGACCAGGTTCAACACGAAATCAAAAAGCCCCCGCGCCTGTATCACGTGCTTCTCACGTGATATATCCATCGGCTGACGTGGTAGCTTGGGCGGTTTGCGCTTGGCCGCGATGGTGGCGCAATTTCTTGTTACGAGTGTTTTGTGGGTCCCAATCGGGGTGTTGGTGTTGCTTGTGAATTCATATTCATGGGAAGTTATGATGCGTTCTCAGCCTCTTTATGATGGATGGTTGAGATTGCAGATAAACGAATCCTCTTTAATCGACACCGTCCATTGTGCCAGCGCTTGATTTCGTTGACGGTTCCAGTTTCCAACCGGTGGGTGGCCTGTATTATGGGCCCCCAATCTTTCCAAATGGGGCCCGTAAACCGGGCTTTCTTTGATATTTGGATAATTATTGCCTCCTACTACGCGGGTTGTCGAAATTGGCTTTTAGTATTGTAGATTAATATTCTAAATGGGTGCTTATCCAATAGGAAGCCATGGATGGGTCTCTCACTCTCTCCTTTTTTAACTGCTGAATTCTATCTTCTTGTGTCATGTCCTATTTTGTTGTCATCTATCTCTAACTGCACATTTTGTACCATGAATTGCCATTTGGGTATGTGTCCAAATCATCAGCTGGGATTATTGAGATAAGTTTACTGAGCTGGGTAAAGAATTTCCATTAATAAGTTTTGTCTTTTAACTTGGTTCTGTTTGGCCCATGGCCATGACAGCAAATGATGTGATATTTTTTTAGGTTATCTTCTTCTTTGTGTCATCATCTTCTGCAATATTTTAGATTTCATGAACAATTTGATGAACAAATCAGTTTTAATTTTGTATCTATTACTTCTGTCCCTGATTATTATTGTTTGGCAAATCGTGAAACTCTGTATTAATACTTTAAATTTGTGTTTAAATATTTCAGGGTACTACTGCAAATAACACAACCACCTCAACCACTGCTACCAAGAGGCCTAGAAGGAAAAAGGTAAACTCTTTTGTATTGTCCATGTTTAATGAGCAGTTACTTAACGAATTCTACTTGTATTTCCATGTTTCATGGTTCAGGAATTTAAGTTTGTTTTTATTTAATTTGACAGACATTTGCTGAACTTAAAGATGAAGAAAGTGACCTCATGAAAGAGAGGACACATCTGAAGAGGGTAGGTTTGAAATGATATCACACAATATATGCTCTTATTTATGGATCTTTATCGCAAAGCTGGTGGTTGAATTGTATTTTTTCTTGTCAAGCAGGAATTGGATACACTACGGATTAAATTAGATGAGCAGAGATCATTAAATGAAAAACTGAAGAGAATTAAGGTAATACAGCTGTTTCTATCTCTCTTATTTACTTCTCCACAACTTAGTGTAAAATTATGGTAGCCCATATGGAAAATGAAAACCAACTAAATATATGTTTACCTGTGTGCAGCTTGAATTCCATGTACAAGAACAGAAGAATGATCGTCAAATGGAAGCTTCCACATCGAACAATGCTCAATGGAACTTACTAAAACAGGGAAAGTCTGAGCAAATCTCAGATTCTCACAACTTATGTCCAACTCAAACTGAGACCTCAAACGAGAAAGCCGGTTTTGTGCTTCCTGATCTAAACATGATGCCGGAAGATGATTGTGCTCCTGGGAAACCGGTAGTAATGAGCTAGCAAATCCCATGACACGAAGCTTGATATGAAATTAGATCCAGTCCAGCCATTGTAATTACGCGGCTGCAAGTTTGTTAGTCGACCTGAGAAGTCAGGAGGAGCTGGCACCTCGAACACAAAAGGCGGTTTTGAAGTTATATGTTAGAGATGAACTGCTAATCTAGGTAGAGATAATCTGCGGATCCATTTCAGGTTCCTGTCCTTGTTATTCCATAAATTCTTTGGGTAAGCCCTCATTACTTGTCGTTTTAAGAGATGGAAAAGAAAGTATATGTAGACATATATCGGTGCCATTAATCATTATATTCTTTCTTTTTATATATAAGTGAGAACTTTACATTTTCTAACTTTCTTCATTAGCAGCTACAAATAACCAGGAAATGGATCTCTGTGTTACCTAATAAAACAGTTAACATGTGATGAGAAGTACTATATGCTAAGTGACATTAATACGAAAGCAATGAATTCAAACCTAACAGGCCTTCAATTCCGCCACTCTCGCAGTATCACTTCGTTGCCTGCTTGGATGCATTGGAATGAAGGCATGAGAATCTCTTTCTGCTTCGTACTCATTTTAAATTTCTTATATAACGTTTTTTTTTTCTTTTGGAGATTTTTAAGTACTTTATCACATTAAATGGGTGAAGAAATTTATAATTTTTTGGGAATTTATTACTAATATTAGTAGTTCACTTGTTAGGGCATTTGAAAAACATGATGCAAATTTGTTAAAAGATCTTTTACTGAATCTTCTTTCATTTACAATCAAGAATACATCTCCAAGATTTGTTACCTATCCTGTTAAATGAGTACATATAATAAAAGGTCATCTTCAAAATGCTGTTATCGAGTGCAGAAAAAAAGTTATTTGAAAAGAAGAAATTTGCGTTTGCCGGGAGTCGAACCCGGGTCTATTGCTTGGAAGGCAATTATCCTAACCGTTGGACTACAAACGCTTCATGTTCATCTCCAAATGTAAAATTTATAAATACATTAGTTCCTAGTATAATCTATTGATGTTAATATATCGCCTGCATTCATATTTTGAAAGCACACACATGACAAAACCCAATTAGAACCATTACTTCACCTCATCAAATTTTCCATCGCTAGGTCAAACCGATATGTCGCTCGTCGGATAAGTCGGCAGCCTGTCCAAGAAATTCCCGATCGGAAGCTCGTCTTCAAAATTGAGAGCATAACTCATCAGATCGTACTGAAACTTGCCTGTACTATTGCTAGCTCTCCGATTCACACGACCGATCCTCGATAGCAAGCTCCAACTCTTGACCTTGATTTCGCCGGGAAGACCGTGGGCCCTGGATCTGATCCACGTTGTCGGCGACTGCTTGGGACGGTCGACGGAGCTGATGACGTGGTATGAGTCGGAGGTGTTGATGAAACAGAAGGATGACTTGATCTTGTTCCGGAATGATGACGAGTGCTGCTCGGGATCGTATTCCATTTGCAGCGTGCTTAACTGAATTCTGCGTTGGCGCTTTATGGATGTAAGTGAAAATCTGAGGAAGTTAATTTGCATACAGTTGTCACTTCTCTTTTTATGAAGATGAGATTACAAAAGAAAGTTAAACAAAAGGATAATTTCACAAAAACGCCCACAAAATGGCTACTTTGCAATAAACCACCAATAAAAAATTTAAAGTTAAAATTGCTTTATTTTAGGGTATTGTGCACTTTTAGTTTTTTTGGGGGGTGTTTTGCTGCAAAAGAACCTATTTTGTGGTGTTTTTTTGCAAAATTTGCCCACAAAAGCCATGTAACCGGGGATGTATGTGGGGCCACGTGGTTGCTCTCACTTCAAGGGATAAGAAATTCGTTTTTACCTTTTTGTTCTTTTCTCTTTCTTTTTGCGGCAATGTCCTACGTGGAAAAGGGTGGCAAGTAGATCCGTTCAAATCCGGATCCTGACCCGGATTTTGGTGCATCAATCCCGTTATCCGAGATAGAGAGAATGTGTTATCTTTTCATAAGATTTATGTAATGTATTTCGTATTAGAACAAGTGTTAATGTAAGTCTAAATGCAAAATTTGAAGTATCAAATGTGTTTTTTATATTAAAACATAACAATCCTTTCATCACAAGATGATTTTTAGTATGATAGTGAAGAAAGTTTAAGCCAAGGAAAAGAAGACAATTTTTTTTTTACAAAAAGATAATATAATTTTCAGTTTAAGTTGCGCGTAATTCACCGCGTATTGGATAACATCACCATTGCAAATTTTTATTTTAAACCAATTATTTCAACGTAAAAAATTGACACGACCCATTTTGACTTGATTTTTCTCGAGTCTCGTGAGAAAAAAGATATGTTTGGTAGTGAAATTGACGTGTTTCAAAGATAGATAATTGTGGCATGGATTGCAGGGCATTAACCATGTTACCATGATGCCGAAATTAGTACATATGTTGGTTCATAGGCCTCAATGCAACTCTTAAATGTGAAGATCTTTTGAAGGGCTCAGCGTAAATTAAGAATTTTTCTCACGCTTTTTTTTTTTTGTATTTTTTGGGCAAGATCAAATGGATGAATCTCCCTTCATCCGAATAGAAGACGTTGATGAACTATGAATTTTGATATGGTGGAAATTTAGTGTCCATTTGGTTGGAGCAGTGAAACGGAAACGAAATAAACACGGTTAAGGGGATGAAAATGGTTAAGTTATCTTTTCATGTGTTAAAAGTCCTTTAATTAACATTTTATTTTAATCACTAAACAAACATGATTTTTGATTGATTCAAAATTATTTCGTTTTCGAGAATGATTATTAGAGCATCTTCCACCCATATACTGAGAGTTTCTTTAGCTATTTCTTAAATTAAAAATAAAGATTAATGTCAGAATGGATTAAAGAATCAATGTAATGAGTGGAAAGAAGTTTCTCTGGAAAGAAATGAATCCTGACAATTTCCTGACTTATTCACGTAAATCAAGTAAATTGTGAATTTTTAATTTTGTTTTTGCCCAATTGTAGGGAAGTAAGATTTGTTCTATTGAAGTTACGTAACTTAAAGACATTTTAAAAAAAAAATTTAATTTTGGGATGGAAGAGAGAGGTTTCTTAAATAATTTTAAGGATAAAAAAGAGTTAAAAAAACCAGATAAGAAATTTTTTAAAGAGTTATGGGATAAAGATGCTCTTAGGGATTTTAAAGTGACCTTAATCTTATAAGTAGAATTTGCAGCTTTTTGGATCCCGAAAAATGCTTTTAATGGTAAGGCAATAAAGGAGATCGGATATGATGATAAAGTAGAGGCCGGGTAGAAATTACGATATGAATATCATATATAGTGTAGCCACATCTTAATGTCATAATTTCGACCATCTCCCGTGTAAAGTTATTATATATATTAATCGTTCAGCATAACCCAAAACTTAGGTATCATAATATATCGTTTACAATAGCTTGCCTTTGAAGTTTTCATCACTTTAAGTTATTCTCTTGACAACCAACATGTAAGAATACAAATGAACTTATTACTAACGATCTTCAAAGACAATAACTACTACTTGGAACTTATATGTACCGACACTAGAGGTGTCAAACGAATTAACAGGATGGCTTCGGCTATTTCGGTTTCGGTCTACTTTAGATTGGGTTGAAGTCGAGCCTAATGATTTATCAGGCCGGTTGTCGTGAGTCGGGTTGGAGATTTGTATTTTTGAAATTTGGGTTGGAGTAAAAAAATTTTTGTTTTGAAATTCGGATAATGGGATCATTCCAGGTTGATTTGCTTCGGGTATAATCGGATGCATACATTTTTCAATTTCGGTTATATTGGTTCCTTGTCAAATTGGTTTTGTTAAGCCGGTTTCAAATATACTTCTTGTTTTTTTTCCTTCAGTTATTGGTATCAATATATAATTAATTTATGTGAGCTCCTCTCTCAAAGACATATATGCTAAACATTGCAGCCCGAGAATGGAAAAACAAAACAATTTAGTCGTCGGATCGAGTTATTTTGGGTTCTTGAATCATTCTGGTCAAGTTGCTTCGGGTCATATCGGCTTCTTCAGGTTCTCAAATTATTTTTGGCCAACCTATTTGTATTTAATCAAGTTTATGACTTTGCAAATTCGGATTTTTATTTGTTGGGTTAAATCGATTTTTATTTCCATTTTCGGCTAGCGGTTGTATTTGGGGCAAGTGGGTCGGGTCTTTTTTTCGTTCGGATTAGTTTTTAACAATTTTAACCGACGCCTTAAATCGAGGTTATTCCTAACGAATTTCATGATTCTAACAGTTTAGCGGTTGGGGTTTGAATTGGGTTTTACCTCAAATCGATTCTTTATTTTTCAATAAACGGGCATTTAATGGCTGTACAACGTTAACATTTTCACTTAACATGAGAGAAGCAAGCGGAAAAAAAAAAACCTAGGCGACAATCGGCACAACAGCCAACACCAACAGAGGAAAATCCTAGCTGACATCCAACGCTTAACAATCAACACCAGCAACCGCCACGCTCGGCCTATCCGCCACCTCTCTTGGCTTACCGGCCACCTGTATCGGCCTACCGGCTTTCTTCGCTTGTTGGAACAAAACATTTGGGTTGAAGTCCTTCTACATCTTCCAACCAACATTCTTGGCCCCCAAGAATCCTCTCTCGGTGTAATGACTTTTGGTACTTGTCAAAACCTTCTCCGTCGACAAATCACCGGTTGATGCATCACCTAAGTTTTCAATCCGGATCTATATGCATCAAGGATTTCCAGAGTGTAAAAAGGTCTTTTTTGTTTAATACATTAGTTTATCAACCATCGATTAATTTGGACTTGTTTATCATTGAACTTGATATTATTTAAGCTAACAACCAATTAATGGATTAATTTTCCAAAGTGTCAAAAAGTCCTTTCGACGTCCGAAGGCTATGCTTCGAGTCCAAATATGAGGTGACCATAATTGCTTCCCATACTTTCTTCTTATCACTTCATTCGACGACGGAATCTTTCTCTCCGCTTTCCGGTGACTAGCTCCTTCTTCTTTCCCTCGAAGACATCTCAGCTTCAGTAGCAACCTTTTGTATTTTTGTGTTTGTCTTTGATATGGTCCATGTTCTCATGATGGTTAGCTTGTCTGATGATATTTTCAGCCTTTTGATCCATTAGATGGCGTGTCCTCTAGTGTTTCAAATTGCTTTCCTTTATCAAAATAGGGTACATTATGGACCATCTCCAAACTACGATACTAACTTGTGACGCATCGAATTCAAAAATCAACTTAGTGAGTCCAAGATAATCCATACCACTAGACATACCATCGTATATGAACCATATTTCAACTGCAGGGAAAAAAAACAATGCATACAAAAGTGTATTGATTAATTAGATGAATTTAGCAGAAATACAAAATGTATCTGATCATCTCAACTTAGGATCTCGTGCATAAAATAATAGGTTCAATCATTGTTCATAGAAGATACCTCTTGATGCGTGAATCAGATCTATTTAAAGAGAGAATGGAAGAGAACAAGAGCCTCAATTGTTGCTCCTCTACTTAGTCCACACGAACACAAAACATAGACCTCCTTTTGGCTCCGACTGCTATGACGGAAGAATCGAATCCAGAATATAATAGTGAGACACACAAACTGTTGAGGAGGACAAGAATAATTTATTTGCACCCTTATCAAGTGCATGCTTGTTTTTGGAATTCAATCTTTTGTCGATTGTAATCAACAACCCTCTTCACTATTTAAGGTAAAGAAAGGAGTAGAAATCTCCCATATTTGTAACGTTACTTTTCTTCTCCTAATTATTCCCTTAGTTAAACTCCTCATTAATTATATTAGTTAACCCCTATTATCATTTATTTCATAAATAAACATAATTTGATCATTAATAATAATAATAATAATAATAATAATAATAATAATAATAATAATAACAATAATAATAATAATGAAACCATCTTTCTTGTGGATCTACTCCGTCAACTTTTAGTATGTGACCTCATAAAACCCGTTTATAACAATTATGGGTTCCAAATTTTAATCACATTTATTGTAGTTGACTTCTATCAAAGCACCACGACTCCCAAAATAATCGAATAAAATTATCTCCGTTTAATTGTCTTATTCCAAGTTTAATCATTGCACATTATTAAGGGACACAATTCGTTCAATCTTTCGCTTGTTCTTAAACAAGTGTGCAGTTTGAGATATCATTATCTCTTAATGTCTTATTTGACGATATGATGACATTCATATATAAGGAGTATACTAATCATGCATTTTTAGTCTTGGCTCTTCGAGTGGCGGAGACATCAATCCTATACTATGTATCATCGTATAGAGGAACTAGGAGGACTTCTCCAGTCTTGTATGACTGTGGCTCCCAATTAATTTTTGACAACCCCATCTATTGTCTAATTTGTCTTTATAACTACTTCCTTTTAACGGAAAATGTTTAACAATGTAAATAAGTACCAATAAACAACCTAACCCCATCGTTCTCAAATAAGTTAAGACTCATTTCTAACAACATCGTTCTCGGACTTCCGTTTCCGTTCTCATAATCTGGACCTACCGATTAAGATCTCACAACCTAACCCCATCGTTCTTGGCCTAACGACATCGTTCTCAGCCTAACGGCACCTAGAATACCCAAAAACGAAATAAAAAATCAATAGTGAATTTTATTTTTGAATAAGCTAAGGCTAAAAGCTCGACCATCTTATTAACAAAGGTACATTGTTGTTAACCAACTTGTTTTTTAACCTCTTTGAACAAATTCCTCTTTACAAATCGTTTAACCTTTAAACCATCAAGTTTTACTCCCTTATATGTCATGATACCCGTTCTCAGCAGTTTCGTCTTCCGAGGTTTGATTCTGTCTTGTGGTGGCGGTTCAAGCAGTTTGTCGAGAAGGATGCGTGGATTTGTGATCGACTCCTGATGACTCTAGTGCAGTCCAAATCTGAGGTGTCCACAGTTGTTCACCAGGCTTTCTTCCTGTGTACTTCCTTCGTTGACGAACGATTATGCTCGTTGCCTCCTATGGCTGAACCATCCTGCTTTCCCTTGAAGACTTTTTTGCTTTCGGGTTTATTTTGATGTATTTTTGAGTATTTCTTTTCTTCTTTGTTGTGGGGCCTCCATGACGGTTAGTCCGTCTGCCGAAATTTTCGGCCTTTCGATCCACTAGACGGCGCGCCGTCTAATGGTACGAACAACTTTCCATTTTCAAAAAAAAAAAAAAAAAAAAAAAAAGTACCAATAAACAAGAGAGACCATAACACACTCATGTATAAGGAATCTACTAATCGTGATTTAACTTAAAACTCTACAATCCCTCTTGGAGAGTCTTAAGGTGGGTCAATCTTACATGTATCATCCATACGCATATATGTAAATGATTAGATATATTTATGTCCCTGTAATCCATGAAACTTGGTGTTATCGGTCAACTTATAATATACTTATTACTAAAATCATTTATGTCTATTTGATGATTTTGAACTATAGACTTTCAATAATTCAAAATTTCATTACACTTAATGGGATTTCATTCACCAAAACACTTAAGGTGATCTCATTTGTTAATAGTGAATTATTTGAACATAATATTTAATATCGATCAAAATAATATATAAATAAGAATGAAATATCATATATCATAATCATCAAGTCAAACATAAAACTAGTGTCCAACACTCATAAATACACAATGTAATATAAAACCAAGACTCAAATTAGTACACACATTGGTTCATTTTCGGCTAGCGGTTGTATTTGGGGCAAGTGGACCGGGTCGTTTTTCGGGTCAGGTTGGGTTTTGAAAACACTAACCGACATCTTAAATCGATGCTATTTACAACGAATTTCATGATTATAACGGGTTTAGCGGGTGTGCTTAAATTTTGTTTTATGTTAAATCAAATTTTTTTTCTTCAATAAATAGGCATTTATTGGGTGTACAACATTAATATTTTCAGTGAATAAGATATGCGAGCGGGAAAAAAAATCTTTAAGATCAAGGTAAAATCATAGGCGACAACCGACACTTAACAACCAACACTAACAGAGGAAAACCCTAGCTGACATACAACGCTTAACAATCAACACCGGTAACTGCCACGCTCGGCCTATTGGCCACCTCTTTCGACCTACCGACTTTCTTCGCTTGTCGGAACAAAAACATTTAGGGCTAAGTCCTTCTACATCTTCCAACCAACCTTCTCAGGCCCCAAGAATCATCTCCCAAACTAATGACTTTTCGTACTTGTTTGAACCTTTCCGACGACAAAATCACCGGTTAATGCTTACCACCTATTCTTTCAATCCAAATCTATATGTATTTAAGGATTTCCAAATTAAAACCTACATCTTGAGGAACGATAAAGAATTATAAAATAAGAATGTAAAGAGGGTAATTTAATCTGTTTATCTTATTTGATGCTTCATTTGCCCTTTTTAGTAACGAAGACAAGGGGGTGGGGAGGTGCCTTGACAAACGACGTCATTTTGCCTTACGATAAAAACCCCCTCAAAACGACGTTATTTCGCCTTTGGTGGATATGAAACATATTGTTCTATTAGCTCATTTGGTAAATGAAGGGTCTTAGAGTGTAGGATTCAAGTTTCGGGAGCACGATAAAAGATCCTTTTTGTTTAATACACTAGTTTATCAATCATCAATTAATTTTATTTGACAATTTATTCATAAAACACAACTTTGAAATTAATATATAAAACATACCTTCTTGTTGTACATTTTTATTTTAAAAAAATATACATATATCTAGATGGAGATTAAGTGAAGTTTATTATTAAATTCACTATTAATTAATCCAATATAGCCTATACAATATAATTTCAAGTACAATAATTCATCAACCACTAACTAATTTATTTATAAATCAAACTAAATATATAAATTAATTTAATTATCATCTAAATAAAAAATATACAACAAAGTTCTAATTTATAGCACATAACCTTAGTGTGCTTTTCTATTTAATTTATAGATTTTAGTGTTTAATTTTTAAATTAACATGCAAAATGTATTATACAAATTTCCCCACAAAATTGTCTACTCCGCCATTGTGCCACTCCTTCTTTGTTTTTAAAGAAAATCTGGCCCGTTTGTAACCACAACCAAATAGATCGCAACTGGAGGTTGGAACCACACGGTTAATCTCGACCTCAAATCCGCTTACTTCTGCATTGAACAACTCTTTTGGTTCAATCTTTGATGAGATCTGCCGATTATGTGCCTAATGATAATGACTTGTTATAAATGTTTGACTCACGGTTGTTGCTTGATATCTTCATTTTATCCGATGACTTTATTTTTTTTATCTTGTCACACAAGATACAAGGGTACAACAAAGTAATAGAAAAGTTTAGTTCATTTTCTTTTTTACTAATTTGGACTTGGTTATAATTGAACTAGACAATATTCTTGTTATACATAACAATGTCTTCACCTAGAAAGTCTTGTCCGCGATAATTAATGTGATATTTGACTATGAAAATCATTTGTTTTTATCCCTCTTTAACTCTAATTGGTGATGATTTTTGTATTACACGGTGAATTATGTTGGACCATTAAAAAATACATTGTGTTGTTAAATAAAAACTTAAGCCTTAAATTGTACACAAGATAAATTTGTTTATTAATAGTATATATGAACCTTTACAATATCTTATTTTTAAGGTCGTAACATTCAAGTTATACCCAAACAATCTCTTTATGTCGAATTGTCACTCTTAAATCAAACTGAAGATAATGCGGGGTAGACTCTGATATCGGATTATGATATTAGATATTTTAATATTATACTATATCTAAACTCGTAACGTTCAAATTATGTCCAAACAATCTTTTAAGTCGAATTGTCACTATTAGATCAACATGATGATAATATGGGGTAGACTCTGATACTTGATTGATATTTGAAAAGGAAATGAATTTTTTTTATATATAATAGAATTTAAAAAATGGAAGGCATGAAAAAAAACGCATTGTATGGTTAAATAAAAACGTAAACATTTTTGTTAATAATATATTTGGATCGTTACAATATACTATTTCTAAAGTCGTAACATTCAAAGTTATATCCAAACATTTTCTTTATAACATATAAGTTACTCTGAAAACGGATTGATATTTGAAATGGAAATGAAAAATATTCATTTATAATAGAATCTCGAAATGGAAGGCAAAAATTATATTTAATAAAAAAAATAGAAAGGGCCCAACCGGGATCGAACCGATGACTTCTTGATCTGCAGTCAAATGCTCTACCACTGAACTATAGACCCTTTTCTGTAATAGTTTATATTTGATAAAATTATAATGATAGACATAAAGATTTGAGGCATTAAATTGAGGACAGTATTTTTAAAAAAATATTTATTAATAATATTTTATTACTAATTCAAGCTTGAGTTAATGACCTTTTTATCCGTAGTCAAATGCTCTACCACTAAGATATATATCATTTTAAATATTTTATTTGAAAAATTATTATAATTTTAATAACATAAAAAATTTTAGAATATCAAACCACAATTAAACTAAAAGACAAAAAAATTGAGATTTTTAATTATAATTAGATTAGTATTTTTTATCATCCTAAATTTAAGAGTAATTTATAAATAATTTTTTTAGAGCGTTACAATATACTCCACTAAGCATCTTATCATTATATTATGACCAACAACCTTGGGATTAAGCACACTCGTATTACGGAGTAGACTTTGAACTAAATTTACAATATTATTTGAAAAATATTTTATCACTAATTTATATAGGTCATTTAGTTATTTTGCTCATTTGACATTATTACTGTTTAAAAAACTTATCAAAAAGCATCTTTTAATTAAGGCCATTTGCAATCAACCATTCATTTAGTTAGCAAATTGTCCATAAGACCATAACCACCTATTACATGTGTTGCGTTAATAAATTAACACTCTCATTTCATTTCCGTCCAAAAAATGTTAAAGGTCCCTTTTTGGGTATTTTAATATTCTTTTTTTTAACCAATGAACCAGCTAAATTAAATCCGGATTCTACATGACTACCGGTTATTCTTTAAAAACAATTTTTTTCAAGTATATTTTCCAGAATTTTTTTTCATAAAAACAAATTCCGTAAAATAGATTTTGATTTTTTTCCTTATTTTAATTATTTCAGAAAATAATTTTTTTTTTGTAACTCCTCGAATTTAAAATCTCCGGGAAGTCTCTAGGATGTGGACCTCACGGTGGACCCACTAGAGTTAGTGTGACAACAACTTTACCATCGAACCTTCCAACAAGAGTAAGACAAAACAATAAAACATATCCAATGATAAAATTACAAATAATTGCAGTAACATGCATTTGAAACCATGTAAAGAAAATATGATGTAGACCAACTCAAAAACAATAAGGGGTAAAGACCAACAAGTACACGACCTTCTCAAACCCTAAGGCATAGACGGGTCCGGTTGATCACCAACTCCGAGAAGTGTATCCAAAGTATAACTAGAACTTGAAGTTTAACCTAAAACAACAACATATAAAATCTTTAACTAGCGTTACGAAATTAGATTCGGAGCCCAAGAATCAAATATAACTTGTATGTATCATATGAGGAATGTCAAAACAAAAAATTAATAATATTTATTTGATTTCACCTCATATAAACATCACAGTTAAACCTAAACTAAACAAATAATGTATATGTCGCGGTTCTTCATGTCAAACATGTATGTATATGGTAGGGACTCTCACAACGTCGCAAGATCATACATGGGACATCACTCCCTCGTCGAGGCGATCATGCTTATAAATGGTCCTTAAAAACAAGAAAGTTCAACTATACTCATATGTAACACGCCCAAACTTGCAACACATATTGCTCCACTTCATTCATCTACATATTTGATTTCAACACATCCCCATACCAATTATCATATCCTCATCACACACAACACAATCATCCACTCAACTACTCGTCTCAAAACTCATAACACCACGCCATTCTCGCCCCAAAATCGTCTATCTACACATGTCTTATGAGGATACTTATCAATCACTAACTTAAAACCTAAACAAACTCTTAAGTTAGTCAACTCTCTTTAAAAGACCATATCCACCACTTCCTTACCTAAGATACCATAACTATCAATCATATCTAACAACTGAGGACATATTATACATGTGCTTAATTTTTTCTATTATCAACATTAGCATGACAGCTATCCAATTACATAACTTATCACAATCCTTATCATATCGTATAGCCGTCCATCACATGCAACCATCCTCGCGTATCCTCGTTCATGACTATCAAGATAGAAAACTTTGCAAAACAAAACACCCCTATTATTTATTTAATAGTGTGTCATTTGGGCGAAAAAATATATATTTTGGACGTCGGCGTCCTGCGAGTTTTTTTGGTCCTTGTGAATTTGAACGCTATGTATATAACATGCCTCTTAATTTGTTAGTTTAATAAACGGTAGCTTGTTGATTGCAACAACCATTTTTAATTGTTTGTTGACGTTAAAAAAAGAATTCAAATTTTTTGTTAACAAATCCTTATTGATATCAACAAGCTTGTTGAGAAATGGGGAAACCTAACTAAAAAGGCCTCTCGTGCCAGCTCTCTTCCACCACCGTGCAGGATGACTATCCCTAATCACCCTCTACAATTGCAAACCAACTAAACCCTAATTATTTCAGTCGATCCCTCCCCAGTGAACAAGATACAACCCCTGGCGGCGCAACCCCTTGTATTGGCTAATGGAAAACCCTACTTTCGGGTGAAGATTGTGTCTCTTGCGCAATAAACCCTTCTACCCTCGCCGTTTGAAACGTCCAACACCCACTACTTCATTTTTTCGCTCTTCTGAGTTCGTCGCTCAGTGAGAACAAGCTTTACACCTCGTCTTTGTGATGGATGTTGCCCATCTTCAACAAGATCTACTTCCATCTTCAACTGAATCTTAATTAAGCTTGAAGGGTTTTGCGTTCTGTTGCCCAGGCGCACCTTCTTCTGCCCACTCTTGTTTAGGAGTTTGAGAATGAAAAAATAAGAATAGATTTATCTATCTTGCGGGCTTGGCAACGCCTTACAGGCGGACGGTTGAGACGTGGATCCGTTGAGTTGCCGGTTGACGAGGTCGATCCGTTGGGAGATGTTGGTCTTGTTTCCTTCCTTCTCCTATCTCATATGGTCTGGTTTGGACCGTTTGGTTATGCTCCAACTTCTCCGATCTTTGGAGGAGTCACGGTTAAGTTGCTTCTTTCATTGATTGTTTTTGTTCAACCTCCACCACATCTATCAGCCCAACAGTTCTTCCTTTACCAACAAAAATAAGTTTTTTCAAGTGTAAAACATTGTTACATGTTACTGGTCAAAAACCAACTCATCTCCTGGCTAACTACATAAACATTAGTTAAACTTGTAATTCTAATGAACTAGGTTCTTCAGAATATACCAATTAAGCCATAAGCTTCTAGACTAGCATAACATAATGTTGGCTTTCTTGTTGGCTTTCGATGGTTCTTGGTTTGCATTTGTTCATATCTCTGCTTCTTTTGCAGAATCATTTTTGAGGCTCCAATGAGTACAATCATTTAATTCTTGATCCGGACACCACTACAAACGGTTATGCAAAAAGACTCAGTCGTGTGCTCTTCACAGTGCTAATGTTTCAAAGTTGGATCAATCAATATTAGTAGTAACTACTCTCCTTTACCGTAACCATTTGACGTGATCACTCCAGGCCACAGTCTATTGTGCTTGTTGTGGTGGTCTATCTTTGGAAGTATATTTAAATAGTTCCGGCTATAACCTAACAATTTCTCTTAGTATTATCTGGCTTGACAACATGTGTTTTGAATATGCGAACTTCATTATCTACATCTTTAGACCTGTTGGTTTCTCTAACGATGTTGTTGAAAAACGCAACTTAAAGGCTCCTAAGTCTTGCCAATTAAAACACTCACTCTTATCATGGTAATGGATCATTCCGGTATAATATGTCAAGTTGAACTTATTGCTCAATTCATAACATCCAAAATATCTTCTCGTTTGGTTAGATTTTGTTGGAACCGATCTTATCTAATTCAATTGGTTAACAAAACCAAAATACGTTAGTGACCCAGTTGAAGTTGGTGCTTTTCCGGGTTTACTCTTGGGAGGAACTGCTTCTTTTACGAAGCAACTACCCCTCAAAAACATCACAAATGAAAAGGTCATATATGTTTATGATCGTTTGAGTTTGTTTCAAATTTTACATTAAACCAAATTTTCGATTGTCTTTTGTTTGGCTTCACAGGCCTCTTGCCCCCAACCTCCATGGCTTCACAAGCAATCATTGTAATAATTATTATTTTGAAAATTAGGTTACTAACGTTTGGTCATTTTTCATCGGCTCCATTCTCGCAGCCTAACGGCGACAATCCCGGCCTAACGGACCCAAAAACACCATAGATAAAAAGGATAAATAAAATTTTAGTTCATGGAAATTTACCAATCCATGACATGTAAATGTCCTCATGTATTTAGCCCAATTAGTGTCAAAAACACTTTATAATCAAAACCAACAAACGACCCTTTAAATTTAAATCGAAACGTTTAAAATGACCAATTCTCCTCCTTTATTAAGATGGTATGAAATAAAAAATCACAAAATATTCATTTTAATTTTTTAAACAATGATTCAGTGTTGTTGACCAACTCTTTTCGAACAATGTGTCCCTTTGTAAATCACTACTCTTTAAATCATCAAAGTTGTACACACTTCTATATCACGATACTAGTGTGTTTTAGCTTCATCTTCTTTGTTTTGATGTTGTCTTGGTGGCAGTTCAAGTGTTTGTCGGGAAGGGGGTGTGGATGTGTGATCGAGTCATGACGGCTCTGTTGTAGTCCAAATCTGAGGTGTCTACAGTTGTTCATCAGATTTCCTACATGGGAACTTCCTTCGAACATAAATGTTCATGTTCATCACTTCCGGCTGACTGGATCATTATGCTTTCCTCTGAAGATGTCTCCGCTTTCGGGTTTTTATGATGTATTTTTGTGTTTTCTTTTTCTCCTCTTTATTGTGGTCCTTCATGACGGTTAGTCCGTCTTCCGATTCTTTTCGGCCTTTCGATCCAATAGTCGGCGTGCCGTCTATTGGATCGAACCGCGTTCCTTTATGAAAAAAAACAAGCTCGTTGACAACTTACGAATGGGTCGAAAGAAAAAAATTTGAAATATTTTTAATTATGTGATTAGAAACTAAAACTTGAAAATTTGGTAGTTAATTTCTCAATTAGTTATTGTAGATTTATTATCCGGCACAAAATTTTCTACTTTAAAATTTTGTAAAAAAACTAATGATAAAATGCGAGTGGTTGTATGAAAAGAAGAAAAAAAAAACGTTTTAAAAGTATAAATAATATCATAGGTAAAATCCTATTTATAAAAAAAATTAAATTATTATTATTATTTAAATTATCGTATATTATGAATGAAAATTTTAAATATATATCGAGAGTTATGCATAGTATTACTATGTCCTCTAGATTAATAGATGTTGTTTTTAAAAGGTTATGTTTTGCGATACAAAAAAGGGTAGCGGCGTAACTTGTTGCTCGCCTACCTCCAACTTCTATGTAAATAGTTATCCCAAAAAAAATGAGCGTGTCATCAAATTCTGGAAAGACAAATAGATAAGCGACAAACCGCTCCTCGAGTTGGTGACCAATAAGGATTTGGTAGACCAAATGGAACTGACTTCCTCGTATATTACTAACAAAAAAATGGAATCACCATCTCTTAAATGGACTCAACACTATATTACCCTCTAACACTGTCGACAAGATTAAGAAGTACAACCTTCCCAATAACATTATTAGGGACATATTGTATTGGGCGGGGAATGATGAAGGATGGTATTCGACTAAATCTGCCATGGAACTGATTAAAAAACGAAAGGTTGGGGTAACCATGAACAAAACTTGGATATGGAAAATGGACGTAATGCTAAAAATAAAAAATTTTGTATGGAAACTAGCTATGGACGGTCTTCCTACAAAACAAAATCTCTATAGGCAAAGAATCCCTTTCGTTATGAACTGCGAATTATGTAACCATCATACTGAATGTTTCAAACACGGGTTCTTCCAGTGTCCTTTTATGGTTACTGTAGTTGATGAACAAAAGATTACAACCATTCTAATGAACTATGACCTGGATAGCCTAGGGATTGCAGAGGTCGTTAACGATCTCAAAGGAAAAGTAACAAGTGCTGAATTGAGACTTCTTGTTGTCGTATGGTGGAACATGTGGTTGACTAGGAATCAGATCATTTTCAACAAAAAAACGATCCCGCAAAATATTAGAGCAATAGCGCTAGATCAAGTATCTGCATGGGAACATGCGAACAAGAAACCAACAACAACGATACAACAATTAGAAAACAAAGAAGGAAAACGAAAAATATAAAATGGAAACGCCTAGAGACCGGAAACCTAAAACTCAACCTTGATGCCTCACAAAACTCAACGAATCAATTTTCTTTTGGTTACATCATCAGAAATCAATGCGCCGTTCCTATTGTTGTAGGAAGCGGTCGTTGCAATGCTGATTCAATGTTGGAAGCAGAAGCCTATGCTTTGCGGGAGGGCCTTCAAAAGGCCAAGGAGCTACGAATTGCATCCATAGAGATAGAAGGAGATAACCTCATGCTCATTAATTCGATAAATCAAATATGGAAACGCCCATGGGAACAAGATATGATCATCTCTGATATCTCCAATACGATCTCGAGATTCTCCTACTTTAGAGCGCAACATGTCTACAGGGAAATCAACACGGTCGCGGACAACATTGCCATGCATGGGCACAATGTCAAGATGGATGTTAATGACATTCCGGAAGATGTTCAACACCTCATCCGCAAGGTTGCCTTAGACCGATCGGTTTTTAGAAACTAATCCGCCTAATTCTTTTACCTATGTATAAAAAAAAAATCTAAATCCACGTGTCTCATCATGAGAACTCTAATGACACGTGTCATTTTAGCAATTAATAACAACCCAAAGTTTTTTTAATTAAGTTTCTTAAATCTTAAATCTTATCATAATCATAAATCTTAAATTTTAAATCTTTAAATTCAGTAATTTCAATAAAATTGTTAAAATTAAAAAAGAATTACTAAAAATTTGACTCATATTTCTCCTCAATCCATAAACTTTATTCAATCTTTTAATTATGTAATTTAACTGTATGTTTTTTAATTGATGATATAAACTGAATAATTTAAAAAAAAAAAACGTACATAAAATCTTATTTCAACCTTATTCAATAAAGTGCGTTATAAGTTTAGTTTTCTACATTGATTTTCACATAATGTATATTAAAACTTTTTGCTAAATTTATATTACATAAATTATATTAAAACTTTTCACATTATGTATATTAAACTTTAATAAAATAATTTTATATTTATATATCTATAATAGATAATAAATCATATCTCGTGCGGATAATACACTAGTTATTAATATAAAAACCGTTTAAAAAGAATTGATTGGGTTGCAGCGTAACGATTTAAGATTCATGGACTCAATATTCAATGACCCAAGATCCATTTGCTTATACTTGATCACTGAAATATGATCCATAACTTGTGAAATCAATCTTCCACTGACCCTCACTAAATTATACTTAATACCTTACTCTCTTGGCTCCTTGCATATGCGGGAAATCTCAGCCTCTCTTCTTCCTCTGTTTTGTCCAGTAAAGCTTACATTTTTATTAGGGTTTCTATGACAGATTTACGGGTCACAAATGACAGTGTTTGTAACGTAGACACGTAGTGCAAGGAAAGGGAACGGTAGATGAACTTTGAAGCAAAACACATTGGGCCATTATTTACCCACAAGCAACTACCATATTTGAGTCGATCCCAAGCCCATCAATTGCAATTGCGAAGATTGGGTATGATGTGATTGTCTCTTTGTCCCTTCCCTTGTTCTCTTCTTACCTCTTTACGATAACACACAGTCTGAGATTTGTTCGTGGAACATGTGTTTGTTGGGCTCTTGCGAGTCAACCTTTATCATCAACCTCCACCACCACTTACTCTCTTTCATTCCTCCAAAACAGTGAATTTCAGAAGTATTATAGAGAATCTATAAAAGAGAGGAGAGATGGGTTTTGGGAATTTGTTTAAAACCCTACTTATAATCTTCTCGGTGGCAATCGTCACATACAACATTGTTATCTCCCCAAATGCATCCATCAGGCTCCGACAAGATTTTCCGGGACCCGGAAATCCCGCCGTGATTGACCCGGTTATTAAGATGCCGATTGATAGATCTCAGAATAGGAAGGAAGGGAAAAAGAGGCTGTTTCACACAGCTGTCACCGCCACTGATTCAGTCTACAGCACTTGGCAGTGCAGGGTTATGTACTATTGGTTCAAGAAATTCAAGGTCCAACCCGGTTCGGAGATGGGTGGGTTTACCCGGATCCTGCATTCGGGTAAGGCTGACAAGCATATGGATGAGATCCCTACTTTCGTTGCTCAACCACTCCCTCCTGGTACTGATCAGGTAAAATTGGGGGTTGTATGCCGTTGACTTTGTTTGATGTTGGAATTGGTTTGAATATTGTTAGTTTTTGATGAATTTATGATGTGATGGTGTTCTACTTTTGAATTGAGCAATTTGTTCTTGTTGTGCTTGAAGCTAGTTGGGGTTGAGATCTGTTATTGCCAATGAATTTAAGTCGTAATCAAGGGATTGTAAATTATTGTTGTCAATTTCTTTTTATTGAGCTAGCTTAGAAGTTTGAATTCCTTGTCTGTTTGTTAAATAGTTTCAATTTTCTACCAAATCTGTCATCAATCTGCAAAATAGCGCAATGGACATCTCAAATAACAATGGTATGGAACCAGAGGTGGAAATTTGAATTGAATGCTACAGAATCAAATTGAACAACAGGATACAGATTAAACTCTGACACTAACAGAAGTGGTTGAAACCAAGATCTTAACTGAAGATCTTGTTTTTTAAATGCTCATATCACAATGATTGGGGTCCATGTCAAATAATATTGTATAATGTATGGGTGTGTCATTTGCGATCTCTACTATGAAATTGCCATCTGCTATTTCTTATGTTATGTTCCTCTGAACTTTCAGGGATATGTAGTCCTGAATAGACCTTGGGCATTTGTTCAATGGCTTAAAGAAGCTGATATAAAAGAAGAGTAAGAACTGACTCCATTATGGTCCACAAATGCGGAGAGTCCACTGTATTGTTATTTTTTGTTGCTTTGCTTACTTTTGGACTTGCGAAATTTAAGCTTACAATTATGCAGCTATATACTGATGTCAGAGCCAGATCATGTGATAGTGAAACCCATACCAAACTTATCTCGTGCCGGTATGGGAGCTGCGTTTCCCTTCTTCTACATTGAACCTAAAAAATACGAGTCTGTCTTACGGAAGTATTACCCGTCGGAGAAAGGTCCAATTACTGATATCGATCCTATTGGGAACTCTCCTGTCATTGTTGGAAAGGTATCATAACACACTTTTCCTTGATATTTGAATTTATATATTTATGTTAATAGTTCTATGTTTATATATAACACAATGTGATCCTTTTTTATTTTACTGCTGTAGGAAGCTCTATCAAAGATAGCGCCTACTTGGATGAATATGTCCTTGGCAATGAAGAAGGATCCTGATGCTGATAAATCTTTTGGATGGGTTCTTGAGATGTAAGCTTTCCTCAATAACCACCTCATGCATGATTTTCCATCTTATGTCCGGTTTGGTAAGGGTCAAACTACGGGAATGGAACCGGAATTTTTTTCTTTATCTAACAAGTTTGGAAGTATACAAGATGAGCCTAGTTTTGTAATGCGGTTGATTTAAGTATTCAAGTCCAACATTTGTATTACCAGTTAAGACCTTGGGTACAAGTAGTATTCGGTGCTTAGTGATGCATTAACATTGACCTTTAATTCACATTTGGCTTTTCTTTCCATAAATAATTGCAATAGTAATAAGTAAATTTTTGTCTAAAATTTAAGAAACAAATCCTAAACCTTGTAATTTCTTAATTTTCTACACTATTCACAGGTATGCCTATGCTGTTGCATCTGCGGTACATGGAGTTAAAAATATCTTATACAAGGATTTTATGATTCAGGTTAATTTGCTTCTGCTCTATGCTGATTTGGATTTGGGTTCTATTGCTTGATCACAATGCAAAGATATGGGATGTGGATATATAACAATACACTGAGAATGTTGTTTTCCTGGAAAGAAGTTTTCTACCAAAAGGCATATAAGCAATAGACAAAATAGTACATTGAACCACCATTTATTTATTATCCATGCACATATTATTGCATTGTCAAATCCCTATATTCTTTGAGATTATATTTCGAGATGAACAGATGCCTGCTCGATCAAATCAACGACCCAAATATCTTTAGCACAACATTCTTTTTAGTCGAATTATAAGAAAGTGACATGCGTTGATAATTAGTCCAACACAATGCGATAAACCTTCATTGGCATGTGTTAAACAATTGGACCTGCGAATGATATGATATCTGTAGTTAGTGAACTGATCCTGAGGATTATAGTGTCTTATGGAGTATAATGATCTTACTTTGTTGTGATGTCCATTCAGCCCCCTTGGGACACTGAAGTTGGAAATAAGTACATCATACACTATACTTATGGGTGTGACTATGACATGAAGGTAGAAGAAAAATAACTCTCCTTTTTCATCCTCTGCATATTATGGAAGTTTTTGCTGAAATTTTACCTTGATGCAATATTTTTTAAACTATAATTTTTTGAGCTATTTCACTTGTAGGGTAAATTAACATATGGAAAGATAGGGGAATGGAGGTTTGACAAGAGATCCTATACCAATGTACAGCCTCCGAGAAACCTACCGCTTCCTCCTCCCGGTGTCCCCGAAAGTGTGGTATGTCTATTTACACCTTTTCCGACTCCCCTCATGGAATAGTTCTTATATTGTCATATCTTAATACAATGAGGGTAGGAAGCAGAACAAAGGTCCAATCATGGCTGCACCTCATGATTTTTGCACAAATATTGAAAAAGGCATTTGGCTAGATTCATCTGATGAAGAGATGAGTACCATGATGATTGATGATATGGATTTGACCAGTTTTGTTCTGTGTAAGTATCAATTTTTTTTTTGTCAGGTAACACTGGTGAAAATGGTGAATGAAGCTACAAGTAACATACCAAACTGGGAAGCCTGAAAGGAGAAAAGACCAACAATTGTTAAACGCGACAGCATCAAACTGCTTTACAGGAAATGAACTTGTGGAACGGTACATACGTACGAGCCCTAAATTTAGTAAGTGTATCCATTGTAATATGTACCAATGTTATGTTGTCGCCGCTTTTCTAATGTAAAGAATCATATCCGAACACATTTTTCCTCACACTGTCGCTTCATTCACTTTGTGTTCATGCTACCTTGATCAAAAGAAACAGAAAACTAGAGTAAATGATCTTGCACAAATAGAGTGATCCCATGGCAATGCCAACCTAGTTACAGAAAAATATCTGTGATACCGATGGATTTCTGATCTCGAACTCGAATAAGAGCTAGACGTATCTGGATGAATTACTTGAGGCAGTCAAAGAAATATTTGTGACACCGATGGATTTCTGGTGCCTCCTTGGAAGGACAAGAACCCAGGTAATAGCTAGTATACGCCAACTTCTGATTCTTTCTGGGTTGCAAGATATTGAACCCTTCAAAGTCATTATTGATGATACAAGGATGACGATGACATATCCTACAAGCGATGGTAGATAGTCCAATATAATCTGTACTTGCTATCCTTGTTAGGCCTCAACCGAATTGCAAATACTGGATCGGTTGTGAAGCAAAAGAGAACGATGCCAAGAGAAGACTGATTCCTACCGAGTGAGAACCAAGTCTAAGCCCGGTGGCCGAGCCAACAACTTCGAGAGCATAGCCAAGCATCTGACAGCAAAAAAAGTCCGATCCGTGAATCCGACGATTCGATCCGAAAATATCCAGTAGTTGGTGATTCGAGTCCGATCTGAGAATATTTTCGGAACAGATACGGATCGAGGTTTTGACAAAAAAACGGTCGGATATATTCGACTGCTATAATACTCCCTATATTCGTAAGTAATTGTCGTTTTAACATTTTGCCTATTATTCTTTAACAAAAGTATAATGCTAAAACGACAATTATTTATGAACGGAGGGAGTAATAAACACTCGTATCGGATCGAATATCGGATACTCTCGAGTTCGTGGATCATATATATGAAAATGCCGACCCCTATGTAGAACCATGCAGATCCGCTTCTTCAAAGGCTTTAAGGTATCTTGTTATGATAACTCCAACAGGAAACAAGAATCCCCAGCTTATCACATTTAGGGCCCGTTTGGAAGCGCTAGAAATCATTCTCGGTAACGGAATGATTCCGAATCAATCAAAAAATATGTTTGGTTAGAGCTCTTTTAACACATGAAAGTAATCCCATCATTTCCATTTCCATTCCTAACCCTTATCCGATTCCATTCCGTTTCCATTCCACCGCTCCAACCAAACGGGCACCTAGTATCCAATGAATGATCTTCAACTTTTCAAAGAATAACAACATACCGTAGTAACTAGTACTATTACTATTACGAGATAATTTCATATGTATAATAATGATTTAATGAGATATAATAAATGATTATATATTATCTTTATAAACACGTGGACTAAATTTTTTGTTGATTTTATTTATTAATTTTTACCCATGTGTTACAAGATTTTGTATTAATGCATGTATATGAGTTTCGGTACATGAAATCACAAATCACTCAGGTAAAAAAAGTATTTTCATAAATTTTTCGATATTTTTTAACCTAATTATATATGATACAAGAAGCATGTACAAGAAAATTGTTTACATTAATTCTTGTACGAGAAAACTATTCAAGTAGTGTTTTTGATAATTTTGAGTTACTTGTATACGATACAAGAACAATGTACAAGAAAATTATTTACATTAAATCTTATACTGAAGAAATTTCGAGTGATACTAGGAACTAGGAATGGAGGGACTATCAACCGGATATCGATTATTCACAACTAAATTAGTTTATTAATTTTTTGGGATAATTTGATATACTAGGCCTTTTTGAGTTTTTGTTTAAGAAAGTGTACCCCAAATTTTTTACCACTTTCATTTAATAGTAGGTAAAAATTATTAACCCTCCTATTTAGAAAGAAAGGAATAAATGATATTTGTTATTTGTTATATAAGTATAAGTTTTAATTTTTAATTACTGAATTTGTTTTTTTTATTTATTATTTTTCTTGCCTTTTTTTATTTTTTTTATTTTCTGGACTAAATTTCTCATACAGGAATTTCTCATACCAGAATTTTTATACCAGAAATTTCATACCAGAAATTATCATACGAAAAGTTCATACCAGAAATTTCATACCAGAAATTATCATACGAAAAGTTCATACCAAAATTTTGTCATACCAGAATTTTTTACACAATTTTCATACCATAAATTACATACCATAAATTATCATACGAAAAGTTCATACCAGAAATTATCCTTTTATATACCAGAATTTTTTATACCAAAAGTTTTTTTTTTGTTTTTTTATATCCTTTTTTACAATTTTCTGGTATGAAATATGAAATTTCATACGAAGTATATACCTGTATAGGAACGGAAGAGGTGCAAATACTTTTATATGAAGAATTAGTTTGGACTGAACGAACGGATTTCATAGCGAATCGAAAACCGATGCAGTGAAACCATGGAACGATGACACAACCAAAAGGCCACTCATTTCAGTTCTCGGTTTGGACCGGATAGGTTTAGTTTGGTCCAAAAAAATCAGTCTATACCGCTCTATGCTCAGCTCTGGTCATTGGTGCTTGGAGCACAACCGAGACATCAGAATTTTATAATTCAATTTGCAGGCAACAGGTGATTAGATTTCAATTTTATAATTCAATTTGCAGGCAGCAGGTGATTAGATTTCAATTTTATAAATATTACATCCTTAATCAAGGACTAAGAAAATGACATTAGAAAACGAACAACCGAGACATGAAAGACGAACTAGATTAACTTTATACTATCATGGGCACATGGTTCCTGACCTTCGGCTAAAAACCACATCTGTTAAAGTCTACATCACAAAGTTGAACATTAAGAAAAAAATATAACCCATAAGGTAGGTTACCATTGCAGCAGGACTTCGAAATTGCAGATTCAGTATGGCTCAGCAGGTTTCCGGCTACAAGTGCCCATGTCAATGTGAGACCAAAAACTATATATGTTCCATTGCAAGCAACCGGAAACAGTAGGAGTGGGGCGGACAGATCTGACTTTTATGAAAGGAGAACTCAGATCTAGGGTTGTCGATGCTGAGGTTTACAGGCGAAGAGAGTTCCGGTTGTACAAACTCACCTAGATCTAGATCGTGAAATGAGAACCTAGATCTAGGGTTGTCGATGCTGAGGTTTACCGGCGAAGAGAGTTCCGTTTGTACAAACTCACCTAGATCTATAGAACGAAAAGGAAGCCATTTGATTTGGTCTTGTATGGAGGAAATTTGACGAAACCCGTGCTCAAAGCGAGTAGATAAGTAGAAATTAGAGAAGAAGATGGAAGGAGAAGCCATTGAAGAAGAGGTGGTGGAAGAACGGGAGTGAAGAGCGACGAGATTTAGATAGAAAGAGATATGTCTAGGTTCCACCATTAAAGAGAAGGGTAGAGATTCGAAGCTTGTTAGTAATGAGGTGAGAGAAGTGGGGCAAAAGAGCTGCAGAGAAGCAAGTAAAAAGAGAAGAAGAGTAGCGGATTAGGGTTCACAGTAAAAAGCAAAAAAGGGTACATTTTCTAAAAGAAAAATAAAAAAAGCCTACTTACTAAACTAAATCTTAAAATGGCCTAGTTACCTTATTGACCCTTAATTTTTCATATGTCGTACAAGAAAAATAAAGTTACAAGAGACACACCTCATTTACAAGAAATACTAAAATAAGTTAAAACTATCTACGATAAATAAATTTATAAATCTTAAGTTTTAAAATTATGTATTATATAAATATTAAATAAAAATTAATATTAATATACATTTTAATAAGAAAAGCTTATAATAATGAGTTATTCAATATTCTTCATTGATTAATAAATAAGTATATATCATCTTTATTAATATATTAACTAATTGTGTATACGAAAATTAGATACATTAATTTTGGTAGAAAATTTTTTTTTACATTAAATCGGAAAAAATTCAAGTATTATAATTAATATATATTTAGAAATTCTAAAAAGAAGAATAAATTGTAAAATCCTAAATTATATAAGTTTTAATTATTTTTTTTATATATATTATGTAACTTTTGATAAAATAAATAAAATTATTATAAAATATGATATTAATGCAAATTGATCTGCTAATAAATTAAAATTTTAGAAATAAACCAAGTAAAGTAAGGTAGTTTGTGTAATTCTTTTTTTTTTAATCATGTGGTTCTGAAAATATTTTTTTATAACCAGTTCGGAGATAATAACAAATCAATCTATATATTTGAATATAATATTTACTAACTAATTTATATTTATGGAAAGAAGGCATGTACGAATTATATCAGAAATATATCAGTTTATCTAATTCTTTGCCCTTGCCCACACAAACTTTCCTAAATCAATTAGAACATCTCAGTTATGGAAATATTTTCTATCTTGTATTTTAACGGTAAAATCTTTCAAAGATATTACAGTCTTGCTCTGCAAGGAGTATCTTTCAGTACGTTATAAATTGGAATAAGCGCGCAACCATCAAATTAGTTTACGCACACCATACTCCTCTCTCTCTGCATGGCTATTGTTATGGGTTGCAGCTGCCGTCGTCCAAAAGCTGGCATCATCGGAGATAGGCGCCGGAATCGCGCAGGAGGAATCAACAAGCTGGAGAAGAAGAAGAATATTTTCTCGCTATCCGGCAGGATTTCGTTCGAGTTAGACGATAAGTATACGCCGCTCAAAGTCCTAGGCAAGGGTGCATACGGCGTTGTATGCTCGTGCCGTAATGAAGAAACTAAAGAAGCAGTGGCGATAAAGAAAATTGGCGATGCTCTAAACAACAGTCTTACCGCTCTTAGGACGCTGTGGGAGATTCAAATTCTTCGGCAAATCAAGCACGAGAACGTTATCTCACTCAATGACGTCATGGTTTCATCGGGCGGGAAGTTGGATTTTCAGCAGGTGTATATAGTCCAAGATTTGATGGACTGCGATCTTGGACTCGTCATCGACTCGAAGCTCTCTGAACATCACTGCAGGTACATTCTCTTCCAGATTCTACGGGGAGTTAAGTATCTCCATTCTGCCAATGTAATTCACAGAGATTTGAAACCCCAAAACATACTTTTGAGAAAGAATTGGGATCTGAAAATCTGCGATTTCGGTCTCGCAAGAACGGAGTCTCAAGATTCAATAAACATGACCGAGTACGTCGTCACCAGGTGGTACCGGGCGCCGGAACTTTTACTCGGCTCCGATCGGTACGGAAAGGAAATCGATATTTGGTCTGTGGGTTGCATATTTGCCGAATTGCTTAAAGGATCTCCTATTTTCCGTGGAGATGATCCCGTGAAGCAGATGAAAGAGATTCACAAAGTATTAGGAACTCAAAAAGATCTGAGTTTTATCACCTCTTGGAGATCGAGAAAGTTTCTAGAAGATTTGCCATACTCGCAAGGATTGAGCTTTGGGACGATATTTCCTGAGGCGGAACCCTTGGCGATTGATTTGTTGAAGAAGCTACTAGTAATGGATCCTTCCAACAGAATTTCAGCTATGGAAGCGCTGGAGCACCCTTATTTTACGGGAATGCTTGATCCATTAACGGAACCGGCCGCTCCGGTGACTGTGAATCTGGATTTTGATGATGAGACTGAGGAGGTGGATATGAAGATCATCAGGGAGTTGATCTGGAAGGAGATGGTCCGATTCCATCCTGAGGAAGAATCTTACAACTTGTTCTGAGCGGCTTTATAGACTAATTAGCTGAGTTTTGAAGTTGTTATCGTATTACTAATGCCATGTAAAACATTAAACAGTACTTAGGAATGGTTAAGTAGTTCAGGACATTAATATAAGCTTCTGTGATTGTTCCATTTGATTCAGCAGTTGTCTTCCTCCAAGGGCTTTATGTAGTTGTTGCTAATTGAGTTCAGTACATGAATTTTAATTTCAATGATGTTTACTGTCAGTATCCTGTATACAACTACTAAACTGTTTAGAACTAACATAACTGTAACTACATACAATATAAGATATGGGATTTGCAGGCGCTGTGCCAATACTTTTTAAACTTATTTTCATTTGAAAAATTTAACGCATTTGTCAATTAGACTTGGGTATAATCTTTAAAGGCTATGACCAAGCCAGAACAGATTTCAAAATCCCGTCAATGCATCAATTGTTTGATTTAAAGCAATTATCATCTCTTAAGCTTTTAGAATGTAGAAATGCTGACAGCACCAACAAGCAATCAAGCATGCTTATCAAAGCTCCAACAGGGCACAGCTCATAGGAAGGGAGAAAGATCCGATCCTTTGGTGCTGGATCTCATATAAACTTAAAACATTCAACAAAAAAGGGGGCAAGGCAGGATAATACTGATAAATTTCAATAACAAAATAAAATATAGTTGAAGTCAATGCTACAAAAATGCTGGGTAAGATTTTCAAGGTTTTAAAAATGCAATATTTGGAAATGTCTTGGCCTCTTGATTGTCCCTCTTCAGTACCATCAATCAATTTAGGTTGTAGAAAGGCAAAATCCTTTAAAGGGCTTCACATCCCAGTAAAAGCCTTCTTTCCTGCACCAGATGATGAGCCAGCAGGAATAACTTTCAACACATTGAATCTCACTGTTTTGGACAACGGCCTGAAATACCAAAACACAATAAATCCATTACAGCAAACCAATTATGCATTATATAACAAAGAAAACAATTTGACAGGGTAATTACCTGCATTGGCCGATGATAATGTGATCTCCCTCCTTCACACGGAAGCACGGGGAGACATGAGCTGGAATGTTGGAATGCCTCTTTTCGTACCTGATTACGGGCAGCATATAGAGATCAGGAAAGGATACACAAAAAAGAATGAAAGGAATCACTGAAGGTTTGAAGTATGAACGACCTTTGATACTTCTTCACAAAGTGAAGATAGTTACGGCGCACAATGATTGTCCTGTTCATCTTGGCACTGTGGCAAGTTCCAGTTAGGATACGGCCTCTGATAGAAACCGTGCCGGTGAAAGGACATTTCTTGTCAATGTATGTACCTAGAAACAACAAGAAAATCACAATTATATAATGGAAGGAAACGTACCAAGTTACTTCCCTTCAAACTAAGATTATACATTAGTAGCAACCATAGTTGTCAATGTGATGTGTGCATTAAAGATGAAGATTTTGAGCAATAACCATACAACAGGAGGCAACATTTAATGTATAAACTAGTCCGAATCAACTCAGCAGCTAAAGTTGCACAATGTTTCTATGAGTGAAAACATTAAACATTTATAATCAATAGTAACAAACAAATTGAGAGAATTAGGCTAATGTACCAACTAAATACATCCAAAACTAAGTACTCTTGTAAGCATACAAGGCCTAATGTGTATCACACCAGATCAATTTACCTTCAAATCAAACAAAGTAAAATATAAGTAAATTACAGAGTTCCTACCTTCAATGGCCTCTCTAGGTGTCTTGAAACCAAGACCAATGCTCTTCCAAAACCTGTTACCTCCCTTTCCAGGTCTCTTTCCTTTCCCACTCTTCTTCGAGCTACAAAGTCATCACAAACTATGAAATAACAGCAATCCATCTAATCACAAGGAATCTAGGGGTTAGAAAATAAGATCTGGAATATACCTGAGGAAAACTTTCGACTGCTTGAGAAAGGCCTTCTCGGTCTACATAAAAATATACACAATCCAAAAGCGAAACGGTCAACATCAGTTAGAAAATTACCGACTTGGAGCATACATTAAGAGAAAGGAAGAACCTGTTCCGCCATTATTAGGGTTTGGTGTTTGAGCAAATGAAACCACGATCCTCCGCACACCAAAACCCTAGTACTCGCAGCAGAAGGCGGATGAAGAAAGACGCTTGGAAGTTAAATATGTGCTTACTCAAATTGTTGCGACCCAGCATATTGGGCTTACATTATGGGCCTATTGTATCCATGTATTTATGGGCTTGTTGATTTTAGGCCCAATTTGATGGAGTCCAAACTATTAATGAAAATAATGAGAAATTTTGGTAAAGTAACCTACAAAAGTTTTAAATTTAGATAAGGTCAGTAAAATAAAAAGAAAAATTAAAATTTAGCTTTTGAAAAGCTGAAAGGAGGGAAATTTGAGAGGAGGGAAAGGTAAATTTATTAATTTTGATGATTGATTTCATTAAGATAATTTATTGTAATTTAATTTCCTATTTACCAATAGTATTTTAGTTACTTTAGAAATTTCCTATTTACCAGTAGGATAAAAGTATTGAAATATTGCCTGATATTTTAGTTACTGAGGGGAACATAAATGCTAATGGCTAAGACATTGTTGGTGTTGATGAAACCATCTAAAGTTAACTAGGTAGGTACGTTACATGTCCGTAACGAGAGGGAGCTTAAATGCAAATAAAAATAGATGTTCACTCCTTCCTTTCTTTTATGAACATATATTGTCAAATGAATGTCTATTTTTTATTGTGGTCTTTGTAGGTGTTTTGGAGCCTAAATGCGCACATAAATACAAGTCCCGGACTCGTTCAAATTCTCTCTAGTTTTGCATGATTCGTCAAGCCTACGAGCCCAAAGAAAAAAAGCCCGAGGAGCCCTAGGACCTACCTCAAACAACCCATGAGCAAGCTCCAAGGAACCCACCAAGAATGTACTGCCTTGGTTCAATGACAACTTATATTCCGAGTTCATCTTTGGGTGAACCAAGGTAGATGCATTATTTGATCTTGGTGTCAAGCTTGACACATTCGTCCCTGGAAATGTAAAACGTATGGGTATTATCGATAAAGTCATGCTATTTTGATAGTATTTAGCTCATTATGTGTACAACACTTTGATATCACTTACATTTATGCTTTTGTATAAATTTTAAAAAAAATGTTATCATTATGATATTTATATACATTTATTGTTTCATTTGATGACATGAGATTTGAGACTGGTATATTTCTCAACTTAAAGTAACTTAGATGTGGGAAAGTAGCAGGAGAGAGCATTATGTCGTTGTTCAGGGTAGTTAATTGGTGCTTTCTATTGTTGTAAACAACAGGAGTAGTCAACATTTTCTTCTACCTCTTACTCACCTCATGGTTCTAGAACCACTAAAACACATTCCTACCTTCACTCATACTCAGTTTATCCTTTAATCTTGTTCAGTATTGCTGATCATCTTTTACTGGTCTAATTTTAACAGAAAAACCCAGTAAAAATCTTGTATATAAACCAATCATCTGTGTCTACTTAACGTTTGGAACCTGTTACTGGAAGAAGATAGATATTGTGAATGAATCCCCTGAAGGGCCTGAAGAGGTGGTGCTGAGATTCATTGTATAAATACACACAAGGGTAGAAAAGTAACAAACTTAGATTTACACGAATATTTACTGCTGACTTATTCATATACTAACAATTACACATTATCATCTAGTCTTGAACACGACTGAATAACATAAGTGTTTCGTCTGCCCTCTGTAGTTGCTTTAAATTCATGACGTCTCAGCTTGATCTACCATCTTGTATGAGGTGATCACCGCTGCTCTGGTGAAAAAAAGCTTTAATTTATTCATAAACACGTATGATTATATATAATGTGAACCTTGAATTTTGAAAGTGACATGAGGAGCGTCAAAAGAGCAGAAAAAAAAGAACAAATCCACCAACGATCAACAATAGTTCTCAAGGTTATAGAATGTCATATAGATCCGTAAAAACAAACTAGGTTGGAACACGAAAATCGGTCACCGAGTTTTAGTTTAGCCATCTCTCGACTGAGGTATGCATCTAGACATGATAACTTAAGTCGAGAAGAAGACTGCGGTTGGCTTTCCGGGGGAAGGTGGGTTCTGATTCACAAGTGATACCAATTGGCCAGCTTTGGCCACGGCGTTTGGATCAGCAGCAGACAAGATTTCGACATGTTCAAGACCTAGCTGTCTCTTGATCAACTCGGCATTCTCTGTAAGAACCTGCATCTCCCCAAACGGAAGCCTCAGATTCAGAGCCTGAGGCCCGAGTTTTAGGGTCTCATCTTTCTTGTGACGCAAGAACGGCATACACTGTTTCTGGGTTTGCTTGAAGTTTGTAGCCTTCCCAACACTACTCTTCTGAAGAGCTTCCATTATCTCCATGTCAGGAGCAAATGTGCTAGTTTCAGGGTCATATTTGCTCGCGAGTATCTCCAAACACACTTTCTTCCAACCATCATACTCTTCGTTTACGTATAATAAGCCACTGACCTTTTTATCCGTTGCGTTCTGAGTAACTGGTGGCGCTTTACTGCCTTTCTTTGAACCTGACAACTGCTTTTGGACAAGTTTCCTCATTTCAACTATTGTTTCCTGCAAGTATGAGTTGGCTTTCTTGAGAGCCAAATCTGGTTCATCAGCTGTAGGGAATCCTGCTTTCACCACAAATCCTTGCTTGTGTAAAAGCTCTCTCCAGACAAACTCGGCATAATGTGGGCAGATTGGAGTGATCAATCTCGTTTGCACATCCATGAATCGAAGGACCAAGTCACGGTTCATGCCACCAGCTCCACATGAGAATCTGTACTCGTCTCTAGCTGCTTGCAGGTCATAAAACCCGGACTTGAGAGCTTCACGAAACATGTAGTTACTGTAGTTTTGCTCGGTCAGTTTTACAGCCAAGTTCATCTCGTTCGTGAAGACCTTATCAGCATAAGTAGATGGGGGACCCACTCTCAATGATGATTCTGCGGCTAGAACTTCCTCCATCCATGCGAGTTCCTTTGTGAGACGGAGGATTGCAGCATTTGAAGTGTCGAAAACAAAATTGGCATCATCAACACCATCACCTGCAATCAAAAAGAGAACAATTAATATCACATCAGCAGAGAAAAATGTGTAAGAAAATAAAATTCTAAATCATCAACACCATTACCTGCATCTGCAAGAGAAAACCGGGTGGCATCAGCTGAAAACTCCTCAATGGCTTCACGTAATGTTCTGAAGTTACCAGTGGACTTGGACATCTTCTCAGAGTTGAGCATGATATGCCCATTACACCTGAATCCACGAGGCCAATGACGCTTGTCCATTAGCGCAGTATGGTTGTAGATTGAAAATGTCAAGTGGTTCTGGATAAGATCTTTGCCTGAAACTCGAAGATCAAAAGGGTACCAGTACTCGAATTCCTGCTTCATCTTTCCAAGCACATCATGACCAATCCCGGATGTTACGGGAAAAGGCCCATCACAGAAAAGAAAATCCCAAACCTCATCCATCATCTGTTCAGGCCTTATGGGGTTGATGCTGCCTCCATAAATATCCCCACTATGCAATAGGTGGGCGATTGTATAATAGGCCATGTATATAGTTGAATCAGACAGGGACTCAACAAGAAACTGTTCATCCCAGGGGATACGAGAACCGAGACCAAAAGAACGTGAACATGCCCACTGGTTAAGCCAGCTCAATGTGTGTTCAAATCCATGTTTTGTTTCATCAGAGTAGAGGGACATGCTTGCCAAGCACTCTTCAGTTAATTTCTTCCATTCAGGTTCACCATATGTGATGTACCATTGATCTGTCAAAGCCACAACACATTCATCGCCTGATCTAGACATAACACGTTTCTCGGGCTCACTGTACATTATGGCCTGGCCTGTCTCTATCAGCATGTTTCTAATTACAGGCTTCACTTCTTGGACCTTCCTCCCTTCGTAGCCTGGAACTATCATAATTCCTTCTGTGAATCCCTTCAAGTAAGTCTCTTTCTTAGCAGCAGTAAGCTTTTCTTTGTCATTCTGGCTTTTGATCTTCATGTCAATACACACTTTTTCAGCAGCCCTGTCACCAAGGCCAGGAATATCAATGATTGGAATGATTTCAAATGGTAAAACCCATTCATCTTGTACCCCATACTTAGCCCTTAGAGCTGGCTTAGCCTTCAAATCTTGCAAAGACATATAGTCATCAGGAGCATCACTAGGGACACTTGTCACGATACCGGTACCCTTATCCGTTAAGATAGTCAGCATTGGAAGAGCATAGATTACTTCATGAGCGGTGAGGGGAGACTTCAAGGGGAGACCGATTAGATCTTGACCCGTAAGTTCCACCAAGCAAGTTGGTGTCTCTGGAACTCTTGAGAATCTCTGATACGCAAGATTAAGAGCTGCTCTCTGTGTCATAATCAAAACCTCAGTCTCATTAATTTCAAAAGCCCCGTATTTTCCATCAGGCAAAACCCATGCATTAGTCTGTCCGAACATGGTCTCAGGTCTAAGAGTTGCAGCAGCAAGAAAAACCTTTCTTCCTTGTAAAGCACTAAACTTGGAGGTGAAAGGAGGAAGCATTTCCATTTTAATAAGAGTGTATTCTTGGGGCTGAACTCCTTCCCCTGATGCCCTGTCATGATCAGCACAAGGTTGTCCATCCAAAGGTGAGTAAATTGTGTATCTCAGGTCCTTCACAATCTTACCTGCTGCTTTAAGTTTCCTCATTTGCCATTTTACAAAAGAGTCAAAGAACGGGTTCATATCTGTTGTGACAAAAGAACGCCTCCAATCACAGCCCAGGCCAAAAGATTTCAAGTCCTCCACAGCTAACGGCGGAAAGAAGGACAGCCAATAATATGGATCCTGGAATCTGGCAATTTCTTCATCTGAAAGCCCGTAGCTGCGCATGATCTCCCACTGGTACATCTGCCTGCCAGCTTTTGCAGTAGCCTTGGACTTCTTCCCTTTAAACTTTTCAGGTGCTAATGATGCATCTCCACTTTCCTCTTGTACTTCTTCTTGGCTAACTTCCTCTTCCGCTGTGGGGAACACTGGAGGATTACCAAACTGCTGAATCTCTCGCGCAAGTTTATCAGCTGAAGCCTTGATTGGCATGCCCGTACAGTGAAACCCAAATGGAAACAGCACATTAGCACCTCGCAGTCTATGATACGCAGCAGCAAACTCAACCTTGGACAATGAAAAAGCATGGCCAAGATGCAGGTATCCATTCATATAGGGAAATGGAAAGTTTCCAAAGAACTTTTCTCCAGGCTCAGGACGCTTTTCAGAAGATTCGGCCAAAAAAACAGAACCCTCTTCCCACCAATTGCGAGCCTTGGCTTCAATCTCAAGAAGCCGATCCCTTCTAGCAAAACTTTTAGCTTCCGCCATACTGGTAGAGGAAACTGTACAAAAACTATTAATAAGAAATGAAATAAGTAGCAGATAAGATATGTAAAAAATAGCATGCTTGATTTTTGAAAAGTTTAAACATACACTCCAAAGAAGCTGTACCGAGGTCAAGTAAAGATTATCACAGGAATGACAGAAAGCAGAATCTGAGTACACACAATAGAACTAGTTTTCTTTTTTCTCTCTTGCAAAAAGGATGTCAATTGAGTATGTTTCTAATCTTATAAACAAAAGGCAATACTTATTACCCAAAAAAAAAAAGAACAATCAACAAGAATGGCCACAAAATACCCCATTGTTTTGGTGAGATGGATTGAGAACTTGATATGAAAATGAAATGAAAAGACAAAACAAACTGTCGATACAAACCACGTATATCAATTTTACACAACACTGCAAGCAGAAAAACCCTAAAGCCCACTACCAACATGATTTAAAGAGTAATATGTTCCTACTATAATCTCATCAACTAAAAGAAACGATGAAGATACTAAAAACCCCATGCCGACCAAATTCACAACCTTGTCAACAGACAGCCCTATACCAGCATGAACCAAGACCAACAGACATCAAAATACTGTCGTAGGTAATTTGTAAAACTTAAATCCTAACACAGAGCAATAGATCCAGATAGCAGTCGAAGATCCCGGCTCAACCGGCACAGAGACAATATTAAATCAATGAGAAGGTAATCCGAAGAGTAGCTGAGGAAACCCCAGAAATTATAACAACCCAGATGTTAAAATTAGATGGATAGTACATAATTGAATTGATGAGAAGCTTTCGAGTGGATTTTCACCTGTGAGAAAGCTGAGAGTAAGAAGCAAGTAAGCGCCTAGAAACACCTCGCAGATTAAGCCTGAAAGAGAGGAAATAGTTGATGAGTGAGAATGCAAATGAGTAAATTGACACAGCAAGATCAGATGACGGCCATAAGACGGCTGCCTCACCAGGAGTAATGAGAAGAAAAGAATTTCATGCATAAAAATGGGCAACTTGGAATTCCATAGCCGTTAGTATCTAGGGTTTACACAGCCCAAGCATCCACTATCCATTTTATCAACCCGCTGATAGAAGGCAGTATAAATGAGCAAAAACAGTTCAATAAGACAATAACCATGGTAGTGAAATAAGCCAAACAGTGAAACTCGTAAACTTTGGTGGAAGTGGACCTATCTCATTGGGCCAAAGCTTCCGTATAGCTAATGGGCCACACAGGATCAAACTTCATTGTAGTCATTTGCACACACTTCATGGAATCATGGGACCTCCTCCTAGGGTTTTCTGTGATGGTCGTGATATTCCATTGGGTCGAAAATCACGTGACACATTAGGCTTGAGTCCAACACATAAGTCTAGCGAGAATTTCATTCTAAAATCAATAAGAAATCAAAGAATTAGTCCATCAACCATATATACTAGACTCGTAATTCCTTTATTATTGATGTAAGAATAATGATTTTCCACAATAGTGTACGCCCTACTGACGCACATTGCCAAAATTTCCCTATTCTCGAGCTCCTAGTACATGCCATTGATGCTCAAATACAACTTCGTTTAGGAAAAAAAAAAAACAAATCAGTTAATATAGCATACGTTCAAATGCACATATGTGTTAGATATGAACCAATCAGGTCAATGAGTTTTTATCCTAAAAACCAATTTATAGTTTATTCACCAATATGTAGGTTAAATGTGTATATATTAGAAGATACATATCACAATATCTTCCTATTAAATAAATAATGATCTTGCTATATTAAGCTAGTTTATATTTGATTTTATCATTGCAATTTTTATTATTCTCTTCTAACTATGTAACCCTTACATACAAGGTCATAGTAACCTCAATATATTTGTGGTTCTACCTCCACCATTTGTGTGCTCTACCTTTACCATAATCAATCATGATATCAGAGCGGAATTGATTTGGGACCTCAACCTACCAATCTCTAAATTTACCTTTGCCACCGATTTACTAGTGATCCTATCAATATATTGTTGTCACCAATCTATTGGTTGGTGGTTATGTCGATCTACATGTGGTGCACTCTATTAGTGTACTTGTTGTTGATGGAGATGTTTTATTTGCTCGTTGTCAATGGGATGTTTCAATCTTTAGCGTTTTTTTTGCCTATTCACGCTTTGATTGTGAGGGCATATTAGAATACACATATCACAATATCTTCCTATTAAATAAATAATGATCTTGTTATATTAAACTAGTTTATATTTGATTATATCATTGCAATCTTTATTATTCTCTTCGTATTCTATTGTAATCCCTATATAAAGGTTCATAGTAGCAGTTCTACCTCCATCGTTTCGTGTGTTCTACCTTGACCATAATATATCATTATATTTAAACACTCAACAAAAAAAAACATTATAACGCAAAATAAAAGTAGGTAAATATTATATTTATGTTAATTCACCGATTTACACAAATTAATAAAAACGGCAGTTTTGTAAGTCGGTTTCCTCTCCTTCAAACCCTAAGTGGTTGAAACAGAGAAATCGAGCGTGACAAGGAAATGAAACAACTATAAGGAGTCTTATGACCGACGAGGAGTTGTAAAGTAGAACCTTGGGAGACGACAAGGAAAACAAAAGTTGTTGAAAAAATGTGTATATTTTTTTGTTACAATTTGGACAAATTTAGGTGTAAAATGAAGCTATCACATATGTGATAAATTTGTATGGGTCATATAATGTGAGTGTTTCACATGTTTGAGTGCGCAAGCACATTATATTAAATTAACTAGGCCGAGGTCGCGTGCGTTGCGCGCGGTTGTAATAATAAGAAGATGATACATCTATCTATATTTCATCAAGGAAATTACTAATCAATCGTATTGTGAGAGTGATCTTTGAAGATAATGGTGCAAAATTATCTCAAAGAAATTTATTAGGTTATTAAGTTTACTTTTAATGTGTAAAAAACTGTTTCAAAAGTAGTTTATTAGGTTATTAAGTCCATACTTGCCAATATACAATGTGTAAATAAATTGTGTGAAAAGAGTTTATTAAGTTATTAAGTTCATATTTAATTTGTAAAAAAAAACGTTTCAAAGGAACTTATTTGGTTATTAATTCATATCTAATTAAATGAGGCAATTAGTGTAAAAAAATTTCTTAAATTTATTTTGACCAATTGAAAGATGAAATAGTGCTTAGCAAAGATATTAAGAACAACGCATCATGTATAAGAGAGCGAGAGAAAAATCAATCTAAGTTCACAATATAATTGTTAACAAAATCAAAATGTGATTGTTCGAATAGTAAATTTTATCCCGGATTGTTATAAGTTGAAAGGTTAGACTTGTAAATAGTAACGTTAAAGTGTATTATTGTACCGATTATATCAATTTTCTTGTTATGGTGCCAACGAAATTAGTTATGATAATTGGACGACTAAAGAGATATAAAAAAAACAGTCAGAATAAATTAACTTGTTCAACTTCACTGTTGCTTTGTGTTGTTTCTTGAGGTACAAATTTTATGGGTAGCTCATGCTACAAGAAGTGTAAAATAGTCAATTATGTCGGGTCTCCATAGACGTAACAGAAACTTCAATAATTGACTTGACAGGGAAAAAGGATATTAAAAGGATGATCGAGACTGCTTTCTCTTTCCCGAAACAGATTCAAGCTAATTTGAAGGGTTCGAAGAAGCAACAATGTGCACACAGATTTTTGTACTCCAACCAAATGAACTACATAGCATAAAAACATATTCACATCCAAAGAGCAAGTTAAAATAATTATTTATGAACATATGTAAGATAAAATAATGAACAACTCAATATTTAATGATGAAGTTATGCAAGCACAACCAAGTTTTACATAGAATACAAACAGATGTCTTATTCTTCAACCTAAAAAAAATACGTGTGAGAGAATCCTTAAAAAGTGAATGTCCAAAACTTTTGCAAATCCTATAACCGCACAGGCCCTTTCTCTAGAAGAGGTTTTAAAGGTAAGAACAAGGTAGATAAAATATTCAAATATGAAGTCAATATTGGAAGTTAATTGAGTAGTCAATGCTAGGAGTTACAACCATATATGTTACAAAAATAAAGGCTTAATTGAGAGATTTAATTGAATAGTAAAATATTTTAAATATGAAGTCAATATTAGAAATTAATTTGGTAGACAATGTTAGGAATTACAATCATAGGAGTTACAAAAATAAAGGCTTAATTGGAATATTATTTGGGTAGTATAATTCAAAATATGAACTTAATGTGAAATGAAATATGGTGTTAGTATGAAACATTTAGTGCTCTCAAAAAGCTAAAATTATAGGTTCGTAAGATAATGCACAAGCCTAATGAGGTTTTCAGTTAAAATAATTTGGCAATATGAGTAGTCTTACTGTAGTTATATAATACGTTTGTAGTTTATTTATAGTCGATGTATAATTCTTGGCACCCCTTCGAGTGCAACTGCTCGAGCTAGTTGAACGTAGTGGCATGCCATAAGGTTGATAAGCCTAATATTTCAAGAAATTGTGCCGGACGAGAGGCCTAATTTGACATCATGATATATTTTTTTTTGGTGGGCCAATATAACATAGTGGTTTTGCACATCCGAGCGCACATGCACGTATAATGGCGGATCTAGAGGGGACGAGAGGGAGCATATGTCCTTCTTTTGTATATAAATTATATATAAGATTTGGATCATATAGAAAGGGTCTTAAGGTCAAAAGTGGGAAGGAGTCACAAGTCACAACCCTTAGATCAAAATAATGATGGGTTGTGATTTGTCCAAATTAATTAACACTTGTCATATACTTAAAACAAAAGTTTAGTTGAACAATTGAACATATAAATTTTCATTTGAACAATTAGTTATATAGTTGAACAATTTTGAATATAGTTGAACAATTGGTCCTATAGCTGAACAATTTCAAATATAGTCGAACAATTGACGTATTTAAACAATTACAAATATAATTGTACAATTTTTAGTTTAACAAATACATGTTATATTTGAAATTTTAAACAGTTGTTATTTGATCAAATAGTTGTGAATTTTCTTACTTTTGACTCTAAGATCCCTTTTCACTTAAATTGTTAGATGAGCGTATAAAATTACAACAACATGATAAACTATTGTAGGCATGAGGGTGTTGTTCAAGTAAGACACATTATTCCGGTACGGCCGTCCGTACGGCCGACACGTGTCCCGAATTTTTTTTTTTTTTTGTAATAGTTCAAAATTTATTATAGAATAGTTCATAACTTATAAAAGAATAGTTCATGAACTATAATAGGATAGTTCATAGTGCAAAATTTATAAAGGAATGAAAGTAATAGTTCAAAACTTATTAAGGAATAGTTTATAACTTTTAAAAGGATAGTTCATGAATTATAATAGAATAGTTCATAGTGCAAAATTTATAAAGGAGTGAAAGTAATAGTTCAAAACTTATTATGGGATAGTTCATGAATTATAATATAATAGTTCATGAATTATAATATAATAGTTTAAAGTGCAAAAATTTATAAAGGAGTGAAAGTAATAGTTCAAAACTTATTATGGGATAGTTCATGAATTATAATAGAATAGTTCATGAATTATATTAAAAAGTAATAGTTCATGGATTATATGGGAATAGTTCAAAGTTTATAGGAGAATAGTGCATAAATTATAACATGGTAGTTCAAAAAAATTTCATTCGTTTCCGGAAAAAAAAATCGTTTCCGAAAAGAAGGAAAAAAAAATTAAATTTTTTTTTTGGGGACACGTGTCGCCCGTACGGTCAGCCGTACGACCGTACCGCAATATATGAACCGTACCTGAACATTTACCGTAGGCATGAATCACATAAGCATAACCAAAAACTAAAAACAAGTATTTGATCACTCCGGTTCACAATATTTGACATGAGAAAAAAATCAAATATATTCAGAAAAGTAAAAATAGATGGTTTGATATTTAATGATGCACAATAATTTTAAAAAACTGTATAAAAACAATGATAGTGTGAATAGTTATATATATTTTTAAAACAAAAAGTGAGGAGAGTTATATGAAAATAGAGGAAATAGTGTGTTAAAAATACAAATAATACATAAAAAGATATATAATATTCTATTTGTGAAAGATTTACAGTACCATACATTGTGGGCAAACTTTTTTAAGATCCAATGTCAAATATTGTGATAAGATGGAGTATATACTACTATATTAAAAAGCCGAGGATTGCTTATCTACAGTGCATCTTTAAGAAACTTATTGCAGGCATTTGTTGGACCCAATCATTTGTTGCTTCCTCTGTTAGTGGGTTGCGTGACGTTTATTTAGGCTGTCAGGCCCAATAGCCTCCACTTACTAATTTGTTGTTAGGTCATTTTTTTTGGGAAGAGACGACCTCCGTTGCAAGTGCTGACGAAGCTTTCTCATGCCTCAGTGGCCTTACCATCGGCCGTGTTGGGAACGTACGCCTACGTGTTGTATTAGACTATCTTCCGCCTGCCTCCTTGACGAGATGCTCATCCTCGTTTCAACAGAGGCGCCATCTGATCTGCCATCTAGTATGTTCTACAAGAACACTTGCCGCCTAACCACATTGTTTTAAGGCCTACGATCCCGATTTTTCCCCGTTTCCTACTCACCTCATTCTTTCTGGAATTGCTACAACTCGTGACCGGCCCCACATTCGTTGTAGCACCTGGCAAGACTTGTGCTCAAACTTGCCTTGTTGTTGATACTCCACTGCTGAAGACCGCCAACGTAAGCTCTATTTCCTTTGGAAGCCGTACTTCTATCTGTTGTTCCATGTTAGCTAAATGTTATAGTTTTAGTGCTCGTGTGATTTGGCTATTGATTTTGTGCTTCCTTTGGTCCCGTGTCAACTAGGGCTACATTGTTACAGCGCTTACACTGCTTGCTTGTTTGTGACTTTGATTTTGATTTTGAATTTGATTTGAAAAAACGTATAGATTAGGATTAGTGTATGGATTGACTTTAGATTTCTGACACCTTAGTTAGATGGGACATTGTTATTTCTTAATGTGTGTTGATTTGTGCTCTTCAATTTACATTGTTCCTTTTTTGTTTGTGAATTGAGAATTACTTTTCCAATTGATTTTAAAGTTTTCTATCATAATAGGATTAGTGTCACAATTGGCTTTTGACTTTGATTTTGATTCCACCCCATCTTGGATTGGCTTTTGATTTTCAATTTGATTTGGCCACATCTTAGCTAGATGGTACAGTGTTATTGCTTATTGTGTGTGGATTTCTGCTTTTGAATGTACGCTGTTGCTTTTTTGTTTGTAAATTGAGATTTGATTTTGAATTTGATTTTTAAAATTTCTTATCAGAATAGGATTAGTGTTACAACTGGCTTTTGATTTCACACCATCTAAGTTAGGCCTCACAATGTTATTAATTAGTGTAAATGGACTTTTGATTTTGAGCATGTGTGTTGGTGTTCGTTCAATTGGAGTCTAACCTGCTGCTGTTTTAAAGATGCCTTTGTCATACTCATTTCCCCACTTTTTTTTGGCAAGCTTGTCCAGTAGTCAGTTGTTCCTTTATTGAACTTACACTGCTGCTGAATAGTTTGTGAATGATCTTCTGTTTTTGGAATTTAAGTAGGCAAAGTTTATGGACAATAGGATTCACATCTAATCTGTATTTAACTTACATTATAGTTGATTGATCTGTCACTTGTCTATATATATATATATAGTTAGGATCAAGTGAGAACAAGAGTTACAATAAGAAATGAGAACAAACATCGGCCATACGATTAAACTAAATTGACGTCCATGATTCAACATTATTTTTGTACATTAATCAAATACATTGTAATTTTGGATGAATATAGAATGTTACCATAAATGATTGCACGTTCATTTACTACTAAATTAACTTCATACGATTCACCTTACATAATACGTAAGTTACGCGAGTTAAATAACCATGACATTATGAAGATGCACGATTCATACACTAAATTTCATATATGTACGAATCACAGTAGCACAATACCATATTACCATAGTATATTAAAATATCACCTTTACAAATAAATAATAATAATTAATATTATGCATGTGCACGAATCAAAATTGTCATATGCACTAGTAAACAAACAAATGCACAACACTAGCAACATTAAAAGTGTCATATGCACGAGTACGCAAATGCAAACACTAGCAATATCAAAATTCACATTATATAGTAATTACTCGTACACAACACTAGCACAAATTCAAGCACTATTATATGCATAGGAGTAAACAAATGCACACACTTGCACCATTTCTCGATATATAACGAAACCACAAAAATAAATGCATTAGGTTTTATATGCACGAGTTGTTACTTTCAAATCCATATTTTTTAACACAAGCACGATATGCACGATTTAACCAATTTTTCAACAAATTTCTCATGCACCGATTAAAGCTAAACAATTTATTTCCATATAAAACGAAATTTGTATATTTTATTACCATATTGGCAATCCTACATTAAACCAAAATATAATGATACCTTATTTAGACGTTAAATCTGGGTCATCCGTGCATTGATCCAACGGTCCTCAGTTGTTCTTATTTCTTACCGTAATACATGTTCTTACTTGACCCTGACCCTATATATATAGAGTCAGGATCAAGTAAGAATCATTGATACGGTAAGAAATAAGAACATATATCAGCCCTAGGATTAACATAAACGAACGGTCGTGATAAGCAGTGAAACTTACTCAATTATCCTATTAATGTACATAATGATACAGTTTCCTATTGAATGAAAATACAATTATCATAAATATCATTACATAAAATGAATTACCTGCAATTACCTAATCAATATTATAATCAACGAATGATTTCAGTAGTCGAAGTAGAATTAACACGTATAATTAATATAAACGTGCATTAAAAATATAAACGTGCGTGAACATACTCGTGCATTGCATATACAAAAATCCTACACATGCACAACTAAAATCATATGCACAACACTTTTAACTTGGTACTAGAAAATGCACGAATGTTATGAACATGAGTAATTAACATAAATGTGCATGAACATACAAACGTATAAGTTCACATACACGTCCACTTTTAACTTGATAAGTTCATACACATATTATGAACAATCTAATATAATATCATTTACTTATAAATAATATACTATTAGATTAATTATTATAAATATTCACTCAAATATCAATCAAATGAACAACTTTGTTGCCCATTGATTGGGTTCAAATAATGATTTTCTTAAAACTATAGTAAATGAACTAATTATAAAATTTAAATGAACATATATGTTAATCGACTCGTGCACGAATGTAATGCTAGCAAATGGTTAGCACGAGTGACATAAAATTCAAAGGAAAAACAAATAAATTTTTTGCAGGATCAATAGACTAAGTTAAAAAATCATGCACAAATATGTTAATTGACTCGTGCACATCGCCTCACCTACAATGCATGACTAGTGCACATCACCTATAATGCACGACTATACCTATAAAAAGATGCACGATTAAGATGTAACATAGTTCATAATACATAAATAATAAAATTTATAAAAAAAAAGATTGATCATTGCACGAATGCATAGACAAATAAATATTGCACTTTTATAATCTTATATTTCCATAGCAGTAACATTCTATTTGCACATTATCTCTTACCTACCATTTATGTAAATGCAACAATAAAGAGAACACATTATTACCATATATAAACGTTAAATCTTGGACGTTGATTATTTAATCTGACGATTGATATACGTTCTCATTTCTTACTGTAACTCTTGTTCTCACTTAATCTGCCGATTGATATATATATATATATATATATATATATATATATATATATATATATATATATATATATATATATATATATATATATATATATTCATACACTCTTGATTTTGGGGGTCACATATACGTAAGCTTCATGAAAAATCATTGATCTCTCATATTCGTTTTGCATTTGCACAGTCAGGCTCAAACGTACCCTTAGGATTTGCATTTGTTGGCAATAAGACTTACAAATGTATGATATGTTGTCAGAAAGTATAAACACACAGTATTTTAGTAGCGACTGTTGTGCCAAATAGACAATAATACGCCTTATTCGGAACAACTATCAAGAAAGCCCATGTCCATCCACACTGACCTAGAACGAACTATTTGTCAATGCCACAAACTTTCAAGATGGTCGTGTCCTTTGGGCAATATTGTTGCATAACTTTACAACGCTTTCACCAATCTCACATACATAGGCTGAGTGAAATATAATGACGCGCATAGCACTTTACACATACATAACGAAACATAAATTGTTCAATATGCTTGGTAGATGCTCTTAAGATTTGGTTTTTCTACAACTTGAAGCAATGTTAGAATCAATGTCACGCCTTGCAAGTAACAGAGCCAATGTAATATTCTTGTCAAAGTAAACAATATAGTTAAATTCAAGGCTAAAGTAATTCCCTACAAATAATTCATACAACATGTTGATCTATCCAGACTTAGAATTGAATACAGTAAACTGCTCAAACAACTGCAATTGCTAAGCAGCATGGAAATGACCTCCTGCTTTACTAATATACAACAGGTTCAGATGCAAACTAATACAGGCCCCCAAAAAATCAAAACACAATACGCTGACCTAATAAATGGAGCCGATGGAGTAATCAAAAGCAAGGACGGTGCGGCTGAAGGTCTGCGAGATGGAGAAAGGCGATCGCCAATTAGCAGCTACAACAAACCCAAGCTCTATCAGAACAAGCACACAGTACGCAGAGATGTGCCGCCTCGTTGCTTGCAACTGTGGAAATACCGAGTAGTTAACCTAAAATGACAAGATAGCCTACTGTTTAAAAAACTAGCAATGGCCATCAAACCAAATCCCATAAAGGCATAAAACACAACCTAAAATCCATCCTTACAAACAACCCAACACGCGTTTACCTTAAACGTCCTACACGCGTCACACTACCCTCCTAATATCCTGCCACCTAGCGTTGCCCCTGTTAAGTTACCATGGTTACACCAGCTACTCTCATATACACATATATACCTCCAAATTATTTCACCGGTGTGGCCCATCACTTTCATCTTGCCTACCCGCATAAAAAATTCCCAAAATTCACCAAGGAGCTCATCACTAGTGTACCAGTTACAATATTACAGGTAATTTGATATTCTAATTATATAAAAACTGTCATAACTTACGTCCCTCCAACCATGTTATACATGTGAAAGCCTTTTTCTCATGATCCTTGCACCATACATGTTTAAACGAATCAATAAATCAGTTTAATTTGGTAGTAGCTTTGTCAAATGAAAATCCAATCCTTCATCTTCTAACGTACTAATTGTGTTCTTTTCTCCAATTAGGATGGAACCTGCTTTCCGCCGCAACACCGTTGTCGAAGTGATAGGCACCGATCAGGCTTACCTAGGCTCGTTTTACTAGGCATGAATTATCGTAGTCACACCCGTTGCCCACTACGTGGTGCAATACCGAACATTGCTAGGTACTGACCACGCATCCCAGCTGCGTCAGACTGTCTCAGCTTGTCGGCTACGTCCACCACCACCACTCCACTATGTAGCCACATTCCAAGTAAACCGAGTGCTCGATGTTTGGACTGAGGGGGTGGTGGGCAACAACTCTGACCAACCACTGGCCAAAAGAAAACATATGTGAGGTTGTTCTCTGCTTCTCCGGTGGCTCCATATACGTTAGCGCGATAGAATTGCGGCCACACTTTGTTTGCTTGCCAGCTTAACATCACACTTTCGGGCAAGGAAATCAGTACAACTTTTGGCCTACAACCACATGCACCATATCACTACCACTACACAACAACAACTTAAAGGAACGACGACAGTAATTTTTTCTAAGACAAAGGAATACACTTTGTACCTCTTCAAAATACTGGAAGAAAATGGTGTACTACTACAAAACTTAAAATGTTGTACTGTTACTAACAGTTTCCTTTTTAAAATCACGATCTCAATTATGCAGTGCAGTATCCTTCTTCTGCCCAGAAAATTAGTTTAACATCTTTACTTGTTTTGCAGTAACATCGTGGCTAGCTTTCCAATCAGAGTTATTTAATTATTGAAGTACATTAACAAAAGACTCTTTAACAGATCGGCTGTGTTTGCCCATCAAACTGCAGAAGTGGGCTACAAGAAGTGTACTTATTTTGAAGTCTTTCTAAAACAAAAAACATAAAAGTACAACTTAAACCAATCTCGCGGAATACCCCTAGTATAATAAAAGGAGAGATTTTTCAAGAAGAGTAAATGTTATAGATCTTACTATAAAATAATTTTCATAAATATAGGTGAACAACTTTATTATTAATGAACGATACAAAAAAATATTCATTAGTTATAAGCGATTGCTCAATAGATTGTTCATTAGTGTTATATGTTTCTTCACCGGTTTTGTTAAAGTTGTTCATGGTTATTGCAATGTGTTGTTATACACCAAATTTTTTTGTTTATCTTACACGTTTTTTTTCTCATTTAATTGGATGTTGTTCATTTATAATAATTCATGAACCTTCTTTTTATGCTTATCGTTGTTGTGGTTGTTGCTATTGTTCATTTATAATTGTTGGGTTATGAAGTTGCTTATCAATTTACGAATTATGTGCACATAGAGGAGAATAGTTGAACATTAAATGAAGATGAAGTTTATTGATAGCCGAAATTTATTAGGTAGTTGAAATAAATAACTGACTGAATGATCTTTTTTTAAATAGTTGGACGAGTGTTTGAGAGAACGAAATTTATTTAAGCCAATATCAATGTAAAATCAATAAAAAAAAAAGTTTATCTTTTCATTTAAATTCAACCTTTTAGGGTGTATAGTATTTCATAAGTTATCATATCTCGTAAGCCTCCTCTAGGTAGCTTGTGACACGAGAAAAGTTTAAAGTTCCATAACTAACATAAACTTTCAATAATTTGGATTCTCAAACGCACACTATCGAGCTTATGTTTTTTCTACAATCTTTATAAGCTTAATAAGCTTCCATAAGCTTGCAATTTTAGTCGCTTAAAAACGCACCCTAAGATTGAGTTCAAGAAAGGATAAAACGTTCAACAAACTCTGTGAGGAAAGCAAGGGGTGAGAGGGATATCAAAAGGCATATACTCAACCATCGTTGTCATGATGATCAATTGATCACCTTAAAATATAATTACTTATGTAACTACAATTAAATAAAAGGAGAGTTGGTATCCTTTGCACGTCTAATCACACTTTATTATTAATTAAAAAGAAGGTTAAGTTGTGTTCAATAGAAGGATAATCCAACCCTTTACATCATCAATAAAATTTTTTACTATATATCCTCAGACGGGTCAATCAGTATAGTGATACCAATAGAGAAGTTTAAGCAATGCTAGCTACGTTTGTTGCTCTATTCACCTCACGATATATGACATGTCAAATCCGGATAATCCATAATATTTTCACATAATCTTGACACATACTTATTCACAAAGGGCACGTCAGCCTTACTAGAGGGCATACCTTATACGATGGTTTAGGGTTTAGGGCTTACATTTTTCCTGTTTAGGGTTTATATATTGAGAATACGAGAAGTTTGACGCTAAATTTGTTCATCTAACCTATTTATGTACTGTTTTATTTTTATTTTTATAATTATACTTATTTAAAGTACCAAAATTGGTATAGTAAGTGTATACATAAAATAATAAAATTTGATATTTTACATTTTTTTCAAACGTAATCGGATGATAACTTCTCACATTTATTTTAGTTTTTCTAATGATTTCATGGTTTATTTTAGTTTGTTTACTTGTTATGATGTGGGACCATCTTCGTTATCACATATATTATATAGAATCATCACTAATCCAGGTGCAAAAGACACTCAAGGAAAGGTTGCTTGCAAGCTGCGAACATGGGAGGATCCGAGAGAGTGGAAGATTGTATGGAAGATGCAAAACCTCGACCAACAACATGAAATTTCGGCCGAGATTTCATCTGAGATTTCCGTTATGTCGGGAACAATGAGATCCCTTGAGATCTTATTTATCTTTATTATTTTTAATACATCTTTATCTCTCAAACATTCATAAGGTATTTGTTAGTTTTTTATCATATATTTTAAGGATTATTTTTTGATAAATATCACCATAAATAGACTTAGAGGGTGACATTATTAGGTAGACTGATTTTGATTATTATTTTCCACAAATTGTGTGAACTCGCAACTTCATTTACGGAGTTTGTGTTTTATTCATTTCTATTCAATCAAAGAGAGAGCCTTGCTTGAATCGTTGTGAGTCCTTGCTAGATTGTGCTTGTGCGTATTAATCTTTTTGAAGGTTGATGCTCCTAGTCAATATTAGTCCCTCCTTCTGCTTGTCTTACTTAGAAGACTTGTGTAAGGTTAAAAAAATGAGGGCTAAGATAAACTCTTCGTTAAGGGGTTTTGACACATCATTAATTGGCCAAAGTTCTTTGCGGGAATATTTTGGTTCACATCTTTCTATATTTCCATTATTTCATTTCATTAACCATCTTCTTTATTTTCCATATTAATTCCATCAAGCTCACGTTCTTTGTTTCAAGGTTTCATAAATCTCGGATCATATCTCGGCCGAGATTCTCCACTGTGATTTATTATCTGAGGCTGTTTTCAGACTTTCAATCTAGATCAGGCAATCACTACTTCATATTCTTTGACCTCAACATGAACCGAGCCTGATTGACTATGTTCTCTCTATCATGGAAAAACCCGTTAAGTTAAAACATTGTTGAATAATTCGAGTTATGTTTCAATTAATTTGTAGAAAAATGAACTATTTCCCCCCAAGAAACTATTTAACTAAACACTTAACAATGATACGGATATTTCGGTCACGATGATATGTCATTGAAAAGTTTCTAAAACCAATAAAATTAGTCCAATTACACAAACTAAATTTTATAGAAGAAATTATATACCTATTTATATAAGTTAATGTTTGGTTTATCTTTATATTTTAAGTTATTAGTTGTCTTCATTTTTTTTAAATGTAGAATTTAAAAAATACCATATATTGCCATTATAATAGCACATAAATCATCAAATACAATATAATTTATCATTCCATAATACATATATCATACATTATATAAAATCAAATAACATATTTAAAAATTCTGCATTCCAGCGTCTGTACCAAACACCAAGTACATGAATCGTTGTTAAAAAGATTCACAAAGTCTTCACCTACAGAGAGCCGGATCCAAACTGTCCTCGATTTTTTTTAAAAAAATTAATATTTAACCGATACTTTAATACTTTTTTCTTACCGTATACCTTCAACTAAATATCATATTTTTGCATTAGTTTATGATTATATTTATAGATTTGGTTATCAAAAAGAATACAAACAGGAAAAGGTGACTATTTGGTGATCATATTAAGATTATTTTGTCCACCCTACAAAAAAATATAAAATTTAACTAGTATAACGTGAAATCTCCATTATTTATTTTATGTATCACAAAGAGTCAAAGATTTATGCTAATGAAATTTTGAAAACAAGTAAATATGGGGAAAAATCAGTCATCCTTATCCAGAATTTACATTTGGTTAAACTTTATCTACAAAATTACTACTGTAATCTTAACCTAATCCCAGAATCTACCTTTGTTATACTTTATCCACAAAATCAGTATCAAATATTGCAATCTTAACCTAATCCACAGAATCAGGTAAAATAAGTATAAATATCTTTCGTTTCTAAGCATTTGCAGAACAAGTCATTGAGATCAAAATCAAGCAAAGCAAGAAAATGAAAATGCGGGTGGGAATCTTGTTCTTGTTTTGGTTGTGCGTATGGACGATGAAAGTCGAAGCAGGAGAGTACATGAAGTACAAGGATCCAAAGCAACCAATAGCTGTAAGGATACGAGATCTATTGAAGAGGATGACGCTCGAGGAAAAGATTGGACAGATGGCACAAATCGACAGAAACAATGTCACCGCTGCAATGCTAAGAGACTATTCCATTGGAAGCATACTAAGCGGAGGTGGACACGTCCCATCCCCTACGGCGACGCCGGAGGAGTGGGTCGACATGGTTAATGAATATCAAAACTATTCTTTGTCCAGCAGACTTGGAGTTCCTATGATCTATGGCATTGATGCTGTTCATGGTCATAACAATGTCTACAAGGCCACACTTTTTCCTCACAATATCGGCCTTGGAGCAACCAGGTATATTATATATATAGCTTCCTGCTTTCAAAGTTTGAAGCTTGATCTTATAATGAAAATTACAGGGACCCAGAGCTGGTGAAGAAGATAGGTGCAGCCACGGCACTGGAAACAAGAGCAACCGGCATCCCTTACGTCTTTGCGCCGTGCATTGCGGTGTGTAGAGACCCGAGATGGGGTAGGTGCTATGAGAGTTACAGTGAGGACCCGAAGATTGTTCAATCCATGACGGAAATCATCTCTGGTTTGCAAGGAGATGTTCCAAGTTCTATGAAGGGTGTACCTTATGTTGCAGGAAAGTAAGTACAGATCAGAACTGTAATTTTCGTTACTGAAAATCAGCATCTAATTTTCGGCACTGAAATCTGAACTTCTTGCAGTGACAAGGTTGCAGCTTGTGCAAAGCACTTTGTAGGAGATGGAGGGACTGTTAATGGAATCAATGAGAACAACACTGTGATTGACTGGCATGGTTTGCTTAGCATCCATATGCCTGGATACTACGACGCCATTATCAAAGGTGTTTCGACTGTTATGGTGTCGTACTCGAGTTGGAATGGAGTGAAGATGCACGCTAACCGTAATCTGGTGACTGATTTTCTAAAGGGAAGACTTAATTTCAGAGGATTTGTGATCTCGGATTGGGAAGGGATTGATAGAATCACCTCGCCGCCACACTCGAACTATAGCTACTCTGTCGAAGCTAGTGTTAATGCTGGTGTTGATATGATCATGGTGCCTGAAAACCACACCGAGTTCCTATCTACCCTAACTGATCTTGTGAACAAAGGAGCTGTTCCTTTGAGTAGAATTGATGATGCAGTGAGTAGGATTCTTAGGGTTAAGTTCGGCATGGGATTGTTTGAAAGCCCCTTGGCTGATTACAGCTACACAAAATACCTCGGAAGCCAGGTATGAAACTCGATTCAATCAGTAATTTACCTCTGAATTTGCCTTTATATGATGAGATTGATCGCAACAGGCGCATAGAGATTTGGCTAGGGAAGCAGTGAGGAAATCTCTGGTGTTGCTGAAGAACGGAAAGAAGGCCAATGAGCCAGTGCTTCCGCTCCCGAAGAAATCCGGTAAGATCCTCGTCGCTGGCGGCCACGCGAATAATCTTGGCTACCAATGCGGTGGATGGACGATGGAATGGCAGGGAGTTGACGGAAACAACCACACAGCCGGTAATTATTATTCAAATCGCATCTCACTTTCATTCAATTCAAATTTCCAAAACCTAATTTTTACTGAAACGCAAATCACCAGGAACGACGATCCTTAGCGCGATCACATCAGCGGTTGGTCCAGATACGGAGGTCGTGTACAGCGCAAATCCCGACAGCGATTTACTAAAGGCTAACGACTACTCATACGCGGTGGTTGTGGTGGGAGAAACGCCTTACGCAGAAACGATGGGAGACAGCGTGAACCTGACAATGGCGGAGCCAGGGCCGAAGGTTCTAGAGAGCGTGTGTGGTCAGATGAAGTGCGTGGTGGTGGTGATTTCCGGGAGGCCAGTGGTGATGGAACCGTACATGGATAAGGTTGATGCGCTGGTGGCCGCATGGTTGCCAGGAACGGAAGGACAAGGAGTCGCCGATGTGTTGTTCGGAGACTACGGATTTACCGGGAAGTTGTCAAGGACATGGTTTAAGACTGTGGATCAGTTGCCGATGAACGTTGGAGATGAACACTATGATCCTCTCTTCCCCTTTGGTTTTGGTCTCACAACTGAGCCCGTTCCCCAGAACTGAATCCGATTAGCGGTTTAATTAGGTCATTAGTGCTTAGTGTTTTGTTTAGGTTTTTTTATTTTATTTTGGTTTTATAGGGATCTTGGTTACTTAATAATTTAATAAAGCAAATATACCGTGATAAATTGTCACGATTAGTTTTTCAACTTTTTCTAAGAGAAGTTTCGTTAGGACTTTTGAATTAATTTCTTTTCTTTTTTTTTTATAAAAACCTTGATAACCCATAGTACATGAACGGTGGAAGCTCTAAAACATGCAAAAATGGAAAAATTGATTTCCTCGGAGAGAATAAAAATCTGAAAGCTACATCTTCATTGCTGATTCAGCTGACGAGCGCTGTCTGCATTCTCGACTCCTTTGCTCCGCCTTCCTTGTATTTCGATTGCGACCTTCGGAAGGGGACGCCGTACCAATTCAAAGTGAGTTTATACTTCGATTCGGTCTTCTGTAATTGAAATTTTGACTAATTTCTTTGTCGTGATTGCTCGAATCAAATTCCACCATTTTATCGTGCGGGTGCTATCAGTTATTCTAGGGTAGGTGGGATAAGAATTGTGTTTGATGTCAGGCTGTTCAGAGTTGTGATTTGTGAAATTGCCTAACATGCTGAGAATGTGAAGTTAATAGGTTTTCTTTTCCTCTAGACGCTCAATTAATTGTAGACATTGGTGCTTGGTGACCAGAGTTCTTCAATTTTGTATAAGTTTTTCCGTTGAAGTAGGGTTTTCATGTTGGTGACCTTGAATCTTCCCAATTGCTATAAACTATATGTGCCATCATAAGGTAATTGTTCATCCTTCAGGGTCAGTGTGACGCAGATTGCTAATTTGGGGAAGGATTTTCTGGTTGCTGGCAGCCTGGTCCTACAAGTTTGCCCTTTTCAAGCTTCATACCTTTCTGATTTCAGACGATTATGGCAACACAAACTGGTTAGGCTTCAATAAGTGGCCTTCAATTTTATCTATCACACAGGACTTTGCTCGCTTCTGATACATTTCATGCTGTTATATGTGTTATGGTTGATGTTTGGGATTGGGAACTTACCATCTTCTACTTCAATACTGTAACTTTACAAATATGTTACGAATGACTGGACAAAACATGAAGTAAGAAAGGAGGTGCAGAACACTCTGACTTTTTTCGTATGTATGAGGCATACACGAAAAAATAGTGTGTGCTGTAAAAAATTGTGACTTTTTCTTGGTCTTTTCGACTGTTATCTTCAGCCTTGTTGGTAAAAGTGAAAAATCACGAGCTAGAAGCCCTTGGGATGAGCAAAGTGTTGCTTTCACAAATATCTGCTCTTGATGATTTATTTGATGCTGCATACAACATCTGCTGTCCGAAACCATATGACCAAGAAAACAGGCGGGATTTGATTCGCAAGTTCAATGCCATTGCGAAGGAGTTATATGGTAATATCGCGGTCACAGGTTTAAAATTGAGTTCTTCTTGTCCTTGATTTTGTTTAATTTGCGCAGTATACACAAGTACAATTCCTGTGTTTTTATCTGTTTGTCATATGACATTTATTTCCTTTATCATAAAGTGAGAAAAACTAATTTAGAAGGAAGAGTGAGTACTACAATCATGTTACCTAGCAGAAGATAGCAATTTTAGTGAATAGAAATTAAATGGCTTTTCATTGAGGAGACTAGTTGATCATCTGTTTAACTCTTTCAATTTTGGGCAGGTGAAGCTTGTCCTGTTGTGACAGAATTCGGTTCGTTCCTAATGAATATGTTTAGTTCTGACAGTGATTTGGATTTATCCATTAATTTCGACAACAGTCCAGTTGACTTGTCAAAGGAGGACAAGATCAAAACCCTGCGGAAGTTTTCAAAGAAGTTCAGAAAACTTCAAAGTAAGTTTGGAATACAACATATATATGTAGGACTGCTTCCCCTGTTTGGTATATTATTTTTTGTGAATTAGGCATGAATTCTTTTGTCCCCCAGTGATTCTTAAAAAATCACGTACATGTTTCTTTGCACCTCTTGCTTCTCACCTTTTGTCACATTTTTTACTGTTGGGCAGAAAATGTGCGCATAATCAGTGAGTCGAGTGGTTTGAACTGTTGACCGGAAAATTTTTACAACAATATTAGGCAAACACATACATGTCGTTTTGATAATTTTACTGTTTTTCATATTGGAACGCCTTTTCATTTGGTAGCATGAAGCACATTATCATGGTTCATTTAACCTAGCATAAACCATTTTGCCCAGGCCAACACAAGGTAGTTTGGCTAAAGTGTGTTGTGCCTTAGAGCTATGAGTGTCTAAGATGTGCTTTTTGAACACTGTTCCTTGTACAGTTTTAGTGCAACAATTCGAACTCTGGAGTCATGCTTGTGTTATCCGTCTCTCGAGTTTTTTGTACTTGTATATTAGACAATCTGAGCCTTGCTTCCATTCAGATTATTCACTATCACATATCTGTCTACTTATTAGTTTACTTCTCTTGTTTAGTGGGTTATTCTGATATGGCATTTCTATGATGCAGGCAGACGGCTTGTGAAAAACGTTCTACTGATACCTGCTAGGGTACCTGTTCTTAAAGTTACTGACTGTGGCACAAATATCGAATGCGATTTCTCAGTGGAGAATAGAGATGGAATTGCAAGGTCGCATATTATATTTCTAATTGCTACTATTGATGAAAGGTTTAGGAAGCTAAGCATTATGGTAATATGTTATCTTTCATGCTTTATCATTGGACAAATATGCCTCATTCTAGTTTGGCTGTATCAGGAAACTAATTGCTTTTCTTTTCTTTTCTTTTGTTATTTAAATGCTAAATTATTGGAATGAATCTTGTCATGCACATATAGTCCAGTTACATCGTAGTGTCTTGACTTTCTTCCTCTATGAAGAGGTCATTTTCCATTCTCTTCTTCTGCTGCAATGTATAAAAATGCCTTCCTTTCCTTTATCTCAGCTTCTTTACAGGAATAACTATAAATGAATTTGAAAAATAGAAAATATGACAGAGTAAAGCAGGTAGGCTATGAAATTCAACCATGTTCTATACCTGATTGAGTTGTACAGAAAAGATGTCCAAAATCAACGTGAAGAGGTTAATGTTTGCGTGGAATTTTTTTGGCTAAGATAATTTCTAATATATTGTTTTCTTTTCCTTCTTTTCATCTGGGAAGATTAGACAGAATCTGTCATATGTGAGATCTATAGATTATTAAAATACTTACACCATATCCTTTTTTTACTTGCTACGCTACTCCTGTTAATCATTGGTAGATGCAACGATTTCACGCCCCTTGATTGCTGGTGAGGGATATGGTAAGATGAGAAAAAAGAGTGACGTGTTCATGCGTGTCTAGCCTCTGTTTGGTATCTAATTGCCTAAACTTGTTGTCTTGGGAGTGGGTTGGTGGAAGTGAAGCAAACTGAGGTATAATGTGTGCTTGGACTTGTGTAGATATCGGATAATCTGTTGTATTTGTCTACCTTCTTGTTTGTTTTTGTTGCAAAAGCTCTGTTCATGTTGTTTGACCTGTTCGAGCCTTGTACATAATACCCTTTTTGTTTTGTTCCTTGGCGTTGCAGTTGAAAGCTTGGGCAAAAACACAAGATATAAACAGTTCACAGGACGGAACTTTAAACTCTATATCACTTATTTTACTTGCTGCATTCCATCTACAGGTAACACCGACTTCTGTGCAGCTTTCTGGATCAATATCTTCAGGACTTTATCTTCTCTGGAAATTCCGAACCTTGCTAAAACTAATAGACTGGTGCATCGCGCAAGGCAATATAATCAGATTAGATGATTTAGTTGAAAAGAATACGCAAGTTATTTTGCAACAAATAAATCTTGGTTGGTCTGTGACTTTGTGGTAGATAAATCCGAATTCAATGTTACATCTTACAAGCGCAAGTCTCATTATAGTTTAACCTTTTCAATCTCCTATTAGGTTTGGTCCAACAGGATTTTCTTTGCCTACAATATAAAGGTCATATGGTACTACTGATGAGTGAGGAAGAAGTCCAAACCCAAAATCATCTATGAGACATAAATCTCTTGATTCTTTCTGTCACATTGTCATAGAGATGCAAAGTTTTCAAGATGTGAATGACTATGTTAGCCTTTTCAACTGCAACTAGAAGAAGCGTATTGATATTGATGTTTTCTCCCTTTTACCTGGTTGGCCAATGCGTTAGATTCACAGGATAGTAAACGATATATTTAATATTGGTTGATGCTGCAACAATGCTATACTGTCTTCATGGGCAACTAATTCTTTTAAGAATATAGTTATCCAAGTGACGACTAATTTTTAATTTGCAATATCTAGTAGCTTCTGCACGTATAGTACGGTGTTAGTCTTTTGAGTTTATTACACTAGAAAACCCGGTATGGTAGCTGGTTAGCTTGATTGTTGGGTGCTTGATGTTTTTTCACATTCCAGTTCATTTTTTATCTAATAGTTTGTCTTATATTTCTTGTAGGGTGCAAAGCCTCCTATATTGCCACCATTCTCTGCCCTACTTAGAGGTAAATTTAATGCATTGAATAGTGGAGGTGCACTCCTCATAACTCGGTTTTCTTCACTTAGGGGCCTCTTTCATTCCTTTACGGATACTTTATGTCATTGTAGTATGGGATTTTGGAAGTTTTAGCATAACATGTATTGTTGGAGATATTATACTGTTGCTTTTTACATCCACAAATGTTGATAAATGGGTGAACTCCTTTATTGCAGATGGGTGTGATCCTCTAGCTGTGCAGAAAAATGTCGCCCCTTTTGTAAATTATGGGCAGAAAAATAAGGAGTCTGTGGTTCAGCTCTTTGTGACTCTTTTAATCAGAGTACGATGTCTATCTTTAATCTTCAGATAAATGTTTTAATTTGCATTATGTGTCAGTTTTATCAGCATCATTCGATTCATCATTCATCAACATAACCTTGATTCTCTGCTTAAACATTCATCCTTTTTTGTTTATTGCCCTTCAATAAACTCAAGAGAAACAAAGAATAGTTCTATGTACCTGTAGGCCGTAGTGGCTTTCTATATATTGTAGTGTTAGAAAGTGCACACATAACAAACAAGCTGGCCCATGTTAATACACCACTGCTACATCTTGTCACATTATAGCCACTCACTATTTGAAATAACAATTCATTATCACCTCCTTTCTTTATCAACTACCCTTTGAGACTTCATGAGCACCATTTACCTTATAAGCATGGCATACTATACACCCAAAGATGATATATATTCAAAAACAATTATATAGGCATATGGCAGCTAAATTGAAAAAAGTTGCAAAATGGGACCATGTGATAGAGAAAAAACTGGGGAAAAGTAGGTTATTGAATAGTAAGTAGATTTCAAGAGGGAAAAAGAGAGAAAAAAAGATGGTAAGATTTCCTTGTCTTATAACATACTTCTCTCTTTCTATTCTTATTTTCGTTTATATGCTATTTGATACAGTTGGTTTTGGATAACTATTTTGAAGATTTTGTTCCAAGTTAATTTGTAGTTTGGACTGTAAATTTCTAGGTAATTATGGAATTGAAAAAATTGGGGAAAAGTTGTTTCTATTGAATCTATAGTCTACATTTTGTCTGATGCGTGCCTTTCTTGAATGCTTGAAGAAACATATAACACTGTAACAATACTTTATGATATTTGTGTTCTAGAAACATAGAATTTTTTTATATTGGTGTTTCAAAAGAGTAATCATATCCAACCAAATTAAGCCTTGGCTTTCTTCTCCCTGGTTATGTGCATCTGCAGCTGAACTCAGTCAAGAAACAGTGGGCTAAGGGTCTTTGTGCCAGCGTTTATGAAGGATCCTGGATACACAAGATATTTCAGTTGAAAAAGGCCATAGCGGGATCCATATCTGTAAGTATCCGGATATTATTCTTATGCATCTCTTCATATTGTTGTCATTGACGACAAGACAAATTGAAACTCATGCTACATATCTAGGTTGAGGATTTCATGGACCAGTCCCAGAATGTTGCAAGGGCAATACTACCAAAAAAAGTGAGTAATATAAACGAGTCCATTGAAAAGTCTCTGTCTCAGATTCAGGACTACTTGGACAAAAAAATTGAAGCGCGGGAGTTGGAGAAGTTGCTCTTTGGGCCATGCTCCCCTCAAAAGACAAAACATGTCATAACACATAATCGCGTCTTGCATGACCCTACAAAGACAGCAAACTCGGCTTCCAAAGGTATCAAGGGTGATGGTGATCGAGATGAACCGTCAGTGTTGCATGCCCTAGACCCTATAAAGAAAATGCGACCGGGAGGTGTCACCACTCATGATCCTTACAGGTACATGCATAGAGCAGAAGGAATGAGGCGACATGGGACAGGTTATTTCGGCCATCCATTTGCCGGCCACGAGTGTTCATCGTCATCAAGATCATTCCCGCAAATTTCTCCTAGCTTACCTCACATTCCACATGGCCCTTCACCTTATTCAGCTCTTGGTTGGTACCCTGCTCCTCCTCAGCCCCAATATGTTGCCAGTTTTCCTCAACAAGGTAATCCAATGGGTCCATACTATTTCGAACAAGTAAACCATAACCCATATCAGTTTCCGGAAGCCCCTTATCCTTCACGGGAACGTAATTGGTCGGACCAACCCTACGAAACCCCTCGAGGAGTCCATCAACCACCTTTTTATCGGTAGAACCACCCTTTTCAAGTCTCAAGTAGCCAATAGGCCACACCATACATTGTAAGATTTTAAGATTTTACATAATTTCATTATGGGCATGGGTTTTATGCTTCCATGTTGGGCATTTGGATTCTTCGCCTTATTCCAACCATTCAATTCAGGATGTGAAAATGCCAATGCATTTCTCATGATTTCTTCTGGAAAAATATGATCGAAATTTCATTTTTGGTATTGTAATTAGTGTGTTCAATTTTTGGTCCGGATTGAAATTTTAGACCGGACCTCAAACATGTATATTCAGGTCCCAACTGGTTCAAATTTAAAAGGCATAAAAATATATATACAAAAATTGGTCCAGGTCACATTCTTAGGATTCATCTTGACCTTGTTTATTCGATTAGTTTATGGCTTAATGCAAACACTTGTATTTTAGATTTCTGAAATTGATGATCATTGATTCCTGGACTTAGCTTTATGGCAATGATTTGAGCAAAGGTCAATCCCACAACAGTTGTCCAAAATTGATGATCATTTAATTAGTTTGATTGTCCGGGGCTTCCTAGTTTCTACCTTGTTTCTACTTGATGGACTTGTTGTGATTCAAGATTCATTTTGATGTGTTTTTTTTCTTGTTTTGTTTGTAAGTATTTTCGATGGTCTATACATCTTTTATTTCTTATCCGTGTGTCATTTCTTATAACCTTTCGGTATATTAAGCATGTCTAAATACACTGAACTTCTTTCCATTAAAAAAATACCCTTTCTAACAAGTACTGACGGAAATGAGCCTTAGTAAGAGAAAATAGGCCTTTTTTCTAAAATTATATCTTATTAAAATACCCAAATATTTTACACGAATTTTTATAATTCAATTCCAATAAAGTGTAATACCGAATTATTATACTGGAAATTAAATACCCAAAACACAATGCTCAAAACAACCAGAAATCTAATATCTAAAACATATACCTGAAATTTAATACCGAATTATTAATTAGATTAGAAAATTGCATACTTTGACACATCAAAAAACTTCTTAAACCCCACATTGAAGGCTTCAAATTTGGACTTTACAAAAAGATGTCAACTTCACATGCACCCGGATGCCCGCATGAGTCATCTCTTTGGCTAGAAACAGTTGTGTCGAATACATTTCTCTTCAATAGATTGTATATTTTTTATTGATTTATTTCAAATTTAATGCTTATTATTAAAAAAAAACATTCTGAATTAGTTTTAAAATAACATACGACATTGCAGATACTATATGATAATATTTGCTCAATAATAATGTAATTAGAAAGAAATAAGCAATTATAAATTATTTCAAAAATTTTGCACACATAATAATGATTTAATATTACTAAACATATAATTATTAACGACCGAATCTTTATTCTCTGTAACTCTAACTACCTATTCCAATCGCAAAAATTTGTTTTGATTCAATAATTTATAATATCTAACATATTCATACAATTTTATTATAATAACTAGGAAACAAAATTATGTTTTTAGTATGATGCCAATAGTTTTCAATATAACGCATATTAAATTTTAACATGATTATAATTAGTTTTAAAAAAAATTGTTTTTATTTTCTATTTAAACAACAGAAAATAAAAATTTTATTTTTCAGAATTATTTTTTTAAAAATACATTTTTAATTTATTTTATAATTGAAATTTTAATCAAATATATTAAAAAGCGTAAAAGAAGAAAACAAATTAAACTAACAGGGTATCAAGAAGAACTTAAAATCATTTGAATACTAAGAGGAAAAATCAAAACTTAAGAGATATAAAAAAAAATTCAATTTTAACTATACAACATATATTAAACATAACAACATGCTATTTAATACATGTTTAAGTTTATTAAATAGGTGAGATTGTTCACCTTTCTTTTTTCGTTCTGTAAAAGAAATATAAATATTCATAGTTCTTAATTTGCAGGGTTCTTCTCTAAAAACGCCCACCCAAATCCGTTCGTGACGGGCTACACCATATTAATCAAAGAAAACAATTACATGTGCAAAAGCAATTGTCAAAAATAACAATGTTGTAAGAAAAATTGATATTACTCGTTTTCTTGAATAAGTCAAAGTTTAAGGTTATTAATTAAGAGAGTTGTGATAGTTTTAAAAATTATTTTTATTAAATATCTTTATAATAAAATGTTCATTTACTGATCGAAGATGATAAACCTTTAGTAAGGGGTAAGGAGTGTTGGACATAACAATGTAACAGAATTGGTTGCAACTGATTCTTAGTGTGTTAGTGTGTATAAATACATTGTACAGCACACACATAATAACAAGAAATATCATTCAGTTCATTCATACACAGAATATCTTTCATTCTCAAACTCTCTCTTCTAACATGGTATCAGAGGGGATTTCACGATCCTGAATCCCTTTCTCATTCGCCATGGCTTCTCTGCACAATAGCGATGATGCCTCAGATTCTAGCGATGCAGAATCAAGTGATGATGAGCTTCTTCGTCAAATTGCTCTTCATCACTCAGATGCACCGACTCTTCGTCTATCAACAAATCTCCTCAACAGCACCAACTATTCTCGCTGGAAACGGTCTGTTGAGGTCTCCCTATCTGCAAAGAACAAATTAGCTTTTGTTCTTGGTGAATGTCCTCGTCCATCGACTGATCTCAAGATTCAAGCAAAATGGGATCAGTGTAATAGTATGATTATCTCATGGTTGCTTCACTCGATGGAAAGAGAAATTGGTGAATCTGTCTTATTCTGCCACACTGCTGCTCAGATATGGAACGAATTGGAGATCCGCTTCGGTCGCTCCAATCGCACCAGTCTCTATCAAATACAGAAGGAGTTAAACACAGTCTCACAAGGTAATCAGTCTGTCACAGCTTACTTCACCAAAATGAAAAAGATATGGGACGATTATTCTATTGCCACTAAACATTTAACCTGCAAATGCGGATCTAATGACATTGCTATTACTATGGCTCGAGATCAACAAATCATCCAGTTTCTTGTTGGTTTAAATGATTCATTTGCTATGGTTCGATCTCACATTTTGATGATGATTCCGAGTCCCTCACTGAATGAGGTTTACAAACTCGTACTTCAAGAAGAGTCTCAGAGAAATATTTCATACTCTCCTGCTGTGGATACTAGCGCATCTGCTCTCTATTCTCAGCATCGTTCGATGCAATATAAGTCTAACAATAGAGGATCGTCTTCCGCTGCTTCTCACACAGACTCTAAATCTAGCTCTAACACCAAACGTCCTTACTGTGATCACTGCAAAACAAATGGACATACGTCAGATCGGTGCTGGAAACTTGTTGGCTATCCAACTACACCGATTCCAGGTCTTCCTTGGTGTCACCACTGTAAACTTGTTGGCCATGATACAAGCAAATGCTGGAAAGTGGTTGGATATCCACCTGGACACAAGATGGCTGCACCTGCAGTCAATACGTCATTTACACCTGAGTAGATGACCAGCATTCTTGCAATGATAAGCAAGAAAGAAAGTCATGATCAAGATCCTCTCACATTCAGTGACAAGACTGCTCTTCTTGCAGGTAAGCATTCGTGTCTCTTATCTTGCAACCTCAACTCGAAATGGATCTTGGACAGTGGAGCAACTGACCACATTACACCCAACCTTCTTCTTTTCACCTCTTACAAACCTACCATTATACCATCCTTTATTACCATGCCTAATGGTAAGCAAGCTCGTATTGCTCACCAAGGCACTGTTATTCTAAACAATAAACTCACATTATATAATGTCCTCCATGTACCTGACTTCCAATTTAATCTCATATCCATTCACAAGTTATCAAGCAATCTATTATCTCATGTGCTATTCACTTCTAATACTTGCATACTTCAGGACCCTTCGATGAAGAACCCTGTGGTGATTGGTCGAGCAATTAAAGGACTATATGTTGCTGAAGATACTCCTACCAAGACTGATATTCATGATTCTGTTTTTACTTCCCAAGCATGTAATAAAACCAACACTAGCAATGGATCACGTGCTAGTAACCATACTATATGTCTTACATCCAGTAAAGTTTCTATAGAACTATGGCACTGTCGTTTGGGACACTTGCCTTTTGATCAAATACCTTTAGTTCATAATGACCCCCATTTGTCAAAGAAACATCCTATATGTACAGTTTGCCCTCAAGCTCGTCAACCAAGACACCCATTTCCCACATCTTTTACAAGATCACAGTTCAATTTTGATCTTCTTCACATTGACACATGGGGTCCCTACAAACATGAAACCTACAATGGATTCTCATATTTTTTTACTATAGTCGATGACCATTCACGTTGTACATGGACATACCTCATGGCCAACAAATCAAATTTTTTACCCATTATCAAGTCTTTTACCTTTATGGTCAAAAATCATTTTCAAACTTCCATCAAACACATTCGAACAGACAATGCCCTCGAGTTCTTGAGTAAAGAAGCTCTCCTTTTCTATTCCACAGAGGGTATTAGCCACCAAACCACTTGCATATATACCCCACAACAGAATGGAGTCGTAGAAAGGAAACATAGATCCCTTCTAGAGGTGGCTAGGTCTCTCCTTTTCCAATCAAAGCTCCCATCACAATATTGGGGAGAGTGTATATTAGCTGCAACCTATCTCATAAATAGAAGGCCTACATCCATTCTCAAACATCAAACACCTTTTGAAGTCTTATTTTCCAAGAAACCCACATATCATCATCTACGAGTATTTGGATGTTTGTGTTTCACTCATACACCCAAACCCCATCACAAAGATAAGTTTGACCCACGTGCTATTCCCTGCGTTTTTCTTGGTTACCCATTTGGCATTAAAGGCTATAAAGTCCTTACTTTACACACAAGGGAAGTTATAATTTCACGAGATGTGACCTTTCATGAAAAATGTCTTCCTTTTCACCATATATCTAACCTACAACCTCCAACCTTTCCCATTATATCTCCTATGTCAACACTTGACTCCATTATATTTCTTCCTACCACCACAAACACTCGAGTTTCTTCACCCACAACCAACTCATCTCATAGTGATCTTAATCCAGATTCTAGTCACACGTTTATTCCAAGTCCAGAATCATCTTATCAACAAAATCAAACCCCCAGTATTCCTATTTTACCAACAGATTCAGCCTCACATATACCACCTCGAAGGTCTACTCGATCTACTCATCCCCCACCATACCTCTCAGACTTCATTTGCACATATAGTTCTTGCTCCCAATCGCCAGGTAACTCATCTACTCTACTTTTACCTCACAATCATGTTGCCTTTCTTACTTCATTAACATCTTTTGTTGAGCCTACCACATATGCTGAAGCTTCCAAAGATCCAAATTGGGTTGAGGCAATGGATAAGGAATGCAATGCTCTCCAATGCAATCACACATGGGATTTAGTACCTCTCCCATCCAACAAAAAGGCTATAGGATGTAAGTGGGTTTACAAAGTTAAACTCAAAGCAGATGGCTCTTTGGAAAGGTATAAGGCTCGGTTAGTGGCAAAAGGATACAACCAACGAGAAGGTATAGATTACCATGAAACGTTCTCTCCTGTTGTCAAAATGACAACAATAAGAAGTATTATAGCCATTGCTACCGCCAAACACTGGACTCTACACCAAATGGACGTCAATAATGCATTTCTACACGGCAATTTATACGAAGATGTCTATATGAAGGTACCTCCTGGCACACCTAACCCTTTGAATCTTGTTTGCAAGTTGAGGAAGTCATTTTATGGCCTGAAGCAGGCATCTAGGCAATGGTTTCATCGTCTTACTGTTGCTCTCACAGAAAAAGGGTTCTCTCAATCAAAAAATGATTACTCTCTTTTCCTCAAGCGTTCAACTAATGATATTACAGTCGTGGCCATATATGTTGATGATTTGTTAGTTACTGGGTCTAATGAATCTAAAATATCTTCTCTGAAAATATTTCTAGACAACACATTCAGTATTAAAGATCTGGGTATCTTACATTACTTCCTTGGATTGGAAGTTGCTCATACTGAGGCCGGAGTTGTACTTGCTCAAAGAAAATTTACATTAGAACTTCTTTCTGAAGCTGCTATCTCATCTGGAACTTCTACATCTACACCATTACCACTTCATTTGAAGCTATTACCTAAGGATGGCTCTCCTATACCAGATGCAACTTTATACAGATCATTGGTTGGCAAGCTAAATTTCTTGACACATACACGACCTGACATATGTTTTGCAGTACAAACCTTAAGTCAATTTATGCAGGAACCCTATACTTCTCATATGGCAGCCCTTACACACACACTACGTTACATACAAGGGACTGTTGGTCATGGCATCTTACTAAATGGAAGTGACAGTCCAAGTATTTTAGCTTATACAGATTCTGACAGGGCGTCTTGTCCATTCACCAGACGCAGTGTAAGTGGCTATGTTGTCCTTCTTGGTTCATCTCCCATTAGCTGGAAATCAAAGAAACAGACTACTGTATCTCGTAGCTCAGCTGAGGCTGAGTATCGAGCCATGGCACAGGCTGCAGCAGAGGTCACGTGGTTAGTCAGATTATTAGAAGAACTGGGCTTGCAACCACCACAGCCAATACATCTTTTGTGTGACAATAACTCTGCAATCCAGATCAGCAAAAACCCAGTATTTCACGAGAGAACTAAACACATAGAAATAGATTGTCACTTTACACGTGACAAGGTTATGGAAGGGCTCCTGCAACTGCAGCATGTTTCAACAACTGAACAGCTTGCTGATGTGTTTACAAAGACAATTCCTTCAACTCAACAGAATAGACTGTTAGCCAAACTAGGAATGTCTTCATTACCTAGTTTGAG